>JARQTG010000345.1:971582-2171582 GCA_030142615.1 Syrista parreyssii
CCTGACAAATCCGCTAGGCGTCGCTGTTAAGAGTCTGGCCTAGTTCCGGACGTTTCCGTTAGAGGGCGTGGAAAATACTTAACGACCAGAAATGCATTTTTGCGGGGAGCATATTTGATAATTCTGACTATTGCCTGTTTTCTTCAACAGGGTTCAAGCTTTGAACTTGGTTTAATCAATCAGATACTTGCATTTTGAAGATAAACGAAGTTTATGCATTGAACCGCGTTGAAGAAAACGGAAAAAGTCTGCTAGATTGTGCCACGAAAAGCGTGACATATGTAAATGTAATAAAATAATTGCTATTTGTTGATAATTTTACTATATTATGGTATATTATATTACATGCTTTTGAGTTTAATTAGTGAACAATTTTGTAATTATTGAAATTTGATTTCAAAAAGAAATACATACAAATATAAAGAAGAAGAAATATTGTATAAGTATATCACATTATTCTTAATATTAAGAAAATATAATTAAGATTTTAAGATAAAGATGCAGAATAAAGGAATACATGGTTTGTACAAACACAAGTAGCGTTATAGGTAACCGGATTTTAATGAAATTAATTGTAAGAAATCTACCCGCTACGATACCTGAAGACAGAATTATAACAGAGGTTAATTTAATAAGCTAGTATCCTCAGTCATTGCTTATGGTAAATTCAATTATTCAATGAAAATTATATGAAAATATCAAATTTAATTTCAAAAATATATTTTATTATATTACGTGTAAACTATATATACTAGCACTTTCTGAGAGGCGGAAGTGTTACCTTACTATCATTGTGAACGTGAAAAGCACTAAATTTTTCTAGTTACACAGTTGCTCATTCTGCAACTAGAAAACCACCAGAGAACAGTCGGTGATATTTCCTTTCCACTACATCATGGCGGTGAGTGCACGTCTGTAGCCGTAGCAAACTTTTCTTGAATCGTCCAATATCCTAGGAATCCTTGAAATAAGCTGAATCTTCTGTCTTTATCTGAAAAAACGCAAATACCAGCTTAAATTTGCCTCTAATAATTTTTAACTCTTACGTCAATATATATATAATTTTTGAAATGACAGGAGGGGCGGTGTACACGCTTGTTTTCCAAGCGCTCTGTGAGAGCAATATAACCTATTTGTTAACGAATAGAAAGTTATCGAATGTACTGTTTTATTATTAAATCTACTAATAATATTATTTTCCAGGACGCAAAGAGCGAAAAGAAAGCCCCCGTGAAGAAGGTCAGGAAGGAGCCTAAAGATGCCTCCAAAAATGTTATGCGTGAAGTCCGCATTCGCAAACTCTGCCTCAACATTTGTGTTGGAGAGTCTGGTGATAGGCTGACTCGTGCTGCTAAGGTAAGAGTAAAATAATAAATAAATTGTCAATAGAAAGATATAAACATTATGGATATATCCCATTAAATATATTACGTATATAACTACCTTATTGTTATTTCTCTACAGGTGTTAGAACAATTGACTGGACAGCAGCCAGTGTTCTCAAAGGCTCGTTACACTGTGCGTTCTTTTGGAATTCGTCGTAATGAAAAGATTGCTGTTCACTGCACTGTACGTGGTGCCAAAGCTGAGGAAATTCTGGAGCGTGGTTTGAAGGTAACAAAATGCTCATGACATACTTATGTATACAGTTTTCATTCTACTAAATATTCAACTCAATTTTTAAAACTTCAATTTCAGGTGCGTGAATACGAATTACGCAAAGAGAACTTCTCAGGCACAGGAAACTTTGGTTTTGGTATCCAGGAACACATTGATTTGGGTATCAAATACGATCCTAGCATTGGTATCTACGGGTTGGACTTCTACGTAGTACTTGGTCGTCCAGGTAAGTTAGCATGACAAAATAAAACATGTTCTAAACTAAACCATGAACCATTTTGTCTCAAATTCTGTAATTTTTGCACATCTACTGGTATCGTAGATGTTACTGACTTAAGTAATGTTTACTTTTTATAATTATATGTGCTAGATTAATTGCTTCTTATTTGCAACCCATGCCCACTAAATTTACTGGGTGTGTTACTTAATGGGAGCTACAATGTTTTATTTAATATTTTCCTTTATCTATGAAAACCTGTAATTGCTTCTATTTTATTTTTATATCCTCATTTTTCTGTTCAGGCTTCAACGTAGCACATAGGAGAAGGAAAACCGGTAAGGTTGGTTTCCAACACAGACTTACCAAAGAGGATGCTATGAAGTGGTTCCAACAGAAATACGACGGTATCATCCTGGCTGGCAAGAAGTAAGATACACAACAGCTTGTATATTACTTTTGACATATATAAATAAAAAGACCAAAAAAATCTCAAGCTCTTTGCATTCGACAATTATTCACCGATGTGTATCGACTTGTACTTTATCTATCTTATAGAACATATATTTAACAATACCACATGTATGAAATATAACAAGGTAATTCCAGGTGGAATGTACAATACTGTTTATTGAATAATCAAATAATTTACACCAGTTACACCACTAATAAATAATCATCGAAGCCTCTATAGAGAATTGACCTCTTAGTACATTGGCAATGAAATAGTGAACAAATCGAGAACACTTCCTCACGGTGAAATTCGATTAAAAGCATAATTGCATCTTTCCACTGGGTGCAACCCCTAGGTACTAGGCCTCCTATCCATGTATAATATTACTATCAAGTGAAAATAGGAAGAAGCTAATCAGCCTCGTTCATAAAGTTACTCAGAAATTCGCAATCCCTTACTCTCTTTATCATGCCTGTCTTGAATAGGACAAAGATCATACAAAAACTCAACATTAAATTACTGGGCCCATATCAACAAGTGAAACAATCAAAAACATGAATCTCCAGTCACTGTACAGTTACACATTATTTTATAAAGTCTTGGCACTCTTCATGTTCATCAAACGCAGATGAAAAATACCTTGTTGCAGAAATCACAATATATGATTTTTAATATATGAGTTAAGAGACAGGCAAGAACACAGAGGATATATACGATCTCTTTGGCTTATACATATAACTACAGGGGAGAAGATAGAAAGTAACAACTCACAGCATCATCCAGGATTGCGATTCCTTTGACAAAATGTTTGCAATATATACTTAATGTGTGACATGCAGATTTAAAAGGCAAGATTATTTCCGTCAGTCTCCTTAGTGTTATGTCTATCCTAGAATCTGGACGCCAATTTTTTCCTCCCAATTCTTAGCCAGACTGATATAATTATTATACACACACCTCTTTGCAATATATAAATAAATCTGTATCTTTCTAAGGTTCTGGGGGATTCCCGCGAATACACTTTGTTATATATTGATATATCGTATATATATGTATATACACTCGACAGAGGACGGCAATGGATCAAGCGGTACGATTTTATACACCCTTGTTTACTTCCTGGCAAACAGTCAGCATTACAGTTATACTAGAAAAAGAATACTTAACGAGTGAAACGTGTTGATCGTATCGCCTGTAAATTATGAATCGCGCAATATGAGAAATCGATCAATTGATACAAAAAAGAAGAGAGAAAGTACAGCGCGAGCCATTTGCGAATCCTAATTATAAATTGTCGAATCCCGGAACCGCATCTAATATACGTATTACAAGCTAATATATTGATAATATGAATTAAATCGCCAGCTAGCCAGTAGCGGCATGAGATAAAATTTATTGTGTCCGATGATCAGTTTATACTAGGCATTCAGAATTGTATAAATTTCAATACAGGACTAATCGTGGATCATTTTTTTTTGTTTCGTAGTGATAATACAGTACGTTCTGATGGAAAAACACATTTTCATCAAGCCAATCAGTCTGGTTGTAGTCAAGTAAATATTAGGAACTGGCCTATGTGCTTGAAACCGAAATCGAATGAATCAAACGAACACATAAACATCGATAAACTGAGCATCGTGCAGAATTGTTTAACAACGACACGTATATATCCCTATCAAGGCATAAAGTTTCACAATATAATATATATATATATATATATATATATATAAATATATGCAATGTATCATATGTGATGGAATAAATTACTTTCTAGCTGATCGATAGATCCTGTCAATATTAAGCTTCTCGGTGTCACTGAAACCCAGGATGCTCTCGATGGCGTTAAGATGACCGTGATGATTTTCTTTGTCAGTAAGGAAATAGTAGACCGCAGATTTGAGGAACTGTAACGTAATTTCCGGATCGAGGGCTCCCTGGCTGCTTCGCGATTCCACGATGCGCCGATACATTGCCTGTGGATTGGGATTTATAGATATTTTTTCTTCTCTTATATATAAATGAGATTATCTCTCTTTGATGTACTTCCTGTCATTGATATCCTGGTACCGGAAGTGCTCAAAGGATAATTCTAAATACTACTGTATTCTCTTCATACCAATTGTAAATGCAATGTACATATAGCTGTAAGCGTGACTTTCATAACGGATTCTGAAAATCGATTACTGATCAATATATACAGGGGATTCTGATCGATTATAGAATTGCTTAAAAGGAATTCTTGGCGTTCATGCATACGAAAGCGTGCAAGGACTTACGAATTAAATAAACAAGAGGCTGTT
The DNA here is from genome assembly GCA_030142615.1 of Syrista parreyssii. Lineage (NCBI taxonomy): Eukaryota > Metazoa > Arthropoda > Insecta > Hymenoptera > Cephidae > Syrista > Syrista parreyssii. Next base: position 976,174 of record JARQTG010000345.1, read on the forward strand.
TCTTCCAAGTGCTCCGGATAATACTGCCCGTCTAAGACGATGTATGATAAATATTGTTTTTCTTTTCTTTCTACTTTTTGTGCGAAAGTCGGCATGCAATCCATTGCAACGAAGCTCTCTCAAAACACGTATATACACAAGATTTTCTCAATGAAATTTGCATACCAAATACTTTAAACATTGTGACCAAGGACTCTGCCAAGTTGAGACTGCATTAGTGAAATGTATTATTATGAAATATTGAGGAGGTAAAGAAAATTGTTTCTGGCCAATCAGAGTGTCCATGGTCCTTGCCGTAAGAGCAACTGAATTACAAATAATACAGTAACAATATAAAAAGATGGTATCTCTAAACGTATAGATACACAGAGTGCACTGCAGAATCCAGATATCACTTGGGGAATGAGATATTCTGGTAGAAATTGGGAAAGTAAGTAATGCAAGTGCTGAAGGATTCAGTTCATCAGGAGTTCAGGAACCAAGGAATATCCGGATGGTGTGGTGCACTCAGGTATATTATGTAAATATATACAGTAAGATGCAAAATTAAATACAGCAAATTCGCGTGGCAGTTTTGGGTAAGGAATACAGACCTTACGAGTGCCAAGGACCCAGAGAGAAACAGCCTCCTTAGCACTTAATAAACTTTGGCTACAATCGGCTGAAATGTGAGGTTCAGGCGAGTAGCTTGTATCCTGTAATTAAGTTGGCGAGATCTGGCGTATCGTTAATACATAGTGGCACGAGTATGCTAAAGTAATAATTAATTAACGCATTAATCAGACACAACAATGAGAATATGAGAAAAGCGTAGACGGTAGGTGAAATTGTTATACGAGACTTGTACGCGTATTTATTATTAGGTGCTTGGTTTTCTAATGTGCTAGAAAAACATTTTCTTCGGTAAAACTCGATTGTTATTCCTGAATGAATGCTCATCGTCCATGTGGGTCCATGAAATTTTCATAGACAATAATAAGAGTGTACTACCCTTAGTTATCTATTGCCTACTTCTTTTATTGACTACGATCCTAGAAATAACTGGATGGAGTATCGAGCGATGGCTTACCTTAATATTCTCTAGTTCAGCCTGCGTAACGGTCAGCTGCTGAAGTAGCTCTGCCACGGAAACCTTCGAGGGTGCCTGATGAGCCTGTTCCAATATCTAAAATCAATAAGTATTATTAGTTTAGTACTAATCATCGTGGCCATAGCTAGAGAATTTGTCGTACCTGATCAGCATGTTCTATGCGTGCAGCCTCCTGTCCTTTGGCATACATTTTCAGGTACATTGTCTTATTCCTTTCTTCCTGCTCATCCAACATTTTTTTCTGGTTTGATATCTCAGTCTTCAAAGACTCGACCTCGGACTCGAGTTCTTTGGTGCGTGCCTCGGCCGCATCCATGGCCGGACGTACCTCGCAGTAACGGGTATTTACTTCAGCAAATTGCGTCAGTAAACCTTCTACCTTGTCGTTGTGTTTTTGCTTTAATTCTTGTATTTCATCTATGTGTCTTCTGTGCATCTCCTCGATTCTACTCTCATATAATGCGACCAGTCTACGTCTCTCTTCGTCGTGCTCCACGGCCGCTCTGCTCGTGGAGAAGGTGCTCGTCGTGGTACTCGGACCATTGCTCGTGCTTCCAGGTAGACATACAGATTCTTTAGAGTGAATGGAACCATCTTCAAAGTGTCCAGAATCAGCCAAAGATGATGGAAGATCCGACGATACATGTTTCTCTGGGGTTTCAAAGTTTGCACTGGCCTCGAAGGCACCTTCGTCCGGTAGATCCTTGCAGGGTGACTCTGGTGATAAGGCGTTATTCTCGCGAACGGTGAGAGCATCGCTACTATCAGTTCTTTCGTCGGGACTGTTCAGGGACGCTTTATAAAGACGTAGCTCCACCACTTCCTTGGTTAGACGGAATATTTCTTTGTCCTTCTCTTCTATTTCCCTTCTTGCATCTTTCAGCAACGCCTACACCGTCATCAGGTTAATATAGAGTTAAGAAAATGCTTATAAAAGATTCAAAAACGTGAACAATCAACGTAACAGAGGTTTTACTTACTTGAAATTTCCTCACTTGTCTGGCTGCTCTCTGGGTAGGCGTCAGATACTGATCGCCATCCCCATTATAATTTGCACAATGCACCACGTACTTTCGAGATCTTCCCGACCAGGTTGTACCGTTCAGAGCAAAATGTGCATGATCGCAAGCACTGGCTGTGCTGCACGCACTTCCGTAGCTTTTCACGCTTTCCGCATCACTGTCGTCGGCCCCGGTTCCAGCGGCCGTGGAAGGCCGCGGCCTGGCCGGGGTCAGTGAGAGACTCTGTAAACACAAGGAAAAATATATTAGTAATCTATTTACTACCAGCTGCACTGAATATCCTTCCGTGTTGAATCCCTCCATTTTACATTCTTTGTACTCTTCCTCTACACTAGGTCTCTGGGTCACTCCGTGGCTTCTAAAGTAAATTGACTTACTGAAAAACATCTTCGTGGGCTGACATTCAGTGAATCCATAATTTACAAATTCACCAACGATATCGTCGGCGCGACTCGACGAGGTTGAAATAATTGCCATTAAGACAAGAATCCTCGCGGGGAAGACGTAGATGAAGAAAAATAAATAATGTACAGCTGCCTTACACTCAGTACTCTACCCAAGTAGAGATCGCGTGAATAACTGACAGCGCCGGGGATAAGAAGAGCTTCGCCGTGTCAGATGTGCGCCGACGCATATTGCTAAGGTCAGGGAGCTACCCTTACCATTGGCAATGTAACGGTCCGAGGTGGACTTACCAGCTTCAAAACTAGAGCGCAACTCGTTGCTCGCATTGGACTTTTAGATTTAATTAACTTGACTTGTGTACGATTCACCGCACGGTTATATCCTTGTTACAGTTTATTAAGTGAACTTCAAAGGAACTAGTAGATCCCAACTGTCGTTAAATCCATGAAAAAAAGTCTGTACCAGGGTAACGAGTGCAGTGATCCTGAAATATCAATCTAGTTTTCCTGGTACGATTCTGAGCGTCATCCAAGCGTGCAGAACTCTTAGGCAAAAAACAAACGTACACTTAGAAAGGTTCTCCAATGTACCTTAATATAATTAACAGAGAAACTGGTACCAGGATTCAGCAAAAATACATTCTCGAATGTAAAATTTAAGTTAGACTTACAAACGAACGATGACGAGGTGACTCGCTTCCATTCTCCGTGATGACGGGAAAGTGCTCCAGGTGATTGAGCTGTTGCTGTAGGTGATGATGGCTGTGCTGATTGTGATAGTGATGGTGTCTGGCTGAACTGGCTGCAGTGGGTCGTAGATACGAAATATCTTCCCCACTCATGCGCATGCTGGTGGAACGTCGCAGAGGGGTCGGAGATGGTCTGGGAATGCGCGAGTCCCCAGTCGAGGTCGTACAACTTTGTTTCCCAAGTGCCGAACCAGGTGCACCTCCCGTCATTGAAGAATTGCTAGGTGGATTCCTGCCGGTAGCTTTGGGGGTTGAAGTGACAGGTGCTGAGGTCAGGGTTCGACCAGGATGTGGAGACTGTGCTGACAACGAGTGTAAGGATCTCTCGCTCCCATGACGAGCCATTCTATTCGTCCAGCTCATGCTACCTGTGGATTTACAGTTATTTTTCTATTAGTATTCGCACCAATTGAAAAGAATAAAAAATAATTTCAATGCTAATTTATTTTTATATTTTATTCTATTGTGGACCATTGGCTCCTGACTCGAAAAGTATTCTAGCGTAAAAGGCAAGGATGCAGCGAAAACGCACAGTCACCCAACCGAAAGTATCTTGTACTAGAAAAGAGACGGTATAACATTAATAGAACACAGATGTTTTCTCCCAGCAATACTAATCGAAAATCTGTATGGAAGTCATTTATGAGAAGTCCAGGGCACATGGTATTGTAGTTGACATTTAAGAGATATTGCGCAACCCAGGCAGGAAATGATATACGACAGGAAGTGAATACAGACTGTCATAACCATCAAAATGTCGGAATCGAGTATATTTATAACAGAACCGTCAACAACGAATTAAAGAAATTACAATGTCAAATATAAAACGCGATACACGGCCGTAAAAGAAAATTCTGTAGAGGCGTCAGTATTGTTTCAAATCGCATAAGAATCTATCGTCGAGCGACAACTAACCTAACAATAAGTCTGCCTTATTAAATCGAGCGAACTTGATTCCGTTATAATAAAAAATGGCTTCCCGAATGTATAAGTAATTTATACAGCGCCAGCGAAGTTTATACTTCGCTGCACCAACAATACGTACACCAGTATTTAGCAGCTAGACTGTACAAGAATTCAGGTATAAGCGTACATTTTGTAGCGTTTTTATGTAGATTTCATTATCGACAACTAGAAAAATGTCCCTAGGTATCAACAACCTTGCACACTTATCCCTCACGTGTGAAAATCTTCTAACGTGCGACAAAGTATCAAATTATTGTTTAAATCCGTGCTAGGAGTATGTAACGGATAGGGTTGAGGACATATTGATTATTGGGAGGTAACGTCCGACGCTCAACCTAGGTCAGTCATCCGTCTGCATATATATATATATATATATATATATATAAAATCTCCACTCTTTCAGTCCCATCCGTTTATGCGTACCTCGATTAACGGGATTTATACGATTTCAGGTAATGCCACTTTTTCCGAGATAGAAAATAGTTACTCTAAAAAAAAAAAGAACAATATAGTCTCACTGCATTTAAAGAATAATCATCAACAAGAAAGTACTTTTCTTTTAAGGACTGCATATGGTTACGATTTTCACTGACAATAAAGAACAAGCAGGTCGAAGCACATAATTCTGCTGATCACGCAAGTTTTTGACAGTCATGTACACTTTTTACAATATGCGTATACATTTTCCTACGTACCGAAGTAACTTTCGTTGTGCGATAAAAAAAATAATGTACAGTATGGCTGAGTGATTATTACAGGCCTGTATATAGGATTCTAATTATGTTAAAATATATTGTCATTATATAGAGTATTGATCGGACTAGAAAATCGAGAAAAGTCTCTTGAAGTAGTTTGAAACCTATGAGCTAGTGGACAGTAAGAATAGACAGTGAAAGTCAAAATGATTATGGAGGTCGTACGTTTATGTAATACAAAGCGATATCTCTTATGGACACAATATGATCAGGATCAAAGAGCGGTCTTTAGATACATATGGTTATTATATGACACTTCAATGAAATTAATACACCTGACAAGATAGTTGAAAAACGCTGTAACGTGACTCGAACATAACGATACGAAGAGCATTTAGTTGTATCGGTTTTTAGTAATCGATCATAGCCCGTTCTATTTCAGGAAGGCTGCGGCACAATGCAGCTATCTCAAAGGAAAAAATAATTTTCACACTTTCTAAGAGAACGTATGCACATCTTATTACAAACTCCACGTTCTAAATATCTCGTTAATATACCACAGTGTAATGATTATTAATGCTGGCAGGTATACGTTATTATCTAATCACCAGTTTCAAAAGCCTGGAGAAACAATTCAAGTCAGGTATCCACTTGTTAACGGTAGTAGAATATTATAGGGTTAACTTGGTAGCTATAAAATAATAAAGTAGGGTTTATGATGCATTGTGTTAATGACTATAAATTGACTAGCGGATGCGACGGATCGAGTCACCGTTGTTTAGAAACGGCCATATTTACGAGATCGAAACATTATTTAAGGAAGTTTATATTATAGTTATGTGTACTACTAGAAATATTTGCGATGTAATCATGTATTAATCTAGATATTTTAGATCGTTAATGGCTCGTTTCGTGGAGTGTTGATTGATTTCACAGTAAAGTCCGTCGAGTCTTGGAAATTACACTGTCTTACAGAATATTTGTTTGTAAATTGTACCTTATAATATCAGAGACTGTTTGGGGTGTTCTAATTTTGTCGGCATATGTCGTTGACGTATATGACAGTAGAGGAGACATTTCAGATTGTGAATAGAACCTTTCACAAAATACCACTGAGGTTCACTGTCCAAATAATTGTCGAATCTACATTGTTTCTTAGGCTATCAAAGAAAGTAATGTGGTGGTTTTATAAGAGGAAAATCTTACCTTCTACGGCATATGGACGAGTAGAGCACTAGACAATGTTGTTTTAGAAATTTGCACGGATAAATAGACGCTCAAACCTCCAAATGCGTCGGATCAACGTCGACTGAATGGTTAAAGACGAAACCGTCTGGAAGTTGAGGAAAAGCGTGGAGTTAGGAAATCACGAGAGATGCCGTAACGTGCCGCTTACTGCTCAACTTACCATGTGGTAATTACAATAAGTGGCGAACCCTGGTGGCCGTTTTTGTTATTGACTCACTCGATTAAGCAGAACTGACTAAATTATCTAAGGAGTTTTCTGATAATTGTTTTCTTGAAATCACTAATAAATATAAAAAACTTTGTGTAATTTGGAACACTTTATTTATTCGTTTAAGGGGTTAATTGTGAATACCTTTGGCACTTGTGTTTTTAAGGGATGTTATGTAGTTCATTGATTAACTCTAAAAGACTCTGACGCTTATTTCGAACAATGTTTTTGACAGTGTCAAAATTGCAATTTTCAATCTTTCTATTAGCATTAATATGATTGGATAGAATGTCTGTGAAGCAGAGTACAAATAAACCACAGTCGTATCCATTATCTTGTTGAGGGCAGTTAACTTCCGTGAAACTACCTAGGCTTTTGCCTAGCATATAGTCCATGATTTTTCTATAAAATTCCTTTGCTATGTTTCTATTGATTCCTTTGGAGGAATCAAAATGAAAGCATGTCTTTTCTGGACGTGAAAATACTAGTAAGCTCCAGTGAGAACCACCAGCACTGACTCTACTGTCACAGTTGTTCAAAGGAAAGAATACAAATGAACTAGCCGATGCATTTAAAGGCTCCAAAAAAATAGCATATTCTGAGATATCAGATAGTTTCAATAATTGTGTCATTTCGGGACTCATAAACAGACTTTCACTTATATCAGCATCCTGAAACTTTCTGTTCAGGTATTCAAAGTAGAATCCCACAAGAGCATCGTTAAGCCAACAGGGGCCATTCAGTAAATTAACATCAGCACGACGTAGGAGACAGTCGTAATAACTCAAAACAATATCATTTAGCTTCTTATCGTCTTTGGACATGTTAAAATCCACTCCAACAGTTGAATTCTGGATCGGAGCAGTTGATGTTTCTTGCTATAAACACAAAAATCCCCAATTAATAATTAAATATCCCATTACCATTAGCATTACTCACCAATATCTATCCCCTACATTCCCAAAAAAGTTCCCCTACAATGCAGTTATCTGTGACACTAAAAAATTTCAACAGAATATCATAAATCCAGTCTCTGGAGAGGTTATATCATGGAGAGTGAAGAATTAGATCTTCTGTTTGTTCTGGCACGTCATTTGAAAACACGTCCTTCACACATACTAAGAACGTGAGTGTAGTGCTTGTCAAGGAAGTTACATAGAATCATAATCGTCACGTTAGATACGTGATGCATATAACATATGTGTACATAGAGATCCCTAGACATTCGCTGCGCCGGCGAGTAGGTAAGTAGGTTAAGAAGCAACCAACCAGTAAGTAATTCTTATTGGCAGGTAAAACGTCTACCTACATCCCATGAAAAGGATGAGAACGTGTTCTTTCTCTCTGGGATTCGAAATGGGTCCAAGTTCACGGTCGGACCCCACCTAAGAAAGTTTTATTTTGGTAGCCGAGGAAGAGCATCATATTATACGATGACGATAAGTTTCCGTGTAGCCAAGTTGATTATTATTCAAGTAAACTTATATTCACCTACGAGGTGAAAGTGTTCTTCTTAGGCGTCCGTGAAGAGTTTGGTGTGCGTGGCCCGGATAGTGGAGGAGACTACGAAGAAAGCCACGGGAAGAGCATTTACAAATGCTTCCTTCTGACCATGTTAATTTCTTTGACCAGGGTGGGGATCCGTTGACGTTTACTCGATACTTGGTAACCTCCCACCTTGTATATTATAAACCCCATACTGCCATTTTCAGGCCAACTTTCGAAGTAGAATGCAAATATCAATGACATTACTGAAAGAGAGAGACCATTAATTTCGATTTCGCAACGAATCACTCAGACAAATTTGGATTGCAAAGTATTAGATGATTTTACGTGGATTTTCTATTCTGAAGAAATATTTACTAATCACGGATCTTATTGACGTAACTTTCTTTCTCTACGTACACTAGAAATTAACTCAAGTATCTCTTATTATATTATAATGAAATGATGAATTAATTTACAATGGGTATGCCTGACGTTACCTGATATAGCGAGAACAATTATTCCTTCTACTCTATACGATTGTTACTCTTATTTTTTATTCTATTTACCTAAGAATACATATATATATATATATATATATATATACATATTATATCGTCTAAAAGTGTAATATGAAAGATACCGGATCGTCTGAACGGCCATGCGAATGTCCGACAATGGAATAAGGAAAATAAGTTAGAAAAACCTTTTTGTAAATACGCGAACGTCAGGGGGCCCCGTGACACACATCAATGGGAGCGCACTAACGGTATCCTCAGAGTGACCTACTCTCGGTCGAAGCTCTCTCGCTCTCTCCCTCTGCCACTCTTACACAGAGTCTCTCCTCCCCACTGGCCTAAGTGTATCCACTATTTCACCGACTCGATCGGGGTACACTTTTTCCTTGAACTTCCTCCGATGGCTACCCGGCCGATTATAGGCAGTAATGAAAGCCCCCTTGCTCGCGAAGGTGCTGTCATGTAGACCTGCCTCGTGGACCCAAGAAGCAACCCCCTCGATCACGATTACTACAAGTGACGAGATAGTGTTGAGACTTGGTGTATAGATCTTGGATCCTTTATCTATCTGGTGCAAGATAATCAGGGATAATGAAACCTCTAGTTCTAACGATTCTCCTGGTGAGTAGACAGAGAGAGAGAGGGAGAGAAAAAATCTCTGATTTAGATGAAGATAATCTGGAACACTGAAAATTATAGTTTTACTTTAATAAAATATGAGACTGTATATTGTGTGTCAGTGACGTAACGAGTGTCTTCGTGAACTTACATCAACTATACTCAAATGATTGTTTGTAGTATAGCATAGTATAGGATACACAGCGTGTCGAAATTGTTCATGATTATTTGCAGTGAGTTCAACTCGTTCAGTGAGAGCATCAAGCTCAAGCGAAACGGTAACGGTATTCTGGAGTTTACGAACGCATAAATTCGTACTATCTTAAGAGTTTATCCAACAGTGAGTTCATCTCGAATGGAATGATTTTAAAGTAGAGTGTCACTACCTTGTTGTAGGCATTCGTACTCCGGCTAGCAAGATCTCAAGCAGGAGGCGGTGGTCCCAGCAGTTTTGGATACGATGCATCATCTGCTTGCAGTAAACCTTACTCTAGGGCAGCCAGGGCACGTTTTCAAAGTTTACCATGTGACTTCCGTCGGCAAAACTGGTGCACCGTTGCTGGTAGCGCCTATCCCTGGTACGACATAATTTTTTGCATTAATGTCACAATCATAATTTACAATCATTAATTAAATTACATATATACTCACATGTCACTGAATATGCACGAACATTTCCTCTGAACATTTACTAAATTTTCTAAGGATTTTCCAATTGCAGGCATGCGGTGCGCAGATTCGTTCAAGAGAACCAGGGTCTGATGAGACGTATGTATGGAGATGAAAGACACATAAACATCCTTAGGGCGGAATTGGAGAAGAACGATGTCGAGATTGAGTTCGATGACCGGTACCATCGCTCTGAGGATTCCAGGTGAGGAGGTTCACCTTGCTGACCTCAGGTTTGCGATAGCCATTTGTTACTGAGATATATAGGTATATACGTGTATATTATTACTACAGGCAGTTCCAGTACGAGGACGAGTACGAATTCGAGGATGAGGAACGGGAATTATTTGAGAATAACGAGGAAGCCGAAGGTCGTGGCTTTACTAGTAGAACTTTTGAAGACGTCAGCTCGAGGAGGTTTAGTAAATTTCCAAAATTGGGTGAATACACTAGACCGCATTTTCAATCAACTGGAAATCCAACCACGACCACTACTACCAGTAGTACTAGTGGTACAACTGGAAAAACTACTGATACCAGTCCGGAGAAGATCACTACGAAATTGACTCTCATCGACACAGCTAAAAATTTGCCCACCGAGGATAAGAAAAAAAATGCGACTGATAACGTGACTACAATACCAACTGTCACATTGGCACAAATTGCAAATATACAAAACTTGAGTATAAATGAAATTCCTGGCCAATTGGACAGGGTGGATATTAACGTGGAGAACTTGACTGATTTGCCCATCCTGGAAGACTCTACTGTGGACGAAGACACTACAGCAGCATCCGGAGTGACTGTAGCATCAGCTACTACATTAATCACAGACCGCATAGACGAGGTTGTTGAAACTGACAATGACCCAGGTAGGAACAGTGCTAAGGAACCAGTGTCTGATCAAGTATTTGCAGCTAGTGAGCAACAACAATTCAGACCACGACCAGAGTATAGACCCACGGAATCAAAACCTGAAGCAGATAATATGGAGGGTCAACTCTATCAGGACGTAGCAGCAAAGGATCAAGCAGAGCCAGTATTGAAGCTACGAGGAGTGTAAGTCACCATTATGAAAAACAATTCATAGTACGACCTTATACTATACTAGTAATAATAATAATAAAGTAATAGTTACTGAATCCTCATAGAAATGCGTGTCCCGTAAAAGAGGAAGTGGTTGCGCCATTCTGGGCCAACAACACACGTGGCGAGGTGTTAGCATTGCTGAATCTCTATCCATTCGAGCAATACGTTCACTGGGAGAAATGCACGTGAGTATAATAAACGTACAACGAAATGTCATTTCTATCAATCCCTTGTTAAAATTTTTCTTTCGTACTTACTTGACAGCCATGAAAATAAGCAGATGTACTGCAGGGATGGATGCAGATGCGAGCAACAATACAGGCTCCACAGACTCCTAGCATACGATCCAAATAACGAGTGTCGTGGTATATTCAGCGATTGGTTCAAGTTTCCAAGTTGCTGCGTCTGTCGCTGTTACGATTTACCAGTAGAATTTCGTGTCACGTCTCGATCGCCACGTATGCAGCGTCAAAGACTCAGAACGAGCACAAGGATGTCGTCCGATGAAAACCGTCACGACGTTTAACAAGCTACGTGCCCTCCTGGAAGTCCTGGTACTATTACAGACTATGTATGATCAAGCTGAATATACTTAGTCCGTAATGCGAAGGAACTCCCGAGACAGAGCAAGGATACGGGAGGAGGTGTGTTAATCAAAGTCAGTTGAAATTTTTCGATGTTGGATAATTAAGGCTCGTGATCGAAATGCTTTCAAGGCCATTTCTCGTTATTTCGTTACTCGTTTTATTTAATTTAATCGCTTTAATAAATGACGATGCTTAATACTCTACTGTGAAGGCTGACACACGCGTGTAATGGCGCACCGTGTCCCGCTCCCTTCTCGCCCTTCAAAAACTTAATTATTAGGATAAACGTATTATTAATAATAACGATACTAAAAGTTAACAACTAAAAAGCTGCCTATAGTCACAAAGAATATTCCGCACGACGGTTCGCATGGCGCGCGCTCCTATCTTAAATCCACAATGATAATTCATATAAGTTACAATAATAACAGATAAGTGTCGCTTATATTAAGAAACTTAAATGACCACCCGGTATGCTAACAATTCGCTCCTTCACGCGTGGACAAGCGCGCGAACCGCCGTGATCATCCTCTTTTTTTATTATTACCTCTTCTCCATAAGTTTCTTCTGTTTCTTCTTCTTTCGCTTTTTTTATACAAAGAAATAGTTGTAAACAATAACGAAACGTTAAACGTTAATACTTTTCTTGGGCATCCATTCTTGAAACTGAGTTATAGCTCAAAATAATTGTATATCATCGTCAACAATAATACCTACAGTAGTGTATACCATATATCAATCAATGTCACATATATATTATATAATATTACAAATGTCATAATATTATATCGTACTATAATACATATAGATGCCTTGTACCTGTGAACGTATATGCATTATTATTGCTACAGTGTCTTGTCTCTGTAATGCATGTACGTCCACGTGCACTCGCGAAGCTGTGTATAAATAGAAATATTTATAAATATGTGCTAAAACATTTGGTATCAAAACCATTGCAGGAAAAAAACCTTAAAAAAATTCATTTCAAATTCCCTCACGGCATAGTAGTCTCGTAGAGCAATTGTATATTGTATAGTTAATAATTCAATAGTAATAAAGTATATTAGTCAATACAAGCTACCATCGTATCGTAGTAGAAAACGAAAAAAAAAAAAATGTCCAAACCTACATATAAATTCTCACCTCCTCAATCCTACATCGATTCATCCCCTACCCCCTTGTTTACTCATTTCTCTCTGTTTCTGTTTCCCATTTGAATTTCACGAAACCATAATCGCTTTTACTTCCTCAGTTCCTGTCATTCACATTCGAGTTCCTCTCTTTCATTTCCATACGCAGATACGACGAGTGAGAGAGACAAGGGACAAACGTTGAATTTATTAATCGTCTCTTAAAGCAGACGCGCAAAAGGCGATACGCTTTTCGCATAATTTCATATAAAAAAATAGTCTATCTCGATAATAAAGAATCGCAATCTAATCGCACTGCGTGAACACGTTGCAATTTAATCACAGGATAATCCGGTTCAAAAGTTCAACCGGAATCTTGGACCTGCGAGAGCTGCCCACGCAACCCCGCAGTTCCGTAATGAAAGGGAAGCCGCCCCTAAATTGACTTCTCTTCGACGTTTTTTTTTTTTACTTATTTTTCACCAACCTGATAGTATAAAAATTCAAATTGCCCAAAGAGATAAACGATATACTCAAACGTATGCATCTTTAGTGTCCTTCAATTTTCTTAAACGAAAGTGCATTCCGAGTCTACGTTACATACTACTCCGACTTGCACGTTCTTTCATATATGTACAGGACCATCTCTCTCGCACTCACGGCAGGTATAGGAAATTCAAAAAATCTCAACCTTTCCTCGTCTCAATTACACGAAGCAATGCCAACTCCTGATTAATTAATTTCACGACGTTAACCAAATGGCAAGACACAACGAACAAGAACAAATAATAAAAGCAAAATACGAGTTATCCAGTTTTAAAAAACCCATCCAACTTTAATGGATCCTGCACATATATCTTTCCTCTCAATATCTCGCTCTCGTTATTAAAATACACTTTTAATTACGTAGCCTGCAAACGTGATGATATGTATATCGATCAATTTTCTATTCCATCCTAACGTCCTACTAACCCTGTCAAATATCATCCTGATAATATCCACTCTAGATGCAGCCACCCGCTATCACCGTATCACACTTATTCCACTCAACGTCTGTACCCCTACCAACCGTGCGAAAGTAAATTTAAGAAAAAGAAATATCTACTCCAACAGCACGACACAACAATTGAAAATAATTAAACGCCATTCCTAAACGGAGTAACTGCCATCAATAAACATTACAATTCATTTAACTAGAGCTGCACCGACAACGTTAAACTCTTAACGATCATTGACAATTAAACACTAATTAATCGACGAGTGAATTACGAATACTGTCAAGTTGTAGGGGGGTCTACACAGTGGGGGTGAAGGATCACCGGTGATATGGGTGGTGATAATAACCATGGCGACAGCCAGTTACACTATTGCGTGATACAATGAGAATTACAAAACACATATAAATATCGGATACGTCATAGAAAATAGATAAATATATAATTAATGAGCTTTAGTCACGATTCTATCCTGTATGCACTTCAATGCATTTAACGTTTAGATACTGAATCACTGTGTACGCGAAGAAATATTATCTACCGCATGATTTAGTTACATGTTATCACCAGCGATGCTTTTTTTTATTATGTTTTTTTTAATAACCATTAATCATACTTATGTATGTACCTCTTGTAAACGATATTAAGAATGTGCTTAAAACATTAAGGATCCATGACATAGCTGGTTCATCTACATCATATCTTGCGCTCGCATAGAACAGTCTCAACGGGGATGTTAAAGGATCCTTCACAAAGATAGATACTTGACGACAGATGAGACAGTGATAAGGTGCATCGATAAAGACGATTAATAATCATTAATCAAAAATACACGAATACTTATTATCTGTTACTATACTCCACTATATGCGCATAGTTAATGTACTTTTACGATAGTAATATTATAGTATACGCACGCCCACACCTCGCGTGTGTTACAGGCATTAGAAAAGTGTAGAGCATACATTAATATGATTGTTTAAGAGATGATATGTCCGACGAAGCAGTATTCGTATCACAGGTGAGCCATGATTTCATAGATTAAATCACGGTTTTCTATTAATCCCCATGGATTCGGTTCTCTTCTTTCCTTTCTCTTTCGTATATAATATATCTTTTTCCCTAACACTCTCTCTTATCCTTTCCTCCAAACGCGAGGAAACGTCACTCCTTCGGCTAACCATTGCGCGTGTACACGAAATGGAATTAAAAAATAGAGGAAAAAAATGACAGGCAGAGATCTCGCACGTGTAAACGAATTACGGTTGCGATTTGTTATTACAAAAGACAGTCGCACGTTAAACGAGCGAGGCTATGACGTAACTCGGGAGAGACAAAGGAAAAAAAAAAAAAAAAGAAAAAGAATTATCGTCACTGATATCTCATATCTAGTTTTAAAAGGACTACTACATATTCGATTGTGTTATTATTTGGCTAAGCGGGAGCCGCGTTCCCGCCAAAATATCACGTTTCATTTTATCCTTTTATTTTTCACTTTTTTTTCCTTTCTTCTTTCTCTTTAGTCTCCACTTTATTCATTTAAACTCTCGCTCACTCTGCCAATGAGGCGTTATAGCTTTAATCGTAGCCTTATGAATTATTATATCCCTTTAATTTTTGGTCTCGGTGATTACTTAACGCCTAAATATTGTCTCGTTGAAAAGCTAAATTTTACGAGAATGTCGGGGGAGAGGGGTGAGTAGGAACGGAGGGGGGCGGGGTGGGGTGAAGAGTAGTCATGGGAGTCGGGGAAGACGAGAACGAGAAAGAAAGAATTATAATGACAATAAAGGACACAGTGAGATTGGGAGAGAAAGAGATAGAGAAACTTTTTTTTGTATCCTCAGAATCATCCCCTATGCGACTGTGATCAGGCATGGGGGATGTTAACGAGGAAATTGACGTTAATTGAAATCGAAGAATTGGAGCTGCTCGCGAAACGGTATGGGAATAGCTCCAAGGACAAAACAATAAGAGAAACAACGGGGAGGGGGGATTCTGATAATTAAAAAAGACAAAGATAAGGAAAATTAAATAGATAATTAATTAAAGCTTGTCGCTTAGCCATCTAGATCTCGAGTCGGCATACGTCATTAGTAATAAATTTTAAGATTTATCATCTTTTTTGTTCCCACTCCAAACGCTTCCTTTCACGCACTATTATTTGCGTGTATTGATTACGTTTTTCCTTTTTAACGTTAATTCCTTATCTTGTTTTCTCTTTGTTTTTCCTCCAAATAGTTTTCACTATACAAACACGTACGCAACTCGGCGTACATAGGTACAATTGGTGGCATCGACGCGCATCGCCATCCAACCTGCTACAAAGGGAAGGCACCCGGCTAAATACGTGATTTAAAAATTCCATCTCGCAATCTCACCTCTCGCTTGTAAAGTGGATAAAAAAGAACACCATAATGATTGTGGCGTGTCATTACAGTATTAACATACGACTATAAGGCTAAAAGAACATCTCGTAATGCTTCATTCACTTCTACCGTACTGCCATCTACAACCTGAATGAATTACGTCATTGTTCGATATTAATAACCTATTACACAGTCATTTCTTCTAGTGTAGGTACGGTTATACGCACGGTCAGTACACGATAGCAGGAACCAATTACTTTTTCTGTTTCCTTTAAAATTTCAATTCCCTTTTACTATTTTTTATCTGCTCCTCCTCTTGATTATTTTAATTATTATTCAATTCCTTCGTCTAGCGAGTTAACTTTAGTCGAACTTATCTAGTGCGCGACGACTGTTGTCTTAACGATTAATGCTTCTCTTTCTTCTTTTCTTTCCTTATCGTTTTTTTTAAGCTCAAAAACAGACCTGATTTTATTATCTTATATAATTCTATTTACGATCATCTGATGTAAGATCCTTGTAAGAACCCTGTACTGTCGCTATTGCTTTTCTCTCTTGGAACTTTGGAGCCTCACTGAAATAAAGGCGTTTTCGTCACGTCTGTGACGTTGCTTTAACGAGTTGTGTGTGTATAAATATGTATATATATAATGAATGTACCATGTAATAGATACTTGTAATATGCATGAATACGAGTGTCAGGGTAGCGAACGCGTCAGGAGACAATCGAACGACGAAACCCTGGGCGAATAATCATCACAACCCGAGTGAGCTCGAAACGTAAATAGTCATAATAATTAGTAAGAAAGACGAAGAATAAGAGTACGAAAGATGAAAATTAAAAAGTGTATGTAAGTGTAAGGAGCTTTTTCCTAGTCGATGAGACATGGATTCGTTAAAGAATCCTTATCCACACTGTCGCTCGTGTTATCCCTTCTTCTAGGGATACCAGAGACGATAACAATGAACTCCAAGGTAAATTGTATCTCTCTTTGTTGTATTAGCGATAAAGCGTAAGGGCCCCCTGATGGAATTTAGATGGATTTCCATTGTGGTTTGTGGGGGCCCCCCCGGTGCTGTCAGGGTGGCCCACAAGGCACCCATAACGCTTTACTTTGCTCGTCGTCTACGGCACCTTTAACTTGCGTGCATATATACGCCACGTTCACTCCAGCTGGGATAACGGCTGTAATCGAACAGGGCGTAAAATGTAATTTAACCGGTCGTCCTCTTTATGGAAACCGGATAACGATTCCTGACTGCCGTTTCTTTAGATACAATTTTATTAGAATGGTACGACTTACCGGAAATGTAGTGTCTGTATTCCGCTTCAAGCTTCAGCGCCTGTTCGTACATCTCCTTGGCTACCTTGGCACTGACTTTATCGCTGGGATATCTTGAATCCTTCACTTCTTTTATCTGCTTTGTGCTTTTGAATTTTATCAGCAGGACAATAGGATAAATGCGGTGTCTATGAAGTCGTTCAATGGAAGCGATTGATATGTCCAAGATACAGTGAGAACTCTGAGAAATTAAAGGACTATTAGATTAAAGAAATTTATCGCTGGTTTACTGTTTGTCTTTTTTTTTACCTTTTCACAGATATCTTTTACTGCTTGTACTGTTGTACACTCGAAGTAGCTGCCTTTCTTTCGGTAGTCTACGTAGAGGGAGTCCCGTAGACCTTGCTCTAATGTTGCTTGAGAACAGTGCATTGCTTCTGGTAAACACCTAACGAACTCTTCAGGAAATTCCTGCAGGAGTTTAGTCACTACGCATTCGCTGAGTGGGCCGATTATCAGCACTGGCCTCAATGCTGGATCTGGTGACGGATTTAAATGGGAAATGTAATGTAAAGAGGTTGTAAAAGGGTACTTTTTATGGGAAACTTTGAATTCTTACAGTCAAGCCTTTCCACACGTTGGTAACTTGCAGGAAGATTTTCTTCGTTGAGAGTTCCACTGTCGCTGTACCAGCCTAAATTGACACCAGTCAGTTGTGAGAGCTCCTTGCTGTCTCTACTGGAGGAACGTTGGTGCTTCTTACGCCGGAAGAAGCTTCGCCTGGCACTAGTGGTACCCCGCCTTCCAGTATCCGTCTCTAAATCGCCAAGAGATCTTCGCAGAAGGAGCTCCTCTTCGACTCTGTATAAATAAAAATATATATCGTTAGAGTATTAATTTTATGGAATTTTATGTGCTTTAAAAAATTTTAAAACTTACTTAAATTTACTAGGGATGACTCCGCACTTCTGTCGTCGACCAGCTTGGTCCACGATCCAGGCTCTCCAATGACCCGGCGTACCACTGAACATTGTGCTGTCCACGTAAAGGACGTCATCCTTGTTAAATCTAAGCTGAAGACTATCACCGACTTCGCCAACCCGGTCAAACATAGCTTTCACGTAGAAGCTGTCACCAGGTTTGTCCCTGACTTCCTTATACCGTTCAGGCATATGCTGTGCTATCAGCGTGACCTTATCCGCTGGTCTAGCAAGTTCCAGAGCAGCTTGTTCAGCCGTCGCTTGACGTAGATCCACTCCGTTGTACTCCAAGATACGATCTCCTGTACGTAGACCCGCATCTTCAGCGAGGCATCCTGGTTGCACTGAATGTACGAATATCCCAACGCTGTTTCCACCGACTAAGGAGATTCCCAGGTTCGCGCACTTTCTGGTCTCTATAAAGAGATACCTGGGTTCACTAGGAGGTGGACTCTTCCCGTTTTGCTGTTGCTCCTCCTGAGTAGGACTTCTAACTGTTGCGTTTTGTCGCTGCAATGTTGTCATGGCGGCCTGGTTCATCTGAGCACGGGGTAAAGTACTGTTTCCAACGCGTAGAGTATCCAGGGTAGCTGAGTTCCTGATATTATCCAGAGCGGCGCTATTTCTAATGTCCAGGGCAGCTGATTTCCGCAGTTCCGGATTGCGGATATTAATATCCAACGAGGCGGAATTCCGAATGTCTCTCTCACGTTCCTGAGTACTTCTGATGTCCAAGGATGCCGACGTCCTGACTTCTCGGTCTGATCTTATCACGTTCAGCGTGGCTGAAGCGTCCCGTTCCGGTTCAGTAGTCTCCAACGGCTGCGTCGTCTTCCTCGGTGCTTCAGGACTATTGCACGGTGTTGGTGAGCCACTACGACTCGCCGCTTCCTCTCCACCAGCCTCGGACGAGCTTGAGGAACCCGAACCCTCCAGTTCATTATATTCTTCGCATGAAAAGAATGTCGAATACTTTAATTAAGGTAATCAACCTCTAGAGTAAGAGGATTACGAACAGCATCGGGAGACTCTAGTGCTTGGACATAGAGAGAATAATGGGTTCGCGTGATAAATGTTAATATAAATCCAACGAAGGAGAACCTTATTCATTCCCTACACGATACTCACTGTCCGGACTGTATTGCACCAGCATCGTAATAGAATTACCACACTGGCGCAGAACGTTAGCCGCAAGCTGGTAGGTGGCGCTTCTCATGTTGATGCCGCAGACCTCGAGTAGTTGATCACCAATCTGGAGACCGACCTGGGAGGCCAAACTGTGTTCACTGACAGTGGAGACGAAGACACCACCACTCTCGAGACAGGAAATCTGTATACCGAGTGGCTCAACAGACTTGTCTATATGAACTCTCCTGAGTTCACCAGGTGCTGGCCTTGGTTGGGAGTAGCAATAATCCGGCATGCTGGATCTCTTGTTATTTCCCTTAACTGTCCCCGTTCCTGGACTCAGTACTTCCACATGAAAGGTCGGCATTGGACTGCCTCTCTCGGATGTCCTCTCTATGCTTCCCGTCGACAATTTCCCCACGCTGCTCTTCGAGGTCACACTTGGGTTGGACGGTATACGAAATCGCTGGTTCTCTTTTTTCCTCGGAAACGTGCCACCTTCGTAGCCGTGAGTGTAGGCAGGTACATCATATGCAGTAGCAATGGGGTGTGCTCTGGACTTGTGATAGTGCAAGTCTACAGAGGGCGTATGCAGGTGACTGAACCCCGTTTGGGGTGCAGGACTATACGGGGGTTCAAATGAGTAGGACCGTGCATCAGGCAGACCGATAGATTCACCAGATTGGGCAGAAGGTAGAGAGGGTGGAGACGGATACCTCGAGGGTAGGGAATTCTGCTGATGCGGATGGAGATGAGAGTGAGTATAGGGGGGAAATGAGAAATTACCGGCTAGCTGACGTGGTCCAGCAGCTGGTGTCGAGCCAATAGCGTAGAGTTGTGAGTGCGCCCTGTTGTGCTGCAAGGTATCTACCTGGCTGTCGTTCCCAGGATACTTCTGAGTGCGCTTCTTCGTGTGGTAATCCAGATCCTTCCCGATGTTCCCTGACTTCACTGAGAAATCTATGCTCGTCTCAGATGGCGCCAGCGTTGAACCAAGACGATTCTCGCTGGTATCAAATTCAATCATTGGCTTCTTATCTATTTGAATATCCTTAAATTGCACTGCTGGTGTGAATGACTTCTGATTAAATAACTGTCCTGACTTGCTGATATTCGGTACAGGGATCTCTACAGCCTTATAGACTGTGTGTCTATTGCTGACATTTGTAAAGTTAGACAGCGGTATGGGATTTGAGATACGATTATAATTGAAGCTGTCGTACTTTGGAGGATGATTAAGGAGTACACTCAAAGGAAGCCGTTCCTTTGTTTTTCGGGGATGCAAAATTGTACCCGTACCATTTTGTATTAACGGACCCCCTCTTGCCTTCGGCCAGGTGCCGCCATTCTTCTCCACCTTCTCACCCCGTCGTTTACTGCGTTTCAGTACACCATTATTTGTCTTCTTGTGATAACTCTCTATTACAGAATCCAGTTCAGCAATGGCGTCCTGCTCCTGCTCGAATGTATTGGGACTAGAATTCCGGTGTCTTTTCTTCTTATCTTCCCTATCCTTGCTGTGCCTACGTCCTCGAACTATATCGATCTTCTCACGTATGTTGTCCCAGGCGTTGCTGATACCGCTAGACTTTTCCCCGCTCACCGATTTAGACACCTGGTAGATGCTTCGATCGCTGAAGTTCGATGTGATGTACCGCCGATCATAGTCATCTGATTGTGTTGTTTTCAGCATCAACCGTTCCTGTTCCGTCTGCGAACAACTATTCACCATTTTCTGTTTCTCTGGATTAAAGTTACTGTCCATGGAGATGGCTTCAGTGTTCGCCGATGGCAAAGGTATTCCCTTCAGGGTGGTAATTGTAAGAACGTCCGTGGAGTTGTCATTTAGGATTGTCATGGCTTCATGAGCAGAATTGACACCGTCCATCGGTTTGCTGTTAATCTAAAGAAAAATTTTTTCTGTGAACAGCGCTTTAAGCCAATTATAAGCAAGCACCTTAGGACTAAATTGTATGTAGATGATAAAAAATACATTCGAAAGCACTCACGTTCAAAACCCTATCTCCTACGGCGAGATTTCCTTCTTTGGCGGCTAGACTTCCTGGTGAAATCTTGGATATATAAATTCCAAGCTCCAGAGCAATACCATGAGGAACGGAGCTTACTGGAATTTGAGTAGTTCTCAAAGATCTTCTGCTCAGACGTCTTCTTCTGACAGTCAGAGTGGCAGGACTGACAGTGCTAGCTCGTAACGTCTCCAAGAGCATTCTCGTAGACACAGAAGTACAGTCAACATTATTAACCCTTATAATACAGTCATTGACCCTGAGTTTGCCGTCAACGACACTGCCTTGTGTCACCTGAGCAACGTAAACTCCAGTGTCGTTAGGATACTGGGGATCGTCCCTACCACCAATGAGAACAAAACCAAGATCACGATCCGTATCCAAACATAGTCGAGTAAGATCCAGGTGGATTGTGATGACGTCCCATTCAGTAACCTCAGTATCAATAGCAGAATCATGACTGTGCGACAAACCCTGGCCGTATTGACTCGACCTCAGAGCATGATCACCAGATTCGATCTTTTCCTTGAGATCTTTGAGCTCCTTCGATGCCTCGTTTCGTTGCTTCTTTATATCATCAGAGTCTCTCAGGGCGCCAGCTAGTTCGGACACGGCACGATCACGTTCCTTCCGCAAACGATCGCAGAGAGTGCGGATGCTCTCGCGCTCCAAAACAATCTTGTCACGTTCGCTGAAGGCCCAATCTCTCCTGCGCTTAGATACCTCAGCTTCCTGAATAGCCTCTTCAAGTTCCGCTTGAAGCGTATCCACGGATTTACGCAATTTGTCTAACTCGAGATTAGCCTGGTCGAGATTATCCATTCGCTCCTTCTCTCGCTTCGCATAGTCCCTTGTATTTGTCTCGCGCTCTGCCTCCTTGCTGGAATTGTCACGTTCTCTGTTATACGAGTGCAACTCTAGGCGATTCTTGTAATCCCTGCTGGAACCCTCGGAATAATCACCGAACTTCTGACGCAGGTCGTTACACTCCTTAAGAGCCTCATCACGATCATGTAGTGCAGACGAGATTTCGCGTCGCAAGGTTTCTATCTGATATGAGAGAGTCTTTTTCTGTAACAATGATACACAGTTTCAACGCATTAGAGGAACGTGGAATACAAAGTAAAAATATACAGGGAATACTAACCTCCTCGACAAACTGTTTATTCTGATTTTCCAGATGCGTGATCTTAGCGTAAGCTTGGGTCAGGTCGTCTCCTAGTTTTTCCATTTCCTTGTGCACTGTGTCTCTCTCGCCCATAATTAAACTGTACTCCTGAAGAGCGGCATTCCTCTCCTCAGTCAGTCGTTTCATATCCTTGCTAGCCTTCATGCGCAGTACCATCGCCTGGTTTATCTCCTTGACAGCTTCCTCGTGTTGTTGTTGTACCTTAGCAAGCGCCTCACGATACTCATTACGTTCCCGCAATGCTATATCCCATTGTCTAATGGCAGCTGTACATTGCTGCTTCAATCCATTCCTTTCACGAACAGCACTATTACGTTCCTGAGCCACTTCGTCGCACTGTTTCTTTAACCTGGCAGCTTCTTCTTGTGCTAATTCCAACTAAATTCCAAACAGGAATCCTATTTAAAACACTATCCACCAACCGACACTGACAGAACATACCTTGTTCACTGCTGAGGAATGTGATGATATGAGATCGTCGTATCGTTTCCTCAGAGAATCGTACTCGTCCTTGATGGCTTCGTACTTCCTCAATGCAGAAAGGTAATGCTGATTCATTGCATCTGCACTGCTAGCATCGGACACAAGAACCTCTTGATTCTGACACCTCAACTCAGTCACCTCCTTCTGCAGGGCCTGCACCTCGCGGTCGAGCCTCTGTTTGTCGTTCGCCAAGTCTGAGTACTTCCCGCGCAAAGCGGCACTTTCTTGGGACGTTGCCTCCAGCTGATTCATGACTGCTATGTGTTGTCCCCGATAGTATTCCAACTCCTTCATAGTATGCTCACACCTAAGGATACGTCAAACGAACAGTAAAATATTAGATTAATAATAGACGGTAAGTCGTTGCTAAAATTTTTGCTAAATTATGCAAGTACATTTATACTATACAAGACAGTTTAGTGCAGGTAGTATTATATGACAAAATAGCATGTTCTCTGAACCGTGATAAAGCAAAACAAAAAGGAGAACCACACAAACCGTCGAATTGTATCGGAGTGCTTATGTCTAAGTAGCTGGAGTTGATGCATCGCCTGGTCGCATTGTGCCTGCAAACCTTCATAGTCGCTACGACACTCAGGACCACCAACAGGACTTCCAACACTGCCATAGCCTCCGCTATCCCGTTCTGAGCACCGCAATGAAAAGGCAATCCCAACGGCACACATCGCAAAACAGTGAGAGAAATGCAATAAAAATATGAAATCCAAGCAAATGCACTCCAGTAATTATATAGGGTAGGGCAGGGACAAATGATCTTTCGTGATTTTCTATAAGAGTCTGAGACTCGTGGTGTTCTTATGGGGAACTTGAGGAATGATATTTCTAATACATAGTGAAAACACAAAAAAGAGAAAAGAATTGGAGAAAAGAATAGTTCATTGACATCAAACCATTCCTTCATTCTCACTGTGCATGAAATGAATTGAAATTCTTGCAAAACGTAAGATTGTTTATCCATATATGGCAAGCAATGTAATAAATTTATTGGGGTACATTAATTACTCACCCATATTGAGCGCCCCATCTGAAATAAAAATATGTAGAGTGAGCACAGTTTATTTTAATTCATTTGAGAATGGTGAGTGTATTTAATGGGGTTTCTTAATAACCATACGTTTCAGGCAATGGTTCGTTAGACTAGCTGGAGCAATGCATTCGGTTTCTTTGCTGGCTTTCACCAGGAAAGAAATCGCGCGTCACGCATGTGAGCTTCGTTATTCATGGTTTGTTTACCCGCAATTACGAAACTTATCAATTTAACAATTTTAAACAACATTTAACACAGTTGTATACATTGTTTAAGAATGAAAGTACAACTGTATTGAACATAAATTATATAAAAAACATAAAAGAGTAAAGAATTGAAACAAAATATTTAAATCTTCCTATTCCTTAAAAAATTACTCACCACTACTTCCAGCACTGTCCAAGGAAGACGCACCAGAAGCCATAATATCAAGCTCCAATAATCCTAGCACAAAATTTTTCCCAAAGAAGTACTCTCTTGATTTAGCCTATAACAGAAAAGTTGTTACTGCACCACTGTTAATTAATTACCAATATAATCAATAATCATCATCCAGTATCAACCCCAGCTTTGGAGTATCAGTCTGTCCATCCGATCACTGTAAAGCATAACGAAGCATGAAGGTCCACTGTCTATTAACAGTAATGGACGACTATAGGTGTGCTATAATAAGTGTCTAACGAGGTCATACAAGAGGGGCATGAAATCTATGAAAATCCATAATTTTCCACAAAAACCATCAATGCAAAGTATAGTGGAAGGGCGTATGTTTTTTGAATGGTCATAGCGAGCCAATCTACGTTTTGATGATGTGTCTAAGATAGACCGTCTATTTGTCACTTGCCGAACAGGATAATTCTTCAAGTAATACTGGACTAAGTCTTACGATCGTCGCAAAGCGTCGCGACGCCCACTGTATAATCTTCGTGGTAAACTATCCCATAACAGCGAATAAAAATGGACCAACCAGTCCCGAATGATGATGATTCCTATGGTACTTGCCAAGGAGCCTCTTTACCTTCTTCGGCGGCACGTAACCAGCACTTCTTTCTCACTAGCGCGCAACTCACATCGTCAGGACGTCCTGTTACTGTCATACCTAGCTGCACCGACCACTTATTATTTGACAACAATCAATAGCTCACCTGCTGCACCAATAAGCCTGACAATTAGCCATTTTCATTCGCTACTACAGTCCGATTCACATTGCTGGCAATAAACATGCTTGAGACTGGTTTATAACTAAGCGACGTAGCGCTGCTCGCGACGGATCGGTTAGTTCTCCTAAACGCCAATTGGTGGAGGAGCCACTGACTGAAACTCGCAAACGCAAAGTCGCTGTGGACATACGGCAAGGCGAAATTCTTTTTATTATATTTTGAACCTTCTCGAATGGACTGGAATCACTGTAGAATCAAGACAAAGGATTTTACTGTTGTGTAGCAAGACACAAAGCATCGAGAGGCAATTGACCGATATCATAAAAAACTTAAAATGGTGATAAAACTCTTACCGTCTTTAGATTCTGCATAACATAATTTAGTTGTACTCAAGAAAACCGCTGCCATCCCAGTGACGTCATAGTGTTGTAGATCATCTCTATTTGAAGCTAAACTGTAAATGCGACAGAATTCAATATTTATTGAGCTAACCAGAAATTGATACTGATCCATTGCGCTTGCGCACAAATACTACAAGCAGGAAACTCTAAGAGAAACTTTTTATTTTAACCGCCTGGTTAGTATGGTTTCTTTGTCTTTTTTGTTCAAAGCTTTACTGACAACTAATCTATAGAAATACTTACTAATATTTATATTTGTTTCTTCGTCTAGACACAGTTTCTTGGTATGAAAATCCGTATATATAAAAGAGCCGGAACCGGAAGGAAACAGACTTCGGAAAATCCTTCTAATCTCTTACTCCCTTTTGTCCTTTACAGAAGACATTTCAAGGTATACTAAGAACATTAATAAAAACAGCCACTAATATAAGTTTTTTTAATCATAGTTATTATTATCGTTAATATCCATATAATTATCAATAACTACAGTAAAACACAAAACAAAAAGGTAAGTAAGGGAAGGGATGGGTTGGGAAATTGGATGGATTTAAGGTGAAGGGTTCTGTGTGTGATATCTGTACATTCTCCTTATGTGAGTAACATAAACTCTTGTATATCAGTATAGCCTAGGATAGGAAGAAACTAAATCAGTAATATTCACAGATATTTTACAAGATAGTGTAAGACGTAATGGGCGCGTGCGACGAGTGACATTTTTTTTTACTTCTACCCTCTTGGTGCCCTAAGCAAAAGGAAGAAAAAAAAACCAAAGAACAATTAAACCTTGGAGTCAAAAATATAAAAGGAAGAGGTAAAACAATGAATATTCAAGAATTATTGTGAAACAATACGCAATTTAAATGAAATCTTAAAAAAGAAAATTCAAGAGCGATCACGCAACGCCCACGCCCACCTAACGCCCACTCCCACCTAACGCCCACGTTCATACTTATACCGTATTCGCAATATATGTTTTCCTTTTTCCACATCTCTGCTATGTCCTCGTACGCTCTCTCTCTTTTTCTCCGTTTATCTGTTTTGTCTCTCGTTTATACCTCTACACTGTACATATGCACAACGCATCTTTTACACTGTACACGCATACGCTCCCACAAGTAATCCGCGCTGCCTTACTATATATTTAAGTTATTTCCCCATTTTATTTTACGCCATCATTTTTCATTCCACTGTACCCTTCTTAGGGATGGAACAGAAAGAGTCGTACCATTATTTTTCACACAGGAGCAAGCAAGATAAGTTTTTGTTACTAAATTGGCCGGAAGTCTGCGAGTTGTTATCATGATTATCATTAATATTATTATTATTACTCTTATCAGTTCTCCCCGTCCACCTCTTATTCCATGTGCCAACAACCATAACAAGAAGGCGGAATGGGCATATACACCCCGTTTTTGATACATGAATCGTTGCCAAATGCAGTACCTTATATGGTAATATTTTGTTAGTGCCAATTGTCACTGTCATTTTATTTTTTTTTTATCTTTTCATATCTTTCCTACCTGCCTAATCGATTCATGCGTATCCCATTGAAAACGGAACTAGATCTTTCAAAGGTCAGACGCGTCAGCAATGAAACTGCAAAGCGACTCTCTCATCTCCTCACCAAATGCATAAACGCTTTTCTTTTCTATTTCGTATTCTGTCCTCTCGTGCAAGACAGCGTCGTTCCTGATCCCATGAAGAAATCCGTATGATCTCTTCACGCCATCGCATCGAGCCTTCGAAGATTCCATCAGTCCCCGTTGAAGGACAGTGGGTCGAGTACATGTTTTATCATTCCCAGAACGATCCATCGGATTAGTTATGTTACCGAGATGGAGAGAAGACGAGAAATTCGAAAAAGAATAGGAAGAAGACGAAGAGCAAACATAAAGAAAGGCAAACGAAAAAGTAGCCAATGATAAAATTTCAATCGCAATCGCAATCGCAGACTCGTTTCAATCGAAGGTAAAAGAAAAAGAGAAAAGAAAAAAGTAAGATAAAACCAAATCCCGAAAGTATATTCCGCCCATCCCTAGTTATCTCTACATGACTGTTGTCCTTCGTTTTTCCATCTCTCGTCGTTTACTCTCTAGAGGCGTGCGCCCCTACGCGCAGCAGCATAATATTGTAAATAGGTAATTACTTATGTATTACTTTTATTCTTTTCAGGGCTTTGTGTGATATAGTGTAACTTCATCTGTTTTTTTTTCTCTTTCTCTATACACTTAAGCGCATTATTATCTTGGACACAATTCTAAAAAGAGTCTATTTTAACGCGATCCTCTTATCAAGGCTCTCGGTTAGGACGCGCGGCTCGCGACGCGTCTCTCTCTCTCTCTCTCTTTCTCATTCTCATTCTCTCTATCTCACACTCATTCACTCACTCGCTCTTTCTCTCAGCGTGTTATGTGTCTCCGTGTTGTGTGCATTATAATCGTATTTCTTTGTACCGTGTAAGTTACGACTGCGTCCTGTAGGTGGGTGTAAAAGGGTATCTGTCAGTGTCATTCTGTCAGTCTCTGCTGTCAATCCGTCAACGTGCAGATATTTTACACACAAAGTCAGTGTCAGGAATAAAGGATGGAAGTGTCAATCGTTATGGGGCAACGTCAATGGTCAATGAGATCGATCATACTCGAAAGCGGTATGACATTCTTTAAGCCCCGTTAACGTGCAGGTCGGTACATTCTAGCTAGCCCGTGTAATAACTTTTAATAATAATTAATAGCGGATAATAATATTAATTAATAATAATAAATGAATAATAATTAATATTACAAATCTTTTATAATGTACATAACGCTAGGCATAATAATATGTTACATCCTGCTAGGGGAATTTTATGATACACTAGGGATAATCGCTACGTTACTCCGGAGGTTGTTGGGGGGGGGGGGGGGGAGTTAGGGGGCATAGTCCTTAGCATCCATTTTTCGTCTAGGGAACCTCTAGATTAAATTTACTTTCTAGTTTGACAGGAGCAGCGGCGATGGCGGCAGCTTTTTAAACGGCGGCAGCGACGACGGCGACAATTTATTTTTTTCGTTTCTTTACCAGTTTTACTTTATCGACAGTGAACAACGACGAGGACGGCGGCGATGGTGACGTCATCGTCGTTGTCAACTTGTCGTTACGATAGTAATAGTAGCAGCTATAATAATATTAATAATAATAATGATAATAATAGTAGTAGTAATATAATACATAGGTATTTATATAGAGCAATATTATACAAAAACACATCACATATCGCGCGGACCAGAAACAGGTCTTAATGTTGTTTTTTTTTCCTTTTATGCAGATATCGTTAAATAATTAAAATCACAGTAGTTATGCCCTCGCTGGCTCACTTAATTTACAATATTAAAGTCTAGGCTTACAAAGTAGCTCGTGTATAGGTAGAATTTACTTCCATACTTTTTATCGCTTTCTTTCCTTCAATCTTTCTCGCTCGTAAATCTGGTATCTTTCTTTCTTTCACTTTTTATATATATATATCGTCACGTCATGTCAATGAATAATGTAAGTGGCAAACTATGTCCTTACAAATCAGTTTTATCCGTTGTAAAAATTACAGTGTTGCATTTACTCGGGAGGGAGACGAGTCCTGGATGTGTCTGTCGTTATCGTGTTAGTTTCCTCTCCTGTACCCCTTTCTCAAACACTTTCTTTTATTTTTTTGCTTTTAAGTTCAATGTTTGTCGATGGCTTCGTGGAGCAATGGGGTAACATTCCTGACTCACTTGTCGGAGAGACCAAGAGTGAAGTCGGTCGCCCCCACAAACTGTGTCAGTGGATTTGGCTTAATAGCAGATACACGTGGAGTTTACATTAATGCCAAATATTTTAATGGAAGGGGTACGCATATGGATATACTCGTTATGCTAGCCTCTTCCGTAGAGAAACCCCATAGCCCCATCTAGGCCTACAATCTGACGTAGATCCAGCGCACGCGGGCACGCAATGGTTCTCAATTTGATTGTCAAACGAGGATGGACAACGAGAGGATGTTCCTGACTGTTGTCATCGAGGAGTATTCGTTGTCCTCCTATGGGTTTTTCTGTATTTCATCTGGTTTAACGTTTCGGGTTATTTCTCCGTGACACAGGATACTCTGGGCTTCATGCCGCGTAGGAAGCATCCAGCTGCCAGGACGGGAAAGACACGCGGTCGTTCTCGTTAACGTGGTAATTGTAGCAGAGCGAAATCCAAAGGACCAACTGGTCTCAGACAGTGGCGATTACGATGAGCAGGTGGGCAATCTCGGCGACCCGGTGCAGAAGATCTGGTGCGATCCGAGCGAGACTCTCGTTGGCAAAATCACAGGATGGGAATATGTGGACCACGTACGCAGGCTAGGAGTATTATACAAAATATATGTTATATAGCGATAAGTGGTATATGTGATATATATTATGGAAATATATTATGATGTTTTTTGTGTGCGTGCCTGTTTTGAAGGCTCACCTGTTGAGAACCTGGTGCTGCAATGTTCACGATTCCTGCTGCTTGCTTCTGCTGGAGATAAGTTATGAATCCGGTCTGAAGATTTTTACTTTGCTGGAGTACGTCCATGTGATCTCGTCCACAGGGAAGAGCCAGTAGCATGCAGTGTTCGTTATCAGTCTAAAAAAAGAAATTATAAAAAAGAATAGAATAAAGAATAAACAAGGTTACACGTTAAATAAATAGTGTTTAGTTATAGGCATACCTGCATCTTCCTGGCAACTCCTTCGACTTGGGTCTGCTCCAATCTCATCCTCTGGGCTATTCTAAGCGGTGGAGTGGATCCGTCGCTATTACAAGGTAGACTGTCCCTGGCTACGTTGGGATTACCAAAGACAAAGTGCATCTGCACAGCAGCTTGGTCGTTCTTAAGTGCTAGGAGACCTTGCCACATGACTGGATAGCGTTGCAGAAGCATCAGCAGGGAATCTGCTTGTGGTGGAACCTGGGCCGCATGGGGTGGAGTGGCGACCTGGTGCTTCCTGGGTCTGTCAGGTGTAATGGCTCTATCCGTGGGTGCTTCACTAGCTGCCATTGGATACTGAGATCTGATGTGAGCTGGTGGTGGTTCATAGTATCCACCACGAGCTCCTGCAGCAGCTCCAGTAAGAGCTACGTTGTTTCCGGTGTACTGAGGAGGTAAACGTGCATTCCCATGAAGCATGTAAACTTGAGCTACTTGTGGACTGTCCGTAGTGCGATCCTGAGGTGTTCTAGTGGTGCGTCTCAATTCCAATGGTGGACTATGACTTTCCTCGCCACCTGCTTCCAACTTGGGATCCAAAGGTAGGTGTGGAGATCTAGTTCCAGGTACATGATATGCTATCCTCGGTGGTGCAGTAAGCGCTTCCTGTTGAGCACGTAGATATTGGTACTGCTGAATCATCTGAGGATGAATATAATGAGGTGGTAGTTCACCACGTGCCAACCCGCCGTAATGATTAACCACATCGCTCTGGAAAATATAATTCATTATTATAAAATGATGTTTATTATATAGGTTTGGATAAATGGAACACTGATAACACATTTTGATAATTCATTAGCAAAGCTAGAATGTAAGTACCTGAGGAGCATTAGCATGAAGATGGGCAGGTGGAGGCAGAGGAGGACTCTGGGAACGATGAGGAGGTACCAGTCCATATTGACCTCCTGGTGATGGAGCTGCACCCGCGCCATGCTACCAAAACCAAGCAACGTTAGTCTTTCAGCACGATAAAACAATGGAGATATAAGATGATTTAATTTCACATAATATTTTATAAAATATATTACTACATTAACATTTATTTTAAAGTGGAACCATCATGCTCATAACTCTAACCCTAACATATTATCCTTACCAGTGAGGCTTCATATGCTGCTATGGATACTGCACGACTCTGAGGACTTGCAGTGGGTACCATTATGCATCCTGACATGGAAACCTCGACCTTAGGAGGTTCCATTGTACCAGTAACCTAAAGAAAAACAAAGAATTTAAAAAATATTTTTAACGTGTAAATCCAGCATTGATGATTATTCTCACAGAACAAAAACCTACCTGAGGTTTTTGTACAGCTGATCTTGAACAGCTAGCACCAGTAACAACTGGCTGTGGACCGATTAGATGAGGCTGAGTCGGTGGACTGGCAATAGCTCCCGTAACGATTGGTGGTACAACAGCCTGAAGAAGATGCGCCTTTGGATTAAGTGGATGAGGTTGTCCATTAATTGCTTTGAGGGCAGCAGGTTGAGACGGTGGAGGTTGATGAATTCTCTGAGCCGGCGCAGTGGCAACACTACTTGGATGAATATTAATGGGTAACTTCTGCGGTAGATTCACAATGGTAGGAGGATGTTGTTTAGCGGCTTGGAGAAGATGTTGCTTAGGATTAGGTGGCACCACGTTGTTCAGCACTGGCGACATAGGCTGACCCTGTTTCACTACAATATCTGGAACTTGTTTTAGTCTGGGACTGAGGCTTGGTGACACGACTCTTCCACCAGGTATCTTGAGGTGCAGAGCTTGGATAGCCTGTGCTGGTTGTTTCACGATATTCTGTACGATAGTTTGACTTGGCAGGCTAGGAACGACAGGTTTTGTGATGATCTGCTGCTGTATAGGACTCCCAAGTTTACTGGCGTTCAGAACATGAGCCTTCAGACTCGTCGGCTTCGTCTGAGTAACACAAGAAGGTGTAGTAATAGCCTGCGTGGTAACCACACTTGGAACAGTTGTTACAGACTGAACCACGGTCGCCGTAATTTGCACCACTGGTGAATGAGGTTTGGTGATGACACTAGCCTGCGGCTGAACCAAAGACTGAACCGGAGGCTGAACGGGAGGTTGAACCGGAGGCTTAACCGGAGGCTGCGCCTGAGGAGCCTGAGTCACTATAGGTGCAACTGGCTGGCATACAGGTTGTTCCATGGTAACGGCAGGTGCAATCACTGGTTCAGGTTTCGGTTTAGATTCCTCAACAACGACAGGAATAGCCTGAGGCAATGGTTTAACTTCTTGAGCCTCAGAAGGTGAAGCGCTGATAATTGGTGGTTGTTGAGGTTCTACTGTAGATCTGATCGTCTGACCAGAAGTGGATACTGGAATGTATTGACCTTCTTCTGATTCTCTCATTGGAATAAGCATACCCGTAACTGGGTCTATCAGAGTCATGGGTTCCAAGGATGTTGGTTTCTGTGCTGGTGATGGTACTTTGTTAGGTTCCTCTGTGTGTTTTATTAAGTTCCCTTCAGAAACAGGAGAATCTTGCTTAATCAATGTCTCCTGGACCGCTGATTGTATTGGTTCCTTAATCTTTTCCTCGCTGCTGTCGTCATTGTTTTCGGATGTACGTCTTGTGGCCTTGCGATTTGCTCTAGGTGACTTACGAAGTTCAGCTGTTATTGGTTGCTGAGGAGCTTGCTGATTAACTCGTGGCGCACTGTTGTGTCTTGTACTCCGCCTGGTAGCATGTACACCAGCAGCACCAGCTTTGTTTACGGCTGATCCACGAACTACATCCTCGATAACATCATCGACTGTGTTACGACTGCCGTCCCGTTCAGCTAGTCTTCTGGATTTTCTGGTATTGGCAGCGGGTGATATAAACTCTTCTGGTGGAACTTCCTTGACAGCTGCTACTGGAGTAGCTGGCTGAGTATTCGAGCCAGCAACGTTGGGACCTGGAGATTTGATGGTGAGAATTAGTCTAGGTCTGCCAGCGTTGTCCTCTTCGCTATCATCGTGGAACTCATAGACATCTGCGGGAAGTTTCTTCTCCACGTGATGCTTACTTCCCCTTCCTGTTCTACCACCACGTCGATGATGAACATTAGCCGCATTTCTACCACCACGTCTGGTAGTGACACCTCCTCGACTACCTGCACCACGTCTAGCTTTAGATCTTCCACGGCGTGCCTTGATGGATTCTGTCTCACAGGTTTCCACACCCTCATCCTGGTCATCATTTTGGACATCTTTCTTCCCTTCTCCTTCAGCGGATTCATCAAACCAGTCACCCTCGTTCTTACTTATCTCGTGAGAGTCATTGTTCAGTTCCTGACTGTGTTGCGTCTCATCCTCGCCCTCGTTACCTTCGCCGTCGCATAAGGCATCCACTTTCTTAATAACGCTCTCTATATTCACTTCCTTGGCAGACCAGTAGTCACTGTCCTCCTTACTGTCTGTAGGATCTTCCTTAGCAGGGTCTATAGCCAAAGGATCTGTACTAGGCTCCCTCAGATGATCCGCAGGTTCTTCTTCTAGATCTAATTCCTCGCTCTTGTACGTCTCAACTTTTGGCTCTTTGAGAGGCTCTTCCTGTTTCACCTCTACAGTGGGTTCTGGCATTTCCGAAACCTCTGGTTCCGTTTTGGGTATCAACAGTTCCATAGGCTTCACTACTACTGATGTTGGTGTTGATCCTGGTACTGGTTTTTCAGTTGGTTGTGATTCAGTTGGTACAGAAGACTCTTGTTTCTCGATCTTCGGCTTTACTTCAACTTCATTACTTGGTTGTTCCACTTTAATATTCTCCACTTTAATAGGCTTTAGAGGTTCAGAAGGTTCAGCCTGTTTAATTTCTATAGGTTGTGTCGGTTGTACTGGCGGTGTCAATTGCATTGGTTGCGGTGTTGGTACATTGTGACCAACTTGTATAGTTGGAGGTTCAGGTTCCAGATGTTGTGGATTCTGTACAAAATGACTTTCTATCTTTTGTGGAATCTGTTCAACAGTTGGTATTGAGGCTGATACAGTAACTGGCACTGTATGCATTATGATAGACTGCGAAACAGTTGAAACAAGAGGTATGTGAGGCTTGGCCAGTAATATCCCTTGAGAAACTGGAGACTGCCTCTGAGTAGGAACTGGTGACATCTGTCCGGCAGTTTGTGGAATTACCAAGCCACATTGAGAGAGTCCTGTAGTAGGTGGTACTGGAGGAACAATTGGTATAACTGTTTTGACAAGTGGTTGAGGTGACGAAGATGGTGGACTAAGAGTAGGTAGAGAGCTATGAACAAGAGACTGTGGTCCATGTGACACTGTCATTATTACCGGATTGGCAACGGAAGTCCTAGGTATATGAGTTGTCAGCAACTGCAAATTCGACAGTTCTTGCTTTTGCCTTGGTGATAGCAGCTCGTTGTCAGTAAGGACAGATAGCTTCTGTTGCCTAGGCGACAACATGCATGTTTCTGGACCGATGGGTTTGCCGAAAACAGGACTAGAAGTACTGGCATTTATCTCAATCTTAGCAGTTTCCGGTATGTACGTAGGTGGTTGATTTGGAGATGGCACCTTGGGAGACGTCGAAGCTTTATTAGAAGGTTCAGGAATAACAGCTGGTGATAATTTTGGCTCTTCCAGGCGCTGAGGCTCATTGGCATTGACAGGTATTAGAGTCTCAATTACAGATTTTCCAATAGACGTGGCTTCTCGTGAGGTCTTTACAGATCCTGCAGCCAGTGGTGGTACAGGCATGTAAGGACGTGGTGGAATATTCAGTGTAAGTGGCGGAAGTCCTCCTCGCGGATAGCTAGGTTGCAGAGCTCGCATCCCCGGTGCATGTTGTATAACAGGTTGTTGAGTAGCTGCAGTTGAGTAGATCTGCTGTGCAGACGTATCCGGTCTGTGTGCTGAGATGGGTACGCTAACTGGAAGTCTTGCAGGTGGCGGCGAAGGTTTGCTCGCATTAGGGACATGTGGACTCAAAGCGGGACTCCTGGACCATTGTCCATTGGGCGAGAGAGGCTGTGGGACTCTTGGGGATAATTGAGCCGGTATCAATGGTGGTATTCTTGATGGTACCAAGGGTGGCAGCTGTGTCAGACCAGATACAGATGTTACATTCTGCATCCTAGGTGATGCTTGTCTCAAAGGAACCATCTGAGTTTGTGGAGACACTGGTAATCTCTGATATAGTGGCTGAGTTACTGGTGGAGGACGAGGACTTGCTGCTGGTATCTTTGGTGTCTCGGACAGCATTGGTACACTGCAAGGACTTAGCAAGGATGGTTTATACTGTGGAGGTGGTGTAGATAGTCGATGAACTGGTCTGACCTCCTGTGTAGGTTCAGAATCAATTTTGGCATCGCGTAGTTTGTGATCACCCAGACTCCAGGAGTGAGCTATGACTGAACTTGGCGGGCTCGCAGGTTTAGCAGGACTGGTTGGTACTTTGGTCTCTGCTGGCTTCTCCGTTGGAGTTTTAACCGATGACTTGTAGAAGGATGGTATGTCCGGAGTCTTGGGTGGTTGAGTCAAGTCAAATGACTCATAATTAGGATCTTCTTCCGTATCCGTGTCTATCTGAAGATCATGTTCACTCTGCGGTGTATCAGGCTTAAGATCGGTCTCTGCCTCACCGGAAGCGTTAAGACTTTCAACAGCTTGCTGCATTTCCTCCACATCTTCCTGAGGCGCATCTGCCTGGGGACCGCTGGCACTATCACCCTCAGCTTCCTCTTCGCCCTCGTAAGAGAAGTCCTCGGTGGAACCACCAAACGTTTCTTCCAGCAGAGCTGCTACAGCATCCTCCGTTTCCTCCTGGGAGATCACTACACGAGGCTTGTCTTCCACTTGAGGTGGCGGTGTGGATGGAACTGCTACTTCCGGTTCATCTCTGCTGCGTGACTGTCTACCATTCTCACGTTCTTCAGGTTCGGATATACTCTTTACTGCATTCTCGTGGATGGTTTCATCAATATCTGTTCCAAAACCTGGAATGAATTTGTCCTTTTTCTTCTCTGGTTTGTTTGCGACACCACTCACTGGAGTGATTGGTGCTATCGTCGACATACTTGAAGCTATTTTGGGTATAGGACTTAAAAGAGCTTCTCTAGGACTTGGCAACGTTGGGGACATCATCTTTGGAACTATAGGACTGCTAGCTCTAGGTGGACTAGAATCAGCACCCAGGTAAGGTAAGTTTCCAGACTTCTCATGGTGATGATGATGGTGATAGTCTTTCCTGGAGCGTTCCTCCTTTGACTTCTTCCTCTTTTTCTTCTTCTCCTTAACTTTCTCCGGTGCCGTAGTCGGCGTGGACGGTTCAACACTATCATTATCATCTGTAAACCGAAATACGTCATGATCATGTCCTTCACCCGGGGTCGCTTTAGGCGAAGTAGAAATCCCAAAGAGTTTAGCTTCAATCTCTCTACCAGCTTCAGCCAGGTCAACGCTGTTCTCATCCTCAGCCTGATGCCTTCGTTTCTTCTCTGTCTTTCTGCGCACTCTCTCAACTTCCAGGACAGGACTCCTAGCCCCGTCACTGTCAGACGCATATGTATTATCAGCAGGAAGACTACCAAGTCTATTGAAGAAGGTATTTGGCGGATCGTCCACGTCAGACAAGGGCCCAAAGATATCCTCCATTCTTTGTGAGTCTCTTCCTTCCTGTCTGTTGAGTCTCTTCCTTCTAGCCTTGACCTTATCCTCTCCATTACGCTCTCGTCGTTTTTCTTTCTTGTTCCTCTGTTTCTTGTCAGCTCTCATCCTCTCCTCAGCACTCTCCACGTTCTGCTCCGTAGAATTGGATCCTTCCACAGAGCCAGTAATGACACTGGACTTGTTTTTATGCTCGGTACTGTCAGAAGCCTCTAGCTTCACGCCTTCCTCGCTCGATATCGAATTCTTTTGTCGCTTCTGCTTCTTCTTATGCGACTTCTTGCGCGAGTCTCGCTCATGATTGTTCACAGGATGGTTAATGTGGAATGCAACGGGTATCCTCTCATCGTCATCAGAGGTTCTCGGCTCCTCCTTGCTGCTGGGTATACTGTTCATGGATGACTTCAATGGATTCTGCTTCTCCTCAGTATCAGCAAAGCCCAGATCAACGTCGCTCTCCAGGAATCGCTCATTTTTCACTTTATGCATCTTGTTATTAAACGATTCGTCCTCTTCGCTAGTGTCTGAATGGATTCTCGATCGGGAACCCTTCCTGGACAGGGACTTTGCGCGTGCCGAATCCGACTCAGACGTAGCCTCATCCTCAGTAAGAGCTTTACTACTTACAGAATCACCATCCCAGGATGTGCTCTGCTTCTTCTCTTCACGCCTAGCTCTACTCTGCTTAAGCTGAGAGAACTTATCCTTGGGAAGACGTACCTGTCGTTTCTCTTCCTCCAGTTTCTGCATGTTCTTAGTTGATCTCGCCTTGACCTTGTCATACATACTGATGTAAGCCGGCTCGTCGTCAACAATGTCAAATATGGAGTGTTTCTTGGGCTCGTCACTGTCGGTATCCGTAGCTGATGGATGCCTCATCATCTGCATCTCGTGAGTGGACAGTACACCGTCATCCACGTCGCTATGGAGTCCTAGAGAGGATTGATTGTCCCTAGAATGATGACTGATGCTGTTCTGATCGTCATTCCTCTTTGAGAGTTCAAGCCTAGCCAGAAACTCCTTATCGGACTCGTGCGAGACTCTTGGACTTCGTTCCCTGGTTTCCTTATCACTTCTTTCCGGACGATTTTTCTTGCTACTGCGTTGCTTGTCCTTTGAATCTCTGCTGTCTCGACTCTCACGGCTCTCACGACTCTCGCGACTTTGCTCACGCGAGATGTCGCAGTGCGACGCGTTCTCACGCGATTGGCTGTCGCGACTGTCTTGAATACTTTCCTTGCTGTCGCGACCCTCGCGACTCTCGCGACTCTCACGACTGGCACGATGCTCGTTACGGTGTTTCCTGTCTTCGGATCTTCTGTTTTGCCTTGGTCTATCCTTACTGTCTCTTCTGTGATCAGATATTTTCATGCGTTTAACGTCAGTTTCATCCGGCGGCGCATCCTGGGAAGAAGTTCTACGTTTTATGGAGAGGGGTGCAGGAGAGGTTTGATTTTGCATGTTGGTTGCGTGATGATTTTCCGTTGGTCTTCGAGAATCTTCGCGTTCTCTCGTTTTATCCTTCTCTTCGCGATCTCTTCTCTTCTCTCTTTCGATGGTTTTCTCTTTTTCCCTTCTTTCTTGTTCCTCCCGTTCACGCTTTTCACGCTCCTCGCGTTCCCGTCTTTTTTCCCTTTCGTGTTTTTCTTTTTCCATTTTTTCCTTCTCTTCCTTCTCGCGTTTTTCCTTCTCTAACCTCTCCCGCTCTTCCTTCTCTTTTCGTCGTTCTCTCTCCAGCCTCTCTTTTTCTTCTCTCTCGCGCTTTCGTTCTCTTTCCACGCGTTCCTTCTCCTCCTTTTCTCGTCGTCTGTCTCTTTCGACTCTTTCTCGTTCCTCTTTTTCTCGCCTTTCCTGTTCCTCCTTTTCTTTCCTGAGGCGTTCTTTTTCTTGTTTCTCACGTTCTAGTCGATCCCTCTCTTTTCGCTCGCGCTCTTCCCTCTCTCGCCTTTCGCGCTCCTCTCTCTCTCGCCTCTCTTGACGTTCCTTTTCTTCACGCTCTTTTCTTTCCCTTTCGAGACGCTCCTTTTCTCTCCTCTCTCGTTCCTCCTTCTCTCGTCTTTCTCGTTCTTCTCTTTCCTTACGTTCTCTTTCTCTCAACTCATTCTCTTCTCTCTCCTTCCTTTCACGCTCTTCCCGTTCTCGTGCTTCACGCTCTCTTTTCTCCTTCTCTTCTCTTTCTCGCTTTTCAAGCCTCTCACGTTCTCTTCTCTCCTCGTCCTTCTCTCTTCTCTCGCGTTCCTCTCGTTCTTTACGTTCCTGCCGTTCTCTCTCCTCCCTGTCCCTCCTCTCTTGCCGCTCCCTCTCATCCTTTTCTCGCCGTTCTCTCTCCTCCCTTTCCTTCCTCTCATACTTGGTCTCCTTATTCGTCGCGTCCTTAAAGTCACGAGGATGCGCTTCAGACTCAGAGGATTCGGTGCCGCCGCCAGGATTCAACCGATCCTCCTTATCCTCACGTTCAACCTTACGGCTTTTCTCGACTTCCGCTTCGGGATCCTTGCGCGATCTCCTCGAGCCATCCTTACCCTTGCCATGTCTAGATTCTCTACCGTCTCTACTTTCTCTAGTGTCTCTATTATCCCTACCGTCTCTACTGTCGCGCGAGTCTCTACTCTCTCGTGAGCTATTTCCGGTGTCCTTCCTGAGACGCGCTCGCGGCATATCGCCAACCGAAGAGGTAGTCGACGAGGAGGATGAGCATGAAGATGACGATGAGGAGGACAAGACTCCAGTAGTACTAACGGCACAGATCGATACTGAAGACGTCGTCAAAGTATTAGAGATCGTACCGATAAAGGAACTCGTCGCCGTAGTCGTTATACCAGGTGTAGTCGTCAGCGTCGTCGTCGCCGTCGTAGTACTAGAAACACTCGTCGCCAATAGAGTGGCGCCACTTGCGCTACTCGTCACAGTTATAGAATTAGGATTGTTGTTCGTCAATGCTACAACGCCGGCCGCCGCAGTCGTCGTCGTAGCATTGACACTCGTACTCGAAGACGTCGTCGCCGCTGCCGTCGTCGTCGTCGAGGTCGTCGTACTTATCGAAGATGAATGAACCGAAGCCGGATTGATTGGTAGCCGCGTTATGGATGGACCCATTGCGGCATTCCCAATACTGGCTGGATTACTCGCGTTTCCATGGACACTAGCAACACCACCGCCACTTCCACCACAAGCACTCAGGGCACTGTTACTGCTCGCGGCACTAGCATTCGCACCACCAATTGGCAATGACACAGGGGGTAACTCGGGACTCACTGTCTTTATCGAGGCACCGGGTGTGACGGGTGTTGCTGGGGTTGGATGCACGCAATTGTGAACTGTCCTAGAGTCAACCTTTAATGCGGGCGACACATTCAAAAGGGATGGGGACGTCGTCGTGGTACCTCCTGGTGTCAGTAGGCTACTACCCACTGTCGTGTTAGTCTGTACCGGTGGATGACTAGGAAACGGATACTGAAGACCGACCTTTCCGGTACAGCCAACGAGACTCCCACTACCGATCATAGAACCGACACCAATGACACCAGTGAATTCGCGAGGTTCATACTTTTCGCTAAAGTTTTCCAGGCGCTTTGAATCCTCATCGAAGACACTCCTCTTCGCCAGGACTGACTTCACGATGTCAGAGGGTTGTACCTCGTGGAGGTCCAGGTCGAGAAGCTTGTGTCGAAACCTGAATCTCTCGGAGGCTGAAGCATCCAGCTTGGCGAGAGCGTCACCGCCGGCTGCGCTTAGGGCACGGGATCCTGACCACTTCTCATACTTCTCATCGAGGGACCGTATTCTCTCTTCGAGGCTCGGAGACTGTGGTGCCGTTTCACTGTCAGAACTCGTGGGGCTTGGACTCGGATGCCTTGGGGGTGGCGATGCTGGTGGTTGGGGTGCTGTCCTGGGGCTTGGGACCGGTGGTAGACTTGTAGTGCAGGAAGGACTCGCGACTTTTGCTAGCGAGGCACTGGTCGCTCTTCCTCCATTGTTATTATTGTTGTTATTGTTGTTATTATTGTTGTTCATCATCTGAGCAGCAAACCTTGGTAGCGGAAGTGAAAGTGGACCCTCGTGGCTACGTTCACGAAACCTCCTTGGTTCGCTTGGAATAAGGTTCTCTGGTCGCTCATCGACCAATGGTGTCCCGGGTCTTGAGCCATCATGATGCTCGTGATGTCTATTGGTGTCCCGACGCCTTTTACAAGGTCCAGACGTTCTGCTGTCGCAGCTACCCCTCTTGGTACCGTAATGGACTAGGAGTTTGCTATCACTGACTCTCCTAACGTCCATACCCTTTCTTCCAGAGTGCGATGTTACCAAGAGGGATGCAATCTCTGGCTCGTCATCCTCGCAGAGGATAGTAGCAGCATCGAGCTTCGGCCTCTTCTTCGGGGTGAAACCCTCATCTCCGCTGCTATGACACTCTTCAAGTTGTTCGAGAAGATGGACACGCTCCTTTTGGAGATGCCGGATATCCGGAGGTGGTAAAAGAGGTGGAGGCGGTACTGGTGGCTCTACACTAGTCACCACACTTTGCACGGCATGCCGACGTGGAGGTGGTGGACAGTCGTCCTCAGGGAGTTTAACGTCTCCAATGACGCCGGTGTCGTAATCGTCATGACTCGCCCCGCTACCCTGACTGAACTCATCGTAGCTGCGGAAACGACGTGGCACTGGCTCGGTGTAATCACCCTCGTAGTAAGGATCCGTTTGATAACGTCGGCTACCTCGAGACATCGCCGTAGCGTGAGCCGGACTCGCCCCAGGCGTGCTACCACCTCCTGGTGTCCGACTGTAACTAGCCGTCCGCGCCCTTGGAGGTGTTTCATACCTGGTGAACCTACTTCCAGTATTGGGCACTGGGACCACTGGTTCAAAATTCCTATCCCGCCTAGAACAATCCAACATCGTTTGTCTTCTTACTAAATAATTGCACTAATTGATCAATTCATTTAAAAAGTTAAAGTGTATCACTCACGTCACATCAAAAGTCGCTGCCGGTGATGGCCTAGTATCCCAAGGTTTCTCCCCAGCTATACCTTGACGTTCCAAGTGCTCGTAGAAGGTTTCCTGACATTCTCTAGAGGCAAAGTCGACCTGAAGTCGACGACCTCTGAAGGTAGCCCCACGCATTTCCTTGACGGCAGCCTGCGCGCAACTTATCTGGTCGAAGAAGACGAGGGCGTGTCCTCGCTCACGGTCTACCACAACCTGAGTGATGGGGCCGAATTGATGAAACTGAATGTTTATATACTTTTCCGAAACGCACTCTGAAATGAAACGCATTACCAAATTAAGAAAAAGTTTAGAAAATCCCCCACGGTACAGTAACCATGTAAAACTTCATATACCTCCGATACCATCAACCCAGACACAGGAAGTTGGCATGGACTTTCCAAAACCGAGTTTGATCCTATTAGAACCAAGATGTTCTCCATCCATGGACCTCATAGCCTTGACCACACTACTGATGTCGGAGTACTGACAAAAGGCATAACTGGACACAGCTCCTTGTTTCTTGATATCAATTTCCTACGCAGAATCCGAGTAAAATTCCATTAATACTCCACTTCCGTTTCCGCTAATATACGAAAGTCAGATCTTCGAGGAAGATGTACTCACAATGATTTCTCCAAAGGGTTCAAAGTGTTTCCTAAGTTCAGAAGCAGTGACATCCTTCTCGAGATTCCCTATGAAGAGTGTCCTGGTAGCTTTCGGATGATACTCGTCTAGTTCAGCCTCGTAAGGTCGAAACTCGTTATCCTCGACATCATAACCCTGATAAGGCGCGACCTCGATCTTGCATCCAAAGAAGAGCTTATCGTGCGATACCTCAAGAGCCTTCTCAACGTCCTCAGGCTTTTTGAAGCACACCAGAGCATACCTGTCCCCGGCAGCGCCGACAACCTTAACCCACGTGACCTTCCCGTGTTTTTTGTACTCGTGAAACAAGCCATCCTTGAGCGAGGTGTCGCTACTCCTTGCCGGCAAGTTCCTCACGCATATAGCGAGTGGTCTGCGGTCTTCAGTAACAGCAGCATTGCCAGCCCGATGAGGCGAGCTACTTGGTGAGCTGCTACCACCGGAAGTGCTACCAGCCGAGCTTCCGCTACGACTGCTGCTGCTGCTACCGCTTCTGCTGGACCCACTCGGCGAGCTGCTACCACTTCGTGATTTTCTTCGCTGTTTCTTGTGCTGACGTAACGAGCCTGTACCGCCGGTACCGGGACCACCGGTGCCCCCGGTCTCTTCCTGATAGGCGTCCGTGGTAGCTGGGGTTGGTGGCGGCGGAACCGAGCCGTATCTCGAACCGCTCGACTCGTAGCTGGGCCAGGACGAGGGTGGTAGACTACCGCGATGACGTTCTAGATGAGGTGGTGGTGGTCCGCTCGCGTACGGTCCTGTTCGCGGATATAGCCGATCCCTCGCCCTCGTCGACGTCACGTGGTAACCGCCACCTGGTGGTGGTCTACCGCGTGGTATATAACCACCTGGGTCGCCCGTCGACTCCGCCGCTGGATGTCCCACGACTCCGACGCCGCCGACCCGGTTACTCCTCTCGCTACTGTAGAAACTCCCGTGGGAACCACGTGGCTCGAAACCCTCGGCACTGCCTCCTCCGCCGCCACTACCTCCGCTACTGCCACCGCCCCCGCTGGTTCCATGATCCTCCGAACTTCTGAAACAGTTTCAGGATACTCTTTGGCTCGTGCGACTCAAACTATTTAGCTGACTCGTAAGCTGAGTGCCGATGTACCTCGCAATTTCTTAAGTAAACATTATCATCTTATACATTAATCTCCAATGTGCAACCTCAATATCTCAAGATCGCCGCTCCTTCCTAGTGTATCGTAACACAGCAAGGCAAAGAATACATTATTAGCTACAATGACATTACCCAATCTGATTTCTCAGACATGTGCAGTATGGCGTCCTCGGACCCAAAAACGCTAATAATGACTTTTCGTGACACGTAGCATACGACAACTCGTAGAAGGTTAAAGTTCACGTAGATATGTCAAAGAAGACGGTTAAATAATTAAGACCTAACCTGATCTGGCCGTTTAAATAGGTGTTCGCCTTATAATTACTTATCGCTTGATCCCCTGGCCCTTTAGATACCCGCAAGAATAACTACGTACCTGTCACAAAGGACTGACAAAAACTCAGCTAAAAATTTTACACGAATAAAAAAAAAAAGTCACGCTCTCTAAAGACCCGTCATTACTTCTCGACACGTAACCTTAATAAATAAAATAAAAAAAGACATTCGTTAAACGTCCTCGCATAATCTACCTACGTCTAAAACGTTCTACGTCGCAAGTCTCAGGCATCTTCCACCGTTTTCTACATGGCTGCCATACATAACCTCTCATACCACGCATGCCTAAACCCTAAACCACAAACCATACCTCCACACAGTATTATCTAACAAAGCCTTTGGCGTAGGTTACCAAGTGCTCAGGGAGGAGGCCAAGTAAAATTTTCATGGCCCCTGTTGTCAAAGCGTCCTCGGGCAACGCAATTATCCCGATGAAAAAGCCCTTTCGGTAAAGGTAGGTGTCGTACAACAGTATAGTCTGTCCAGTCGAGTCCATTAGCTTCTTCAGAGAATCCTTACATAATGCAGAAAATCTTCCCAGAAAGGACTAGGCGTATATGTATACGCGTCCATAAGACAGTACAGCGACGTCAACATGGACGTCGAAGGTTAAGGCCTCGGTACGACGTACATACATAAACAGCCTTCGTCAACCAGTTGGCTTCGGGTTTCATGTAATAATGAAAATAAAAGGAAAATAAGTAACATTCCCTGCCACCCTTTATTCCGAACAACGGAACCGACGGAATATCGATATTCCTGAGCTCTCAGACGTAAAAAAACATAACAATAACAACAACACGCCTCCGCCTCGTTTAGC
Organism: Syrista parreyssii; assembly: GCA_030142615.1. Taxonomy (NCBI): domain Eukaryota; kingdom Metazoa; phylum Arthropoda; class Insecta; order Hymenoptera; family Cephidae; genus Syrista; species Syrista parreyssii. Next base: position 1,021,008 of record JARQTG010000345.1, read on the forward strand.
TTATTTTTCCAAGAAAACGCGCACGTATTATTCTAGACAATCGAGTGCAGCCACGTCACACCTTGACGAATGACGACGTACAGCGCCGTGCTCAGGGACGTTTAAAAGGGGGGAAAAAATAGACTGTGAAAGGGGGCCACCTGATACTAGAGAAGTACGAGATAAGATATCCTCAGGGCCGTGCTTCAACGTCACTGGATCATGTTCCTGAGATGGGGTCATGAACCATGGAACAATTGTATAAGATAAGACATTCTCGTAGGTTAATTTGCAATGATTTTTAACCAGAGTCCTTAGAACGTTAAATACACGAATATCCCAGGTACGTATTTATCTTGAAATAATTCACTACGTGCGACGCATCTGTACGGTCTGCATTGAAGGAGATCAGATTGGAGAGTAGAGAGACAGCGAGGAAAAAAAAAATTAAGAAAATCACAGTCAGTTATCATTTACCGTACTTACCGATACCATCCCGCGTAGTTTATCCCGCTTAGAATTATTATATACAAAAACAGCACTGTGTTTAATCGTGATTTTTCTTTTTTCATTCGCGATAATCCAGCTCACTGTATTCCAACACTGTATCCATCTTGGGTAGGTCGCCACGAGCGCAGAGACGCTGAACGATGCACGACGTAAAACTTCACACTGTTTTGCACACTGTTCACAGTCACCGTTTAAACTCCTTTTCATTCTATTTTCTCTCTGTCTCTGTCCCTCTGCTTGTTCCTCTCTTCGTCGCGTTCCCGACACACCGCCACCTCGCCCTATCTTTTACCACAATCTTCACTTCACGTTTAAACGGTCTCAATTACCAGCGCTCCTTTTATAAGCGTGTCGATATTACACACTAAAAGCCAGACGAGTGCGTAACGGACGGACAAACAAATACAGGTAGAAATAGGTAAGGGTTCGTACACACCGAATTACAGTTACATTGAAGGCAGCTTGAAAGATTTGAAAAGAAAGGAAAAACTTAAGTTCACTGCAGACCGTACAGATTATTTTATGTTGAACAACGTTAAGGCTGGCGAATATTTCTCTGTATACTAAATAGCCTCTTAATTCCATTAGTTCAATCTTTTTCCTATCAATTCGCCGTCGCTAGGTGACTCGTCAATTGTTACTTGGTAAACATTTCGGAACAAATACTACGTATAAATTGCTGACGCTTCTAGCCTACCGAATTACGTATATTAGGCATATATTAGGACATGCGTGTACCTGGTACCAGGTGTGTATATCAATATTGTACGATACCGAATACACGTGGTATTTGTACCAACTAAGTAACCGGGGTTACCATGTACGCTATTGGACAACTACACACTCGTGATACCATAGAATATATAAAATAGGTCAATAATAATGGAGGACCTACCCGTGTGAGGGAAACCTATGTTGAAGATGCTGTGGCTCGTAGTACTGTGTTGTGAGGGCTCTTTCGTCCAGCGTATGCTCCGTGGCATGTGCTTTCGCAGCGGACTTGATGTCCATGAACGCCACCGTCGCTGATGCACCCCCGGTGCTCGTCGTACTGCCAGAACCGCTTCCACCCCCAGAACCGGAACCGGAACCGCCCTCGTTACCATCGCCAAGGGTACTTCCGGAACCCCCGTCCACGGGGCACTCCTCGCCCCGTGGCAGCAGCTTGACGCTTTGCACGCGTCCATACCTGGAGCAAATAAAAAGAATAGGGGGTTGATTGAGTTACTCGAGGTACAAGAGATACTTGGAGACTCTTTTCTTTAATATTGATTTATTGAGTTGCTAAGATTTTCTCCATGTAACCGATTTAACTAGGTGCTGTATGTACATAGGTACCAGAACGAGGTGGCCTGATTCTTTTACCCGATTAGTACCTGCGATAATGTTTATTTATACGCGTCAGTGAGGGGTGACGATCGATTCGTGTCCGTCACATATGCGCTGCTATGGCGGCAATTCTATGTGGCCGTAATAAATTTTATATGGGTTAAGATACCCAGGTGAATCAGTTGTACATTCTGTATTGGTCTTAACGAGGGATTACAGGGATGTTTATATGATTCGTTCGTACAGTATATGTTTTCATGTAAAATACGACAAAGAGTATAGTCGGTTTCCGGTAGACGACACGTTTACACGGTGTCCCTTGAACGCTATGAAAAACCGCCCGAAAATATCATGGGTTTGAGTAACGCAACGGCGCCTAGGCCTAAAGTCAACACGGAAAGAATTTCAAGCATTTCGTAAGAACGTGCAAAGACTCCTTGTCGCGTTCATGAGAATTGTGCGTAAGACATTGTCTGACGATTATTACCCCAGAGTACAATCAATCGAGGAAGTATGCGAGAACAAGATTGGCTAATATTTGAGGCAGGTACCTCTAGCCTGCGTCATCGCCGAAACGAATAGCAGACCGGCGTTAATGGTCAAAACTTCGTCAGCGCTTCGATCCATAAAGATAATAAAAATGCTCGGATGTTTTTGCCGAGAGGCCATGACGACGGGTGCTCGTCCAGCTACGCTATGCCAAGAGAGCTGATACAGAGTGTGTCCAGGAGAGAGAAGGAAAAGAAGGAAGAGAGACGCACGGTGGGGATTCTCCAGAGAGATACGTAAAACGAGTCCGAGGAGTGGGGAGGGGTGTGGGTAAAGTGACGCGAGTCTATAGGAAGGGATAGCCATGAGGATACCGAAGAGGGAGTATACTGGTATAACTGCTGGAAACGCAGGTCTCGCCAGGTATAGTGGGGGAACCAGGCAACGCAGCATATAGAATGCATACATACTAAAGCTTCGAGGTCGTACAAGTTACTGACACAAAGCTACGGTAGTGTGAGCTTCCCTCGTTCCAATAAGTAAGAGTGGGGGGAATATCGTGTTATGCGCAGGCGCGGCGACCTGCCCGGCTTGGGTTTCTCCCGGGGAGTCGCCCGTTTCTACTCGCGCGAGTTGCACGTATCCTCGTTTCGCTCGCCTGCTCTCCTGCTAGAAGATCCAGGACTTTTACATCTGGGAAAAGCTAATTCCTCGTTTTGGATCGTTCCTGAAATACGTGTTTTTTGGTTTCTTTTTTTTTTGGGGGGGGGGGGGAGGAGGGGCGAGAATTTCCTGTCGGCGAGTCCTACAGATAATCGTCAGTATTGTTGCATACGCAGTTACATACAGAGAGAGAGAGAGAGAGAGGAATATACGCAGGGGAAATATAGGGAGAAGGGAGACAGCGAAAGAGAGAGAGAGAGGAAGAGAGCGGGGCGCGACGCCACAGGGCGTCCGGATTCGACGCAGAATTAGAGATAGACCTACGTGGGGAGAGAGAAAGAGAGAGAAAGCTTCGGGAATCGAAGGAAGCCGGCCCCCACGGGGTGAAGCCGAGCTTTATCACGCGCCTAGCTTTTTCGGATCGATGTCGAATCTGAAACGCAAGCGATCGCACACGCCATTGGATTTTCATTATAATGGCGCACCAAGTAATAACGGAAAAGCTGCTTATATGGGGCGGGGTTTGCCAAGCAGCGCGAACGAGAACGGGTCCGCTCTCTCGCGTCTCGGTCTCGTGATTCTCCTGGTTCCTACCGTCTCACATCTCCGTTGAGAAATAAACTCAATAGCCGTGTGTGCAATGAGAATCCCGTCGAGGAACGATTATGGTTAAACTGCAGCAACCTAGGAATTCAGAGAGTGAGGTTATGACTCCGTCCTCTACGAAGACATCCGTTCTCTTGTCCGAGTAGTCGTCGAAGACGCCATTTACAAAATTTTCCTCGACGCTCACTGAAGGAATCCGTTATTCCGCTCACGTTTCACCAAAAGAATCCTTAAGTAAAACGACCGAGAGGACGACCCTGGTGCATTACATTAGCCAACCTCGGTAGGTAGAGAGATCCTCCGTTCCGGATGATACATACAGAGCAATCATTAACAATCCATCTCTCTAGTCACTAGGCTAGGTGGGAGAACGAGGCATGGATGAGAGAATCAGAGGACGTTTAATCAGTCGTGATTATTCCTATACCGTGTTCCATCAGCGAAGTAGTGCTTGTGGTTTATGGTATCCTGACCACCAGATTAGTTATGCCCGGAGAGCAATACGTCTGTAATCTCTGGTATAGATGATGTAAAAAAGTGAACAGTGACCGAGAGAGGACGGGCCACGTATGTACCTCACGACGCAGGCTTTACTTTGAAACTGCGTAGTGCCTTTGCGTGAGAGTCGAGAATCCGAGAGTTCTGTCCGGCTCGGCTGCGGGAGCCCCTGCTCGCCTGTTCTCGCTCTCCCTCCCTCTCACTCTCGCGCTTACTATATATATATATACATCTGGCACTGTCTCACCCACACGCAATGCTGCCAACAGCCTCCTCCACTACCACAGTCTCTTCTACCATTCTCTACGTATTTCGCTGAATAGATATATGTGCGAGCACGTAAGGGCGCATGCACACTGTGTACGCCCTTTGCTATCGCCGTGAATGCTGTGTGTGCGGCTCGTTCACGCACGCGTCGAATGGAGGACGCCGAAGAATGGCAACTTAGAAGGGGCAGCGCCGGGTACGGAACATCAGACAGAAACTGCTAGCAGAACGCCCGGAATATAGAGACAGTAATCTATACACATCGAGGAGTACATGTCAGGGAAACTGCAAGAGAGATACGATGATGGGGTCGTGATACGTGGAGAGGATGATTCTGGAGTAGAGGTCTGAGGAGCAGTAATATGGTAAAAGGAACAGAGAGTGGGAAAGAGGTTAGAGTAAAGCAAAGAAGAAGGAGAAAAGTGCCACGGTGGCTGGCTGAGTGACTGGCTGGCTAGCGGGCCGCATTGTCGTCAACGACGTCGTCCTCGTCGAGTGACTCCCCACCATTGGTGTTCACGACGATGACGGCGACGACGGCAGTAGAGATACCACCGCAGGGCACGTATAGCTAGTCGAGGAATTTTACTCGAAGAAGACTCGCTCTCAGGCTGCGTATGACACACCGTTGACTTATTATGATACTGGCGCTAACATGGGTCCCCGATAAACCTGAAGAGTCTAGGTCAGATCTCGACGCTTCCCACTTTCGGTAGTCGATGCCCGACCGCGTACAGCTGATACAGTCGGAGTCACAGTCAGGATACCCCTGGCACGATTATCCCGTCCGCGAGGAGGAACGTGTTACGATCCCGTGCGTTCTAAAGATCGTAACGTTGATACGCATTATGGTGCTTTTATACATATATTTCCTGTATACCGTTTCACTGTGTAGCAAGTAGCAAGAGTAGCAAGAGTTTCGATCGAACGACGGAAGTCGCTAGGAATCAACTTTTTGCAAATGGTGGTTACTGGCGACGGCCGGACAACTGGGAATCGTCCTTCCAGGCTTGAAATGCGAAGTGACCAAGAGATCAATACGCTTGAGAGCCCGTGGGGAGAGAGAAAGATAGACGGCAGGAGAGAGACACGGAGACAGAGGATCAACCGGAAACAGAAAGATCGATAGTGCTCCTACTAGCTTGCGAATTCGTATGATGCCTATGTATGTATGTATATATAACCGAATCCAAAATCCAATGGGAAGAGGTTAGGGTTCCCGGATGATGAAGGTTCCTGGCGCTGAATAAACGCATACCGCGCCAATAGTCCAATAGAGAAGTATGGGTTTGGTGTATAACCTTTTGTTCAGAATCCCTAGGGTCTCCCGGGCGACCTCGTGTGCGTAGCAGCTACGCAGTAGTGGCCGAGGAGTCCGAAATGGCCTATTAGCTCCAGATACCAGACGAGACGAGTGGCGGTGCCGACGGGGATGCCCGTGGGAGGAGTAGAGGAAGGGGATCAAAAGTCGCTATCTGGTCGGACGATAAAAGTCGGCTGCTCAGCAGAGGCGTAAAGGCCGCTGCCCAACGAGACTACCAGAAGAACTAGAAGGAGGTACCCGAGAAGAGTAGAAGTATAAGTAGTAGTAGTATAGTAATGATACTGGTAGTAGTATAGAAGAACAAGAAGAAGAAGCCGCGCACCAGCAACCAGCAGGAATACGAGTAGAGAGAGTATTCCCTGCTGTAGCCAATGTAGCTACTAACGTAGAAGAAGACTCAGTGGCTCGACGTGGCAACAGCGCTATGACTCAGCTCTACTCTACCCTCCTTCCTAGCCTTTTACCCCGCAGCTGACGCCCTGTTTCCCACCTCCTGTCCCCGTGGCACTCCGGGTTCTCCTCCTAGCCCCACCAGCCAACCGAATATCCTTCCTCGTGTCCCAGACTCTACCCGCTTTTCGTCCCAACCACTCTCTATCTCTCTCTCTCTCTCTCTCTTTCTCGCTCTCCCCAACAGCGCCGTCTCTCTCGTACCCTGTCAGAGAGAGAGTCCCTCTCCTCCACTGTCAACTCGTTTGTCCCCCGAACCCTCCGACGGCGTCATGCTGCTGCCCGAGACGAGCGTGCAAAGCCGGCGCAAAGTCCCAACGAAGAAAAACAGCAACCCTACTCGTCGATCCTAGCCAGGGCAAGAGATAGCTGTGGATCGTATGCATGTGCATGCAAATACAGTCTCATATATTGCATTTACATTTGTCTCTTTCGCAACGAGGACAAGTGAACAATACCAACGCCCTTGTGTGCTGTATTTGTAAGAGAGAAAGAGACAGGACAAAAAATGAAAAATCGTGGAATGCTGAGAAGTTTTACTGTAACGCGATTGCTGCTCGACAAACGTGACGCTGGTAACGGCCATGGTGCGTATGCATGTGTACCTTGCTGATTCGCGGTTCAAGGCGGAAACGTCGACACTAACTAAACATTCTCTTGATCATATGACTACGACATATGGCGATGCGCACGCACCATCACGCACATCCGTGTATACGCGCGTTCATATATACATTAGTTTCTGATAGTTTCGACAGCGAGATATAACGCGTAAGAATTTCAACATGTAAATTAGAACATCGCTCGTCGTCTGTCTGGCTACGTGCACGCGACGACAGACGATTTTCTTTCATCGGTATAAGAATGGACATTCCCATTGTATTTGCGTTCCTTGTATACATTCAGCCATCTCGCGTTCCTGCCTCTCGGTCTCTTTGACTCTCCTGAAATAATACTGGCATAAAGACGACGACATAAAGAGCGGGTATATTGAGGTGAGACTAGAAAGGAGTAAGGACGAACGGAACGTAACACGAAACAGGAAAAGGACTTCCTGCATTCGAGACGTCCAGGTTCCTGGCGGCAGTCCCAATTCCAAACGTCAGATATCACTTTTCCTATTCTCGCAAGACGTCCCCGCTGATGGAAACGCAACGACAAAAGAAGTCTTCGCCCTAACAATATCCCTTGTGCACGACGTGGCCAGACTTCTTGGCTTACAATGAACTGGAGAGAATTTTGTGAAAGGATTATTACGATTTGGCAACAGCGCCCGTGCACCTGTATATTAAGTCGAGTTCACAAGGCAGCTTGGATCCGCTATTTCCCTTAGCTTTTTGCTCGCTTTGAACCTCATCGTCGCGTTACTCCCCGATCCCCCGATACCTACGGCTCTACGTATACAGAGCCGCTAGGTTAGCACCTTGTGCAAAACATCGTGCACTGGACGTATATCGTAGACCCAATCTCAAGTTAACGGGCCATTCGGAAGCGGGAGCCACTGTCGACTGCACCTTCCTTTTCATGAGATCGCTTTCGCGATAGGACATACAGAAGGAGCTTGCACGAAGGCAACCTTTTTGCAGAGAAGAATATAGGAACAAAATTAAACACAAGTTATAACCGTTGACCTGACTGTCCCTACACGCTGTCATAAACCCACGCTAAATTGTCTCGTGTAAGAATTTTGATACGCTCCGTAATCCTGTTTTCACCTCCTCTTTCACAGAGTCCCGTGTGTCATTAAGAAAAAAAGAAAAAGAAAAAAACAAACCCAAGAAGCCATAGCCATTATGATAATTAAACCGAATGACGTCAACCCGTACAGTGTGCTCGCAGTGCTCGACGGGAAAAGTACCGTTACTGTTCAACGCACGTATGAAAAGCTGAAAGTCGTCACCGTTGAATTTTCACTAGGTTGCTCCTTCTATACTGATATCAACCGTTAGTAATCCAAATAGGCATACATGTGCGCTCGTTTACTGATAAACCAACCGAGTTAAAAGATCCGACCTGCCTAACGTTATTGGACATGGCGCTACGTGTCAGATAGAGAAAGAGAACAAAAAGCGAGGTTACGTTCTAGCTAACATAAGAGAGTAACGGTAGTCTGGTTATTAAGTACAGACCGCACCTTGTACTGGCGTGTTATGTGCAGCCCTCAGTCATCCTGGCGACGTAGACATATCCGAAAGCAGGAGAGAAAGCCATTGTATGTCGCACATTGTTTCCGCCTGACGTCCCAGGGGTTAAGTAAAAATATCCGGGACGATTTCAATCGGCCATCTTGTGAGACAAAAGACGCTTCTGCGAGCTGACCTATCTAGAGACTGAGCAGAAGGTTACCCATCAAGAGAATCGCTGGCTGGTACGAATGAGAAAATTGCAAGTAGGAACGAGGCCAGGAACGCGGTGAATAAATCCAGAAGACAATCGTGCGTGCTTACGTAAATAATAACTACGGACAGCCCGTACTAAGGTACATACAGCAATGAAGATTCTCCTCTGACACTCTGAACAAACAACCATTGCACTTCCTGTATATTTTCTTCTTGATCTACTATCTGGGCCATTGTTTTTTACCATTGTTTTTCTTTTCTTTCATACCGCACATCCCTTTCCCTCCGATCCATGTACGCGTATACCCAACTGCGTACTGCGACTAATATATAACGCACGAGCTTGTGCACTTATCCAAGAAGGTACATATGTGCGCAGTAAGAAGACTTAAGACACGTACTTGACCAGAGTATACCTACTTCCGGTCGGTTTCGTCCGCCTAGTATGGAAATGGCATTGTATATAACATTTTTACATGAACTCGACATACAGCAGTGATAATGACAAATGCGAGTATATAAGGTAGTCGATAAAGCGAGTTAACGACAGTCTGTACACGGCTCTGTATAATTTTTATCGAAACTTTGAGACACGTAGTGATTGCGCCGTCGAGGGAATGTCGCTTGCCCAACGTTACCGCTTGCCCAGCAATATTTCGACACGGAATAATTCCTGCCTGGTGTTTTGGCCCGTTTAAAGTTCAGCTTCGTAACGCGAGAGCCTGGACAGCAGGTATTACATACGTGTATATATGTATAATATATAAACATATATACTACAATATACAGAGTATATATATATATATATATATATATAATGAGGTAAGGTCGACGACCTCTCGAAGACTAGCGACTATGCCTACTACTTTCACGTCTGCCACGAATTCTGCGAAATGAAATTCAAACGTTCTGCGCGCGGGTTCCTTTATTGCATTACGTATATGTACACGCGCGAGCGATTGCAATTGCGTGTATTAGTCACGCACGACGTGCGTACCTAGCCGATACCCCTTTTTAAAGACTTGCCGACATGACGTATTATGTACCATTCTACCTTCACCTTGTCCCTCATTACCCAGAGTCCATGTTATATACATAAATACACATGTGTACCGGCCCTGGCGGACCCCTATTATATTGGTCGTTTCGAATTTCGACGATGTGATAATAATTCGACGACTCGTAAACGCATACTTTGAATTGCCCGTGATATCATATCAATAGGTTGGAATCCTGCAGGCACGATTAACATCGAATCACGTACATCGAGCGCCTGAATGGCAGGCGAATTGTGCTTCTATAATTCATATGTGAAGACGCATTTTGAAAGTGTCAGCCAAACGTGACTTTCCAATATAAATAGGTGGATTCTATCGGCAAGTAGAGTCCAGGTTTGAAGAAGTCCTACAAATATGTTAATCACTCCAGATATTCCAGCTCTGTGACTCAAATGGCAAGACAGCTAAATCCTGAAGTGCACTTCATCTGTCTTGTGTGCCTTTGGAACAGAAGGTAGACTCCCAATTTCTTGACTATCCCTTGAGGACAGTGTCTGATGTCACTTTCACTACGAGTACCTGACACTGGTCTATGGTATAAGTGTATTCCGGCGTCCCCTTACGGCACAAGGGTGCACTGCAGGGGATATATTCCTTACCTGAAACACAAAGAGAAAATCTTATTAGAAAGATATTCGACTGTCTAGGACGGTCGTAAATAAGTCTAAAGAACGTCCAAAGTACGAGAACCGTGAACCCAGTCGTGGCTCTGCCCTCACGACGTAATTCAGTAAGCGCAGCCATGGAACAGGAACCGCAGAAATACGAGGCGGGCGACGTAACGGTACCTGGGACAGCTTTGCGGACAGGAGGAATAAAATTAAGAGAAAAAACAAAAAGCAAAAGCTTTAAACTTACTAATCACAGGCACGCAAGCGAGTTCGCTGTATTTTTCCATATATAGATATACCGTACACGCGTATGTCCCCCTCGAGAGTGAGGTTACGTAACTTCGATGAAGTTTCAAGTTTACAGTCTCGAGAAAATGCTCGCTCTCTCGCTTGATTCCCGTGGCACGACATGCGACAGGTATAGGAGCAGGTATTTTTAAAAGGTTACTACTGATTTTGTACTAAAGTGTACTAGGAGTTCCAGTAGAAAAACAAGGAGGACGAAGTACAAAGATAAAATCCTTATATACGTATGCACGTCAATGGCCGGGCACGCGATGCTTCTACATGTTAAATATTCATACGTGAACTTTTAGCCACGACTCGGGAAACTTGTAAACTTCTCTGGCCAGTCGACGTACGAGAGCATCGCGTCTGAAACTCTAACGAGATTTCCGTCTAGGCTAGTACTTATGGATTATCATCCTTTTTTTTTTTTTCTGAATACCATCGATCCCATCGCGAGGCTCCAGAAAAGCACCAGGAGAATGCGCCTTAAGCGTGCAACAGGTGGGTAATAACTGGGCAACAATTGTTTCACTCCTGCGCGAAGGACTCATCCACCACGTAACGTGTACAGGTACCAGGGGGCGGGAGGGGGGGTACTCTCGATCCTTTCCCATGAATCTCGCGTACGACCGACCAAGGCATCTCGAACGAAGACTCGTATGCTAAAAACATTAAGGCAGATTGAGGGATGCAGACCCACGCCAAGAGAAATGATCGCCGAAGCAGTGTAAAGTAACGCAAAAAGAAAGTCTTGAAAAAAAAGACAAGTATTAAAAAAAAATTCAACAGTATGTCAAGGATCTGAAAGCAGGCATCCTCCTGCGCATTATTGCGTGCGACGTAGAAACGGGAGAAGCCTGGAATGTTATTCACCGACTCTAAGGACAAGCGTAAGGGAAGGAGGACCGAAAAGGGGCTGTCGCTATATCATTGCCCTGTGTAAAGGGGTTGGCGTATAGAAAGGAGCCGAAGCTACGACGCCACCGATAGAATATCTTCCAGAGAAAGGAAAGCCGAAAAGAAGAAACTAGAGAGAGAGCGAGCCTATACATACATACCTACGTAATAAAAAGAAAGTATGAGGGAGACAGAAGACAAGGCAAAAGAGTACGAGGAAGGCAAGGGAGGTGGCGTAGAATAGGACGAGGAAGAGGAGGGGTACCAAGAGGAGGGTTTAGACCCCGGTCGATGTCTCGAGCGAGGGTGGCAGAGCATACCCATTTACACAGCGCGCACACTCCTGGAGCAGTATATCCAGGAACGTGGAAAAAAATATTACGTACGCACCAATACGTACTGTAGATCACTTACGTGCATTACACATTCTACCTATTATAGATGCACGCGTATACCTATATTGCAGTCGAGCATTGGAAAGGGTCCTCCAATGCTAATAGGACACGCATTCACCATAAAATAGCAGAGGGGTGTACATAAGTGCGCATAACCTTTACTGTACAGATTCAGTACAGCCGACAGAGAGCAGCGAGTCAGTCAGTCATACCAGTCGCTGTGTCCAATAGGCAGCCGGGAACAAATGTAGAACGCTGTGTACGTACGTGGAGGGCTGGTAGTAAAATCGAATCTGGGGAGGTCTGTGCCATTGGACATTTTACCACGCTTATGCGACGGGGTAGATGAAGGAGAAATGGTGTTGACTTGTATGTGGCTCTTACGAGGCGCCTGTATAGAGACAGACAGACTGAGTGACTGGCTGACTGACCGACTGCCACTGACTATGCACGGCATACAGTGAATATGTACTAATTCATTTATATATGTACTAGCTATACATAGCGCGACCGTGCGATGCATTGTTAATGTCCTGAGCATTTATTTATCGCTGGTGTACATCTGCCCTTGCAGGCTTCAGGGACAGTGACGCGTAACGTGCATGTTGTCCAGACGTATCGATAAGAATTGACGTAAAGTCCGTTCCTATAGGCTGATGCGAAACAGACGAGAGCACGAGGTAGAATTCGCTGTGTATACTACGACCATGTGATAATGCGATTGCGAAGTACTGTAGCTTCTAGGGTCCCTAGATAGAAGGTAGAATATATCTAGTGCAGAGTATGCGTACGCATAGTGCTCGAGTAGAAATAATGTAACGTCAGCAATAAAAGTCTTTATGGAGAGAAGAGTTAAATGAATATGTTATAAGGGTTTCGTGCATTGGTGTGTGTATATATGCGTATACCGTAGCTGTGCCTATGTTCGACATACGTATGTAGGTATATAGGCGAAGATCACTGGGTGCTCGGGCGATATTTTGATACGTAAATAAATGCAAGGTCGCACGACGAGCGTTCCCGAGGTTATATATATAAAGGGCTTGGAAACTGCTGTGCATAATTGCTAATGGTAAACTACTGTCCATTATTCGAGTCGAGGCATACGGTGAGCGAGCGTCGTGTGGAACGGACAAAATTTAAGCAGTTTTAGTAGAGGTCGGAGGAAGAGGAAGAGGACGAGGGTCCTGATGATGGAAGTGGAGGAGGCAGTGGAGGTGGAGTAAAAGGTGCCGAAGGAGGAGGTGGAGGTGGAGGTAGCACGAGGACTGGTAGATTTGAGGGGAGCTGCGAGAAGGAAGGGTGAAGGGTCAGAATTGCCAGGGGAAGGGGGAAGGGGATCATGGAGAAACGGAGCGCGTGTGAGCGAGCAGGGTTCACTCGGCAACGCCGCGGTATATCGACCGGCTGTCGGGGCTGCCTGACGGTCTGACTGTTACGACGGCATGACGGTCGCTCCTCTACCTACCTGCCTACCTGACTGACTGACTGGCTTTGGCAGGCTCACCGAAAAAGAGACTGGTCTCGCGAGCAAGGCCGTGAGTTCTGGACAGCCTTGGGAGGCTCTGGATGCCGTCTGTGCTCCCTCGCCGCTGCGTTGCTTGCCAGGAGCAACGTTAGTCTGGAGAAATTTGTATAGCGTTCGGATCTCTAGGGTGTGTAAATAGACGGCAGTAAACAGTTGAGAATTGCATTAGTTCCCGAGGATGAAGAGGAGTACGCGCTGCCACGCGAGGCCCACGAGCTGATGAGATCTGGAGACTCCGTACAGCTGGCTGGATAAATGAATAAATGGATACGTGGATGTTCGAGAAGCGTATGCTTCTTTGGATGTAGGTAATGGAGGTGGCAGGAGATGCGATCTAACGTTTGGTCGCCAAGGCAACCTTTGGCCCGGGTGCCACGACGACCGAATGGATGCGATGTCGCGTGCCACTATCCTAAGACGTACATAGTATGTGTATATGCTTGACTATACATATATTCGTATAACCGATACCGTTAGAACGGATAGGATAGACTTAATGTATGGTAGGAAGAGCGCGTGCTCACTGGAAGAAAGTTAGTTTCCTAGGGAATTGTAAGGTTAGATTTCTAGATAGGTAGACGAAGGGAGCGAGAGAGAGAGAGAGAGAGATATGAAAGGAGAAAGGGAAAGAGTGAGAGAAGAGATGATTTTCGGGTACGGCAGAAATACACACGCGATACCCCTGACGGCCCTGAGAGCTCGAGGGACCACAGACGAGCCGGATGGCAAAGTGGAAGGGTCGAGAAGGGATTCGTGGCTCAGAGCCCCACGGCATCCCTCACCACTTCTAGACCAACCGACCCTACCCTGGCCCTCGCAACCCCTCACCAGTTCGACCCAGCCCAACCTCATGACTTGGAGTGACGGGCCGCCCGGGCGCCCGGCGCACACGGAATTCCCGTTTCTCTCACTCCCTCTGCTAAATCACCCTCTCTCCCTCTCTCTCTCTCTCTCTCTCTTTCACTCTTCCTCAACCTCCACGTCCTTATCCTCATCCTCATTCCCGTCCACCCACTCATCCAAGCAACCCTATATAGCATTCCTTATACCTATACAGCCGACATCCAACGAGCCGCAGACTGCTCGACTCTCTCTCCCTCAGTTTCTCTCGTCTCTCCCTCTTTCTCCCACTTACTCTCTTTCTTTCCACCACCTTACTCTTTGCCGTCTATATCCATGCGGATACCCGAGTTAAATTTAGGAGTTTCCAAGATAAAATCGACCAACCGTAATGAGCTGGACTACACCGTGGATCCTACATATGGTATATACGTGCAGTAGCTAAAGCTACACGTCTATATACGTAAGTCAAACACAGACGGAAAATGCTATCTTCATTTTTTTTTTTTATTATCCACCCTAAAAATCTACCCTTAGATGTACACATGTACATATACCATATACGAGAATGTCAAAGATTAGAATCCTCAAACACTTCTGTCAGACTGGTTCTTTAGCGGATCCCTACCACGAGGAGTATAGGTGCACGTGGTAGCTATATCTCTAAGAGACATCTACCAGTATTCGTCCGTACATACGTAAGAGATGTGACTAGCGAGAGAGAAGGAGCAAAAGAGAGATAAAGCAGAGCCCCCTCGTCGTGACTTAAAGAGCAGGCGGCTTGCCGTGAGCATGGCGTTCTGCCAAGTCATTCCCATCCGCGTGTCGCCCTACGCCGTACAGCACGTACATAACAGCATATGACCACGCACAGTGACTCACGGACCGATCGACCGGCTGGGTTTTATACCTGGTGTACCTGGCACAACGCGGCACCATCGTTTCGTATCTCGTATCCGCTAGTTACTGCGCCACTCGACCACCACGCCACTCTGCAAAATATACCGGACCAGCGACTCTCTAGCAACGATAACAAAGATAATAGCTCCTTTCCTGGATCATTATTTATCCTCGTGATTATCATCTCTCGTTGCCTCGCACGAATCAACAATGCTTAACAAAGAAAGAGAAACGCCACGTTTTTACAAACAGTCACGAGTAGCCGCAGCCGGTAAACAAACCAACCGTTTGTACAGAGCACTGAGTCATACGCTGTGCTACGAGTAGTATCATAATTCGAATCCTACCTTCAACTGAAACGCGTCTACGATCCAGTTGGCTCTATACGAGAAATAAAGAGAAACAGTTCCTCTCCTCGCACCCAAAGTACACGCGATACTTTAAAGAGTCTCGGGTAATACAGTAGACGCTCTACCCAGTAATAATAGCTGGGCATTCCAATGTGCATAGATAGTGGCGGGGAACGTATATCGTCATACACCTGCGCCCAGTGTATCTATATACGTGTTAAAGCTGCTCCGCGTTTAAGGCTTCGCGCCACGATACACGTTCCCGGTGTCTCTGCCGGGCAGGAGAGTATAGTATTCCGTCAGGCAGAGTGCACTGAGGCAAGGTACGCGAGTACAGTGCACGAACGCCGACGGCAGCAGTCGCAGGAAGGAGTCACGGGCTGCGTGTGGCAACGTTGCGTCGCGCGGCTGTGCTGTACTGTCCGTTCCGAAATATACGACCCTGTAAGTACCGACGGCAGCGTACAGAAAAGAGCGACAGAGAGAGAGAGAGAGAGAGCGGGAATACGGAACGTGCGCGCGACGCTCTTATTTATGAACTGTATTTCAGAGGAGACACGAACGGCCGACTTTACTCGCATCGTCCGTCTCTCTCGCGCCCGTGCAAAGAACCGTACGGAGCGACGTCGACCCCGAAAATTTCTACCCCGAGGACAACGTATTTTTCTTGCCTGGCCATACGTATGTATATACATACAACACTACGACGGAGGCTCGCGACTCGTTTAATATCGAGGTACACATTGCGACGTCTCGCAATCTTTGTTTTTTGGTAGTTTGCACGAGATATCGTGACGCGAAAACATTTCGTGGACTCCCGCCAGTTTCATTCACTCGGGCTAGTCTTACGTAACGAACTACACGAGAATACAACGACGCTGGTAACTCCGCGCTCCTGGTGGTTGTGTTCGATATAGTTAGAACGAGACGCCTTGAGCTTGTATGACATTAGATTAAAGCGAGACATTGACGTACGTGTCCTTAAGCGTATACTACGCGACTCTAACGTATCGGTCGTAGTTGACAGGTGTCACGTAAAAGTTCTTGTCGAGCCACCAATATTCTTCAATCATTCAGGAAGAAGCGAGTCAAGCGTTTTTGCGTTCAGTGCCAAGTTACCAATTTTATCGAGCGACTACACGGAAGAGAAACTGGAATCTTTAGAGTTATCGACTTTCCTGTACCTTCTGCGAGTGCGAGTGAGACGGTCTTACGCGTGCCCCCATCGGTAAGAGAGAGACAGGCATACTTTACCTCAAATCCTTTCATATTCTCTCCTCTTACTCGCGCAAACGCCCATAAGTACGTCTCTCTCGCACTCACGGCTGGGTACAGCCAGCTATAATTTCAAACATCAACTCGTATCCGACGAATCTACCATCCCTTAAGCGTTTCACCTCACAAATACTACTGACTACAAAACATCGTTAAGAATCGTCCAAACCAAATTTCACAAAACGTCAAAGTTCATTATGGCATCCTTCACCTGAGTCGATCCCCAGCACATCTCCACAGACCTGCATTCACTACCCTACATGCAATGCGAATCTCTTAACTGGCAATACTAGACCCTGAATCTTATCTACAGGCTTTTTCATATATCTTCTGGTGCCAAGAGAAAAGGAGAGAGCTCGGCAAGTGCACCGAGGTCAAGTACGAAAAAGGTCTCTTTGTTCAGCATACACACCACAGGATTTATACTCCTATCCGATTACCATACACTAACCCGATAACGTTGTCCGCGCTATAGATATATCTCGCAAGAAGAGATATACGAGTATACAGTACATAGAGTGGGAGTACAGCGCAGGATAGGCAAATACGTACCACGCTATAAGCCACTAAGATAGACAAGATAACGCGGCCAAGAAGTAGCATTACAGGTAGCAAACTCAGATCCGAGCGAAGTACAAAAAGAATTGCAATACATAGGAGGAATGGGAATGCCGTTGTAAGAGCGCAGGAATTCCAAAGGATAGGGCGGTGGTGTTGGCGCGACTGGCTCAATGTGCTTCCGTCAACTAGACGTGTACTATATATATATTTTTTTTTCACCGCGCTATATAGAAGCGTATGGGCACGATAACGTGAGTGTGGCCTTGTAGATACTTTATGCACAATTATAATCGAGTACGAGGACTGTGTGTTACCGGACATACGTGAACGATAACGAGACGACGGTTTCCCTATGCTCCTTGGACATGATTATCATTATGATTATAGCTCGACAATAACGAAATCAAGAAACGATATCGAGACATTATAATCGATCCCAGTGAGACTGGTATCCGTTACTGGATGATTCGACATGGTTTAGCGATAGGATCGACATAGGCGCTTGGCGAGCGATAAATTGTTGGCGTTATCAGAAAAATTTGTGGATCTGTCGTAAACTCTGACTGAACAAAGTTCAGGAGAATGACGATAACGTACAATTAAATGTAACCTGATGAAGACAACGCACAATTTCTCGCGCGTTGCTAGCGAACGATTGACAATTTTCTTTTCTGCGTCCAACATTGCTCCCTGGTGGACGAATGCGTATTACACGGAATTGCCTAGTGCAGCGTAGTACCGCGCGCGTAAGCGATCGACGTGGACGGCGATGCGAACCTTTGCACGTTGAATATTCTATGAGCTGGACTTTTGGAATCGGCCAAATATTCTGGGGACTCGTAAACGAGAAGCAGTCGAGCGATAGCGCGTGGCTGAGTTAAGTATCCGAGTGACGAGTATAAAATAAATAATTACATACAGGGACTGTAGCCACGTTTGGCATACGTGTCGGTGCGTCTGGTGCGTAAATACGTGAACGGTGTGCGTGCGCCTATGGTAGGGTAGGCCTGTTGATAGTGCGCAGTAGCGACAATACTGTTGACCTTGTGTTAAAGGCGCGATCGAAAACGAACGTGCGTCGGGTCCTAACGGCCGAGTATAATCCGGCGTTAGATAAGTAATAACGAAGCGGGACAGTTTTCTAAGATTAATTTCAGACGCTATAAATACGATGGTTAATAGCGACTTAATAGATTCGAAATAAGTAAATAGAGCAGGTCGTCTAACGCGTGAGAGCTTGTACCTTGTGAAATAAATGATAGCGAGGTCCATGGGCGACTAAGGGATTTACAGTGAGAAGAGGAGGAGTATCGGAACGCCTCTGTCTGTCCTTCTTGATAGCTAAGTGTGTCATGGCCAGCCGGTAGTCGCTGGTAGAAGTCGGGAGGCGTCGCGTTTAAGCGATACGAGGCGCCCGACGTCGGTTACAGGGGGAGAGAGAGAGAAAGAGAGAGAGCCAATGGAGAAGCAGCAAGGAGATGACCAGGTTCTCCGAGTCCTCTTGGCAGTTACCGAGGAACGTGGGAGTCGCGGGTGAGGAGAATAAATTTAAAAAAATAAATAAAAAAACGAGTTAACTAATAAAGAAAAAGAAAAAGATAGAAAAGAAAGTCAACGAGCAAATACAAGAGTGAGAGAACTGGCGCGTAAAATGCGTACAGGTTACATGGAGGCGGATAGGTACGAGAAGATCCATTAGACAGTCCCAGTTTCAAAGTGACGAACACGTTTAACCTTTACATGTCCGCGTGGCGATAGGAGCGGCCAGGGAGTCGGTGCTCCGGTAGAAAATGGAGAACGGTCGGTCGACGGTCTCGTCCTGGGTCGTGTACAGCCGGAGCACTGTTGGCGAGGAGTGAGACGGGAGACCTCCTTATGAATATTTATTCTCCGGGTAGCCAGACAGCCGCGTGGCTCCTTCCGTATCTGGACGGTGTTTTGTAGTGGGTAGGCGGGTCGCGGTGAAGGAGGTACGTACGTGCGTCAGTATAAATGGGCACATGTATGTGAAGCAGTAGGTACCAACCTGAGCACAGGTAGGTAGCTGGGTAAGGTAGGTAGGTAGGTAGGTAGGTAGGTAGGCAGGCACCGCACACTGTAGAACAGTACAGAGAATCGAATGGCTATAGGAGATGTAGTAACGGGTAAGAGGAGCGCGAGGTAGGCGTACGGAAAAGACGGAGGTGGATCGTAGCAAAGGACAGAGTGAGCGAATGAGTTGATTTGTGCGTAAGGAAGTGTGCGGGAGAGAGACAGAGGGAGTGAGACACAGAAGGAAACCAAAGAGTCGCGGTGAAGGTAGCGTGGCAGGAGTGTCGGCAGAACTGAACTAGTAGAAGAAGAAGAAGAAGAAGAAATGGAAGTGAAGGCGTCGGTGTCGTTGAACTACAAAACAACGACAGCGACCGGTCTAAAAACATCGTGAGGATCTCGCGCGGTATCTTCTACTACCTAGACGTGGCCCAGCGCCGTCGGTTGGCACCAGGAGGTCGCGCCCAAGAAGTCAGAAGAGACGATCGTAATCGATGGAAAGATCCCAGACCGATTTCCCTTGGGTAAACCTGGCCCGGTGATATATATATATATATATATATATATATAGCGAGAGCGAGAAAGAGAGAGAGAGAGACGCATGCATCTGCATAAGCGAAAGAGTGAGAGAAAAAACGAAAGAGACTTAGATCCCGCAGAGTCCTTGAGGGAGATACTTCACCCTGAGGCAAAGCTGGCGCACTGGAAAGGGAAAGAACCGCGAGAAGAGAAAGAGAAAGAGAAAAATAAAAATAAAGGTAGGTGCCAATAATGGCAACTCTGTTGTGCGGCACCTAGCGCAACTCTACCTATACAGATATATATATATATATATATACGACGTCCAACGGAAATACTAGGAGCCCAAACGTTGATATCCCAACCGCCCACCCCTCCGCCACGACTATTTAGCATAAATAGACGCTTTCGCAAGGACCTATTTATAGTCAGGATTATTTGGAGTCTATGTACACACAAAGTGGTGGATTCCCTAGCGTCGCGACGCGTCGCCCAACTTCTCCTACTCTGAACGTAGGCGTGAACCTAATGACGTAGCAAAGTTTCCCGCTGCGTATAAAATCCTATTTAGAGAAGCACATACAGTAGTGGCAATGGCACGAGGGATATACGCGAACGTACTCCAGGACAGTGTCTACCTGGCGGTAGACACGTTGCGTGCACGTAGGGTGCGTGAATCCCCTGAATACTTTCCCTTCGACTGGCTAACAATAATGAAAGAGTGACAGGGAAGCAGAAGGGTTGCCATAGTGCCTGAGCCAGTCGAAGGGTCGAGATGGTATCTATCGGTACTGCGGTATCATTACGCATCATGAAACAATATACTATAGTACAGTGTACTATAGGGTATACTACACTGATGGAAGTGGATACTATAGTATATAAGAGTATTATAGAGATACAGTATGGTGCGCGGGTACGGAACAGCACGGGACAGTACATACTACAGTGAAACAGTATACATGTACCAAGATCCCTCTGAGAGTCCCTTTCCCCGTACCGTGGCGTACCGACGCCCCCGTTCCCCACCCGGGGCGATGTTGCCGGGTGTTACATAATAGCCGCGCACGGTTGCCAGATCGAGCCAGAGGCCGCGCGACGTTGCCAAGTCGTACTTTATACACTGAGAAACAAGCCCGAGGAGGTAAAACCAGCCGGCGTGCGTTGAACGTCCCCTGCCGCTCTGTTGCTGGTCTTACGATGATTTCCTTTGTCCCTACTTTTTGGTTCATCCTTCGGCTGCCTTTGGGTTTGTGCGTTGCTGTTGCGTCGTCTTCGGGATCGCCGAGGTCGTTTACTACTCATTATTTCTTCATCGCTGCTTCCCTCGGCGCTTTCCATAATACTTGTGTAGCTGGGCATTCCAAGCGTGGTAGGCATAGATATTCTATATTTGTATTTAACGAGTACAGTCTATTAGGATATACGTGCCTTGATACTTCTAAGAGATGAGACTACGGACTACGTACGCCGGTGTAATGTTATCTAAGGGGAAGGAAGTTAAGGCCGGGGATCGGGGAGGTTTCTTAGGTACGTGACAGGCAATATAGGATACGACAAAGGGATCGGTTCGGTGTAACGCGACACAATTAGGTCGAGGTAGGGCCCCGCATACCCGGATTCAAGTGTCGAGGAAAGACCCGAAGGGTGCGAGGGTCCTTGAAAAGGTAGAAAATGTGCGTTCGTTGGTTGGCGACGTTGCCGTGTCTCTGCGCGTTAAGGCCTAAGGATATCGTATTGGCGACGCTGACGAAAAATCCATAGATAGCACAGGGTCCAGGATCTTCTCTTTTTGTGCCGCTGAATACAAGCGGTCCTTTTCCTAACAAACAGAGAGAGAGAGAGAGAGAAAGAGCGCTTTTACCCTGGTCCCCTTCATTGCCAGGGTAACATGGAACAGGCAACAGCACAATTGTCACTCTGTGCTAAGACAAAAGTTCTCCCTCTCGAGATCCAAAGATGAACCGCCATTTCGTTCTTTAGTCTTCTTGAACTCAACGACGTGCATGGTACCAGGTGTTATTTCCATCCCGAGCAATAACGCACGGGATATGTATTCTTGTACCGAATATAAATACACTGCCAGCAACGTGTCATATCTTCCAGACGAAGAAAATAAAATCCTTGTCCAGAACCAACGTACAGTAATGAACGAATACACGCGAATGTGTCATGGCTTAAGAGGTAACAAAATAACTTACAGAAGGCCGATGTGACTACCAAAAGAGAAATCCGAAGTGATGGGTTCTTAAGAAAAAGAAAAAAAGAAACAAAATTGACATCCTCATGAAAATCACGTAAGGGAAAAATGTTGGCAGGAAGGGGGCGAGGAGAAATGGGGCTGAGGAAAATTACGTGTAAGGAAGACCCTTACCTATCTAGAGCATAAACCATAGATTATGTATAGATATATAACGATGCCACTAGTCGTGGCTATATAAAGGGTGATTATAGTCCAATACGTATATGCAACTCTTACTCTAGTCACGCGATCACCAGGCTGCGCCCGACCGCAGCCATTTTAAATATTCAGTGCCGTTGTTATCAAACTATCCATCGGCGCGACCTTCCGCGTTCTGAGAAAGGCGACGGTGCCGTGGCCTAGGTTCTCGGTATATATAAATACGTATTGCATATCTACATGAACGTCCTATCTCCCCGAGACACCCATAAATACACCCAACGCGTGAATACATACGGACTAACCTAACGCATAAGCATATCGCCTATACGCAGTCAGTAACGGAACATCGTGCAACCTCAAGGAACAGTATAAAAGCCGAGGACGTTGCACCAGGTCTGTCCGCAGTAACGTGTACCTTCTGGTGAATAATAAAGAATACGTCAGCAGTAGACTAGCAATCAGCGCGTATAGCCGAGAGGTTTCTTTCGTCACGTGTCCAGACACCTTCATCTTCTCTGAGGACACGCCGACACGTTGTCTCTATGGGCAGAACGACCTGGACAAGGTAAGAAGGAACGATATCCCGGCAGCGGAGCATATGCAGTGAAGGAGTCGATGTTTTCAGTACGGCTCGTATCGGGCCACTCAGCCTTCTCTATGCCAGGCGTAGGGTACTGCTGCTTCTAGAGTCTCTCCCTCTCTGTCCCTCTAGAGCGCTGCTCCGCCATAACCCCGGCGGAGCACCGTCTTCGTCGTTTCGGCCTCAGTCGGTGAAAGTCAGCCGAGCATGTATACACTCGAGAGGGCCTTCTCCTCATCTCCCTCTCCATCCTCTCAATATAGCGGACGCCGACGCCGTATTTCTCGCGTCTCGGCGCACTAACGTACCTACTACGTATATACTGAGCACCACAACCGGCGGGGTTCATCCCGAACCGTCCAGCGTCTTCGACATGCCGAAATCTACTCTCACCAATTATACATACGTCACTCCGAAAATACGATTAGCTTTGGCCTCGCTGCTACTACGTTACTCATGCCACCTCCTGTTCTAGTACAACGGGAAGTTTGAGAATTGCCTAAGAATACATTCTACGTCTGTAGTGCGAACGTGAATTGATATGCGTGTGCTTTATAAATGTTTCAGCTGAAATTACGAAGATCGCCGCCACAAGTATATACACATAGATTGTCAAGCAATGACTCTACCATAGATCGCGGTAGTCCATTGTAATGGCGTAGGCGTGTTCGCGATGCGTGGCAAATGTCAAAGGAACGACGTACAACGACGTGGCGCAAACTACGCGGCAGGGATTTCGGGACGAGAAATGCATTGCAGGCCAACTGCCAGCAAGGCAGCCAACGTTAACGCGGTCGAGGGATTAAGAAATTTCGCGGTATTAGGCTTCAGCGTCTCGTGTGTGGACCTCCTTTCGAATATCCAGTTTACAAACCCGACAACCTCCTCCTCCATCGCCCTCGTTAACCTCCTCTGGTAGCAGTCTTTTACGTATGTGCATCAATAGTGCTTCCAGAAGGTTCTCTTCATCTGAACGTCGTATAGGCTCCGTCGAATTCTAGTTCTTTACGATCTATCCGTATAATACAATCGAGTTGAGCAGCACAACAGAGACAGGAGGTTTATAATACGCACAATGGCGAGGATGTAGAAGGAACAGGGAACCCAGAGGGTGGAACCGTATGTAATTCGTTCTGCAACGTTGTTTCAGTGGGGAAAAGCCCAGTGAGCACACATATATATATATACACAGATGGGCAAACAGGGAAGGTATGAAAATGCGTGTGACTGGAGTTTCGAGAGCGGAGGCTTTAGTTTGGTGATGGCGGGGAGAAGCGGATAGAGGGGAACCGGGAACGCAGGGAATGGAGAAGGTGACGCTCAAGAGGATGAGGATGAGAATGAGGATGAGGTAGAGTTGGTAGGCTAGGGACGCCGAAGAGGGAACTACGGCTCAGTGGGAAAGGGAGGCTTTCAGAGGTGGGAGTCAAATGGTGGCACGCGGGGGCGAGAGATGGTGCCGGAGAAGCGGGAGATGGCCGACCGCGCGCGATCAATATACCAAAATACGGCAGCAACCCACCGCACACGGGCACCCGGCACACACGTCCAAGTTGCACGCATATATCAACCCCGTACGGGATGTAACGCAACACCTGAATGTCCTTTGGAGTTTCGAATGCTTCTTGAGAAGCGACGTATATAACGTTCTGATGCAAAAACTATCCGAATCCTCGGCCCGTTAATATGCTGCCGAGTAGAAACGCTTCAGAGTTATTATGCACATGTTATAAGCGTGCACGAGACATTCAAATTCGTCTGGCGCTTTATTCTAAGAATGTCTCTGCCTATCTTCTCCAGATACCGAGCAAAAAAATTTAACCTCCGTTTACCCAGCCAAGGATATCCGAACGTTGATCCGGTACACCCTGTATATAGAAACGCGTGCAGGCACAATACGTGCGATATAGTAGGGTACGTCCAAAGCAAGAGGAATCAAACTCCCGAGAGAACAGAGTATAGTACGCGATATACGTGACTACGATATATATAGATATATACCTAACGGTTAGTTATAGATGGCGGCGGAATCGAGGATTTCGGCGTTGCTATAATGATATCAGGTTGGTCGGCAGGAAACTCCCAAAAAGGCCAAGCACAGTTAACCGCAGTTAACCACCGTTAACTGATGCTACCGACAGGACCCATGTATACGTATACAAGCAACATATATAGGCATACACAGGACAGGTAAGATTCGGATTAGCTCTTGCGATCTCACTCATGTTGCTCACTCGTCTCTCTCTTTCTCTACCTTCAACGTGATGCTTTTAGGGCCTTTCTTTTTCCCCCTCATAAAAATTCTATCACGTATCCACACGTGCGCATCCGTGCATACATACCTTATACGTAATTTCGAGGTACATAGATCAGCGTGTCTCATATGCATCGAGAGAACTTCTCTATGAGGGTTGTGCAAAGTATGGTAAGAGCATGGGAAACATCGACAGTGGTGTATTCCAAGTCCTCGGGTGACGTTCCTTTGTTTTCGTGTGGGACAACCGAAAACTAGGATCGATAAATAGACAAAAAGATACGATAGAGAGAGAGGGAGGGAGGGGGAGAGAGAGAGAGAGAGAGAGAGAGAGAATGGGAATAAGCCGAGCAAAAAGGTTGGAGGGAGCAGAGTATCAAGAGCAGCAGCAGCAGCAGCAGTAAATTCATACAGGGGGTACCGTACTATAGTGGGCCACTCTATTTTCGTAGTCCGTTCAAATATGTCGCGCTGCAACACGAAATACACTTTTGAGACGAAGAGCAGCGTACCTGAGTCTTCATTCTGCCGACGTGCTTTGTTCGCACCTCTATGCCGAGGGCGTATCTACAGGATATCAGAAATGCATGACATACGCGAGACTAAAGGACAACACGGCAGAGCGGGAAGCGAGAAAATAAAGAGGAAGAAAAAAAGGAACATGACGTCATTTTGCCAACGGCGTTAGAGTATCTTGCCTAAGGGATAAAAAAATAGAAACAATTATAAAGAGTAAAAATTATCTGCGTAACCTATGTTGAAAAATCATGGTGGTTATTACGGAGAGCGTCCGATATTCGCGTATATTTCTAGCACCGGGGTCACGGCTTCCAATGGATAGATAAGCACGGACAAGGAGGGCAGGCCGAACGGCCGCCATCTTGAGACAAACCTTAAAGAGACGTACAGAGAGAGAGAGAGAGAGAGAGGCTAGGAGTGCAATAGATAGTTTCAATGAAAATCCTATATAGACCGTGAAGGCAAAAGAGAGAAGAGAGAGAGAGAGAGAGAGAGAGATAAGCCACACGATTCGAAGGGAACGTCGCCGTCGTAACGTAAGGTCTCGCGCGTATCGACGCCCGTTTAATATCGCCAGCTGGCACGTGAAACGGGAATGTACTGCTGGCAACGTAAACGGTGCGTCTGTGTTCAAGTGGGAAAATTTATTGCGGGGACGACCGCCACTACAGCCGGTTATGAAAACATCGACCTCCCCCGCGTCACCCCCTACCAACGGCATCTCTGACATCGGCTACAACACTACGCGAGGCGAATGTTGCAGCGTCGCGAAGCCACCGTCGCCGTCGGCTACAGTGACGATGCCCCGGCCTTCCTTTCTTTCTTTCTCTCTCTACCTCTATCTCCCGTCACCATTTTTAACCTCTCACTCGCTCTCGCACAATCCTTGACGATTCTCTTCCCCTCGTTCCTGCCCCGCCCCACCACCCCACCCTTTATCACACTTTTTTCGTTCTTTTCTCAAACCTTATTTTCCTTTGGATTTTCATTTATCGCGTCACCTCACTTCGGCAGAAACGAAAATCGCCAAACTTAATACAGTTTCGCATCTCGCTGTTTAATCAAGACCCCGGAGATAACCTTCCGGGCTTAGGATCGGTCATTGGGAAGATCCAAGCTGTCCGACTTGGAAATAATGGCTTCAGCTGAGGGAGACTATAACCCTTCTTTCCTTCTCTCTCGCTCACCCCGTCTCTTGGTCTCTTTCTCCTTCCTACGCTTTCTGCTTGTTTCTCTTTGGTTCCTCACTCTCCTTCGCTATCTCCCGTTTGAATTTAATTAAACTGGACCAAACCCCGCATTGCCACCTACGCTGTCCACGCCTTGCTGCTTTCGAATACCCTGTGTCACAGTACAAAATCGTCGTATGAAGTAACCATATGGTTATTTTCACAATGAGACACGAGATATCGACGAAAACATTTCCTATGGCAACTCTACGAGTGTGATGTTACGTTGTGACTCTAATGGCACCCGTATTAGATTGTCATAGGAGACATTTGACGAAAATTTCTACCGTGTCGTAAAAAGATCCGCAGGTTGAGCGACCCTGGACTCGCGTCACCGTTAGTCTCCTGTCTTTTCCTCGCTCTCCTTCCCTCTCTCTTCCACCCGGCGCAACTCAAGCTCTCTCCTCTCTTTCCCTCCCAAGAACGTTTCTCCAACACCCTCTGCCCCGACAGTGCTCCAACCTGCTTCCGGATAGCTTTCGGATACAGAATGGCTCGCACGTCCTCCAACGTTAGTGGATACGTGGTCGTTGCGAAAATGGCGAGGACTTATAGCCAGTAAAATGGATCTAAGGAAAAAGATGTTCAATCGTGAATAGGAAAGAATGGAATGAACGTAGCTGCAAGATAAACAAGGAGAGACATTAAGAGATGTCTGCACTGTGAAAAGAGAGAGAGAGATATGTCCTCATTGGTATGTCAATGGCAGGAAGAAAGTGGCGCCGCAGAATGAGCATCGCTGGCGAACAATAACTTCGTGCCGCCGCGAGCTCTCAAAATGGCTGTCCTCAGCTATTATTACTTCGGGGAAAAAACAAATGACGGCGCACTCACGCTACGAGCGCCATCCAAGACTCGCGATCTCTCGCTCTTTTTTTCTCCCACTCTGCTTGCTTCGTCGTCGTGGAGGGATTCCCTTTTTTTTCTCCCAAGTATCCATAGAACCTAACCTACAATCCCTAACCTCGAGGAGAACGTCGGCGGATCGTGAGTACGACTTAAATTTGACGTGGAGTCTAGAGCTCTATCTTTGTCGTAATCGGAACGATAAGGATGAATTTTCGCGTTATTTGCCACCGAAAAACAATATTCCGCGCAACCGTGACTTATTTATCTTTGGTAAATATGAGGAGTACCACTACATATTTGCGAATCAAGTCTGTACATGAATGATCAAACTGTGTGTTCAGCGTATGGTGCTCTGAGTGCAGCGCAAAAGTTGTGCAAGTAAAGTCGTCTAGGAATTTTCTCGGTATTGCTATGACAAGTGCTATGCCACAGGCGCGAAGAACGCAGCGACGTCCATAACGATACTCTAGAATAGCACAGTGAAGCCGCCGCAGGTCGTTATACGTGATTCGAACATAAACGACAGACGTTGCATTGCTTTGCTTAGACTAAGCTAACCACTTCGAACACTTAAAGCGTTATTAATAAATTCATTATCATTTAGTCGAGTATAGGCAATTCACATGAAATGTCCAAGGACAAAGCGTTACCCGTCCTGGTATCCAGAGTGCAAGAACAAGAGGATGCGTTAAGGTAGAACAAATGCAACCGCCATAGCCAGTAAGAGGATAGTGTGTTAGAATGAAGAGCTACGACAGGATACTAGGAGAGAGGAAGCTCGAAGACGTTGGCGTATTGTAGAACGCCACTGCAGGAATAGGTAGGAGTGGATCCGTATGTACAGCAAGTCAGGTAGGTAGGCAAGCAGGAGGGGAACTAGACAGTCAGTCGTTTATAGTTATCCAGTTATCTTTTGAGAAAAGCAATAAGACAGAAGACATGCATAATAAAAGGAACCAAGAAGTAATAAACTTAGGACACTCGTGCCTGTAATGTCAACTCACCGTTTGAAATGCTCTCTTATGCGATCCTCACGGATGTTTTCCGGCAGATTTCCAACCCACAGGTGACGTGTCTCTCTAACCATTTTGCTCCGAACTCTTCATTTGGGATCGGATGTTGTGGTATCGTTTGGCGGCACTGTACAACGACACACAACTCGCCCAATCGCACACCACCACTTCCGATATATTATAGGTACGAAAGAGCCCACGACCAGGCTCTCCAGGTATGAAAGGCCAGCCAAGACGTGGGAAAATCGCACGCTCTTGGATATACGAGAGATACTCTCTCTCTCTCTCTCTCTCTTTTTCTCCCTTGCTTTATATCTTACACACTCTTTCTCTCTCTCTCTCTCTCTCTCTCTCTATCTCTCTCTCACTTTCTTGTCTCTCTCTCTCTTACAAGTTGACAAAACGAAGAGAGAGTCGAACAAGAAGACATGCACGCACTTATATGACAGACGGGCAGGAGAAGAGCGACGTAGGGAACAGAAGAGAGATAGAATGTGTGCTTGTGTGAGTTCCTTTGCCTGTACGTGTGAGGTGTTACAAGATTGTATGAGAGGGAGCCAGGACGAGGAAGAAAAAAGAAGAGCGCACCACGGGGTTATCCAGTGACGCGTATAAGGTTAAGAGAGAGAGAGGAGACGATGATTTTAGGCCCACTCGCGTATATATAATAATAGCCGTACCACTCACTGATTCGTTGAGAAGTAATAATAATGAGAATAATAACCAACAATATATAATAATCACGCACTAATCACTAGCCGGAAGATGGTGACCCCGAGCACAGGGGTTGCAGGAGGGACGCGTAACGATTGCGGGTAGGAGGTGACGAGGGCGACGAAGAAGTGCTTCCCGATAAAACTGCGGCACGTCCGAGTAGCCGTAGTAGTATACACCACTGGCAGAGTGTAGCTCGCCCGTAGCCGAAGAACACCACATCGTACGCACGTATCCGAAGAATGGGCGAATTCACACGTTACACCAGGAGCTGAAGCAGCGCCGGCAACGGGAGCAGCACCGGACACCAAACGACAGGATAGGAACGATCCATCCCGTTAACGCGTTCGAACATATCACTCACGATTTTTCCTTTTATTATTATATAATACGTATAATTAACGAAGCACTGTTAAACTCCCTCAACCCTCCCTGTTACTCGTCTAGGATTCACTGTAAGACCCGCTAGGGCTTTATACGGATCGACACAACAGGCTTTATTTAAGAACTTTTTATATTATAACGATGCGACGCGGCTGCCGCCGCCGCCGTCGTCGTTTTTACCCGTTTTTATATATGTATATATATAATTTCACTGAGCTTCAACGCTCTTTTTAACTAGGAGAGACACACGGCGGTTCACATCACACTCGATAATCACTATGACAAAGGTGCTACCCGTGTCGTTCGAGTAGTCAACTAACCGAATGTTAGGTTATAACGTATATCTCTCTTTAGCTCGACACATATACATAACTGTGTGTGTGCTTGTGATGGGTGTATATATATATTCACTATATATATATACACGCGTGTACAGATTTGTTGGGTGTAATCGCTTATTGCGCGCGTATACGCCGTACGTACCCGCTCGTTCACTTGGGCATGTACACGGACGGAGCTAAACTTTGCTCCTTCTCACTGCACTACACTACACGGAGTGACGTCACCGTGGCGGGAGCGTAGAGTGGCTCGCTGGCTAGGTCAAGACGTGGTGGGGATACGCTGTAGGGGAAGAGAACGAGTCTACACCGAAGCGGCTCGCGATCACGATCGGCTGTTCGGTTTTATTCGTGGTGGGGAGTCCCTGGTTATGGTTTCGTGGTGGGGATGCAACGTGGACTCGTGGAATCGAAGCAAGGACAGGTGGGGATCTCGGTAGGCCCCGGTGTATGCTGGTGGGGATAACGGGTCGAACGAGCTAACCCGAGAGACGCGGCATGCCGCGCCCCACCAGGACACTACCTACCTACTCTTACTTCTATCCCCACCAGGAATAACCACCACCATGTTATCCTTATATTCTTCGTCGTGCCACTACACACTAGGCTGCATCTTGCCTTGCTTTTCTTTGGACTCTGACGATGCTTAGAATCGTGCTTCATTTGCTCCTCTGGATATCATCCTGAGGACTCTTCGGCTTTTGTCGATTTTCTTCATTTATCTGGTTACCTATATTGGCTGTGCTTCATTGAGTATTGTCTTAGGGATATGGAATATTATTGCTCTTTTGTTTTATGGGAATTAGCCTAGTTATGTGGAACCTCGTGTTGGGGGGCATCTTGTACCTTTTATGGATGTGATGGATATCTATTATTTATGAGGGAAGAATATTAACGTTTTTGTTGTACTACGTGTCGCACTGTGACGGGAATATTCAAGGAGAGTAGCACTTACAGGGTTTTAATATTCCAGTGTCCCCTCTCACTCTTTCTCCTTCTCTCCCTTTCTCACTCTCTCTGTTACTACCCTTGAAATATTCGGCTCATCGTAGAAGGGTGTTTCACCTTCCTCAGAGTACGTGGGACCTTTTCGAGAAAGTAGTACGCATCCTCGTTTCATAATTCGTACTGCAAACACGTAACGGTACGCTTATAGACGACGTACACTCGTGAATGCCGTAGTGCGCACGGCACGATTGGCAAAACCAACACCCCGTCTATGCTATAATGCAACGTTGAGCTCCTGTATCCTTCAGCTACGGGCTATCCTCCACCACGTATTCCCAGGACATTTTCGCATCCTTGATTCCTCCTGGTGTCATCCAAAGCAACGATGGCATCCTCGAGCCTCGAGGAAACTCGACATATCCAGTTTTCCACATGATAACGCTCATAGAGCCGGATGTTACTGAATTGTGGCAAGAAGACCAAACGACAATATGGCGGCGGCTTGTGGCGTCGTGACTCGTTGCACGTGTAGGTGGCGCTATCTGTTGATGGGTGATACGTTTTACTCGATTAGTAATTGACCGACATATAAAGAGCATAGACTATCTATAAGAATAGCTTGATATGGAAATGGAGGTACATGATGTAGAGTCGAAACTCTTATGTGCATGTAAATACAAATACATTATTGCTAAATGCTTAATTGAGTCTACTGTATGACAGCTGTCAAACTCATGACTGGTGCGTATTATATTAGGCAGCAACTATATATATATATATATGACTATGCATGAATTATTGATCGCTTTTTATCAACTTCTCAGTGCCATCTGTTACCAATACTGCCTAATTGGGCATTGAGATAGGAAAATCCAAAATTTATTAGAAATATTCGTTGTTTTTGTAATCACTATGCTTCCGGCATATGCTTAGTATGTTCTCCACACATTCTGATGTTTCTTATCAAGGAAAATGGTTTTGAATGTTATTTTTTTATCTTGCAGATACTTCCTCGGATTCGTCTGTCACTCTTCCGGTATCGATCCATTTGTTTATTCCGCTCGTTACGATTATTGCCAAGTTACCATAACGAGTACAATTCCCAAACTTAGTCGTTTATGTCATAATAAAGAGAGCAGAATGGCAGAGTGGAAGAAAAGGTCTCAGGATGATTTCGATGAAATGGAAGAACCATCAGTGATCTCAATGGATCCCAATGAGCGCAAACTCGCTCGCAGGCTTCGAATTCAAAGACGTCTGGAGGCCTTAAAGAAGTAAGTTTGTATTAAATCACTGAAGAAATTATAAAATACATATATAATAAATTAAATACCTACAGACAGGAGGGTCCCGAGGAGGAGGAAGTAGTTGAGAAGACATCAACAGAGAGACAAATTCTGGCCAGCGCTGAATTATTAGAAAAATTAGTACTAGAAGGAAACGAAGTTGTAAGAATAATCTAAATTCGAATTTATACTAATTACTAATTAGAAGCAAATTACAGAGATTTTAATTTACAGATTTCAAATGTTCGAGTTGCCAACGATGCCCGAGAGGTGCAACGACGAAAGGAAGAAAAAGAAATTCGTTCTAAATTATTATCACGCCTCGAAGAGGAGGCGGAAGAGAGTGTGCGAAAGTACAAAGAGATTAGTAGCAAGTGGCCAGCAATTTTGGGATCGAACGATCCTCTAGATATTCATAGCGAAATGGAAGCTCAGAATGCCGAGTGTCTTGAAGTATTCGAATCGAAAAATTCTGTGATAGCTGAATTAAAACAGGAACTTGAAAATGCTGACGCTAAATTTTCCGAAGATCAAAAGAAGCAGAACGAGGATATAAATTTATTAATTGAAAGAATTGACAATCAAGTCTGTATCAATGGTCTAATGATACTTAATTAATTAATAGAAGACTAATTTCTAAACTGTTACAGGTGAATACCATGGCCAAGGTTTATCACAGGGAACTTATACTAATTCAAAATGCAATAGAGGCAGAACGTAAAGTTCTTCTGAATGTAGTTTCCAAAAAATGGGATGGACTATTCAGACAGAGAAACGAAGATGAGATGAATGGAATTGAAGAGAGGAAAGAAATAATGCAAGAATATGAAAAGGAGATGAAGAGAGTCGTAATCGAGCACCAAGAAGAATCCAGAGCTCAAAGAATCTGGCTAGAGACACAGTATGAAAAATTGCAACAGGACGTTGAGCACATAAAATTTCTCTGTATGATGAATATAGAAAAGTTAGATTACAGCTATGCTGTATTGAAACGTAGGGAAGACGAGAACACCATAATAAAAGGCCAGCAGAAGCGCAGAATCAATAAGTGAGTCTCTATTGACAAATTGTTAATTTATTCTCCAATTACTTTTTCGCAAAATTCTTTCTGATTAATTACCCAGACTGCAGGACGTTATCAATGGGCTAAAGAAGAATTATGCAGAGCTCGAGGAGAATACCAAAATGGACATACAAAAATTAACAGAACAGGTGATGAAGGCTCACAAAAATATTTTGGAGCTGGAACGGAAATCTGACCATTTTACTCAGATAAACGAGAAGCAGTATTTGCAAATTTGGGACATGAATGCGAAAAAGGCCGAGGGACTCGTGGAGAAAGTTCGTTAACCGAATATTTGAGAAGACATGAAATTTCAACTCTGTGTTCTTATGGCTTTTTTCTTCTTTCCTTTCATAACTATATAGATTCTCACCGTGGATAGAATTATTCATGAACAAGCACTGGGTCTGGAATGGGAACCTCCGGACGAGCCATTACTAACGAAAGAGGATCTACAATCCTATCGCAGTGCGTCTTCAGCGATCGAGCAAAGTAAACATATAAAATGTTAAAGCTAGACACGCGAATTGACATAGCGGTACGCAATAAGTAGCCCGTAAACGTATATGTCTTGCTTTCAGAAAAGGCAGAGAATAAGGAAACCATGAAAGTCTGTGAGCCATTCAAGATGGCAACGACCCTTCAGGATTTAAATATGGAGAGACAGTTGCTGAATCGCATTGTCACACAAATATCAGATAAATCTGGTTTTCTAATAGAAGAAAAATTACGTGGATTATTAGGAGCGTACACACGCAACGATCAAACCATAATCAATCTTGGGAATGTCTTTCGAGTAATTCTATACTCCTCTTGAAGACAACCTTTCTCAAATACATGAATTATTTTTAATAAGTTTGCTTACAGGCATTGGGTATGAAGTCCGAAGAAGAAGTGGATTTGCTATTAAATTTCTTTCTGCCCTATGCCTACTGTCCTACATGCCAGAGTAAGCAGGCACTCACATTTATGGATAATGGACCATCTGATAAGGTACCTGAGCTGGCTATGTCGCAGAACGAGTAAGTTTAAGTATTTTTACATAATTAAAAAATATTGTATACCGTAAAATAATCTAGAGATGTCGTTACTGCAGGAATGTTTGCTCTGATACGCTTGAGGACAACAAAGAATTAAGCGGCGATAGCGAAGATAACCCAGAATTACACGAGCGTCATAAATCTTCCACTACTTCTGGTGAAGCAACGCCACAGGAATTGGACAGCAGCTCATCCTCTGAACCAAGAATAGAAGAAACTGCATTCATAAAAGATACCGGCAGCAATGAATTAAGGCAGAGAGAAGTCTCATGTAAGAAGGGTCACCTCTTGGACATTCACCCAGCATATGTGATGAAGGCACTCAAAGAATTCGTAGCCAAGTATCAGGTTATTAGACGTGGTGAAGCAGTACCGTCGTTCCAGACACGATTAACCCAGGAGAAACTGACAATATCCCGCAATCTCAGTGTAGAAGATGTCACCGAATTTTGGCGTCGCTATAGGGATATCTTCTCAGCGAAAAAGGAGAAGCTCTGGGACGGTCTTCTGATAGGACTTCACAAGTACCACGAGATCCTGAAGGAGAGGCACAGACTCAATCTGGAGACGGAGCGTCTGCGAAGACAGAACGCTGAACTTCGTCGGCTCCTAGAAATATACATGCTGAAGGTAATATACATTCACTAACAATATGTTTAAATAAAATATTCCCTGAATAAATTTCAGCCTGGGCACGGTTTGGCACCAGTGGAAACAAGATCAAGAATCAGTTTGGATTAAAAAATAAAGATATTTCCCCTGAAAAGTATTTTTACATTTTCGGTACGTATTAATTTCATAATTATATTTTTTACAGCCTGTGGCTTTATGTAAGAGCAGTGTTATCTTCTTATTAGACATTTTATTACATATACACAGTGCATACTTTTTCAATGACAAAATTACATGTGTTGCACAAGACGTAAGAAATGCATCCATCTCCCAACAATTTATATTCTTTCAATGTCTGTGATAAATGGCTCAGGAAGGATGAATCATAAGAATAAAGAAAAACAGCAACAAACACATCACTCTATGTCTACATATAATTTACATAGCCACCAGTAACGAAATTACTAGATAGTGACTGTATGTGAGACATTTTGTTGTTATCCATCTTAGTCCTCTTCCAGTAAGGAAAGAATCTCTTCTTCCTTTGATTCCTAGCAGCAGCCGCACCATTAGTTTTGTCGCTGTGCTTTCTCGACGCTACGTGCTACAAAGTGGTAATCATGCGTGTTAGAGTATTTTCTTGCATCACATGGAAGATATAGGCGTTGAATATAAAGATAAGTAAGAAGATGCTGTACTGAACCAAACATCATAATTAAACACTGAGAGAATAATTCATGTTGTATGTACCACGTCATATTGCGCCTGGGAGTTGAAAAACTTGTTGCAAATATCACAAGAGTACGCGAATCCCGTCGTGGGTGTAGTCAAGCCTAAATTCCCTGTAGACGACGCTGTTCTTGCCGTCGTAGTTGTTGTCGTGGTGCCAAGTTGAACGACATCCTTGCCGATCCAGCCACCTAAGCATCAATGTGCGATCAACACTATCTATCTATCACAACCGCAAGTTGCGGTAGTTTGTGATAATAAATCAGCTTGAGCACTACATTCATGCTACGAGAACGACAAGATTGAGATACTTTAAAAGAAAGTGATGCCAGTTATAAAGGCAGGGTAGGTAGATGGGGTATTAATGATTGGACATGGATGGCAGATGCGCTAGGAAAAAAGAAAATCAAGCACGGAAATTTTGTTAGATAATAAACGATATGTAAAAGTCATATTTCGTAGTTATTTTTCAGTTTCTCTTATTTTGATCTTCAATTTTATTTTATTATTTGTAACAAAATATTTATTAAGCACACTGTCAGACAGCACGACTTGCCGTTGCATTACATTTCGAGCAGTTTCTCTTGTGACGTATGGATGAAAGTAATCGTGTGCTTATGCACATTATATCATTCATTTTAATTAATTAATTTCAACGAGTTAACGTGTGATATATAATTCGTTAGTACTTACATATGAAAATACCAACGAACGAGAATTTGACAATTATCAGTCTTAGAAAAATAAATAGTAATAAATAGTAACAAATAATTATAGAATATCGTTATGTAGTTTGATTACAAGTGGCATGCATTGTAAATGGTGCTAAGCGATAATATTGGCGCTACTCGCATGAACATTAAGGCTGCTGTAGCATTTCTTTACAGGATGTAAAGATGAAAGATGAAAGTGAGCAGAAAAACAAAGCATGCAAAAGTAAATAGGATCAAGCAGTAAACAACTACAACTGCATGTTTTTGTGTTAACTTTTCCAAAGGCATGGTTCGTCTACACCTAAAAGCATACGGTACTGAATTTTTTACTGCATGTTGCTTATTACCTTTCATGGCTTTTTTCTTGTGGCGATTTCCTAAAATTATAAATGATTTTCTATCTGCCTGTAATTCGCATAAAATTCTTACATACATACAAATATAAATAATTATTACCATTTAAATGTGTTTGTAATTGCTGTATCGAGTTCAAGCAAACATTACAAACATTGCACTTAAGCCCATTTGTCTCCTCATCTTTTGTAAAGGCAACTTTTGTTTCCTCAAGTGAGGCCATTATAGTTTTTGATCTAATCTAATAAACATATAAGATCAATATGCAAAACTCTAAGTTTTAAATACACGCATAGCAAAAGGGAATTATAAACAGAAATGTACCTGTTTGGCATGACGAGCACCTTGTAAATGTGCATCCAAGACAGTTTGACTTGTGAATGAAATATCACAATCCTCACAGCGTACATGTGGTTTCTTTGTGGGTAAATTCCCCATTATATTGTCAACGACTGCTTTTGTTACCGGGTCATTTATGGTTGGACTTATGACGCTTCCCGCTGGATCAGCCATTTCTATGTGAAGAGGAATCAATTAGTAAATAAAATCAAATAGCTATTATTGTACAGAATTTACTCACCCTCGTCAGATCTCTTACGAATTGTTGATCACACAGGAATAAATCTACAATAAATTATCGAGCAGTCCTTTCTGTGCTAGTCCGTTTGAAATCGTATCTGAAAGTCGTATTACGCTGAAGAGATACACAAGAAATATCGGGCCGTATTTAAGGCCCATTAATAAGATGACATATAACGTACCCCTTGACATTGTTATTGGAATAATATTCCTACTGGACAAGTTAATACAATATTTTTTTCTATACTCATAAAATTGCCGCAAAACCAAAACAACAGTTTCAATATCAACAGAAACTGGTACTTAACAGTAAAGCCTCTAATTCCCGTTTAAGGAAGGTCGCTCAAAATGTAAGTAACAAGAAAATAAAGACGTATAACAATTTTAACGGTATTAATTATTTATTATAAAATGATTTCACCTGGATGATTATTCTTAAGTATACAATGATCTTTGTGCTGTCAGAAAACGTTAAGCCTTTTAAACATCACTAACCGTATGACATTAAACTCTACTACATATACAAATTATAAGAATCGGCAATCATCGGGTATTGTCGGAAAATATCGGACGCTTTATATCCGTCTCTCTCAAGCTGACGATTCGTGGGAGTGCTCGTAGAGTTGGGCATGGATGGAATGATGAGGAAGATAGGGAATACCCCTATAAATCTTGACTTAAAAGATATGCATTAACAAGAAGTGTTTGAATTAGTGAAAAATGATAGATTTTTTGAACGGCATTAAGAATCTCTTGAGGAAGAAGCTGAAAGAAACGTGAGTACCGAGTATAATTGTGAGAAAAGAGAAGAGCGTCCATCCGAAGCATTAAGGTCCGTTCGAAGGAGCGTCTGTCGCTACGTGAAGCATCGGCAGCCATCGTTTGGAGTCGATGGTAACTTCGTAGCTTAAGCTCGTGGGCCAATTAGAAGTTTCGGTGCATACCGTCAATCAGTAGTTTTATATATGTATAGTGGCTGTCGAGAGAAATATAGTAGCAGCCATCTTATATTTTGTGTTGGAGAAAAACACTATTTAAACAAATGTTCCGCGATACACCGTGAGAGCGATCGGCGTGAGGCGTGCGCTAGATGAGGCGTAGCTTTTTTAACACTAGCCTGGACCACTACGATAGCAAAGGTTAGTCCGACGGCGTTTCCTTTGGCCCAGCATCTTACGGCCCCCACCGTGAGCCGCGCACGGCGATCCGGTTTTAGCGTCGAGATATTCCGCCGCTTCTCTTGTCGCTCTTGTAAAAATAGAGTGGCCCGTCGCGCGACACAGGCCATGGCCCGTTCCGCGATTCCCATCCGGGAAAAAGCGCGCCGCGGCTGGCTGCTCGCGGAAAAGTTATGCAATCAGCTGATCGGGCAGCTCACTTCTGTCACTTGTCAAAAATAAATGTCAAACGCGATAAAACGTCTAACCTGATGTATAGACGCTCGATTGCTTTGCCGTGGTTGTGCTTGGTGCAACTTGCCGTGTCTCGTCTTCACGTAGGCCGCAATATCACGGGATACCGTGCGTAATTCAGTCCGCTCGTATAATGCAGGTGGATTGGTACGCAGGATATGAGCAGCTTGTCAAGCGCAACCTGACTCTGCTCCCTCATCAGCAAGCCGCGCAGCAACAGGAACAGCAGCAGCTGGCCCAGCCGCAGCAGGCGGACATCATGACGTCCATGTTCGAGCAACAGATCAAGAGCGAGCCAATGGGATTTTACTCAGTAGCCTCCAGTCGCTCTGATGGTTCCAACTCCATGGTGAACCTCTCTGATGACCGAGAGGACCTTTCGCAGCAGGAGGGTCATCTACAGCCACAGCAGCAGCAACAGGGAATGCAGTCTCACCAGCAGCAAACGCAGCAACAAAACCAGCAGCAGGCTCAAAGTCAGCAGCAAGGTCAGAATGTACAGCAGACTACGCCAACACGTCAGTCTACAGGACAGCAGACTGTAAAAGAGGGCTCACGCTCTAAACCACAGGCTTGTAAAGTCTGTGGAAAGGTATTGTCCTCCGCATCATCATACTATGTTCACATGAAGCTGCACTCTGGCAACAAACCATACCATTGTACGGTCTGTGAAGCAAGCTTCTGTCGTAAGCCATATCTGGAAGTTCACATGAGAACGCATACTGGTGAGCGACCGTTTCAGTGCGAGCTGTGCTTGAAAAGATTCACGCAGAAGAGTAGCTTGAACACCCACAAGCGTGTCCATACAGGAGAGCGGCCGTACGCTTGTGACATATGTCAAAAGCGTTTTGCTGTTAAGAGCTACGTAACTGCACATCGTTGGAGCCATGTCGCCGAGAAACCCCTGGTCTGCGACAGATGTTCCCTGACCTTTACCTCCAAGAGCCAGTTTGCGATTCACATTCGCACGCACACCGCAAGCACCACCTATGAGTGCAACATCTGTGGCCGTACCTTCGTGCGGGACAGCTATCTCATACGACACCAGAACCGGGTCCATCGTGACATGAATCAGGCAAGTTCCAATCACAATCCAGCAACTCCCCAGAGTACTGGTGGCGGTACGCCAGGCACCGGCTTCGAGAGTCCTGTGTGCGACCTGCGCTACAGCGAGGGTCCTTCGTCTCTCGATGGCCTTGGTGGCACCAAGGGCGGTATCGCCGCCGAAATCGCCAGCCTCGCCAAGCAGAACAGTCTACAACTTCCTCTTCCCTTGCTACATCCGCAGACTACCAACTAGTGTTTAGACGGGAGCGTCTCTCAGTCCCTACACCAGTTACACCAGTCTTCGCAGCAAGTAGTATGTCCCACCTCGGCTTCGACAACGTCGCCGTACACACTTAACTCACCTGTGTCGCACGAGCAGCACGCCACTACCACCGCCACCATCTCTACAACGCAGAGTGTCTACCAAACGACAGGGTCTGCTACTCTCGACAGCCCCGAGTCCCATCTCTACCCGCATATGCCATCAACAGATTCCTCGGGTTCTCATCACCTTCATCACCACCACCATCATCACCAGCATCAGTTGCATCGCAGCATAGCGCCACCAGGACTTCACCCTGCGCTTTACTTCTACGCTCAGTACACCAATGGAAACTCTTCGCTATCCTATTCTGAGTATATGCAGCGCAACAATTAACGCTAGGATTCACAAGACAGACACACCTCACCTACCAGATTCAACACACACAAACACACACCTATGTCCCACAATAACGCGATAATACGTGTCGTTGGTGTATTTTCTTTTTCATTCTTCATCACATTAGGTATACTCTTCCATGCTCATCATTTCTTTACTATTTTCCATATTCTCAGTCTCTTTTCTCAGTCGCTCTCCCTAATCTCATACGTATACAGTGGCATTCAAACTACTAGTTCGACTGAAGTTGGCTTTACTATGAAACTTGAATAAACGGGCTGACTTCAGTTGACACAGTAGTCTGAATAATTCTATATATATATATATATATATATATATATATACACACACACACACATACAAACACACATATTCTTATATCTATAATTTTTATTTAATCCTTCTCAAATGATTGATCACTTGATCAATTGATTCTTCTAGTTCTTTTCTTCTGTTTCTTTTCATTCCTTTCATTTTCTCTTTTCCCTCACACTCTTGATGCAAGTCTAGATACGGCCACACGAGAAATCGTATCTTCTCAACGGGTTCTTCTCCCATTCATTATAAAACAGCAGCACCAGTTTTCTTTTGATACATTCTCCTTTTAATTCAAATCGTGTTCAGCAAGTAATGCACGAGGCCATGCGAGCATCACGCCCTATTTATATTATATTTTTAAAGGAGTTTAGTCATTTGGATCTGTGATATAGATAGTAATTATTCTCTACAAAGTTTAAAAGAAAAAAAGAAACAAAAAGATTATTGATTTATGATTTTTCAATATCAAACGACAACAAAAATATGGAGTAAAAGAACAAAAAAGCAATTTCACTTGAACGATGTACGTAGCTACTACATTATTAAATTTATTCACGAGTATCTTTGGTCTCTACCGAAGGTGTTTGGTAGACACCCTACTAATAACGCTACTATTGCTACTATTATTACTATTACTAATCTACTACTACTATTACTACTATTACCATACTACAACAACTATTATTACTATTACCACAGTGTACTGCAAGTACCACTAGTACTATACTATTTACTATTTAACTTTACTATTACCACCCACTACCCGTTACTATTATTCAATGCTACTAACCACTATAAACACCAACACCAACGTCACTATTCACTATCACAGCCGCTACTATAATCAGTAGCATCACAACCCTCTTTCCTCCACACTCATTACTATATATTATATCGCTGAGAAAAATTACTATTTTTAGTAACCAAAAAAAACCACAGAACACATTAATTTTATCTATACTATACGACTAGTTCCAAGTTAGCTCAGTCCAAATTCCTGGACAATATCAGAAGTGATACATAAGCAACGTTACAGAGCTCCTGGTTTCTCTTTTGCTTTTCTTATATGCTTTAAATAACCAACTCTCTTCTTTCTCTTATACAGAAATACGTCTCTCGCACCTCCTTTCGAATACTTCTCTTATAAGTCTTCTCTCTCATCTCTTCTCTCGATAATCCTCATTTACTCTTCTTGATCACTGCAATCCGTTTCATCGCTACTGTGTGCACCACCAAGTATCGCATCGATAATTAACGACAAATAGACACGTATATATAATATATATGTATCTATCACGTGTGTATATATCATATATATGTATGCGCCTGTCACGAGATTTTATAGCTAGGTACATTCTACTATGCAGCTTCAAACAAAAATCTGTTCCATAGGTGTACTTACTTTTCACATATCGAAAACTGTACTCTGTATACAGACTTGTATATAATATCTATTACTAGAGTGTAATAGCAGGGCTGTTATTTTGAACACTACTAGAATTAGTTTTAGCGTTACTAACAGAACACGTGTACGCGCGTATTATAGATGCATGCAGAGGCGCGACGTATATAGATACGTATTCATATATATGGATACATATGACAGACGTACACCAAGAACACACTGACACTCGCTCGCGTAGGACACTGAACAAACGAACTATGGGGGAAAAAAACAAACGAAAAAGTTATAGAAAAGAGAGAGAAACATATTGCTGATTTAAAGGTTCCGCAAAACGGGATAACCATGACAGATGACCGCGACTATAATATGTATACATATTATTAATGCGGTTAAGTAAAAAGAAATAAAAGAATGCGAGATAGACCATGGTTACATTTTTGGTAATGAGTCGATTAATGAGGGACTCGTTAATTATTTGTTCATACGCGATTCGATTAAGCTATAAATTATATATATATATATACACACATACATAACATAAATACAAAATATAAATATAAATTTGTATTAGCGTGCCTCAAACCGTTAGGTCTGTTTTTTCAGTAATTTAGTTGCAAAAATAATGAAAACTGCGTGCGTATGCCTGGGGCTTTCAATTCCATGGGAGAATGGAGTCATCTGGGAAGACTGATTATCATAAAGGGTTCTAGGGGGTTGTAACTAAACTAAAAAAAAAAAATAGAAGCAAAAATGATTAATTAAAAGAGAAAAAAACAAAGTAAATTACAAGTAACGAAAAAACGCGAATGATTACCGACGCGAAGGGTTGGGAGGAAGAGGGGCTGGAAATTGCGTTTTAAAAAAATAAGACGGACCCGCGCTCGACAAGAATTCGCAAACGTTAAGGGTATAGCGAGTGGGATGGTGTAATGAAAACGATAAAAAAATAAGAAACGGAAAATAATAAT
The DNA here is from genome assembly GCA_030142615.1 of Syrista parreyssii. NCBI lineage: Eukaryota > Metazoa > Arthropoda > Insecta > Hymenoptera > Cephidae > Syrista > Syrista parreyssii. Next base: position 1,064,134 of record JARQTG010000345.1, read on the forward strand.
AATAAATCGAAAAAAATGATCTTTATATTGGCTAGTCATTGTGCAGCTCTACGAGGTAATGTACTACTATGCTGTGATTAAAGCCTCTGAGGACATGCTCACGCAGCTCCTTATTAGTAATATACAAATTGTAACCTACGACTTATAATTAGGTAGCTTGTAGGATTACCTTTAAAAAAAATGTAGAAAAGAGGGAAATTCTGTTCTTTTTTTTAAAAATCTCTCTCTCTTCCGTTTTGGAAATTTCCACGTGAACATTCTTCGGATCGCCAACTCGATTCGGTTCCTCTGCTTTTTTTTCTTCCGCCTTTACTCGTCTCGCGGCTTTTATTTTTTTCTCTGTATTGCCTCGCGCTCGCTTCTCCTCCCGAATTTTTGGATTAAGCGAATTTTTTAAAATAAATGGTGCGAGGTTTCCTCTGCGTCACTCGCGGAGACACTTGTTTTTGATTTCTTTTTTTATTGAATTTCTTTTTTCTTTTAATTACGTCCAACGACGACGAGGCTTCTTTTTGACGACGTCCTGGTGAAAAATGGATTTTACTCGGCTTTTTTATATGAAAACATGTATTTTTCATACGTAGAACGATTATACTAGCAAGGTCCATTTCTTGTAAAGAGCACAATTGGACCAAAGTAGGAGAGGCGATGGCTGGCGTGTAAATCCTTGGGGCTGGATTTTTGCGGAATAAATGTGCGAATGATGAGATTAGCACGGGGGGTGAGGAATTAGAGGATAAAAAAATAAGAGAAAAAATTACACAAGAGCGTACTAATTGGTAAATGAAAAATAAAGGCGGTACGACGGGCTTGCAAAGTCCGTCTATGGCGCGCCAGGCGAACAATAACGAGATACGGTGTTTCGCGTTTTCAAGATTACGTGGAACGACGTTCCATGAAGAAATAATGTATGAATTATTTATTTTTGTCGATTGTGAATATCGCTCTGATAAATTTCATGGGACTTTTGCCGATATTGTCTTATGTTATCGCGTCACTCTGTGTGTCGACTGTACGACAGCCCTTATTAAACGTGTTACGCCGACGCTATAGTGCTTGCATAAGCGTTACAAGAGTGGACGGTGATTAATAGGGATTAATAAGTGACAGACAATTGAGTGAAGTGAGAGTGGATGACGTAAAGAGTGATAGGGCAAAGGTCGTGAAATTAAAAGAAGGGGGGAAAAAAGGAAAAGAAAAACGTTGGGAAATAAAAAAAGTGGAGCCAAGAGAATCTCTCGAGCCATTGAGAGCGAAGCTTGTATATAGTATAAGAATACGAAAATAAAGTGAATTATTGTAAAAGGTCTACGTAGGATATTGTAATACGCATTGCCATTCGAGTCAACAATAACTCAGTATGTATTAACTATAGTAGTCCAAGGCACTAAAAGAAGGAACATACGATCGTCATGGAGATAGAGAGAGAGACAGAGTAGGAGAAGTATATACAGGAGCATTTTTTTTTTATCGAAGTTCATCGAATCGCAGATAAGCAATGAAAATATCGAGTAATTCGATCTCAGTCGCGAAGGAAGAAATTTGAGAATACAAAGAGAGAGACACGGATTCTTTAAATGTCCCTAGACAACATTTGTGCTTTGCTTTAGTCTCTGTTTTAGCGCTTTTTTAATTTACTTGACTTTCTCGGAAGATGATACTTGGTCTTCCAGCACAAAAACACTCACACACTTGCCTTTTCTCCTTTATCAAATAAAATGTCTTTGTTTCTCTTCCCGAGAAGAAGGAAACGGTGCTTCGTAGTAAAGCGCCTTTAGATGAGGATCCTCTCTGCAATGTCTCTCGCCTTGTTAAAAAAAAAAGGTTCATTCGAGTAACACACAAAGAAGGGAGGAACGGAGGTGGGGTGGAGGAGGTTTATAACTATCGTAATTGCATCACCACTAATTATCAAACACGCATTAAGGCTCATTCACAATAATTAGTCAAACGAGTGAAAGTCACTCGCGTAGTTTGCGGCCATAGCGAAGGATATAATCGAAAGATCGAATGAATGAATGATCTTTTATCTATGATAAGAGAGAGAGAGAGAGAGAGAGAATAAAATAAGATAAATTATCTCATCGCATCTAGCAATATTCGTATATACGTGCCTCCTTGTCTTTAGCGAGAAAAGCGTCACGATTACGAGTAGCCTAAAAATTTAATTGAAACGCTAGATAGAAAGGATACGACGTATCAATTTAAAATGTTGTCAAGAAAATAAGAGATTGATGTAAACGAGAGTGGGAGAGAGGGAGAGAAAGTGTGCGCGCGAGTGAAAATAGCTAAATGAGTCCGCACGTGTGAAGAGCGTCTGATTGTAATTAAGTTCTAAATAAATTTTAAGACGAACGGACGAAGTGTACGTATGTGGGTGATGCCATCCGGATTGAAATAGGATGCAAGAATGTCATTTGGTTTTCTTTTCATTCTAATCTTTTTCTTACTGTAGAAAAAAAAAAGCACGAAATCCGTGTCCATCTTAACGGATATATATGTGTGTGTGTATGTATTTATATATATGTTTAAAAATATATGTCACACACGTATACACACACATTACACACATATATATATATATATATATAGGGCTAAATTAGAAAAACAAGGATGGTAAAAGGAGGCGAAGGGTGATTCTTTATCTTTTTTTATAAGAGTCTCCCCCCCACGATCACCCCCCACCCCCCTGCCCGATCAAAGCGATACTTGTCTAAAGGAGAAGGAAGAGGAGGAAGCACGGAAAAAAAAAAGAGAAAGAAAAGGGGGAGAGAAAATCGCGTCGCTCGACATCGCGCCCGCAAAACACGTTTTTCGCTTGTTTAGCAGAGTACAATGCCATTTATTTTTGTAATACGTTTACGTAGTATAGTTGTTATTTTTATAGAGCTTTACCGTGCTACTGTAATGGAGTCTTTATAGGCCTGCGTAGGGTAGACGTTAACACGTTATAACGAGATATACATATATAGCGTTGGGGTGCCATGTTGAGGTCGCATAATTCCTCGATGAAGCGACGTCGTAACGCAGTGACGTACATAACGGCTGAGACACATACACGAAAAAGAGAGGGAGAGAGAGAGAAAGAGAGAGAGCTAAAATTGAAAAAAAATATTCATACGAAACAATAAAATGAGAGAGACAAGCATTACGCATATGGAGGACCTAGGACACGGGAAACACTGAACACAGACAGGAAATAGTAATAAGTAATGTAAACCTACGTTACTATAATATGTAACGAGATGAAACGAGCCACGAATAATCGGGATTTACACATGGCCGAGCATGTAATAGCAGTAATGAACACGTTAGTACTCTATTAAAGGAATAAAAAAAATACGGCGAGTAAGTCGAAAATAATAACGACAATGAATAAAAAGTAGTTAGATAGGTATATATATATATACACACATATATATATAAAGGTCACGCGATGTGTATGTACCTATATATATATATATATATATTAAGAAAGCGCGAAGTACACTTTTGTAATAGCAGTTTAAAAGAAAAGAAAAAAAATGTAATGAAGCGACGCTTGACATAGAATTCACAGACATATCCTGGCTAACACATCCTTTACGTACATACTGCATACCTAGTTATATACATGTTATACATAGGTATTTTATGTGTAAACGATTAATATTAAAAACAAATATTATTACTGAGACTATAGGTACATATTATAACGATGGTACAACTAAGGCAAGTATGTACTGTACATAGCTGTCACTTATACAAATCCTTGTCCGGTTGCCTGAACGCTCCCCCAGTTCCACCCTACCCTCTGCACCCACTCTTCTTCCTTCGAGTACGATTTTCTTCATCCCTCCATTCTCCCAGCTCGCCATAACTATCAACCCTCTCGACTCCAATTACCTTATCAGTAACGATTATATATACATACACCCTCCCATTATATTACTGAACATTAACCATTGTTGTACTAATTATTGATTAATTATTGAATTAATTAATTATTATTACATTATTACAATATAATAATGCTACGTATACTTTTAATTAGTCTACTAAGCTTTACCATTATGGAAGTACCCTCACTTTTAGCACCTTTCAGAGAAATCTTATTCTTCAAATTGGATTCTACCTCAATTTTATGATAAAAATGATATACTGTACTGTGTATTCTTTATCGCAAAAAGTGTTTTGGAACGGAACGCGCGAACAATGTGAATCGAGACGCGATGCACGTGAGAACAATAACGAAGACGAGAAAGAGTTGTGTCATAAATTAAAAAAATGAAAAACGATATGGGTGAAAGACAAACGTGCTACATGGAGAGGGGAAGAAAAGGTGGAAAAAGAAAAACAAAACGTTTCAAGGGAGAAAATGAAGAAGAAGATAAAAGATAAAGAAATCTATTCTTTCGGACATTAGCGAATTGTTGGCCTGCAGCGACCTCATCCTGTGATAATTATAAAGAATATTATTTAAATTAAGATTCGTTGTATTAAGTAGATTCGGTAGCGACGAGCATCTTGCGATGGACTTTTTTTTCTGTTGGATGTATATATCGGTATATGTCAAGTGTCAATGTCAATGTTAATGCGAATTGAGGAAAGACTGGACTGCGCGATGTCCTTGCTCGATGCTTGTAAATGTCCTTTTGGTTTCAAGTCGAAAGTCCTGGCTAATTACAGCTTTCCTTTTTATTTTATTTTACTTTTAGTCCAATTAAATGGACGTCTTTTGGATTCTCGCTATTGACAGCTCTTATAATATTGATAACTAACGACGGGGATGGATCATAAAATGATCACGGATGCTAGTTGTTAAAGGGCCGTACGTTTTACAAGGCCCAATGATATTTTTCAGTATATTACATTGTGATGTTAGGTTTAAGCCGTGGACCTATTTTCTAGGGAAATGATGTTCGACGAGGAGGATGAGGTAGGAGCTACACCGAGGTCGTTGTAGACAGACTTAAACGCTAGCGTGAGGGATCACTTTCACATTTTTTTAGGCCACCTAAACGAACATAATTATCTCGATTAAATAAAAAAAAATTATAAAAAAATAAACACCCGCATAATTGTCTCTGGATGGTCAAACAGGATAAGAGATATAACTGAGAGCTGTACATTCTCAACGGGAAAGACAAGCTACAATGTAGTTTGTTCATAATGTCATGAATAAACGAGAACACTTGTGTAATAAAGTAGATATCCATGGACAAAAGATCGTTTGTTTTATTGTGCTAATGAGAAGAGTGAAAAGAGTTAAGAATCTTGATACAGACAATTTGCTTATTCAATAATTGTTTGTATCTCTATTCCATTTCTACGTCTACTATTGCGTCCTCTACTATTATTTCGGAGACCGCCGGTACTTGGATCATTGGAAGCGGATCCGGAGATTTTGCAAAGGTATTACTCGACGTGTGTTCCTTCAGATACTCACCACCCTTCTCCTCGTATTCCTTCCTACTCACCAGGTACTCTGAGAGGTTACCACTCAGTCCGAAATCCCTGGCACCGTACCATGCATCAAGACTAGTATTCTTGGCTATGTTCACTTGGAAGCTGGACATAAATGGTCTGATCTCTCGAAGCTCACGTGTCAGTCTTTCAAGGAGACCTGGAAAGGATGCTGGTCCACCGGTGAGGAACACGTTTCCGACTAGACGCATTTGCTGCTCTATCGAATAACGTTTCAGCACATATTCGATTGTTTCAGCTATGCCTGCCTCTACAGAACCAATCATGGATGGTTGGAATAAAAGCTCAGGAGCCCTTAACCGTTCTAGTCCCACGTGGAGTTGATGAGTTTCACCAGGTATCAGTGGAACTGATGAACCTGCGCCGTCGAACTCTGGATCATGATGACGCAGGACATCTTCCAATTCCAATAGTTTTTCTTGCTCTAATTCAGAGTCGGAATCACCTCCTTCCTAAATTTCAAAGTCATGTTAGTATTGGATTCATTTACAAACAAATTATAAATATATCTATATTTACTCGGTTTATCACTTTGTACACATCCCAATCTTCATCTCTCATACCGAAATCATCATCACGCTTCTCTTTCCTGGCTAGTTGACTTATTATTCGCATCCTTTCTTGCGCAGCTGCTGTTCTTCGCTTTGCCATGTCTTGTCTGCGCTGCCTTTTGGCTAATCGCTTATCCAAGATTTCTTGTCTATAATTTGTCTTAATTATTTAACATTCTGATAAGCGATGACACATAGGAGTAATTAATATATTATACCTCTTTTTACGGACGCCGGCGATCCATTCGTCGAAGTCCTGTTGATCTTTGGGTTGTAGACTTGATTTGATCTTTGGTTTTTGATCTTCGATTACGATATTTTCTTCCTGTGAATTTGCAGCTACTATTTTTTGACGGGTTCGCTCGATTTTTGCTTGGAGGTTATTTATCATTTTTATTAGATCCGCTTCATTTGCAAGGGAGTACGTTTTTAGCGCTTGGTCAAATTCCTCCGTTTCACCTTCTTCAAGGAGATCCTGAACGGCTAACAGTTGGTTCAGTTGCTCCTCATCTTCTGCAAGCTGTGAACGGTCGGTGAATAAAGAATAGATGTGTTAGGAGAATTGTAAAAATAATTACTCTTTCTTCTCGTTTCCTAGCATTAATTTCCATAAGTCGCCGGGCCAATTCGCGTTTCCTTTCTTTTTGTTGTTCGACAGATAATCCTGGTGTACTAGTTGGAGCAACATAAGGCAACTGAACCCTTAAAACATTCATGTCATAATGATCCGGGTCAGCCCATTTAGAAATCTCATCCTGATAATCCAAAGCAATTGTAGAATGTTCATGAATCAATTCCTAGAAGGGGATAAAGTAAATTTCATTATGTCATTGTAAGAATATGTTATTGCAGTATTGTGCACTTTATGGAATACTGACTTCAGCACGACTAGGTGTGATAGCATTTACATGAACAGGATATTTCAATTGAAGCAATCTATGCATGTAGGATATTATATGGTATCCACCAACGTTAATTCTTCTGGCATTGACAGGATCCACTTTGCCATCGAGTACTGGTATTACATGAGTTGTGTGATATCCAATGCCAACAATAAGACCATCTGAGGCACAATTATTGTGTTGGTAAGAGAATAGAGAATCTACACCGTATGCTATTGAAGGTATATTATAACATTCAAAGAGAAGTTCTGCCATCACTGAAAATCAACTTAATTAATTTTATATAATAAATGCTTAAAATTGTCATTAGAATCTGAACCTTACAATTCCTTGAATAATTAGGATTAAGAAATGCTTCTGTTAAGATTATAGGATGATTTACCGATCCCTCTGTATCAATACCCATATGCATAAATGTGTAATCAAATATCTGCTCTTGTGCTTCAAAGTGTGTTACAACATTTCTGTCAAATTGAGTTTTCAATTGAAATCGTACAGCTTCAATGTTTGCAATATCATTTCCAACTTGTAACTCTCCATCTTTCTTGCCACGTTCCTTTCTTGGCTTTGCTATAAGATTTTTGAATATCAACTGAGGTTCCTTTTCAGTAGCCCAGCCCACTCTACAATTATAGGATCCTATAGGACAGAATGTAGTTGTTAATTAACTCTTATTCAGGATTATGGACCCAATTTCAGAAGTCAATATACCTAAAGGTTAGACACATACCATTATCAATTACCAAAGGTGTTGATTCAGTTCTTACTTTTTCGGAATATGTGTGAATAATATCTGCCACAGCTTTGACATCTTTTAATTCAAGTATATCCATTATGTACGAATCATGAGAAAAGATCTTTTACAAAACCTTCTAGAGCGGTCCCTTGTTGTTTATGCTGTTATGATCTAGCGTGGTGGCCTATATCCCAATGTAATATGGGGATAACGCGCTTAGTTTATTCGCTCATTTTTACTCAGCAGCTCATTTTAACTCCACTACTTTCCGTATCAACAACGGCGCAGCTTCAAAAGTAAAGTTTTGAGCTATTTGACTTGGTCAGATGCAATTAAATACAATATGTAAGAAGAAAATTTTATCAAAGCTTTAATTAATGATATTTAAGAATATTAAAAAATATAATAGCGAAGTAGTAGCCCTGGTAATCATAAAAGGAATTGACAATAGTGTGTCTGAAGATCCATAGATATTCTTATTACAGCGCTATACTTCGATTAAATGCACGTGTTTCGAATCTGTCGTACAGTAGTTGTGTGAATAATTTAAATAAAACATGTTAATTGAGCCGAGGTTGAGTAACGCGAGTGCAGATTTTGGAGTTCCTTGTGAGAAGCAAAATCCGGTAATAATTTATAGTTTACTTTTATCATATCGAGTCTGTTTTATGAACATGTAACCTAGCTTGGTATCTGGATTTTCAGCTCCTGGAAAGTTTAGGAAGTCCACATGTTGATTCTTTCAATTATATGCTGGGGGATGGCTTAAAAGAATCTATAAAGGAATCAGTACCAGTATACTTCACACTTCCAAACAATGATAAAGTAGTACTGTGGATAGAAGATGCAAGTATCGGTCATCCCAGTGTACCCACTGGTACAATCGGAATTAAAACCCATAAGATATATCCTACAGAGTGTCGACAGAGAGGAGCTACATATAAAGGGAAGTTAATTGTAAAAATTGGCTGGTCAATTAATGGACAACAGCAAGAAAGTATTGATAGAGATATGGGAGAAGTTCCTATTATGATCAAGGTAGCTGTTTTTCTTTGAATATTTTATGGTATAAATTTGCTTTCATTATAATAGATATTTATAGTCCAATAGATGTCATCTGACTACAATGAGTCCTAAGGAATTAATTGCTCATGGTGAGCATGAGGCAGAATGGGGTGGATATTTTATTGTAAAAGGTCATGAAAGACTCATCCGAATGTTACTGATGACTCGCAGAAACTATCCAATAGCAATCAAACGATCCAGTTGGAAGCAACGAGGATTTCAATTCAGTGATTTAGGTCTTCTCCTCAGAAGTGTTAGGGATGATAATACTTCCTCGGTAAACTAAAACTTCAGGATAATTATTAAAATCAAACTTTATCTGTATCTAATTCTTTTTTAATTCTACAGAATAACACTTTGCACTATGTAATGAATGGCTCTGCAAAATTAATGTTCTCATATAGAAAAGTGCTCTACTATGTTCCTCTGATTCTTGTGTTGAAATGTCTCATTAAAGTATCTGACAAATATATCTTTAATCAGTTGATATGTGGATGTGAGGATGATCTTCGTTACAAAGGATGCATCCTAAACATGTTGCATGCAATACACGAAGAAAATCTGCACACTCATGAGCAGTGCAAAGCATATATCGGAAAAATGTTCAGAGTAAAGTTCTTTGAGTTACCACAGGAGTATACAGATTCTCAAATTTGTGACTTCATTATTAAGTATGTAATTCTAAAATTAAATATATTTGCTTGACCAATCAGACCTATATTATAACAATATTTTCAGACACTGTTTAGCCATTCACCTGGACGATCCTGAGGATAAATTCAACCTACTAGTCTTTATGACGCAAAAACTGTTCGCACTAGCTGACAGCAAATGTCTTGCTGAAGGTGCTGATGCAGTTATGATGCAGGAGTGCCTCTTGGGGGGTCATCTCTACTTACAAGTACTAAAAGAAAAAATATACTCATGGCTTGTGGGTCTTCGGATGTCCATTATAAAGCGCATTAGAAACACTGGTGTCAACTACAATCTAACATTCAGTAAGTAATCTCTCCGAGCAGTGCCAAAGGTATAACCATTGTTCTTTTTTCAAATTCTGTAACCAGATTAAATTGACCAATAGGTGAAATGTTAAACGCAATGAAACATTGTGGCTCCTTCGAATCGCAGATGGAAAATTTTCTTGCCACAGGAAATATAAAGTCAAACACGGGTCTAGGTTTAATGCAATCCTCAGGACTCACTATCGTTGCTGAGAATATTAACAGAATGAGATACATGAGTCACTTCCGTGCAATTCATAGAGGATCCTTCTTCCAAGAGATGAGAACTACAGAAGCTAGACAATTATTACCTGATGCCTGGGGTAATTTAAAAATTTTATTAAATATTTTGAAAAACGTCTGTGTTTTTTACATGAGAATTTAATCGGATGTAGGATTTATCTGTCCTGTACATACACCTGATGGCGCACCTTGTGGTCTTCTCAATCACTTAACCATGAATTGTATTGTAACAAAGCATCCAGATCCAAAATTGAAATCCAATATACTAACAGTTTTACTGGATTTGGGAATGTTACCTCATGGAGTTGCTACGAAAACAGAAAATGCATATACCGTGATGCTGGATGGAAAGGTTATAGGCAAAATAGAGCACAACATAATAGGCAGACTGACTGATAGACTGCGACTTCTAAAAATCAGTGGGGAAACTGTAAATCTTTTAATAGTCATGTTTGAAAAGAATATGTTTTCAATTATTTTATATAAAAATTTACATTGCAGATACCTTCTACCATGGAAATAGTTTTGGTACCTAAGAAAAATGTTACCTCCCAATATCCTGGGTTATTTTTATTTACCGGTCCTACACGTATGATGAGACCTGTATTAAATCTGGCTATTAAAAAAATTGAATATATTGGTACTTTTGAACAAGTTTATATGAACATTTGTGTTACACCAGAGGAAGCATATGGTGGTGTAAGCATTGCTTAATTACAATTAAAATAGTATTATTGACCAAATATCTAATTATGGTATTCTATTTTTTTGTTTAGTTAACTACTCATCAGGAATTATCGAAAACAATTTTTCTCAGTAATCTTGCCAGTCTTATTCCAATGCCGGACTGTAATCAGAGTCCCCGGAACATGTACCAGTGTCAGGTATGTTGTTTTTATAAATTAATTAAACATATAAATTAAATATATCGTTTATTTCAAGATGGGTAAACAAACAATGGGCACTCCTTGTCATACGTGGCAACTACAATCAGAGACAAAATTATATAGGTTACAAACACCTGCTACACCTTTATTCAGACCAGTACATCATGACAATATAAATTTGGATGATTTTGCAATGGGAACAAATGCTATAGTGGCTGTTATTTCATACACAGTACGTAACATAAATTTACCTATTTTTTAAACTATATTATTTATTATTATAAGAATTCCTCAGGGTTACGACATGGAAGACGCTATGATAATAAATAAATCTGCGTATGAGCGAGGCTTTGCACATGGAATGATATACAAATCTGAATTCGTAGACTTGAAAGAACAAAAGAACTTTTTTGGACGAGATCCTGAAAAAGTGTATCTGGCTGAAAAATTGGATATGGACGGTTTACCTCACCCTGGATCTCTCTTAAAGAATGGCGAACCTTATTACAGGTACTTAGCACCATTTAGAAATTAAAAATCTGTTGTATTATAAATATTAATTTATTTCCCAGTTACTATGACGCAGATCAGTCTCAATATGTCGTAGGAAAATATCATGGAAAGGAAGATGCTTACGTTGACAACATAAAACTATGTGGAAGTCTCCAGCAACATACACCTAGAAGAGCCTGTATAACATTACGCATACCTGTAAGTACATTATAATGAATAATTCCATATACTGAAACCTCCATTGAATTCTTAAAACTTGCAGCGTAATCCAAGCGTCGGTGACAAATTCGCATCACGTGCCGGACAGAAAGGTATCTGCTCTCAAAAATGGCCAACTGAAGATTTACCCTTCACTGAAACCGGCTTAATACCAGATATCGTATTCAATCCTCATGGATTCCCTAGTCGAATGACAATTGGTAAGTTTAATCAAAAGACACGACATGCTATTTCTTACGAATCGCATAACAACATGATTAAATTCACTTGCAGCTATGATGATCGAAGTAATGGCCGGCAAATCAGCAGCAATACATGGTCTAGTTCACGATGCGACTCCATTTAGATTTTCTGAAGAAGATACGGCTGTGGATTATTTTGGTAAATTACTTGAACAGGGTGGATACAATTATTATGGCACAGAGAGAATGTATTCAGGTTTGGACGGTCGTGAAATGAAAGCTGACATATTCTTTGGTGTTGTTCATTATCAAAGACTACGCCATATGGTATCAGACAAGTGGCAAGTAAGAAGTACAGGACCTATTGACGTATTAACTAGACAACCCATAAAGGGTCGTCGAAGAGGAGGTGGTGTACGATTTGGAGAGATGGAACGTGACTCCTTGATATCACACGGCTGTTCCTTCCTGTTACAGGACAGACTCTTCCATTGTTCTGACAAGACCACGGTTAGTTTATGAAATGTAAATTACATATCAAGTATTAAATTCGTTAACAAAAATGATGCTATCAATTTTCAGGCTCTGGTCTGTCAAAAATGTGGAACATTATTGGGACCGGTAATAGAATTAATAGTGAATAAGACCGGGATGGGCGAGAAGAGGATGAGATGTCGTATCTGTGGTGACGACGGTATTGTCGGTGAGATTGATATTCCTTACATATTCCGTTACCTGGTGACGCAGCTGACCTCGTGCAACATAAACATAAAACTCACCTTCACGAGGAAATAGTTATTGTACACAGGATATCCATCAGTGAACATACTTTTTTTTATAGTCCTCATTTACCTATTATACATAAATTCATGTGAAATAAAATCGCCAGAATTTAACCTGTTATGGTATTTTATTTCTTTTTTTTTTCTCAATGCTGTTTTACAATCGAATCCTTCATGTTCTACTTACAGGAGCGTAATTACATTACACAATCACCATTTGCGTTACATCGCTAGCCAAATAGATGTGTATATATATATACATACATATATATGCATATTTATAACTAGATTATTTACGCGTATGTACATAACAATTGTTTTAATACTTTTCGAAGTGCCATCGAATATTAGAAGTTAATGAATTGCTTACTTTTATTTTTTAATTCGCTTGTAACGTTAGAAATGTATATGATAACTACAGACCGGCTAATCCGTATGGATTGATAATTTTTGTTTCTTTAACATTCCGGGTAGTCATTGTGCTTTTTATACATCAATCTTGCAATGTTATATCGTTTACCTTTGATTGTAAAATCTTTCATGTAGATACACTTGTATGATGGCGCGAAAAGAAGATAATTAACAAATAAAATGGAATGTAGTTGTCGAATTATATTGAATAATTTGGCAAGGCCTGACGATTTTCTTTTTTTTGATACGTTTATGGGATTCGCGCAAAGATAAACGATACAAATAAATAAGCTTTCGGAGAGTACCAGTCAGGAAACATTTTCAAGGTAACTCAGAGTGGGGACGTCGGTCGTGGTAATATCGGTAATCTAAGCTTTGGCAGGAACTTGTGACCCTGGTGCACCAGGTGCATTAGTCTGCTCCTTTTCTAGCTGCTTTCCAAGATACTCCCTGTTTAGAAATAACACAATGAGATAAGTAAATTCTAAAAGCATATACTATTATTTTTATATATGAAATTTGATTTTGTCGTTACGTACCAGTTGTGCACCATTAATTTCTGTACAGCAATAAGTGCCTCGTATCGTACATTAGGATCCTCGTGGCCAAGAAGCTGCATAACACGTTGTTTACCACCCAGTTGCTCAATAATACTATAAAAATATAAGAGTTTGTAGACATGGTATAGTTATAAGTATAGGAAAATTAATGTAAAACACACTGTTTGCCACGGGGATAGTGTCTGACATATTCTCCGATGTCGAAACTGGCGACACTAAGGACCAGAGCATCCTTGCTGGTCTCAAGAAGATGGACCAGGATACGCAAAAGCTCATAATTCTTCTCGTTAAGACGACTAGCATTTTCACGCCAGAATTTTCCGGATTTGTGAACGGGAGTCCATTCAAGGCGTCCTGACTTCACCTCGGTTGAATACTCGTCAAAGGAGCTCAAATCCTGTACGGACGCCTGAAGTTTGTCGTTCAGGAACTCGATATCATCGGTTATATCTTCATCGTCGAGTTTGCGTTGTTCCAGGATGGAAATTTGCTTCAATACCTTGCACTGTACCATAGCGATGCAGTGCTCCTTGGCAACTTGGCCATCCTCGACCTTCTCAATCAGATTCTACAATGCAAGAACAAGGACATCTTTACATTCTAATATGATCAATTGAAGGATATTGTAGAGTAAATACCCTGAATTATAAAATTGCTCACCCTGAAGACGGCGAGGATGATGCGAGTAACCTTCTCCTTGACGGAATCGCTTAGAATATCAGCAAGAATGGGAATGACGTTGAACCTGGAAAATATTTGAATAAAAATATATTTCTGATCTCAATCAGAGATTAGTGAATCCAAAGTAATCCGTACTTATTCATCTTTTCAGCGAGCAAAGGATTAAACGTCAGGACCCATAAACAGAAGATCAGTTGATATTGCACTTGGAAGTTAACTCTTCCTGACAGAACACTCAGCAGGGTGGAGATACCGTCCACAGATACAAAAGCAAAACGGTACTCGTCGATGCGCAGCATCATTTGCAGGCATCTCGCTACTGATTGGATGTACTCGTTATTCTGTACCAGAAATTTAGATAATAAAATACCAGTAATTCACACAGATTCCTCGACATTCTGTATTGGGCACGTGATATTGTGAGTGATAATTTATAAAAAGGTAATCAATATACCTCTCAAAAGGACTTTATATTCCACTTCAGTAATTAAGCAATCAAGAAAAATATAGAAAAGAAACATGCCACTTATCTTCTACATAAATATTCCATGTATATCTATGCTACTAGTATATCATTATAGAATTGTAGCAGAGAAGGAATAATATTATAATCGTGCACAATTTGTAAAAGTGTTAAGTGACTATTAGAAAATGAGTGTATAGCATATTATTTTGTGATACCAACGACCTGTACTGGTTCAGACGATTTTTTCATAGTTTCTATAACTTTTGACTTGAATTAATTAACCCAAACCCGGTTAGATAGTCTTGATAATATGAAGATATGTGAAACGGATAATTTTATAAGAGCGATTACAGATGTTATGATGATTTGTTACAAAACCAACCGGGTTGAGCAATTCGCGCAGCTCATTGGCCTCCCCGGACTCGTCGGGTGTGATGTCCTGCACTATCTCCGCATGCAAGCTTGCCTCCTGAAGGGCCTCAAACTAAAAACCCACTCGATTGATCCTGGGACTGAACTTAAATAGTCTCGAAAAAAAGTTTTTCATTTCCCTTTTATTTAAACCCACAACCTCGCATTGAAGCAACATTTATATGCTCTGTTGTTGTATCTAACAGAATATTCCAAAGCACTCAGACTACTCTCAGGAACATGAATCTGGTGCAGCCGACCAGTTGGAATAAAGTAAAAATATTGATGTATTCAAAATTCTTTTTTTTTAATTGAGGTATATTATTAATGATGGCTTATCAACTCGACTGTCTCAGTATTTCATGGGGATGTCGGCTAAAGCACTTAGTGCATTTATGCAAATTGCGAAGAAGAAGCTACAGAAGCATGCAAAAGGAAGCATAATAACTATTGGGTTAGACTACCACTAATGCTAATGTTAATTGAATACAGTATGGAAACTAAAATCCTGAAACATAAGAATGAATTAATACTGAATCCAACACGAATCAGTTATCATATTATGTGCCTTGTACAGAAAAAAAAAACTGGAGAGAAAGAAAGGAATACCTATTGATAAATGAGATAATTCAGTTTGTTGTCTTTAATACATGCAACATGCATTATTATCTTGGTACTTACGTGAAGTTTCAATTGATCCTTGAGCCAAGTCAGATAGAACTGTAGGTCGGTTTTCTCCATAAGTTCATGACTCCAACATGCCAACTTTGCAATGATACGTGAAGTCATGTTCATTATAAAACCATCCTGACGATTCAACAAGTTCAGGAATGGTCCCCAAACAGACTCACGTTTGCGAGAAGAATGCTCGCGGAAAATTTCGACGCGGCTACGATCTTCCTATTAATTAAATATTTTTACATTTCTTTGTATATACTATATGTATAACATATATTGTGTATAATATGATTCACTGTTTGCTTTTTTCAGGTGGTGTGTTTGAGATGGTTATTACAATACATGAAATTTATCAAACAATACAATGTTACTATTAATATAATGAATAATGTTATCTGCAAATTAGTAAGTGTTTTTCTGCTAATCTAAAAATGTAAAGAGGCAAAGGTAATTCAATGAGCTTAATACCTGTAGCATGTCATCTATCATGGTCAAGATGTACTGAATTGTCTGGTCCTTAGAAACATGACCCAATAAGTTTAAGAAGGTTTTAGCAGCCTGATTGGGATTCTCCTTCAATTTAGCTTCGCGTGCAGCAGTATCACTAGTATCAAAGGCCACAATGAAGTCATAATCTTCCTTAGAAATCATTTGAGACCTAATATCAAAATAAAAGAGGTAAATAAATAAAATCTTCAATATCATGTCAAAATAAGAATGCTAATTCTCACTGGAGGTATGATTGCCAATTAATTCTCTGATTCCTAATATCAGCAGCTTGCTGTTGCAGAATACTAGTAGCAGCAAGCATATCTGGAATGTGAAAAATGACATAATCAATCAATAATACAAATACGTTGGGTATATATCAACTAATTGTACGAATGATTCTTATAGAAATTTAAGGTGTTTGTAAAATACTGTCCTATAAAACGTGAAAAATGATCTTGAAAAAATTGCAATAGTGGGAGGGGCTCTATATTGTAACAAGTATATCAGGTGTATATAATTACCTATTTTCTCATCCGGCAAGGCCGGGATGATGTCTTTTATGGCTGCACGGTCCGCCATAATTATTATCTACTGCTGACTCCTCTTCTTTTTTAACAATTTACCGCCCCAACAGGCGTCTCTCGATTTTTCAACGAAAATCAGGGCACTGCTCTACTCCGTTTCTTCTGCGCTTTTAACACTGCTCAGCTGCTCAATCACGAGACCGAGGATTGGCCGTTGCCAACGTAGAGGGTGGCTCACTAGATAATACCAATAATAGCTGAACATTGAAAAAATTCCCTGTACGAACAATTTTTAGAGTAAACAAAAGTTCTTCAGAGTAAACAAGAATTGCGTTTAGTTGTTATACAACTATATTGTTCAATAAATGAAGAAGTAAACAAGCAATACAAGTGTTCTTGCATTGAGTCTTGTTAAAATACAATCACGAAAAATAACAAGTAAAAATACACATTTTCACAGAATATTATTAACATTTTAATGTAACATTAATGTTTGCAAATGCAGCCATAAATGTATAGGTTGGATCCCTGTTGATTAGCGGTGAAAAAGTTTAAGTGGATTTGAAGCTGAAATTTATAAATTCTTGTATAGTAATTTTGTATTAATAGACTAGTATAATAGTTTTATATAAAATTTTAGAATGAATTTAAGAGATCCAAAAAAGAAGAAACGCGTACGAAAACAAATGCTTGACCCATTCCCTATAGCTTTGGGTAAGCCCGATGAGTGGACTGTGTATACTGCACACTTAAGCTCCACAGGAACTTACATTGTACAGCCTGATGAAATGGAAGCTGTTCATTCAATGGTAAAATTTTTATACAGGAGTTAAGATAATGTTATACTCTGATTATTATTTATTGGCTTTAGGGATTTTTTGGAAAAGGGTCCTTGTCTAGAAGTTATCCTTCATTTGGAAGAACACGATACGGGGCTCCACCAATTATTAGAAACAGACAATGGTGTCGTAGGCAAAAATGGCTAAAGGAGGTAAAGAAATTTGACACAGAATCATTACTCAAGGAAAGAAAACAAGTTAATTGGGACAATGAAGATATTGAATCAGACTCTGATCAATGTGAAATCTCAAATAAAATTCTAAAAAAGGATGAAGTTGGAAAAACATCATTTAAGAATGACATAAATAAGGAAAATCTTGATATTTATATTGAAGGATCTGTAGAAGAAGATAAATCTATAAATGATATTATTGAAATTACTGAAATTAAAAGAGACAATAAAACCTCAAATAGCTCTAAAAGAAATGATGCAAAACCTAATGAACATTTATCCGAAAATCTTGTAACAATCTCAGATACTAATATAGATGAAGTAGTACTGGATTCTACAGAAGAAGAAGATGTCTGTGAAATTGTGTCTAAGGATATAGACATTGTTTCTAGTGAAAATGATTTCTTCAACATTGAGCACGAGGTATTTAACACAATCAGAAATGAATCTGATATAAGTGAGAGTGTACTAGTTTTACCAGACAGTGATTCGGATATAGAAGATTACTTAAATAAAGTAAAGCCAAGAATACAGGATGAGGGTTTTCCTATACGTGAGACATTACACCTAACATTCCAAGAAACATTTTTCTTAATGTTTGGTCTTGGTTGTTTGCAAGTGATTGATTTTGAAGGTAACTTCTTAAGCATCAAAAATGCTTGGAATTACTTTTGCAAAGAACAAACTGACTTTGTTCAGAAATACGTTGTCTATCATTACTTTAGGAGCAAAGGCTGGGTAGTGAAATCAGGCTTAAAGTATGGTGGTGACTTCCGTAAGTATTTTCACCCATATACAATGGACTCCTTTCTACTCCAATTATTCTATTTTCCATATGTTTAATGTTACAGTGCTGTACAAGCAAGGACCACCATTCTATCATGCCTCCTATATTGTAATAGTTGAAGTGTTGGATGCAGATACATTAATCAGAGATGAGAAGAAAACAATGCACAACATGACATGGAATAATTTGTTTGGATTAGACAGATTATCAGAGACAGCAGCAAAAGTAAATTACAGTAAAAAAATCATAAAGATACTATTTTAACTGATAAATTATTTCTTAAATTTCATATTGACATTTAAATATGTACGTGTTCATCCAGGAAATATTATTTGCACAAATTCTATGGCCATCTTCCATTCCAAAAGACTCTAGTTTGACAACTCCAGAAATGTTGTCCGAATTTGCTGTACGAGAAATACTTTGGAGAAGATGGATTCCCAAACAGAATCGTGATGTAATTTCATTGGAGGAGGAAGATGAGGATTCAATGTGAGTGATGTTAAACAAGGGATATGGAATAATTTTTTCCTGCATAACAAAGAAGACTTGCAATTCATAAATTATGTAATTAAAAATAAAAACATTTCATTAATACATTTTGACTTTTGTTTATTGATACTATTTATTTCCTTTCTAATACATATGTACATTACAATGGATACAAGATATTCCAAATTATATATACTGGTTGAAAATGTAAAGAAATGCACTGTTACTGAAGCCTATGCACGAAAATAAATGAGCATTTATTTTATCCTTTATTTAATGAAATGCTAATGAAGAAACCACACTAATTAAAATTTTCTTGCTAATGAGATGATTGATATCGTGCAGGTTTCGTCTTCTTTTTCGGTATTGCAGTTCTTCTGTATTCACTTCTCTCTTGTAAATATTCTTGTTTACATTCCTCTTTAAAGTTTTCATCAGTGTACCACCGCTCAAGACATCCCTTAAGAGCTGTGTTCTCTTTTCTACATTTAAATACCATGAAAACACTACTTTCCTTACAGCATTCTGTAAAATCTGTTTAAAAAAAAGAAGTTCATCAAGACTATTCATAATAAATTGAAAATATGAAGTCTATCGAACACAGAACTTACCCTTGACTTCCTCAACGCATTTCTCATCTCTGGCTCTGTCTCTCATTTTCTTAGGAATAAGAACTTCCATCTCAACTTTTCTGAGAAATTTGTCATTGGGATCTCCTGCAGATATTCATGATATCAAAAAGTTAGCGCCAGAAATATAACATCCGGTAGTTGTAAATATTAACCTATTCACAACTCAATCACAAAAAATATATATTACTGCACTACAGCTTAATAATTTAAAGCATGAATGGTAATAGTTCATCATGATTGTCACATAATAAATATTTACCGATTCCATGGGGTCCACCACCGAGTTTTGGGGAAAGAACTCCATACTGCGTCTTCTTCTGATTATCAGCCATTCTTGTTCCTCAACAACGTGCCATTTTGATTTCCCGTGATACCCCGCTCGTGAGTTTGCATATTTGAGATTGTCATCGCCTTCCCGAGAGGAATGTTTCTTTCGTTTACTCTCGTCAAGATAATCAAGTGATAATAATCGCAGTGCATCTACGGGCTTCTATTTATTAAGTAGGTAAGCAATAAGATTGAGACAAAATGCTTTTTTCCGGTCTAATAGAAAGTGTCCCGTCACTGGACATTTTAACCTTAAGCGTCATTTGGAGTCTCATCCTTCATAAGACTGTAGTGTACTTTTAATGTTATAAGATAATACTTTGTGTAAAACCGGAGTAACATATTTTTTTCAGGAAAATTTGATCTTCGTCATAAACTAAAATGGATAGACTATTAAGATTAGGAGGCGGTATGCCCGGACTTAATCAAGCGCCTCCACTATCTGATACACCTGCCGTTGATACTGCTGAACAAGTAATAGTTTCTTTGATATATTTGTAACATAATATTGTAAATATTCATGGTATTTAATTATTATTCTTTATTAGGTTTATATATCCTCACTGGCCCTTTTGAAAATGCTTAAACATGGAAGAGCTGGTGTTCCGATGGAAGTCATGGGGCTGATGCTGGGTGAATTTGTAGATGACTACACAGTGCGCGTTATTGATGTATTTGCCATGCCCCAAACTGGAACTGTAAGACTTAATTCATATATCTGTCTTCTTTAAAGTAATTTCTTCTTTGTTAAGATCCTTAATGCAATGTTATATAGGGTGTCAGTGTAGAAGCAGTGGATCCAGTATTTCAGGCAAAGATGTTGGATATGCTAAAGCAAACTGGTCGACCAGAAATGGTTGTGGGTTGGTACCATTCCCATCCAGGTTTTGGTTGTTGGTTGTCTGGTGTGGATATCAATACTCAACAATCATTCGAAGCCCTCAGTGAAAGGGCTGTTGCTGTTGTCATTGACCCGATTCAGTCAGTTAAGGGCAAAGTGGTTATCGATGCATTTAGATTAATCAATCCCAACATGATGGTGAGTTTTTCTCAAAATTAAGATGTTTCAACATTCAAATACCATATTCTTAATATCATTGTCTTATGGCAGGTTCTAGGTCAAGAGCCTAGACAAACCACATCCAACTTGGGGCATTTGCATAAGCCCTCTGTTCAAGCTCTGATCCATGGTCTTAATCGTCACTACTATAGCATCAGTATTAACTACCGTAAAAATGAACTTGAGCAGAAGATGCTACTTAATTTGCATAAAAAGACATGGATGGATGGTCTCACTCTTGCCGAATATTCAGAACACAGTAGACTGAATGAAAGTATTGTTTCTGATATGCTCGAATTAGCCAAGAACTACAACAAGGTGAACATTTTTATAATTCAAAAAATTCTCTAGTATCCCATTTTGTATCCCATCACTAATAGATTAGAGTACTATATATCCGTCCTTTTTAATATTATAGGCACTTGAGGATGAAGAAAAAATGACACCGGAACAGCTAGCCATAAAGAACGTAGGTAAACAGGACCCAAAACGGCATCTCGAAGAGAAAGTAGACACCCTCATGTCCACAAATATCGTCCAGTGTTTGGGAGCCATGATCGACACCGTCGTTTTCAAATAACCGTATCTCAATGCACCATTTGCAATATGACATTTACGAAAATACACGTCTTTATAAAATAACACATCAGGCCCCTCTAGTTATCCCCCGACCCACCAAAATCTTAAGATAAAACGATTAAGTAAGAAACAAGTTGTAATGGCCGTTTTTTAACTTTTTATTCAAAATAGTAAATTATCTTTAAAATCTTAATGCATTCGCCACTTATACATCATACACGTTTGAACGTACTGAACTACTTCAACTGCTATACTACAGTGCGTACATCATGAATATTTATATAAAATGTAGTAAAATAGCATCGACATTATTATTGACGTATCTCATGTGAGTGGGATGCATATAAGGTTCGAAGATGTTAGCGTTGTGGAATATTTCACTGTATTTCTTCATGGATAACTAGATATGCGATCTGTAAGTATCGAGGTATGTATGCGAAAAGTAGAGTCTTGGAGCAAGATAGTAAATATATATGTTCTTATAACAATTTAAATGCACCAGATTGCCCCATAGCAGTTCTAGTGCTCAGGTAAATTCATGGATCAACACGGCTCAAATGGATTTATGTACACTACATGTTAATGAATGATCGATAATTAATCGATCATTTGTTACCATGTTTATTATACCCACGTATCAGTGTAGTATCTATACACATCCCGGTTGTGCAGACGTTTGCAGTCATAATGATATTCTGCCATTACTCAGATGCAATGAGAATTGCATGATTAAATGGAATTATACGGACTTTCACAAAGAGACTTGGTGGTACAGAGAGATACTGTTTTCTTTTTCTATTTGTCTCTTCTCTTCTTTTAAACTCGGCCCTAGCGTTAATTCCATATAAGTGTCTGTCTTATTGTTTAAAAAAACCACTTAGTAACCGACTTAGAAATAACACAGATGTCTAACCGGTATACCGTTTCACTTGGAAAATAAACTTAGGCGGTTGGCGGTTCTTCTTCTTCCTTGTTCTTCTTCTTCTTCTTCTTTTTCTGCTCTTTCGCTGGTGACTCCTGAAAAAGGATTAGATTATTCAGATCTTCATTTAATTGTTTCCATTAAAATATAATACTGACTGTGGGTGCTGCAGCTTCACTGCTCTCAGCTTCTTGCTTTTCCCTCTTTTTCTTTTCTTTTTTTTCCTTTTTCTTCTCCTTGGATGATGGCGTTTCTACTTCTGTCTTTATTTCATCTTTTACTACCGCTTCCGGTTCGGTGGTTGAGGTCATTGTCGCATCGGCTGTTCCACTCGTGTTTTGTATTTCCTCCCATTTGCGTTTCTTAGTACTGTTATCAGTCACGCCATTTTCTTCGGTCTAAAAATAATAATAATTAAATTACAAGTTGTACTAAAGTAAAGGAGTATTATAATAGAGTAAGATGAGATTGATACCTTGACGTCAGAATAGTCTACATAACTCGAGAGCCAATCGGCTGGTGTATTTTCATTTGGTTTTCCATGTTTATCTAATTTTCCTTCGACTATCAAACGTTTCTTGATCGAAGCCTTTGGTCCAAGACCCCATTTTCTTGGATATGCATCCCGTTCCATTATGACACGCTTGATTTTGGCAGCCACGCCATGATCGCAGGCAGTAAGGGTAGGTGAAGTCATCATTGCGGTAGCTAAAATGAGATAAAATTAATGACTAGTAATGACTCTTAGGGTGTTAAATCATTTGCATTGATGGATAATGGCAGAACTAATTACCTAGTGCAATAGCCTCTCCTTTGCTAGTTACAATTACTATCTCCTGGTTCAATTCTATGCCATCATCATACATTAGAATACCTGGAACCATTATCTTGGCTCCGTAACAAATTGCATTGACCTGCGGCAATAGTTTGTTTCAATAAATCAGAAACGTGAGAATAATATTGCAAATATATTGATTATGATAATACATACAGCACTGTCTTTTACTATGATTCTTTTGTGTCCAACAAGAAGTGCTTCCAGGGGTTTGATCACTCTTCGAAGGTAGGATTCATCCCCATGATTTTCATATAACCATTGAGCATCCAGGATATCGTGCATGGTTACCATTCCGTCTTTCTCGGACTGAATACCAGAACGGTTTCTGCGCAACTCTTGCATCTGACATCCTGTGCCTAAGAAGAGACCAAGATGAACGCATATCGTCCTAACGTAAGAGCCAGCTTCGCATTTCACATGAAAAATTCCCATATTGCGTTCAGAATCGTAATCCAAGAAGTGACTGTCGTACACTGTTCTGACTCGCAATTGTCGTTTTACTGCTGATATTAAAGGTGGTCTTTGAAACAGTGCACCACGTAATCTCTCTAAGGCTTGATTTATCTAAAGAAAGATTATAACACAATAGTATGCTATTTATATATGAGATTTCTCCTAACGTTGCTGGCTTACCTTCTGCAGATTATCTACTGCAGAATGAAGTTTGAATACCGCTATATACTCTTTGCCAGCAGATTGCTGAGATTTTGCCAGTCTGGTGGCTCTGTCTATGCAGACTATTAGACAGCCTGACACTTTAGGATCTAATGTGCCAGAATGGCCAGTCTTTTCAACCTTCAAGATTCTTTTTATCCAGGCAACGACTTCGTGACTTGAGGGGTTGGATGGCTTGTCCAAGTTTATGCAACCTGATTTTACATACTCTGATATAGAACGATGCAGTGGTGTGGTCCCACTTGTGAGTGGAGTAAAGTGTTTTGTACGCGTGAGCATTTTGTCGAAATTCTAAAACAGAAATAATTTACTTAGCGCTTCTTCATTATACTTAAAAAGTAGCTTATTCGCAAAAGAAGTACCTTGAATAATAGTGGCCAATCTTTACAATCCAGTTTGGCAATTTCATCAGATGGCTCTACCTGGCATTTCATACTGGCTTGAATTTCCCCAAGGGATTTCTTTTTATTTTTCTTCTTTGCTTTCTCTGCGAACACAAAATTTTCCATTCTAACCTGTTACATATAACTTTGATTTAAGCAAGACATACACATAAATCTATGCTAGAACATAAGCAGCATAAATTATAACAAGTGTAACGCTATAAATGATTTTTATTCTATAGTATTTCTATCAGAAATTTGTTTAAGAATCTTTCGGCAGCACGTGTTTACTCCAATTGGCTTCCATGCGGCTCAAATGTTGAAGGCTTTTTTCCTGAGATAAAATACAAACCGCGAATGCCCATTCGTATTTAGAAGTTGCATCTAAACACAAGGTGTAATCGTGACCCATGTAATTAGTTAATATTTACCTATTTCCGCCATTGTAAAGTCGGTTACAAACACTCTATAAAACACGTGCAAGAACGATGGCGAGTGTCTCAAGCAGCGGGTTTCTCTAGTAAAGACAACAGCACAACAGTAAAATGGGCACGGTCGTAGCCTTACTGCAGTAGCGCCTCCACTGCGTCGTGGACAGTTACGCCACAAGTAAATTATATGCAGTAAAATGGCGATTTTCTCAACTTAAGTATCAAGTCCTGACATGTTGTATAGGTGTGTTCAGCGTTAATTTAGAAAGAACAATTTTTCGACAAATATTATTATACATAATTATATACTGCTCATCGCACCTTGGAATTCCTGTTGGTATGTTGACTCCATCAATGGAATTTATTATTTTAAGCGATTTTATACTTTGTTTAGAAAATACATCTTGTATGAAAAGTTTCTTTTAAAGTCGGATGTAGCGCTATGAGGGAAAAAATTTATTTACTGCTTTTTACTTGAACTTGTTCTTGTAGATGTTGACAATTTAATATAGATGTCATGTATGATGTAATTTTCTATGGGAATATTACATGAATTTGTAGTTCACTGAACCTTATTATTATACTGTTTTCTTGCAATGTTGTCAAACGTAATCCCTGTTATTTGTAAATTTGATTTGTGCAGCTCTTTAAACCACCAAGGATATAGACTGTATTACAAACGAGATGCATCAACCTTCTATCGTTACCATATCATCAGATGAAGATGAAGAAGAGCATGTTTATAAGGTATAACAATTTTACTTTAATAAGACTTTAATAGCAACTAGGATTCTCATTGAGCTAATACAGAAATGAATTATAATGCATTTATTTATTTCTTGGTTCCATGTTTACTATAATGACTGAACAACGTTTATGATTATTAACAAGCATTGCTTTCTTTGTGTTTTTTTAAATTCAATTGTGGGACAAGATTCTGTTGGAAATTTTTCAGAATACTAAGGAGTCATCTAAATCTATTAAAGAAGAAATAGTCTTAGATGATGATCTGAAGGTCTATTCAGACTCTCAGAAGCGGAAGGCTTGTGATCTAAATGATATCTTTATAGCAGCAAAGAACAAACGACCTGAAAAGAGAATTAAACTATCCACCAGCATCGATGATGTGAAAAATACTAATGGTACTTTGAAGTTAGAGGTTACCAAAGATGCAACAGACACTTTCAGCTTGGAAAAACTAAACTTGCTAAACGATGATACGTCTAGAGACATAGATAATTCTGACATAGAAAAGACAAAAGGTATTACAGGCAAGTCATGTAATGGTCTAGTAAAACCACAATTAATTATCAAAAAGAGGGTACCATTAGTGAGTGTGTCTGCAGTGGAAGGGGATGCATTTGCAATGCTTGTTAATCAGTGTTTGCAAAACGATGCATCTTCTGACATGAAGAAAATAATAAAAAGCCTACAAAAACACTATGATAGGTTGGATCCAGATTATGCTAACTCAGAGGATTTCATTACCTATTTGACTGAAACCAGGAATAGTATTTCAAAGGATCAAAAGATGATGTTCCGAAAGCTTCTCGATGTGAAGAATACAATTATTGATAGGCGTAAAAAAAGCACCTTACCTAATGGGACCAATCAAAATAACTCACGGACAACTGTAGACAATGACGAACCAATGGAAGTAGGCAACGTTACCCGAGTGGATAAGGATGAGTATCACAAAGAAGTAAGACTCAGAAAAATCGAGCACAAAATGTCGATTTGTAGTAAGCGAATAAAAGCGTTGGAGCAGGCAGAAGTGGATTTTGATGATGAATCAAATAGCGATTACATAAAGCTAGAGAGGTACAAAGAGAGAATGTTGGAACTCTATGCTAAATATTGTTCAATAACCGGTGACAATATGGACGCGGGCCGTGCCTATCTCCGCCCGAAACCTCTATTTGTAACGAATATTATGTCTCTAGACCAAGCAATAACAAGTTTTGTAAATTTCAAAATTTCAAAAATTACGAAAAATGGTAAAAAACGCACCAGGCACACGGCATTGGCAAATGCCCTTATATTCCCAAATTACAAGGATATCCTTCAGTGCATTGAAAAGTGTAACACGGACAAGAAGTTAGGAATGAGCAAGGAAGAACAACAGAAAACTGGTGAGTATATAATAATAACCCTATAACACAATAATTTATTTATCATTGTACATCTACATACGAAATGTATGTAATCTGCAATACATTGTGTTTTATGTTTCTGTTTCTTTCATTGTGTTATAGCAAAGAAGGCATTCACCGATATCGGCATATACTTGCAGCGCGTGCGGCAGAACGACTTCTGGGATACGTTTTCCCTTCATCTGGAGAACGAAGATGAAGATCCGGCTGTTACAAATGAGGAGCTCTCTAAAAAGTTACAAATGAACCAACGTTCTGGTGAGAAGAAATTAGCAGAAGTCATCGACCGTTTTGCAGAAATACAAGAAGAAGCAGATTGTCTTCGTCGGAAAGAAAAAGGCCTGGATGAAAATGCAGACAAGAGTGAAACATCTGAGGATTCAAAAACAGTCAACGAGGATGATGAGGATGATGAAGAAGAAGAGGACGAAAAAGAGAATGATAAATCAAGAGATAATAGCGATACTGATAACGATGACAGCGCTGACACCGATGCGGAGGAGGACCAGCATGATGAAACTGATGAGGATAAAATAAAGGAGACCCACAAGGTTAATAAGAATAATTCAGTAAAAGAAAGTGATAAATCTGTGTTAGAGAAAGAGGATAGCATGGTAGCGGCAAGCAAAGCGGAAACTAATAAATCACATGAGAAGGAAGATGATAGTCAACGGGAAGTAATAGAAGAGATGCACGAAGTAAAAGCGACGAGCATTGAAGGTTGGTGTACAATCTAATAAGGAAAGAGAGTCGTGTACGTGGTTACCGGTGGAGGAACAAAAATGCTTACTGTATTTGCGTGTGCCTATGTTTTGTAGCTTGCATGGTGGAAGATTTAAAAGAGAGTAACAACCTTCCTATCCAAGAGGAAGAGAAGCCTCTGTTACGGGTGAGATCGTTTGCAAAACCACCATGTTCCTGGAAGGACAGCACACAAGAGATGCCTACGAAACCGAGTGCGAGCACAGTACCGCTCGTGATAACTACTAACGAGACTCCTGGTGGAAGTCAGAAACTGACCATAGGTCAGTCGATAAAAACGAGTCCTGTTATAAAGCGGACATTTCAGGTGAATTGCAATCGTTTAAACAATATTATGCCTAATTATGCGTTAAAGTCCCTACTTAATTCTCCGAAAGTAATAAGGAACGTGATAAATATGAAAAACATAACGAACAATTATATAGTTGTTGTACCCAAGGTAAAAGCTCCGAATCAGCCTAACTCCTCTAACACATAATCATCCAAGCTCCTCTAATACATTATCAACCTCCCCGATAAAACGTGGCACCATTATAAGAATAGCCAACGAGAATAATTCGACAAAGCGCAATTTCGAAAAAGCCGTCTACAACGCGGCAAGTAAATGATGTTATTCGCTTATCTCCAACAAAAAATAATTTTAATAAAAATGAGGTTCACTAGGAACAGTCATTTCTAATATTCACTGCATAGTATTGGAAGAAATTATTACAACATACGAATTATATTGTAATATAATTATTGGAAAACAAATTGCAGATACAGATTATAATTAATATTGTTACAAATGGTGGAGTTTACCACACATCTTAGTATAATTAAACCTTAATGTTGTATTTATCCTGTCAATAAATGCTTTTCTAGTAATATTTATTTTTTAGTATAAATAGGAAAGTTCCAAGAATAGTTTCAAAATGTCAAACATGTAAATTTCATTCTGTGCCTATCTAAAGGCATGCGAACAGTGAGAGTTAAAAATCAGAAGTTCAAAACACTTCTTATTGAATATTCTTGATAATCAATTGGTTTAAAATGAAATTGTTGTCCACAAGTTTTTCCATTATATCAAAATGATCAACGTTGTTTCTCACAAGAACGTATTCGACGTTATCGACAAATTCCAGCAGTTTCTAAAAAGAAGTGAAAAAAAATAATGTATTCAATTTGTCTATGAAGTCTTTAAATGGCATCTATCACGTTATAACAAAACATACCTGAGCGTAATGACGGGATTCTTGTACAAATACTGGAGAATCGCATTCCCCAACTGCGACAATAACTTTCATATTTAAAATGGGAACATTTGTATTACTTGTACCTAGACTGAGAGCCTTTGCTTCATTCCTAACAGAATACCACAAAATTGTATGATCCATACTGATGCATAGAGGATAGAAATACAAGTTATACTTACACAGTGAGTTTTAAGGCATTATTAAAACTCGTTGTGAATAGTGGTTCAAGATTGTAAATACCAGAAACTAGCAATATACCCTTTAACAATGGTAGGTACCCCTTTTGCGCAATAGATGTCATCCAGTCTGTATCATGGAGCAAACTAGCTGCCAAGTAGGCTCCAGCGCTGTGTCCTCCTACCCAGACTGATCTAATAAAATTTAAGAGTTCTTTTATTTGTTACAAAATTCAATTTATTTTACATATATGTATAATATGCCTACGTAGCTCCCCATTCAAGTGCTAACTTCAGTATCTTCTCAGTCAAGGATTTAACTTGTGATAAAATCTCTGCTACCGTAACTACAATCAGATTAATATATTGACATAAAACAAATAATCATTCAAGTGTTATCGAACTAATTGTAAGTTTATTGTTTCCAACTATCATTACCAGTAGGACATAAATCATATCCACCAAGAATGGTCTTAATACCCTGAGACACAAAAGTTTCTGCTGGAAAGCCAGAAACATCTTTACAACCTTCCTGCCAATAACCACCATGGAAGAACAATAGCACAGGAGCATCTAGAATAAATCAATAATCATAAATCTACTATCCTTATCAATTCCAAGATACTACAAGATAATAATACCTTTTGGCAAGTCAGTACCATAAATGTCATACTTGTTACGTTCAGAAGGACCATAACATATGTCAATCTCACAATTAGTAGAAGAGCGTGCCAGTTCAGTCACTAGAAAATATTTTATTAGTAACTAATATTAAAAAAGTTATTAACAAGGTAAAGGGTATAATTAGAATAACATACTGTTACGTGCATTCTTAAAAAATTCACTCTGTACTTTTATATGGTCGAATCTACGACTCCATTCACTAGGAGTATATAATTTCTCATGTTTCTGGAAAAGTGATCCATACCTAAGTCATAAATTAAATGAAAACTTATCCAAAATACATTAACATTTCGAGTACCCACCTCTGTGACAAGCCCTAAAAAGTACATGCAATTTTGGGGCCAAGTCGACCCTGTCTGCACTCGAAAGGTTAATTATATCATTAATATAATGAGGACTTACGGTTATCGACATCTTGCGGTTCTGTAACCTAATGTTAATTTTCTCTTACAATCCTGATGTGCGTGTTGCTGGCACCAATGGTGGTTTTTGAATCAGATTGATGAACCGCACTCTGATGATCGAGACCATTCTAGTTGTACATACATACTACTCGATAGGAGTATGAAACCTACATACATTCTATTTATCACTTTCCAAATGCATGTACTATAGTTATATTATTATATTCAGGTTGCGAATAGTTTAATCTATATACAAGAGTGAGTGGAATAGATACGAAATATTTCTTGAAGAAATCTCATCTTGGGTTTGGCCGCGAATGCAAAATGTCAAGTCTAACTATGATATCGTGCAAATAAAGTATTGGCTGTAACAACGCTGCTATGTGATAATTACTCAGATCTAGTATCGTTCTAAAACTATTTACGGTTTTCTAGCTCAAGGGTAGAGACGTAAAAGTGGTTCAATAAGATAAAATAGCACGACACGATTATAATACAGTCAAATGTGAAATCTGCTTTGCTTATATGTACATGCGATTACATATCAGTTATTTTTAACCGATATGAAATGATTAATGTACCGTCATTTAATAAAACTATAAAATTCTAATGGAAAACTATTCCTTCTGCCTGTTGTGCTGGGAAGAAATGAAATTTTACTTCTATATAACTTTATGTGAGTAAGAGGAAGACACGATGAATTTAAAAAAGAAAACATCTTTGGTGAGATCACATAAATTATCAGCTTGATTATCAACAGGTTTCTTATATGAAGAATGTGAAAAGAAGTCTTTAGGATGGTATAGTACAAGACTCTGGGGATCGGGCGTGTTCGGCAATGTTCGGCTTCATAAATTCATATGTACTTAACGATGAAGAGGGTCCTGTCGATTTTTGGTATAATCTATTCTATGCTAAGGGGAGAGAGAGAGAGAGAGAGAGAGAGAGAGAGAGAGAGAGAGAGAGAGAGAGAGAGAGAGAGAGAGAGAGAGAGAGAGGATTCAGGGTTTCTGATTGTTCTGAACATCCCAGGAAATTCCTTAAGGGTACCTCAATCGTCTCCGGGGTGTCCTGATCAAATAGACTTAACTTGGGACCCGGGTATGTACAGGCTATTTACCTTAGGCCCGTAGCGAGAAGAAAAGTTATGATTTATGATTTGAGAACGTAGCGTGAAAATACAAGCGACAAAAATTCATGCCTAAAAAATTGTACGCCTGCATATTATCACATACATTTCCTCGAATATATTCTTACCAAATGTTACATTTACTAAGTATTATCAGCTCTTTCCCTAATTAGAATTAAATACAATAGAGGAAATTCCTGCGCTTCAATTTCCTCACCAAATATTTCCTAACCTTAAAGTGACTCAAGCTACAGGGAAATGTATATATAAATGAAAATATCAATTCATAAAGTGTTTTTCTTCACAGTGACTTACAGGATATTTTGGTTTAGATATAATGTGTAGCAGTAGAAATTGAGGCTAGGTTGAATCCGAATATAGTCATTAACTATAATAGGTATATTAAGATAAAGCACGAAGAGAAATCCACTTGCACCGGAGGAAGTTGAGAGCAGCTTCTGTGCATTCTGCTGTTCATTATAATAATCCGGTTTACATGAAGTCCAAGCGGCCGGTTATAGCCAGTCAGTCTAACCAAGAAAAGAGTCATGAGAACCCTCGAAGAAGAGTAGGAAGAGTATGCGCGTGATGAGAACCAACATCTGTAGAAATCGCACCCTGGAATACCTAGGGGCCCCGAGGAGAGGCTGCGTGACTGGAGTCAAACCAGAAAAACCGGCCCAAGAAGGTCCCTTTCGTCGCCGTCGCTGCTAACCTTACGCCAGTAGGGACTTACAGTCGTTTATATACCTATATAGATGTACACAAAGAACTAACTCACATATACTGAACATATTCCGGCCTCCCACCGACAATCCATAGAAGAATCGCCACGTTGGCACTGTCGGTACGTTGCAGGCTGCAGGTGATAATCGCCCTGAGCGTTTTAGTCGCTTCATTGAAATTCCTACGGTGGTTCTTAATAAAGTTATCTTGCCTGCAGAATAATATAATACAACCAAAAGTAAGATTTTCCATCCATGCAGTGGAGACGTTAGGGTTATACGCTATATATCGAGAATTTCTTCTGGGTGTATGATGGTTTTGACCCTGGATCAAGGACAGGCTCTTACTGCAGCTCACGTGACGACACTGGGGATTCGCTATTGGCGGTAGTATTTGATATATATACCTGGGAAACGTGACGGCTGTAAAAGTAGAGCGTTGTACGTTTCGTTTTCAACGTTCGGTAGCCACGCAGACTTCAGTGGTAGGGAGAAAGACGCCGGGAGCATAGACGCTACCGTGGGTTAATTTATTTAACCCGCGAGCTGCGCTCGCCACCAATTAGTCTTAGGTATCTGTTGGAATACGAGGTCCTGGTTATTGCGTGAACCATCCTTGTGACTTTATATTGCATAATTTAATTGATGTACACATTCTGAAAACCGAAACGATTCCAAAAGGGTTTTAGTGCATTAGAAAAGTAATACCCGTCTACATTTTTTCTTTACTATGGCGAAATATGAGTAAGCGTCAATGTGACAGCGTCTGTATATACGTATGCAACGTGTGCTTGCCTTTGTTCCTCTAGATGCTTTTACGACAGTGCAACTCGGGGAGTGCAGCTGCGCTGCAGCTGCACGGAACAGGACTTATCGATCCGTCGACCATTGTGTATGACGAGGGAAAGATGAGAATGACTAAAGTAGAAGAGAGAGAAAAAAAGTAAATTTCACCGATCCTGCCAGGATTCGAACCTGGAATCTTCTGATCCGTAGTCAGACGCGTTATCCGTTGCGCCACAGGACCACGTTCTACAAATTTACAAATATTCAATTTCTGGGAAATCCCATATCTTATATGACCTTTACTTGGAATGGAGCTATTATGAACGTACATCAGGATGTGACGTACTGCTATGATGAATCCTATTCCTAGGAATTACATACATTTGTGTCATGGGGAAATCTGAATAATTGAACCATTTAGATTAGTTTATTGTACAGGATTTAACAGAGTTGGAAGCGTTATAAAATATTTGATATTATATCATGGTGGCCATAGTGCAGTACTTTCTAATACTGAGAACCACACGGCGCCATGGAATAGAATCGGTTGTCTCTCATATCGCAGGTAAAGGTACAGTTAATGCTACGACTACGGCATGATAATGTAACGAGTGACCAGTTGTACAAGCTTCCAGTATCCGCTGGTAAACTCTTTGTCTTCAGTGTATGGATTGTATGTCACTCTGTGGTCACTATGATTTCACTATGTATAGAAGCATTTATACGTATATATATCTAGAAAAGGAGGTTATGTAAACGTATTTAGATAATCACAATGCTGATTGGTTGATGAGAACGCATTGATGGCTCTGTGATCTAGATGAATAGTGTATAGTTGGAAGGATCGTGTGGGACTAACCGTACCTTTACAGTACCACGAAAAACCGTTAATTTCAAATGGAATTTCAGGTGAAAATTAGAAACGGTTTTCTATAGACTTCTATGTATGTACGGGCCTGTGGCATAATACTAGCTGTTTAACTCGTGGGTAGATATAGTCAGCTAAAATGACTGAAAACCAAGAAGGCCAAATGACAATTCAAAAATGAATAAATATGACATCATCTGAAAAAGGACTGACATTAATTATCAAATTTGTTTCTTTAGCAGAAGTGTCATTCTTTCCATATAACATATCAGAGGTGATAATATCAGGTATTTGTACTATGAGACACTATGGCATGATAAGAGACATTGTTTGAACGCACGTTCACAGTGGTTCTCTTTCTACTGAATTTTTGTAAATCAACATCTGCAGATATTTATATTACAGACAGCCTTGTCTTAAAATAGTTAGAATTTTCGCACATTCCTTCATAATACAACTTATGGCTTCGGTACTGGGCTACGCCATTGGTATCTTCCACGGAACCCAGTCAAAGAACAGCAACGCAATGTCTTCCTAAGAAATACAACCTCATAAAGAAAAGTCCCGTATTCTCGTGAAGATCTATATGATTATAATAGAAAACTGCATCTTAACATTCTTTACGAAAACCACAACTTTCATCCTGACCACTATCGTCGTGAAATTCACTGGAATTCGTTTAGTGGTGTAGACAGATATTCAATTATAGATGCGGCATAAGGCCGGGAGTTCCAGGGTTACACCAAGTCTAAGCGACTGTTGGTCGTCCACCGAGATCAGGTAAGGTAAGAAAGTATGGAGGATCAGGTAAGCAGCACGATGTTTATGGAGTAGGTGGGCCAGTATAGGTTGAATGTACGTAGGTTCTAAAGCGTCGGTCTCCATGGTAACAGAAAGTTTGGGGACCGTCGCGCATGCGCCTACCAGTTCCTTAGTGGAAGGCCCATACGATTGCGCTGGTGCCCAGTAGTGGGGCACTACGGTGGGGCAATACAGGAGGAACTCTTCGTGAAGGTAGCCTAGAGTGGGGGTTATGAACGTTCGGCAGTCTTCGGTCCCCGACGCTAAGAGCGAATAGAGGGTACGCCGAACTCGTGTGCTGTGTAGTCTGCCATTACGTGCTAGTGAACGATATATAATAGTGCAGTGTTTGTTGTGTTGTTTGCCGGTGGCTGCAAACCAGGAATTTAATATATTTGTTACCTTACATTTATTTCGTTTTTCCTATACAGACAGTGCTTGTGATAAAGAAACACCAACATGTTTGACGTCTTCGGATCTGTTAAGGGGTTACTCAAAATTGACTCTGTCTGTATAGACAACAATGTGTTCAGATTGCATTATAAGGCTACGGTTATTATACTGATAGCCTTTAGTCTTTTGGTTACGTCTAGACAATACATAGGAGACCCTATAGATTGTATTGTGGACGAGATACCGCTGCATGTGATGGACACGTACTGCTGGATTTACTCGACGTTCACTATACCAAATCGTGTTGGAATCGTTGGCAAGGATGTTATCCAGCCTGGAGTTGCATCCCACGTAGAAGGACAGGATGAAATAAAGTATCATAAATATTACCAGTGGGTGTGCTTTGTACTGTTCTTCCAAGCGATACTTTTCTACATGCCACGCTACCTGTGGAAGACCTGGGAAGGTGGCAGGATCAAGATGCTTGTACTGGACTTGAATTGTCCTGTGGTCAATGAGGAGTGCAAGATGGATCGTAAGAAACTCCTGGTGGACTACTTCGCGACAAATCTTCATACGCAAAATTTCTATGCATTCCGATTCTTCCTCTGTGAGGTTCTCAACTTTATTAATGTCGTGGGACAGATATATTTCATGGATTTCTTCCTGGGCGGTGAGTTTACTACCTACGGCCCGGACGTTGTGAAATTTACTGAGATGGAACCCGAAGAGAGGATTGATCCTATGTCGCGCGTCTTCCCAAAGGTGACAAAGTGCACCTTCCACAAATATGGTGCTTCCGGTACGGTGCAGAAATTCGATGGTCTCTGCGTACTGCCGCTTAACATTGTCAACGAGAAGATCTACGTATTCCTCTGGTTCTGGTTCATCATCCTCGCCATCCTTAGCGGTTTGAGCTTGGCATATCGTGCTGCTGTGGTAGCAGGACCTAAACTTCGCCTGGTACTTCTTCGTGCCCGATCTCGCCTCTCGCCACACGAACAGATAAAAGCCATCTCGGATAAGTGCCAGATCGGCGACTGGTTCGTCCTGTATCAATTGGGCAAGAATATCGACCCCCTCATCTATAAGGAGTTGGTAGCCGACTTAGCGAAGAAGATAGAAGGAAAGGAAAACGTCTAGATGTTCATTGGACTCACGGGAGTTAGCAGCAGCATTGCCGATCCTGTTTCATTTTGGATCGGTTCGATTGGGGTCTCCAAACGAAGCCCAGGATGTGGATCTTATCGTGGAGAGAGAAGAGGCCTCCTAGCATCATCTTCAATATTAAATTAAACGTTATAATTGATCTATAGAATATTCTATGTCGTCCCATCCGTCCATTCATTCCGTTGATACTTTCTTTGTCTCCCACTAGAGGGTGTTCGACGGAGCACTTTCGACGATCACATGTTAGATTCAAGAAGTAGTCCTGGGTCGAGAATTCGGTAGACTCTAATTGTGATAATCGAGGGACGGCTCGTCCTT
Source organism: Syrista parreyssii (assembly GCA_030142615.1). Lineage (NCBI taxonomy): Eukaryota > Metazoa > Arthropoda > Insecta > Hymenoptera > Cephidae > Syrista > Syrista parreyssii. The sequence goes on from JARQTG010000345.1 coordinate 1,100,646, forward strand.
TCATGCGATTACTCTCCCTTATAAACCCTGTTCTGAATATACATAGTTTTGTTTTTGTTTTCGCAAATACCTCTCTGTACAACGGCCCTTGCAGCATGGAGTATAAAAAAGGAGACGTCGTCCCTCCAGTAGCATTACCTTTATCCTACCAATTACTTCGCTATTGCAGTAGTATATATATATATATGTATTCTTACATATACACATATAAATATAGTTTTAGTTATAAAAAGGGAATATACATTTATGTGTATATATATGTCTATTCATGTATATATACATATACATGTATCCAAGCGTAAAGTATTTTCATTTCATGAGAAAAAATGGGGCCAAATAGAAAGTAAAAGAGGAGAAAGACAGCGTCGAATTAAACGTGCTCGCGCCATTATAATTTTTTTGTCTTGCCCATTGAGTATTTTTTCTCATTTTTTTTTCTCTTTATTTTTCTCGCCTTGTTTTTACCTTTGCCATCATTTTGGCGGGAACTTTGAAAGCGTCCGTTGTCTCGCACGCATCATATCATATGATTTGTTCTTTTGATTTTCTTAGCCCTTGTATCATTGTTTTTTTTTTTTTTTTTCTTATATCGAAAACGAGGCTTCTCCATAACCCGATACTCATTAATCACCGGGCTTCCTGGTTTCTTTCTTTTCTTTTGCTTTGCTCTCCTCTCGTTTTAATACGACCATGATAATATTATTATTAATGCGCCATCGCACATAATTCCGCGCTAGTTTACTATTTGCTAAGGAAACGATATATATCTTGTAGAAAGAAAAGAAAAAGGACAATACTATATATAAATAGTGAATTGTATATCTCTCTTGAGAATCGATGCTCAAGCTAAGACTGCCAAGAAATCGATGCACTCCATTTGTCCTTCGATTCCATGTTTCCCTTTAATAATTTGCTTTCTGCGTTTGTATCTCAAAAATAATTTCGTCCTGTCTCCCTCTCAATGCCATTCTTTTAGAATTTAGCGGCGCTCGCGCAATGGTCTTTTTTTCTTCTTTTTAAGTTTAACAAACTCGCGAGACTCGCATTATTTGTCTTACACGCGATCGAAGTGCTTCTCATTTGTTATTCAGTGCTTTCCTTAACTTCCGAACGATGCCAATCAGTCTTGGTAGAGCCGGGTACCGCTTTTCTCTGACGTTCGCGACGAACGTGAGAAAGAAAGGGACATGAAATTTATAAATACTAGAATAGTGAAACGGAACAGATTTGAATGTAGCAAGGCGTTCGACTAATGTTCAAAGCGCAGAGCATAAACATACGGTGTTTTATGTTTGTGCTTTGTTCAAGTTGCGAGTAATGATAAAAATGAAAAGGAGAGGCACGATAGAGCATAGGCGTAAAGAGAGAAGAAAAGTGCCTGCGCAATTAATACAAGAGAATTGTCAGTTTGGTTATAATAAAGAAAAATGGCATCTGTACCCGTGACGACACAGTTCCTCATGTTGGTATGAGCGACTAGCCTTTATTTTGTATTTACATTATTGTTCTTATTATTTTTCTCTGTCCTCTTTATTTTGCTCCTTTCGATCTTCGTTCTTCCTCTACGCAGGAATATCGACCGCGTGTCCTATGCGTACCGTCAATCTAGAGATAAGATTCCGATAGATTATATTATGATTAACGGTTAGTATGATTGCCGGATGAGTGGAGGGAACAGTGATAGACGATGACAATAGCTTATAAACGATATTGAAATATTGTAAGGATAAATTGCAATAATAAACGAGAATATATATATGTAGATTAAACAAATATATATATATAGTTATTACACATACGCACAATATCTCCTGTGTAGGTATTAATTTACTTATGGTAGTAATGGTATGTAATAGATCAGGTTAATTATTCATGTTGGCCGCAATTCCTTGCTTCCATGTATTGCGCCGTGACCGTATTAGAAGAATCAAATTTGCTGATCGTTTTAATAAACTGTCGATTACGTTACTCGTGAAATTAATTACCCTGGGGCTTGGGGGAGATTGAGAAAAAAAAATCATCATTTCAAAAGGACACAGAGACATTTCACTAGATTGGCCGGTGCCTCGGGGAGAATGTTTTTTTTTTCTCTAGCAATGTTCTCTATGCTGGTCGTAATATTTTATGAGAATGGATCTATGATCTGGGATAGGATCGACAACGATATCGTGCAGTGTCTGTATAGACCAGGTTAAGTCTGTTTCTCTCTTGGTTGTAATAGTACAAGTCAATTTCACAATAGGTAGACCCCAGGCGTGAGTAAAGTTTCTGCGAACGCCATCTTGTCATGTCGGTATTACGAATCTAATCGGTATTCGTGAATAATGGCTGCTCACGGAACTTCACAGTTCTTTGAAGACTTTATGGTTTAAGAACCTCGGGTTTCAGCGCATTAACGGATACTTCTGGCACTCGACCGTTTGGGTCTTGTGCCGCCATTTTCTGCTTTCATGAAAAAAAAATTAAGGTTCTTTCAATTTCGTGAAAGGGCATAAAACATGCTTCGGGTTTCTCATTCTTTGCGTTCTTGTACTGCTGTCTATATCTGGTATGTTGGAAGAATATAGAATATGTATGGGTACAGTCGCTCACAAAAATAACGCACGCTCCTCCTCCAGTAATTATTTCATTGGATAAAGTGTACAGATCAGCTGATGCCGCAGATTCAGTAGTGACTCACGTAGGAAGGAGTAGGATAATAAAGGCTTTGAACGACAACAGAAAATAAAGAAATTTATGTAAGGTCTTCGATTTCGGATTATTTATTTCCTATTTGTTTATTAGCACGGAGAGCATATCCTATCGTTCTTTGTAAACTGATCTAGATCATACCTTGTTCTTGAAATATACCATTAATCCATTTAGTTTCTAATTCTTTTATCACACTGTTTCCCGTTCAATGTTATCTACTATCAACTACTAGAGTCGCGCATTCAGCAGTAACAAAAGGTCTAGTAACAGTACGACTATAATATCAAGGAAACACGAGTTGAGCAGAGTCAAGTAGAAAAGCGTAACTATAATATATTACAGTACACGTATAGTATGGCAATACCAGTAGGAATGTCTTATAGGTTACACGCTTCTTGGTGCACTGTTCAGGAGTAAACTGTTGCTCTAGTTTCACGGAGCAGCTGCTGTCGTCTTAATTTCATGATTACGAAATACACAGCCTGGGGCTGATTACCCAGTTACATAGATAGGACGGGTAGCTAGTTCTCATCTATAATAGCTAACAGTCAGTCAGGGCTTGACCTTCAATCTAGGACCCTGGAATTACACGCAGGGACCCTACTCTTAACGGATTACGTTATAAATACACCTTGTTATAGATAACTAGACGAGTTCGTCCTCTGGTTTAGATACACCATGTATATGGTATATATGTATACACTTATATACAGTAGCCCCTTTCTGCATATACACTATGCACTGCAACTGACATGAATGACTTCAGTTGCAGTGCTGAAGCTTGTTAAATGATTGAAGCCTGACGATGGGTGATTGTCGTGAATATTTTGTTCAATTTTCTTGCCTTGTATATATATATATATACGGAGATGTATGTTAATCCATTTATGCACGTGAGCGGTCATAGGGTTATTATACTATAGGATCTCAACCTTATAGTATATTCTTGATATCGGATCTTTCTCCCTCTCTGTGTACCTTGGATTCTATTATTATTGTCTGATAAATCTAATCAGTTTCATACGTCGATAAATAGAAGTGTCACTTTTTGTAGTCACGACTCATTGGATTTTGTTGTAGTTCTTAGAAAATATTGAACGCCAGTCATTGTCACCAGGTATCGGACACTTTCTGTACGTAGAAAATGGTTATGGAATTTCAATGACGGAGTCGCTTTACTGGCAGTCATTATAGTATGGTATTTGTACCTGCGGTATGGATTCTTGGAGGTTATGTCTCAACGGTTCCCTTGGGAGTTACTTGGGGAGACTCCTGATGGCTGGAGAGACCCAAAGCGACGAAAGATGGACGACATGGGAGAAGACGTGACTTGTGAGGCTCGTGAAGGGGGCAACGGCCGGTCACCGTACTTGCTGTCCAATGGACGGTGCCCTCTCTTGTTTCTTTGGTTGTAGCCATATTGTTTCTTGGTAATTTATAATCCTGGAAGATTGATTAATTAATTGCTTCTAGTAGCAGGGTTTGTACCTTCGTAAGTTTTATCTGAAAATGAGTCAAGAGTCTTGGAATAACGTGGGTGTTAATTATTATGGCGAATACGTGATTAACTTTGACAATTTTATTTTCTCCGCTTTTTTTTTAACAATGATAAATCAGGTAAGGCTTGACTAATTGTCAATGACGCAACACGAGGTAGATGTAGATTTTGTGGAGGGAGGTGTCAGCTTATTATTTGTGCGGATAGGTTGGACTTTATCTTACCCTTATCTGACAGACTTTCAGAAACTTACAATATTGTCCCCTTTATATGAATTATATGTACGTGTATATTTATCTTTACAATATGTACAGCTCACATTGGCGCGCCGTGATAAGACAAAAGAGATTTTTCGACCTCGTATTCAGTGACGACTCGATCATCGTTTAACAGAGATCGAGACATTCTAACTTACTTCTCAAAGTTCATCAGCAAAATCATTCCGTTCATCGAACTGTTCGTGTCCAGCGAACCGCGACCTGTCGAACAGTTCACTAATACCGAAGGTCAATCGCTATCTAGTAATTCGTCAAACTCACTAGACGTTTTATCTGGGAATATTTAGTGTAGAAATTTAAAAAAAAATATAACATGGCCTCCACTGTACTGGCAACATTTTCTGTGCTGAAAGACCACGTGAAATTCAAAGTCAATCAGGATGCTGTGTCCATTGACAATATTGGTAAATTACATATTTTTTAAGTAATAATTTTTATATTCGTTATTTATGACATCGTATAATGAATATTCAAATTTTAGTTTTTCGCCTGCACTACAGAGCTACTTTTATCGCCCTTCTCGCCGCTTCCCTTCTTGTCTGCTCCAGAGAATTTTTTGGTGAGCATATTAGGTGAGTCTTCTTCATTCATATGTCGTACTGTGTCTGTATTGGTACTAAGTTTCTGTTTATTGACAAATCCATATATATGTATGTCTAACGTAGGTGCATAGCGGATACAGCTGTGGCGCCACACGTCATAGACACCTTCTGTTTCTTTATGTCGACGTTCACAGTGGTGAGTTCAAACAAAGCTTAAGGCTCTTTTCAATCGTCTAGGAGTTAACACAGAATGGATTAAACAATGTATTCCCACTAGGTGAAACATATGAATGCAACTGTCCTCGAACAAGGAAACATACCGCATCCTGGAATAGGACCAGTTAATGACGACGATCCTATAGTCTATCATGCGTACTACCAATGGGTACCATTTGTACTGTTTTTCCAAGCGATATTATTCTACATGCCTCATGCTATATGGAAAAGTCTTGAAGGTACATTTGACTAATTAAAAAAAAATTGTATTACTTTCATATCCTTACTTTGCTTCTTATCCTATTCAAGATGGCCGCTTGAACGTTCTTGTGTCAGGACTGCACGTGGCGTCTTTGGCTCTGGGCGATAAAGAGACGGTAGTGAATGACACTCTGACGATACCGTCGAAGAATTTTCGAGAGGAAAGAATTTTACAAATTCGTACAGCATTTATAAACCGATTGCACATTAACAAGCCTTGGGCCTATTACCTTGGCTTATGCGAGGTCTTGAATTTTGTCAATGTCTTGATGCAGATTTATGTTACGGATAAATTCTTAGGTGGGACCTTTTTGGGTCTTGCTGAAACTATTGCCGATGGTGCTTACACGGATCACATGGATCCTTTGGATATTGTCTTTCCAAAAGTTACCAAATGCACGTTTCACAAGTATGGTGCTTCTGGTTCGATACAGAAACACGATGCTCTATGTGTTATGGCGTTGAATATTATAAATGAAAAAATTTATACCTTCCTTTGGTTCTGGTTTGTGATACTGGCTATATTAACCGGTCTTGGATTACTATGGCGAATTCTTACAATGGTCTTACACGCCAGGTAAGTTTGTAACGGTAGCAAAAGTATTTGTTAACGTCTCCCTGACAATGGAGAAATAATCTTTTTTCTTTCAATTCTTAGGAGCGATATTTTCAACAGATACGTCTTCTCTATGGCTTCGCCTGGGAAGTATAATCCGTGGACAGTTCTCAGAGTGACAAATCACTATTCTTTTGGGGACTGGCTTTTCCTTTACTACATTGCCAAAAATTTAGATAATTACGTGTTCAAGGATCTGTTTGAACAGTTGGCAAGGGATTTGGAAAACAGGCGAAAGTCAAGCTACACGCTTTATCCAGAAACTGAACAAGAGCCACTGACGATGGAGGCGTAAAATTATTTTCTAAAAAAAAAAGCGACAACTTAAAGATACTTGTTTCAAGTAAATATCTAATCCATTTACGTGAAAATTAGTATACTTCACTTTTCTATTTGATCATATAGAAAGTTTGTATTACGCGCCAAAGATTGGGTAGATTTTCTATCCCGCATCTAGTATCATTAGGATAGTTATGATCGTTAGATAAAGAGAAGGGAGTCCATAACGGCGGGAAGGGGAGTCGTGGTCACATTACGCACGTACACGTATTTAAGAGTGCAAGAACGAGACGGAGAAGGTTAAAGAAAGTCCAGTTGAAAAAAAAAGAGAAAAGCAGAAAGTCAGTACCAGATATCAAAAAATGAGGGCAGGTAGTATTGGAATTTGTAGTTATTTATTTGTAAATTAATTAAGACATTATTTTACCTAGCTATACGCGGGGATCGAGTTCCTGGCGAATGCCGGAATAGCAAAACTGCGATTAACAAGACTCCAACTACGTTAGTACCGAGGAAATGAATTTTTTGGTAATTCTTCAACCGCGAGTAAGCCAAACCACAAATGGCAAAGGATAACTGTACGTTTAATTATTAATAAAGAATTAATTTACTACAATATCCAGAAATCGATTGCATGACTGCCAATAGAATAATAGGGAAATCGAACAGAAGATTAACGATTTCTAAATTTAATGTTGTCCTCGTTCCGTTTATTCGCATGAGAAATAAATCGTCAGAGCGTATCGGTACAGCGAGTGGAACCAGCAGACATTATGCGAATCTGGTGGAAGCAGGCGTGGACGTATCTGCCATGTATGACGACACGAACATCTGTCAAAGTAAAAAAAAAAAAAAGGATGGCGGTCAAGCATTTACATTTGTCATACATAAGACCGTGTCGTGGGTTTTATGACGTAAATAGAAGCATGAAGCATAAACTGAAGTTTACAAGTTGGTAAGCCTGCTTGAAATCTGGAAGACAGCTGGTTCCTTATACGCACTACACGCCAGGCCCTTACGCTCTTGGAAATTTCCTTTTCCCACTCGGGGAACGGGTTCCCCTTTTTCTTCTTATGGGACCTACGTGATCCATGGCACGTTTTACCATGGAATTCTGGACTATGGGACCAGACGTTGGTATACTTGGGTACTTGCACGGGGGATTAGAGTATACTGATTTAGTCGGATCGGTATCGGCTGTTCTGTACCCTCTTGGACAGGTAAAGAGGTTTACGACATTGCCTAGAAAAATGAGCATTGAGAACTGCCTGAAGAAATAACGAATGGGGAACGCGCAAGGGTAATTCGAGTTAGCCTCGTGTATATAAGTGCAATTAGGATAGAGGGGCCCCTAATGGTAGGTATATACAAAGGGCCTTATGGCTAAGACGAACCTACAGTGTCGACATGCGACATACATTCGTCATAATTGACACGATTGACCCACAGTGGTGCTCAGAGTAGAAGCCGGGTGATCTTTGAGCACTGGATCTTAGTGGATTTAACATTGAAAGGATAAATGTTGAAAAGCGTATTCAACTCTTGCTACTAATTCATGCCGTTTCGAAGGTCGTGTAATTCGATCGACCACAGTACCCGTGGAAGGACTGAGAAATTTTAGACTGGAGCCATGACTAATTCATATCTTAAAATTACTTAGAATCGTTGCAGACTGGACTTTCGAAAAAATTCAACGAACCGACCAGTCACGGTGGCTTAGTAAAAACACTAAATTTTGAAAATATACATAAAATAGTTCTTTGGGTTCTTAGAATATTTTTGACATGGCATGTACATCCAACGTACTCTAATTAGCCTTAAGCGATACGTAAGTAGTCGTTTGCGTCGACAGGGGACGTTTCTCTCTTACTGTTAACCTCTGTCTCTCTTACTCTCACTGATATTCATCAAAACTCTACAGTGAATAACAGAACAACTGTATATAGACTGTTTACGATGCAGAGAATTAAAGACGGATTTTTATAGTGTCTATTAATAATGAATTCTTTGGACGAAGCCGTCCATGTAATATGTATACGTACATACACGTTCTGACGGGAGACATCAGGTTGCATACCATTGCGTCATATTGCACATGTGCCAAGGCAAAGAGGGGCTAGACGTAATGAAAAAGGAACAGCATGCATACCACGTGCGTACAAGAGTAAGTGTGCCGTGTAGCACGCACTGTTTATATACAGATAGAATACGCAGTACAAAGAATACGGGTCCATGTGTACTATAGTTATATGGTATATATATATTATATATTAAATATGTATCATTCTTAATGTATACAAAGAGACAAGAAGCATAAGGAAAAAAAAATATAGAAAGCACGTTTACCTGGCTTCTAAAAATGATTAGGCGATCGCTTCCAGTCGAGCCACGTAATTTTACGTACGTTTACACAGCGTATCGTGACTTCCAGTCGGCTAAAGAAACCTCAAACTTTTTCCGTATTTCTTGTCGAATTAACCGCGTGATACACCGAGGAAGGCAAGATTTTGTTTTTCTTCGCTGGTACCAGCAGGACAATGGACGTTTTTTTAGTGATACTTTTCAATGTAAGACAGCAGACGATGTACAGGCAAGCGTTTCTAATTTTGTCATGACACTGGCATCAATTTAGCTTTTAGAATAGTATTAGTCAAAAATAATAGGAAATGACACTTAAAAAAGTGACTCTTATCTTCACGCTATCGGATTGGGTACCAAGGTTACTGACATGAAGATTTTTATAGCCAATAGTGATTACTATGTACGTACGTATATATGTATAGACGGAGTAGCCACTTGAATTCCTATGCTAGAATGGCGTCTCTCTTTGTACAGCGGAACAGTTGGATTGCCTGGAACGGATAGATTGTTACAATGTAATGTACAAGAAGATCAGTAAAGCAGCACTGTCATGACAAAAAGTCAAGGAAACTGGTGAAAGCCGGTGATACGATCCAGGTATTTTAGTATAGTAACTTCTGTAGAGTATTTACAGCTATTTTACAAAGCCCATGTCTATCCGATTAGATAAAAGTTCATGCATGAATTTCCGCACACTGTAGCAGACGAATAAATAATTATTTCTACGATACATCAAAAAGATATGATTCTCAAGGACTCAAGACTGTACCGTCCATGCATATGAATGCATGGCAGAGAATTAAACGACACCTACGTAGATGCATACATACGCATGTACGACTGCAAATGAAGATAGATCCCATCTTTATGCACACTAGGTGTGTGTGTGTGTGTGTGTATATATATAAATTCACAGGGCTTTAGTTTCGAGGCAACTCGTCAATGGTCAGGATTGCATGAAGATAGTCAGAATCGACGAGGATAATGATACTGGCTTTTGCAAGACTAACACGAAGCCCGTTTACTGGGAATTTATTCCCGCTGGTATATTCTTCAAGAAGAATCATCCGTGTGGTCGACGTCCTGGAGTAAAGTAAGAATTGTAAAAAACCGTCAGGGAGCGACCTCTCCTTCCCCAGAGTACCGTGGCATTCCCTTGCAAGAGTAAAGTCAACCATATTTATTAGACATTGGATAGAGTGTATACTGTTCTATAGTATAGAGACTAAAGGCCCATAGAATCCGAAGTTTGCCGAAAGTGCTCGAAAGTAGTCGAAGCGAGGTAAAACCAAAGTCGGTATTATGAAAGCAACGTCTGGTGCTAACAGTGGCCGTACAGCCTACAGTATAGTAAATCGGGCCAGCTTTTACTATATCTAAATAGTGGGGCTCTGTCGGGGACTGGTGTGTGCCCCCTAAGGATCCCCACCCGGCACCCTCATCCCATCCACAGTCCCCACAACAAGCAAACTTCCACTTCTCGTCAGTTGCTGTTGAAGAGAGTGCTACGTACGTACGCCGACAAGATTCGGTAGCGAGCGCCGCCGTATTCAGACTCTCTTAATACACATCAGAGTTGACAATTACTGCAGGAAGCTCGTGGTTTGACGTCGAGATTCTTTGAATAATTCTGCCGCAGTATCACGGAGAGTTATAAGACGTTGAAACAGCCTGTACGTCGGCGGTTGGGAGGGGGGGGAGGAGGTTGGCCCTTGGTGACACGTACAACGACGAATTCAAAGAGTGTGGTACATGCTGGACTTTGTAAACAGGATTCTGGTAAGAGAGCGTGTTTCTCAAATGAGTGATTGAATAGTTTTTCATTCTAAAGAAAAGATATCTTACTTATGTTAGGGTAAGGGTACAAGGGTTGTGGTTATGGCGGATTGGAATATTTTTTACTCGTAAAGAACAATAAATTGCAGTTTTTAACGCATTGCCACGACGCAAATTTCTCTGCGACTGATATGACGTTTATTAGACTGTCAAGGAATGAGAGACTTGTGATCAATTTTTACATAGTGAAGCTAAAGCGTCAATTTCGATTCTGACAGATGGAAGATAACAGTCTTTTAAGATCGTACCACGTGTTGTCTATATATAGATATAAATTGTACTGTGAAGGATCTTACATCGATGTTTAATTGAGCAGGCTCAAGATAAAATACAATGTTAAATACTGCATATTTACTCTTGCTTATCAGTTAAAGACATTGGATTCTGGAGTTGTGGCTCGACTGTAATCGTCATGATATACACTTTATATGTATACTAGAAAACAATCCTTTGGACCATAGTAAAATCTCCATTACAAAATATAATGATATTTATGTAATATATATATATATATATATATATTCACACGTAATATTTCATGTAGAACGTTGACTTTCGTGTTATACATAATTTATAAATTTATATTTGTTTTTCAAGTACCCCATGCCAGAAAATACCGACTAGAAGACAGCCATGTATAAGTTACTCGGTAGCCTCGGAAGCTATCTAAAATGGCAGGAGATCACGACGGATTCCTTGGTTTTTCGAATGCACAATTTATTCACTACTGTGCTCCTGATGACCTGTTCACTTATCATCACTGCCACACAGTACGTCGGCAATCCGATATCCTGTATTGTGAACAAGGATCTACCGACTCACGCTATCAACACCTACTGCTGGATCACGTCGACGTTCACGATGCCTGATGCATTTAATAGACAGGTTGGTACCGTTGCTTAGTCTTTTTCATTCTAATTTATTCTATTCTCGTCTCTTTTTTTCGGGACTCTATCGATAAAGGATATCACTGTATTTTTCTCAATCAGGTCGGTATGGAAGTTGCGCATCCCGGTGTAGCTAACGACTTTGGAGATGTCGATGCCCGCAAGTACTACACGTACTATCAGTGGGTCTGTTTCGTCCTCTTCTTCCAGGTAACAAATCAGAGAGTGCACGTGCTTCGTATCTAATATCTTCTATGAAATAACACTGAAATTCCCTGGTGTATCAGTTTCACCCTGACCATACACTGCTTGCTATGGGACCTCCCTTGCATATACGTGTGATACATATAATGGTTAAAGAAGTGCTACATGTGTAAATTGTTAACTTTTTTTTTTAAAGGCTTTGTTTTGCTACGTACCTCAGTGGCTGTGGAATGCTTGGGAAGGTGGCCTGATCAACACCCTGGTGATGGGTATGAATCATGGACTTTGTAGGGAGGATGAAAAGAACAAGAAAAAGAAGATCCTTATGGACTACCTTATGAAACATGTTAAGGTAATGTGAGAATTACTTATAGAAAGACAAGAAGAAAGATGAAAATTAGCATGAGAGTTCCATTTATAAGATCATCGTAGCAATAGATCCAATTCGTTTTCATTGAATTCAATTAATGATAATTTGACGTTCGATCCCACAGAGACACAACATGTACGCCTATCGGTATTTCGCCTGCGAGATGCTGTGCCTTGTGAACATCTGCGTTCAGCTCTACTTGATGAACAAATTTTTCGACGGCGAGTTCCTGAGTTATGGACTCCGCGTTATTCAGTTCTCTGATGCTCCTCAAGAAGAGCGTGTCGACCCCATGGTCTATGTGTTTCCACGAGTAACCAAGTGCATCTTCCACAAGTATGGTGCCTCAGGAACTATACAGATGCACGATTCACTCTGTTTACTACCGTTGAACATCGTCAACGAGAAGACATACATATTCATATGGTTTTGGTTCCTTATACTCTCGGTGCTGCTGATCGGTCTGCTGATTTACAGAGCGATCATCATTTTCACCCCCTCGATTAGACCCAGGTTGCTCCAGGTCTCAGCCCGTGTACTGCCAATAGAATGGTGTCAGAGTATCAGTCGGAAGACAAATCTTGGTGACTGGTGGGTCCTCTACACCCTATCAGCTAACATGGACCCGTTGATCTACCGGGACCTGATACAGGAGCTCACCAAGAAAATGGGTAATCCTAGTTCACAGCCGGTTGTCGCATAGTGAACCTAAAATTGGCGAATAATTGTGTTCACATTTTAATCTCATCTCTTCGATGACAGACGACAGTCTCATTGGTCATCGGGACGAGAAGAAGTAGATGATTGATCAAGAGAAGAAGTGCTAAGGAGTACGAAAGTATAAAAGAGAGAAATATAACAGATAAAAGGAACGACGAAGACGAGGATGAAGAATCGAGGAGGACGAGGTGAAAATCTCTATAGTAAATAATATAAATAGAATATGGATAATTATAATAGGAAGACTTTCTACTTAGAACTTATAAGATGACCGTGAATACATCATTCCAGTTTGACGGTCGGGACGCTCGCGATAATCGGCGCGGTTTTCTTTTTCTTTTTTAATTATTTTTTCACTTTTTTTTCCAACGTTTTGTTCAACATTATCTCAAGTGAATTCCACAATTGCTCAAGAAACCGCATTTCCTCTCGGTTATATTTGTCCTACTTCTTTTATCTCTTAGTTTGTGTATTTCCTTTTATGAGTTTTCTCATGCCATCGCGTCCTTGAATCGCAACAAGCACCGCCCTAACGTTCACGAAGACTGAATCTCGAACTAAAAGGCCGCTGCCCGCGTGATGACGGATTATAACCACGACGATGACAGTGACTAAACTAACAAGTCCAATATTCGCCATTGCCAATGGGACAATCATTATTCGCGTTGTATTTTATTTAGTATACGCAAAGGCGGATCAGAGGCTCGCGTGTTGTCTTCCACACATATTAGTATAATATTAATAATAACTACAATAATAGCGCACACTACGTTATCCGATATTTCCGTTAATATACTCAACGAATTAAATAATTTACCTAGTTGTGTTCTGTTCGGTTGGCGCCAACCACCTAACTAAATAGTAGTGGAATACATTTTGTACTGTAGACAATGCTAGGTATTACTCAATAATGGCGCTGGCTTATCTTTTGAAATGACTTTTGTCCTCGTAGTAGGACGTAATTCCTCCAGGTATATATATTTTTTAATTGAACCTAAGCTCTCATGTACCGCTCTGCATACACAGGAGGATTAAAGATTGATTTATGACAAAAATTAATTGTAACGGTTGCATGATTACCGCTCTTACGATCCCACGATAGGTTGAGCATTGTTATTCGTTCAGGATGTCACGAAATTGGAAGTTAATTGCTTCGTGTTATGCGTTCATTATCGTCACGAAGGAACAATAATCTGTAAACGAAGAAAAGAAACAAACGCTATGGAAATTGCCCAGGACTGTGAATGCGATGTAGCTGCTGTTGTCAGTCTAGACTTTATCTAAAGTTTTAACGACCACCGTCCGTTCCGTTTTGTATAATAGTCAAACTAACAAACTTGGAGGATAAAGTCTTGTATGGAGTCCTTTTGAGTTTTGGGAAACGATTTAAAAAATTTCCCGAGATCAGGGCTCTTCGCTGAACGGAATTTAACATGTAACCCAGATTCGTTGAGTATAGTGGTATAGTGGGCCACGGGACATATAGATAAATATATACGAGATGACCTCACGGGATGCCGACGGTGGGAGATAGGGAAGGGCTATGCTAATCCTCCTCTCAGCCTCTTTGGACATATTTAGCTTATGTATACTTGTAAGAGTAAAGTTAAGCATTCTTTTGTTGTAAATTTATAAGACAATCTTAGGCATACTTGTAATCAGTTCAGACAGACCTCACCAGCAATTGCTCAAATCTATGTAAGATTGTAGAATGGATTAATCGATCTTCCTCAAGACAATTCTATTAACAAATAACGTCCAGGGTTACTATAGCTAAGAGTATCTCGTTGATACATAACAACGTGGGCGATCAGCACGTGTGTGCGTGCAGCGACGCATCGTATATTGGGATGGAAAAGCAACAAGGGAGGACAATATAAAAATAAAAACGAACCAGAGAGAATTGGCCTATGTTTTGGCAACCGCGTCTTGCCCCTACCACACTGGAACACAGTATTCAGTTTGTTGGAGACCCCCGGAGTGGCACGTGGTGTGAATTACCGTCGGGGGTACAATAATTATTTTTTTAAAAAATGTCAAGCCACTAGTGAAAGTAAGATTGTGTGATAGTGACGGATGATCCTAGTTCAGCGTGGATAGGAACCATCATTGAAAAATGTCAGAGAAATGGCGGGCGAGGATTGTACGGATTCTTCGAAGGAAGTGACGTCTCTGGATAGATACTCTTCCGGGGTGATACTTTAGGATATGAAGGACGTGCCACGTGGTAGTGGTATTCAACGAGTGCCGTGCCAGGGCCGTGACAACGTTGAGCGAGTATCTGGGAAGAGTCATCAGGTGAATCCTCGCTTCACCAGGTCCAAAACTAAGAGTAGACACGAGGCTAGGGCAATGGATGTTTTTCGTGGTCTCTATTTTCTCTCTCAAGTGAGTCTTCGTTTATTGGCGTCGACCATGATGAGACTGTAGGACGATAGATAATTATTACAATATTTATTATTGTTAATTGTTTAGGTCAGCAGGATTAGGAGTGATACTTTTGTGTCGAGATTACACGTGCTCACTGCTGCTTTACTTTTGACATTTTCTATAACAGTTACTACAAGACAGACTGTAGGCAATCCCATAGACTGTGTACATACAAGGTACGCTTTATGATTTTTTTTTTTTAAGCGAATAGGATTTTTCAATTTTTGACAGTACTGCTTGTACCACTTGCTTATAAATTATTCATACAATCTAAGCAATGATTTATATTATTTATACAGAGAGATACCTGTAGAAGTATTCAATGCTTATTGCTGGGTACACAGTACCTATTTTGTGACTGGTGCAATGTTAGGGGTAGTTGGTGTAAACGTAGCATTTCCGGGAGTGGGACCATCTCTTCATCAGTATCCATACCGTAACAGTCATCATCAGCAGGAGCAAGATGACCGTGGTAGCATGATGGGCAGTCTAACGAAGCAAGTGAAATATTATCAATGGGTCGCATTCACTTTATTCTTTCAGGTAAATGATTCTCATTGGATCCGTGTGAATGGATTGCGTAATAACTATATATACACTAGCATTTACTATGGTCACATTGTGCAATCATAACGTAACGTAACAATAATATAATTTACATCTTAACCAACTTCATTCTGCTAAATATCCGTAACACACAAGGTCCGGTAAGACCTGCACTCTATCGGAGACGCTCTCAACTAACAGAACATTTTCCCAGAGCCGGCAACGGAAAAAAGAAAAATACGTCGAGACCTTACCTTGGCGTCTCCTTCGACGATATTAATTCATCGATAACAAGAAGAGGCCCTCGCGGTTCTAGATCCGCCTTAGGTATTTCATCAGTGCATGTTTTAAGTAGTGAAGCTTGACGATAGACGCGATTGGAATTCATCGGCAGAGAGCGTCGCGGCTTGTACCGATGAACATCGTATTTCGAGGGAATCTTGACAGGCGTCCGAAAATAAGCAGTCCGAGGAAAATTGAGTCGCCCCATCACACTATAAGAAATTCGTCCCTGATGGTACATCGCAACAGTCCAACGACAAGCATCGTGCAGCATCCCAGTCGTCATTCGTTTATTCCTAGCAGGAAGAGGACGTAAATTTGTATCACAGACAAGCACCGATTCTCTTAGATTTATCACGAGATTCACCCTGTTTCTTGACAATTACGTCAAAACACAGTGCGTGACATATCACCTGAACACGTAGAGGGAAAAAGGCGACAAGTTGAAAATACTGCTGCCCGTATATCACAAGGACATAAATATTAACGCGTCCAATAGAAAACGTTGTATCATCCAAACTGAACCTGCAGACGACAGAGAATTGGTCTGATTTTGAGATATATAGATATACGGATAGATAGATGGATAGATACAAGCAGACGGATGGACAGATAGAAAGATAGATAGAGAAAGAAGGTGTATACGAACGAGGCCGAGGCTTTTCATTTTCCATTGGCCAGAAGAAGCAGCCTCTGTTTTTCCTCCTGGCGTGCGCCAAGTATATACAGACAGTGCGTATCAGCTATATACATGTAAAGGGGGTTGCTACTTACCAAACCTAACCTCAATATAGAGACTACCGAAAGAGCATCCTCTCGAGGTTGTACCACCTCGCCGCTGTTTTTACCCACTTGCGACTCCTCTGACGCAATATAATGATCGCGAACCATCCACGCATACCAATCTCTTCGTATCTCTTACAGTACGATAGATATAGCTGATCCAACGTTTTAAAGTCGTGCACAGAGTATCGGCTGAATGTAGCCCAACAATAACAATAAAGATACAACAAATTTATTCGACTTCCGGAAGCATAATATCTCGAGCGAAAAACATGGCGGCGCGTACGCTGACATTCCTGACGGATAAATTCCAGAATATAAGAGAAAGACAAGACTCCGTTTATTCGTCCATAGATATATATACGTAGATACATACGAATAACCTAAGGATACTCACACGATAGGAACGCTCTATGTATATTTGGAACATTCTGCTACGTACACGTCCTCGCGCGAGTCTTTAGACTTTAGTAGGGCGTGTACTCCGCGCGCGGGAAGGACAAATTAGATATTATTTTGTCCGTCGCGACAAGACAGACGCTACGGAGTTTTCCTGGTTAATATCGAAAAGACACACGTGGACATCAGTCTAAACACTGGTATCATTATGGATCGTCTATATACGTGGCTCGTACGTGGAACGTGGAAGAAAACACAAGGAAAATCCGAAGAATTATGAGTGAGCAGACAAAGAGAGAACCTGGACTCTCTCAAGCTATCAGCATACACTGACAGGATACCTGGAATGGAATTAGAATCATATGAAAAGGCAGCCATAAGGGAATGAAGTTGCGAATAATTAAATAAAACTTTATTAATCTTTCTCCGATGATATATTGTTATTACGTGCAATTGATTTTTACTAATCAAAATTGCTTAGCAGTTCCGCAGATTTTTATTTCTCTCCCCTTGCATCTGATCATTATTAAGCCATAAGACCAGGAACCTTTTCGTTCCTAATGCGCTACTGGTGTTCCTGGTGCCTTCCTATATAAAACCCGGCTCCGTCAGGCACGGCCGACGTAGTGCGAGCGACGGCTGACGTTACGTTACTCTTCGGGTTCGGTTCTATTCCTGGAGCACCCTGACTCCTCCTCAGCTTCTCCGTGCGTGGAGCGTGGAGCGTGGCGAGTCTAGTGTGGAGTGTGGAAGGTAGTGCGCGGGTGAATGAACGTGGCACCGGTCGGGCTAATCATCCGGCCGACGGCAAGAATTTTCGAAAAAAAAGATAAAAATTACGGTACGACATAAGAAACGGGAATTTTCGTAATTATCGTGATACTTCAGGATTTGGAGATCCTACGTCATCCTCGTCGTCAGCACAGTTTATTCTGCTTTTGTATTAGCTGCACTTTCGAAAGATTCATCGCGCACCATCCGGTCCCGTATCATCCTTCTTTCCTTTATCAGTGACATTATTATTATTCATGAATTTCGCAAGTTACCCGAGACATTGTTCCATACCCAGAATACATCCTCGTGGACATATCCGGCCAGTGCCAGGAGTACGACGTGGAAGTCTCGGGTCCATCGGAGTGAATCAGAGGGCCATGCGTTGGCGCTACTGTTTACTACGCGTGCTGACAAATTGATGGGAACGCCCTTCCGGGTGCTTCGATTACCTCAAATTACGACATTGGCTTTTAGGATCCTTGATAGTTAGGATACTGTATATTGGACTGTATCATTCTTGAAAATTTGACTTTGTATACATGTCGCCCTGAGCAAGTTCATCGTCCCCATAGTGTACGTGGACGTGATGGTCTTCGAGGATAAAGGAACTACCTAGGATATATTCGAGGTGGTGTCTTCTTATCACGAGTCTGGTACATTGTATTCTTGTACTTCACTGTGTATCCTACTCTGGTACTCTATATAGATATAGAGTCCAGTGATCGAATAGTAAGTTTTCCGGGGAACTGGAGCCAGTGAGTATATAAGCACGGAAGACTCCGTAAGAGACCCCTTGCTCTATTTCTGTATTTTGTCCTCACACATTTCCGCGCACGCCGGCCACTAGCTACTATTACCCACTAGGCCTCGCCTAGGAAAGTGCAGTTGTACACGTTAAAGTTAAAATAGAATCGCACGCACATCAAACAGAATTACAAAATCCCTAAAGCTTGTGTTCTGTGACTTTCAATCTTAATATCTTGCCGTTATCCTTTTGCTTTTAACGGGTAAACGTGACTAACGGAGACATCTTCAGGAGACAATTGCAACTTCGTACTTAGACAAGGATGGACAAAGAGACATAAGAAGAAGAAAAAATGATAAATTCGTGTATCTGTTATCTGAGAACAAATCCAAGTTACCTTTCAAGTGTATTTCACTTGGCAGTCTTTCCCCTTTTCTTGGGGATGAAGACCCCTGCAAAGGAGAAATCTCGAAATGCCTCTGGGGAGATGTGTAAGGAGATACGAATTTAACACGTAAAGAGCGTTAAGGATAGGTTAGGAGAATGGAAAGAGAATAATAAAGAAAAGGAGGAAAACAAAGGATAGACAGAGAAGATATCACAATCTTGACTAACAGTTCCAGTTGTAGCGACTATACTGACTCAAGTAGTACATCTCGCGCCAAAAGAGTGTAGTTTGTCTAGATAGAGAAATAAGACGGTAATAAGTATCCGAGAACATAACAATAGTATGGACCAGTTGAGAAAGTGTAAAGAGATGAAAGAAACAAGTGTGAAATTCAGAATTTGAGAAAAATCAATTTTTCATCATATTTACACGCACACGGACCATTTGCGGTTGTTGAAAAGAAAGTAGAAGAAAATTCAATGAAAAATTGACAGAACCAATCCGACTGTAGACGCCATCATCTCCCAGTCCAATCCTTCATACGATCCTATATGTGCTACGTCACTATACTATAATCTGGACAATCGCGACAGGGAGGATGACGAGGGATCTGCAGGATACGTGGTCCACCGCGAAGACGAGTAACGTGGCGCGAACTAGTGACACGTAACACGGAGAATGCCAAGGAAGTGCAAGGACAATAATAAGGAATTATATCGTTGGACATTAGAGAGAATGACGTCACGAAATCCAATCGAGCAGATCGATCATCCCCGTGGCGTGTAGATCCGTCGCGTCCCAACTCACTGGGATCAAGATCGTTACGGATTCTTATATCGCCTGATACAAGATGCTGGACATATTTCGGGGACTGAAGAATCTCATTAAGATCTCACGTATTCACATTGACTCTGCCGTCTTCCGTTTACACTACAGTATAACCGTGATGGTCCTGGTTGCTTTCTCCCTGATCGTAACCACGCGACAGTACGTCGGTAACCCTATCGACTGTATACACAGTAAAGATATACCCGAGGATGTCCTTAATACGTATTGCTGGATACACAGTACCTACACGATAACTACGGCTTATAAGAAACGTCAAGGATCCGAAGTACCGTTTCTTGGTGTGGATAATTCGAAATTGTATCCCGACAGCGAGAAGAAGGTGTACAGGTACTATCAGTGGGTCTGCTTCATGCTGTACTTTCAGGTAACTGTTATGTCATGAGAATAAGAGTTTGTTCTCTCGTTATGGAAAATTTCGAAAAATTTTAATAGCCGTTCAAAATTTTCTATACGATCATTGGTAGACGATCGGTAAGATCTTGATTGAAAATACCATAGGATATGGTGGAATGACAGGAGGAAGTGTAATAAATTATTTTTCGATTTAGATTAATTAATTGACCAACGTGAATCCCTCGTCGATCACATTACTCATCATTGTTATTTAACG
Source organism: Syrista parreyssii (assembly GCA_030142615.1). Classification (NCBI taxonomy): domain Eukaryota; kingdom Metazoa; phylum Arthropoda; class Insecta; order Hymenoptera; family Cephidae; genus Syrista; species Syrista parreyssii. Next base: position 1,121,211 of record JARQTG010000345.1, read on the forward strand.
CTCTTCAATCTTACATCGCTCTTCTCGTTCGCACGTGCCCGTATATCTATACTTGTACGTGGTACTGAGCTGGAGGATCGATTTTTGGTTTCTGGGATGATGGACGTGTTATTTTTTTTTCTAGCTTTTTGGAAGAATGATTACTTTCCCTTTTCGCTATTTTTTTTTAGCTTCTCGTCACTCTCCATGTACACGCATATACAGGTATCTGTAGTTCATACGTATGTACAGTCGTTGTACCTACTGGAATTGGTTCTGTGTCACTACGGAATTGCTTCCTCTCAACAGACAGTATATCTGTATACGGTATATAATATACAGGGTGTTAGATATGTACGTAAAGTTTACGCACAAGGTTGTAGACTCAGGTAGTAGCCGATAGATGAGTTATAGAAGTTTGCCCCAGTTAAAAACTCCAGCAGCACTATTACAATACAGCGTGTGTACCAACGTATGAATCATTATAAAAGTTACGCATGGATACCAATAAAACGTAGAAGAATATACGAAAATTAATCATAAACTTGGTACTATGGATAACGAGATAAAAATTCTTCAGCAAAGATATTTACTTTCTATAGGTATGTATAACTGTATCTATCAGAACAAAGACGTATGGTATATACCTATGTGAATTAATGTGTATTTCCATTCGGTCAATTTCCTGTAGGTAGCGCAGGCTACCGCCCAGGAACTGACACCCCGTGGTGCCAACCTTACCAGCATAGCTACCAACCGAAAGACTCAGATCGACCAGTGCGTTAAGACGAGTAGATTCAGGCGAATAGTCATCGGCCATCTTTTTGTGGGCAAGACTCGCTAACTCGATGCTTACAAAGGCTTATATGTAGTTCATTGCCAAGAAAGAAACCCCTAAGCACATTACTAAAACCTCCCTTGGACGTCCGTTGAGGGTCGTCGTTGCTCGACAGTCGTAAAGTGGCTGTGTCTTATTTTTATTTAACACATATAACTATGTTATATATATATATATATATACATGTCTGATTGACTTTAGTAAAATATACAGACGCGCAGTGGTTCTCAGAAGAATTTTCCAGGGTGGCCATTAGTAGAATTAAGAAGAAAAAAAAAAAAAGAGAGATAAGTTAACTTTGTCGAGGTTGTAATAAGGTCTCTTAAGAATTAGCCCCGTCTACCACGTCCAACTATAGTTTGACAATGACCTGAATGCCTTGACGATTTCTCGTCCTCATTCGCCCTTTTTTTTCCTCTACTTAATCTTCTTCTTTTATCCCTTGTTTCTTTGGCATTTTCACCAAACAACCCAACCCCCTCTCCTCTCTCTGCTCCTCTCTGGACCTACTGTCATTTTTACGTCCTACGCTGCTGCAAGAGTTGGCAGGCTGTGGGCTGTCAGCCAAACGGTCCTACGATCAAACGAGACCATTGCCAACTTTTATGTGTAGGCTGAATGGTAACATATTATTGGTAACAGACTGTACCTGTCTTAGGGTGTCCGAGGGTGTAGGGATTTTTCTACTTTTAGCTTGATTATGATATTACTGAGGGTCGAAGCATTTCTAAATATGATCATCCCTTACGAGATACTACGTATAACGGATTAGTAGTGGAGAAGGGTGAAACAGAAGATAATATAAGTTATGTGTTTAGTATTGGTCGAGGCCAAGGGATGCCCCTCAAGTCCGGTCAGTCTTGCATCGTCTTGCTTCTGTGCCCCACGTGTCTCTCGTGTGTCGCAGTTCGTTTTACTACCCTTATTAGAATAACAGATAAAGAAAGACTGAAGAGAAGAAATACCGTTTCCAAGTGAGCGACAGGAGTTAAATAAATATTAAGGAAGAAGAATTAGGTGTCAGGACTAAGGTGTGTGAAATAAATTGGCTGTGCATGGTGATGGGGATGGACGATGAGGATACGTGGAAGATCATTGTCGTGGAGACGCACGTGGGGTACGGGAATATTTTAGGGGTACGATTAAGAGGGTACGCGGGATAGATGATAAAGAAATTTACATACTCCTTGGAGGAGGTCGGGTCCATCGAGTGGTACAGGAAGTGCCGATGGTCCACGTGCCAGCGAGATGCCGATTATGTTGAAGATGATAGACATCTTTGGGTCTATAAGGTCCCTCTTCAAGGTTCAAAGGGTATCCGAGGACACTATGATATTTCGACTTCATTATCGCGCCACTGTCGCTCTTCTATTAGCTGGCTGTCTTACTCTCGCCTGTAAGAGCATTTCCGGCTCGCCAATTCACTGCGAGGCTTCCGGTTCCGTTGATAAGGTCGTCCTCGAGACCTTCTGCTGGTTACACACTACGTACAGTATGGTGCATGCTTTTAATATGAGCCTTGGAGACGCTATACCTTATCCTGGTGTCTCTAATAGTAAAGCTGCTGATATTCATGGACACGCACCACATCCGCTTGTCAAGCAGCACAAGTATTACCAGTGGGTGATCTTCGCGTTGCTGTTACAAGTAAGGCTAAGTCAGGGGTGGTTGTATATTTACACATATGTATTCTCGCCGCGACGTAAATCCTATAGGTAGACGTTAAATGGGTAATTAAAAAAAATGTTTTCTTTTTGTCTTATTTTACATATGGAGATTAATGCAATTTTTGACAGTTATTAAATGTCATAGGTACTTTGGAAGTAGAATGCACTGTTGGTACTTATATACATGTACGTATGGTATAAGCGTATGTGACCACTTTATATGTTAACTAGGATAATATTCCTGTGGGGAAAGTCAACTCGTGCCTTGTACCGAAACGTGTGATTTGGCAGATTGCCCGGGCATAAAGTTTACGTGTAAAAAGCTTCATATGTTCGTACCATATGTATATATGTGATATACATACACGTCAGGCTGAATGGTATATGGATTCGATAGGTGCATTGACACGGTCACGAGTCTTTTGGAATTTCTATGTATAGCACTTGAGTACGGTAATATGTTTTTTTTAACATACAGGTTTACTGCCTATGTATTATCAAGTAGAGCTTGACTTTATGATTGCAGGCTATACTTTTCTATACGCCAAGATGGTTGTGGAAGGGTTGGGAGGGTGGAAAGATCCATGCGCTTATGATGGATCTGGACATTGGGTTGTGCTCAGAGGTGGAGAAGAAACAGAAGAAGAAGCTTCTGTTGGATTATCTTTGGGAGAATTTACGTTATCACAATTGGTGGGCCTACAGATATTATCTCTGCGAATTATTGGCGCTGGTCAACGTCATCGGTGAGTAAATAATAATAATCATTATGATCGCGAAGCATCACGGGTCGCAGCATCCGGTGATGTTTTTTTAATTAAATCTTTGGAACGTTTAAGATTAATCCAGAGTCGTTTCAAAGATTATACATAATATGTACCGTTGGTCGTATATTAATTTATCAGTATGGTGTATTAATAAAAGAAAAAAACAGAATTGATAAAATGAATATTAAACAGGATATACGAGTGAATGAACTATTAATATCAATTTGGCAATGGTACAGCTGGCTGTCGTTTCATTCTCTTTGACGAGCACCCTCTCCACGAGTCAGGGTAGTCTCTGGCAATGCTCTAGAGTCCAATTACCGGCTCGTCGGCATTCTCAACGTCGCGTGCAGCCCCAGCTCATAAGATTATTACCGCAGGCCAGATGTTCCTGATGAATCGGTTCTTCGACGGGGCCTTCCTGACCTTCGGCATCGACGTCCTGCGCTTCCTCGAGTCCGACCAGGAGGACCGCGTGGATCCAATGATCTACGTATTTCCCCGTATGACCAAATGCACTTTCTACAAGTACGGCGTGAGCGGCGAGGTCGAGCGTCACGACGCCGTTTGCATACTGCCATTGAACGTCGTCAACGAGAAGATCTACGTCTTCCTCTGGTTCTGGTTCCTGCTCCTTGGCATACTGAGCTTCATGACCATCGTATACAGGGCGAGTAGACGCACCCGTGACGTAGCTGTTAACAGTAAAAAACGAATCGACGATCATCCTGAATCAACAATTGACCATGTTGAAAAATGGCCCTATGAAAACTAACCTTAAAATTTCATTTTTATCCACTTTAATAAACTTTTTCACATCCGTTAATCCAGGTCGTGATAATATTCTCGCCACGAATGCGGGTCTACCTCCTGCGACTGAGATTTCGTCTTATAAGACGAGAAGCCGTGGAGACAATCGTGTTGCGCAGCAAAATGGGCGACTGGTTCCTGCTGTACATGCTAGGTGAAAATTTGGACACGGTGATATACCGAGACGTGATGCACGAGCTGGCGAATAAATTAGCATCGAGGCATCATCACAGTGTACCGGGTGTGAAGGGTGAGCTTCAGGAAGCTTGATGGCGGGTAAGTTCTCAAGTAGCGAAACATTAATAATTCTTGATTTATCAACGCTACGATACATCACACATCAATCATTATATCCAATGAAGCCAGCATCTGGATACCTTCCTTCCGTATAGGACGTCCACGTAACAGAGGTCCTTCAAAATCTATACCCAAAGTCCACGTGCCTTACAAACCTCGGTATACTTAATATACATACAAGAAACATGAATTCAAATCAAGACTAGAGTCTCGCACCAATCGTAGTTCAGCTGGGATACCATTCTCAGTGGTAGCCGAGGTGGAGGATTCGGGTATAAAGAAGCGAGTATGCCAGGGAGGGATTGGGATACGGAGTTACAACACCGTGGTACCTATTTAGAGCTCGCGTAGCATTCTGTCTTAAAATATTCCCCCGTATCGTCCAATAGATACGCTATACGTAATATTAGCTCGTTATACTGCCGTAGAATGTTTTTTTTTTTAAACCATAACACCGTACGTTTCACTCTCACATAGAATTTTTATACTAGAATTTTTTTGCATTACGTATGACCAAGACCCGATGCGGCACTGAGTCTCGAATGTGCAATGACTCTACTTTGCTTTCAGGTATCCTGACCAAGACGGCCTATGGACGTCGTGTACTAGTCGTATCTCGGCGCTGCAAGAGACGTCAACGATGGACGGCCTATACAATAGCATCTGCCTGTATAATTATAGACCAAAGAATTCACCTAGTCACGAGACTAAAATCTGGGCAATAATTAATATGGTGTTCTACGTCGAGCGCGGACGTGCTTTAGGACTTATTATATTGTTGAGATGCGCGTCGCGGGACGCGTTTTGGACGTTTTGAAGAAACCGCGGCGCGCTTATCACTGTTAGCTTTCACTTTTAAAAAGACGTGTTTTCTACGTGTGATTATGACCGAGGATTATTATTATTGTTGTTGTTACGTTATTATTATTATTGAAGGGAACGCTCGGCTTAACGCTGTATAGCCTTATGAATTTTCTTTCGATTTCAATTATTTTATTCGAGTGCCTGCTGGTCTTGTACGGAACGAGTGTGTGACGTATACGCGCGTGTGCCTTCATTTGTATGATTATTAGTGTGGGGAGTGAGAGTGAGAGGGATAGAGAGAATGCGATAGCAAGTGGTAGAAAGAAAGAAAGAAAAAAAATCGTTAGGGCCTAAACTAGGGCATTGAGTCTGGCACTATCGTTACATTACGTATTTTATGACTAAAAACATGCGCGATATAGCTGAGAGATATTTAATAAAAAATAAAAATGATAAAAGAAAAGACAACTGCCGTGCTCGTGCGTGATTTGCAGATTAGAGCTGTATTAATGAGAAACCGTGAAAAGATGAAAATGAAAATTATATGAAAAAAAAATAATAATTGTTATAATAATAATAATAATAGCAAAGGAGAAAACTATTTTCTAAACGTGATGGTACGGAGGACCAAGATGAATACCAATTCGCCGAGTCTTCCAGCATCGCTGTACCGCGCCGATCAATTCATTCATATTGCGTCTACAAAAAATTGCCTGTCTATCATCTTCTCTCTTTCTCTTTCTATTTATTTACATTGTCACTCTTTGGATCAAGAGAATGAGAGAGAGAGAGAGAGAGAGAGAGAGTCTCTTAACTGTAACAATGATGCCCTGGATGCGGTGCACGAGCCGAAGACTCGGGATACCCAAACATGCATGTTCGCCATAATTAAAAAAAAAGTGAACGGACAGTACGAATGATGTTGAGAATGATTTAGTGAGTAATGAGAGAGAGAGAGAGAGAGAGAGAGGGAGAGAAAAAGAGTGACAGGATCAAGAAGAGTGACGAATAAAGCTTCAAAGTACAATAATTACATGACGTAGTACTTGAAGTTCTTTTGAAACCACAATTTTTTGTTTTTCTAAAATGCCTCTTCCTAGAAACTCTCAAAGAGAGAGAGAGAGAATCGAGATGGCATATGTACAGAGGGGGAGAAGGAAGCTCGAGAACAAAAAGGATTTTTAAAAAAGTCTAAAAGAAGAGAAGGTAGAAAGAGAACACAAGGACTGCCGTGTCTGGGAAGTCGTAGACAGCAAAAGAGAATTATTGGCAAAACAAACGTGGCGCACCAGCTCGAAAGTGCAAAGCGTAACGAGGCACGAATTCATAAGCCATACGTGCTGTTCTCACTTTGAGCGTGCAAGTATGTACATATTGCTATGAGATATATCGGCGTATAGTAGTACCTATGGTCAAAACTGCGAGTATAGATGGTAAACGTGTATGAAACCACCGGCAGTAGACGTCAAAACGAATCGCAAACGCAGAGAAACAATATACCGACACTTGGGAGCTGTCCGAGGGTGAGACAGGGAATATGTTTGGAACACGTATTAAAATTAGCCGTTAACTGTTTCAAAGCGTTCCGCGCGGGGTTCCTTGCCAAAATATACAAAGCGTGTAAGACTACCTAGTACTGCACGTGAGAACTGCCGTGGATGCATTTAGAGCTGGTGCCAATTAGAATATCAGGTAGGTCAGTCGTAACTATGTCACTTGATTCATGAATTATTATCAAAGTGCATTCATTAAACAGTTGTATATATATACATATGTATATTTGTCAGCTGTGTGCAATAATAATAATGACGAGAGGTTAAATTGGATGACTTGCATAAGATTCCTGGTTATTGTTGTCATATACAAATAGCTTTCTGGCACGTACAGTTACGTCTAGGGTTTTTTTTTTCATTTGGCTTTCGTAAATCTAGGGGAAAATTAAACTACTAGAGTCCTGCAGGAATTCAGGACGAAATGTCGAAGGAGGATCGCCTTGAAGTTTCAGTCTGTGCTCTGCTACCCACGCCGGTCATAGGCGTCGAATCGTGCGAATCCTTTGGTCAAAATGGCGTGGGATCGTTAGGCATAAACTGGTCCTAGGAGGCAGCATGGAAGCCATTTTCTATATTGTAGGTGCCACCTTGTAACGTGGGTAGAGACGCTAATGCGTGGGTCTAGGAGTGAGAGTGCGTGAGGAACTCACAGACTATGATGACTCTCACACTGGATGGATCTTCCTTGAAGGTGAATGAGTGTGAGGGAGAAGAAGAAAGAATCGGTACGAGTTCGACGAAGAAAGATTCTTGAGAGGATCGAACCTCCGCCAGCGAGGTTAGTGGCCGCTGTCGAGTTCGAATCCCCGAGTGTACGTACGTACTTACGTATACGTATGTACGTGGCGAAACTCATCTGGATATATCACGAGTATCAGGACTATAGAGACCAGGTGGATCTTTTTTCCAAGACATCCAGGAACCTGATTGTGTCTCTCTTAGATATGTTGGTTCTGAAGATGAAACGGATCTAAGGGTAGCTTACAGATCGCTTATGATACAAAGCTGGACTCTTAAAGGACACGTCGTGCATTTTAATATAGAGTATGAACTTAGGCAACTGTTTGACATGTCTTGAACGTAGGTAGCATATACATTCCAAGGATTGAAGAAAAAAATTTTAAGATGCTTTTTTCTTCCAAATAATAACGTCTGTCGAGACACGTTCTGAGAATACCAAATGAGAAGAACCGGACAGTTACAGTGGAGCTATTTACAAGGTATGCTTGTATTTGATGTTAGAATAATATAAAGTTGAATTACGGTTTTTCTTAACGGTTTGAATAATTTGTATTTTTTGTTGCTATTAAAAATTCATGGAGGAGGGGGGGGGAGGGTTTGATAGGAGAAAAGTGATTTCTGATCGTGGGGGCTGAAGAGGCGTGGGCGCATCAAGGCCTTCTACTCGCCATTTACGGACTGGTAGAGAGTCTGACGAGGTGCAGGAGAGAGAGCCTGCCATTTTGGTCGAGCTGGTGAACCGGGCCTGGATTACCAGAACCCCGCTTTCCAGAGCGTTTAAAACGGCGCCCTCAGGCCAGTTTCAGTTTGGCAGGAGCGGCTATGATTTTTGTATGGACCCTGGGTCTATGGATGGAACTAATAAATGATTGAGATTGATACCATCTTGACGAAAGCATGCGTAAGCAGTGGTTCATATGGATTATAAGTAATAGAACGAAAGTATATAAATGGAAAGCTAAGAAATAATATAGAATGGGCGAATTCTCATAGAGCGTAGAAAGAGGTTTGCGCGAAGAAGAGGCTATTCGGAATCAGCAGCGTGGCTCCAATGTAAAACGGAGGAGTAGGAGTGTTCACTGGTAGCACGGGGTCTCACAGTGGGGCCCCAAAGGGGGACTTGCCGGGGGAAGACTCGGGAGTGGATCGAGTAGCAGTCGCCAGTCGCGATCGTTCCCTCGTTCCCGTGGCATCCAGAAAAGTCCAACTCTTGCGAAGGTAATCCTGGCGTCCTTCGAGAGGGACACGAGGATAATCCCGATCCCTAAACGGTTAGTGGGTGACAGTGAGTGATTTTTAATAATCATAATTAATTACCAACGATCCAGAGATCTAAGGCAAAGCTGGCAGTAAGGAATTTCGTGAATAACGGATCGCCGAGGAATTTGCGTTAGTAAAAGTAATTTATAATTCCGATGAAAATTTGAAAAATGTTATCAAAAATTTTTATACTGCAGTCCATATTTTTTCCCCTTGCTAAGTTTTGAAAAATTTTATTGTTTACTTAGCATACAATTTCATATGTAATAACATTAATTACTATTACAAGAATTCTCAGATTTTTACCTGACCAATCACAGGCCTCGAGTTCCAATGATTTCTGCCTATTTATAGAAATTCGCAAGGCCTTCCTGGCATGACTCTCTATGTAGCTACATCTTTCCATAGTCATATATCGTTCCGTTTTCAAAAGGTGTCCAAACGTAGCCATCATTCAGGGTACATACTGTTCAGCGTTACAGCCAATAGCTGATGTCTCAGAATCTTCAGAGACAAGACTGTCTAATATATAATATGGAGCCGCTTAAAACCGGTCCGCTGCCGTAGTGTTCTGTCGATTTTGCTCGCGAACTCTTGGGTAGACGGTACCTAACCTGCCTACGCCATATTGGAATATATTTCTCCAGTAGCTGGAGATGACGTCACTGGTACAGGGCACGGTTCTACGGGCGCTTACTCACTGCGAACCGACAGCGGCTACGCACTCGATACTGACACTACTGCTGCCTTGTCCTGTATGTTGCCAGTGAAAGTCAACTCTTTGCGCAACAAATATGCTGCGTCCATGCTGTCCTATTGGACGGATAATTGATAAGCCTTAGTCGACTAATAAGACAAGAAAAAATAGCGTATAACACTTTAGCAGGAAATTGTGGATTATTGTTACCGACAGAATACATAATGAAGGACACAAGATAACAATGGCTAGGAACAATATAGTAAATGTAAAAGCAGAGGCTTTTACTTTGCGTGTTGAAAATTCGATGCTTTGAAATGAAAACTAAGAGTTGCGTGTAGACTTGACGGTAGACTATGTATATATATATATATATATATATATATATATATATATGTTACATCTTGGTATTTATTAATGAGTCTGCTAATTAATATTCTCATAGTCCATCCAGAAAGGTATAACTATTTATATACTGGTACTTGGAATTTCTCTAGGGTCCCTAGGGTTACTTTTTTTTCTCACTATAGCATATCCCGTCGATGATCACTCTCGAATATCTCGCATTGTTCGAAATAGCTCACGTGCGCTCGATGTACATTCACGTATATCTCATACGAGATATGAATTTCAAGCGATTCGTTTTAGAATTCACTAAAGGAATTCCGTGGCTAAGTTTCCTCTGGGCGCGCCCATTCGTACAACATGACTTATACTTGCTGTACAATCATTATGAGAATAAGTTATCTATAGTTGTTTTAGTAGAGTTCGAAGAAGAGTAAGAATGATTCCATCGTTCCTGAGAAAGATCCTGTATACACGTATATATAGACTCAATATACATAGTCAATCGCCAACAGGAAATATCAAAGGACGTCTGATCGTCTTAAACGACATCGATTCTCTTCCTTTCTCTGCGAGCAAAAGCTCAGACTAAAATTGGCATTTGACGTAATAGCGTAGCATGAAGAATATAATGTAGTGTTTTAACGTGCTTGCGACACATATTGAAGATTCTTATTGTACGTACTTACTTAAAAATTGAGACATCGGATGTCGGTACATTGAGCCTGAATATATGTCCCTCTTATAGAACGTTATTACCTTCTGTGGCATTAGTAGACACGTGTGTCTGGATATGATGTTTGGTGATGTCTCGTTATTTATTTTCCAGACAGTACCAATATGCTCTCCACGTAGCAGCTCGTAATTTACAACGGCGCGAACGACGGTATCGTTGCCTGAAAATGACGGTAAGGCAGTACTCAATTTTTTGGAGGTTATGCATCACGACGGCAGGCTTGGTTAATTTTCTGTACAAGAATCCCTATCCAAGTTACGAAAGTGTGTGGATTGTTTTGGTGGACGGGCTGTAGTAACGGTGTCTCGGTGCACCGGAGCATGCTTTCCGTGGGTGAGAGAGCTTGACGAGTTCCTCGCGGTACGCGCACAAAATGTCGATCGGTATGCACTAGGAATACTGTCAGTCAGGCTGATTGGGACGAGCACAAGATGCTATAGGGATTTTGTTATGGCGCTAAGCGCGGGCGTCTAGGGACTTTTTTTGAATATTTGAAAATGATCCTATGTCAGTTTCCGGAGTAACGATATTAAAGATGGATAATTGTGTAATGTGGGATTAGTAGTTTATCGTGTGTTTGTGAACTACCCACTTCTTGGCCTCGTGTAGAAGGTCGTGAAATCGAGCGTCGCGTTGAACGTGGGCAAATATCCTAGCGTACCGTTCCGGCACGTACTTGCATGTTGTGTATATATATAACTCATTTATTCTATAGCGTAACGGAGTCCTTTTTAACGTTACTTATGACCAGCCGGCTTATTTGACGTCCTTGTGCTGTATCTTAGTCCAGTACGGTTGTCCGATCGGATCCTGCACTGCCAATTCACCGAGAGTGAAAGTTTGAGCGTGCTGGACTTCGATCGGCTATAGAAACGACAAGCGCCTTTTGTGGCTCAGAGAGCTGGATTTTAATATAGATACTTGTGTTACTCTTGATTTTATTTTTTTTTAATTCTAAAACTACGTGTCACTTCGTATTCAAGAATCTTTCTAATAAATTTATTCAGTTATTGATAATCTCATAGAATCACCCTTTGCTCTCAATTTTGAAGCTCATATAATCGTATCTATCATTCGATATCACAGTTAATTTTTTTAATGATAAAATTTTGCAGGAAGACATTATGAAAAATGAAGAAATGTATAATGTATATGAAAAAACTGGTTAGTAATAGGACGTCGAATATTATTGGCTATATTTCTCCTGAGAAAGGTCATAAAGTTTCATAAATCATAGAACCTCGTCCCTGGGTTCAGTAGATCCTTGGCGGCTTAGATGATAGCTAGAAGGGTTAGTGCCCAGTAGGAACTATGGGAAACACTGAAAGGGCATTGGATTTTTACTGCAGACTATGTGGCCACTATTGGTATGCTTGTTCTGGACGTCGCTCTCTGGAGCTCGTGGTCAGAGCAACTATGCATCCCAGGGGAATAGTATCGAATACCAGCCAGGACTTCCACCTAGTACTGTCCTGGATGGTAAGGTCACGAAACTGGACGACATATCCTCACGAATCTTCCTGAACCGCACCAAGGCTTACTTGAATTGCAGCCAGGGTAGCATGCAGGTGGAATTGAAATTCGAGGAGCCTTTCTATGGGGTCGCCTACGCTGACCTGGACCGCAATAGTGCGTGTATGGTTAAAGGTCGTGGGCTGAACAATGCAACCTTGGAGCTACCACTGAAAGGTACGTCGAAACTCATCCTGACGTTATATCATTATTTATGAGAATACCTGCGCTGCTGTAATCAGAATCTGATTATCATATTATTTTATGTGCTTCAGGATGTGGCACCAAGCAAGATCCTCAGAGAGTCTTTACGAATAATATCGTTGTACGGTTTCATCCTGGATTAGAAATGGATGGGGATGAAGTGATCACTGTAGTATGTAGGTACCCACCTCCAATAGCACCTGTACCTCCAAAACCACCTCAGTCTAGGTAATTGAGACGAGATGCTGTTTTCATTATTTAAAGTATGAGTGGATGTTAGTGTAAGTATATTTTGATAATTTTTTTTTTTTTCTTTGAGCAGGAAGGACGACGTAACCTCTGTTCCAGTTACGGAGCCACCTTTGAAGGGATTCCAGATCCTTTTGATCATATGTGCTATTTTGTTTTTGTCGCTATTGCTGCTTGGATTGGGTTGTTCTTACATGTGCCTCAAGAGGAACAACGTCAGGGTGGTACATCGACTTCCCTTTGGTAGCGGCACTGGGTCGGAAATTACAAAATTGTCTGATTCATCCTTGGGTAATATTTCCATATTCGATGGCCAGCTGAAGATACCGCGTGTACAGGCTCCATTGATGGCTGCAGCGTCTTCTTCGGGAAGTGAGGTCAATCTTGTTCAGGAACATTCGGATACCTTACCAAGCGATTATCCTAGTGAGAGTCATTCGGATGAGGTGAGGTCACTTCCGGTGTCGTCCGCTGGATCTTATGACAATAAAGCATTTATACATCATCAACAGCAACAGGCTGAAGTCTGGGCACCTAGTTCCCTGTATTCAGAATCTGTTGCCGACGTGGAAGCTACTGATATGACGGCTGCCAACGCATCTAGAATAGCTATAGCTAGACATCCTGTAGCGCTTCCTGTGGAGCCTAAATTTGATGTGCAGATGAGAGTCAAGCGTGCACCATCTCCGCCGCCAAGCCCGTTACCATCAGAATCAGACGCTAGTCTCGCCCTGGAGAGGAACTTGACGACTATCTTGGAGAGAGAGGAATCTGCCAGGTCTATGGATAGTCCCATTCCGCATACTACGACGTTCTCCTATGTTCCTGATTTACATGGACCACCTAATGCAACGATATCCAGACAACAAACTCCGCCTGTGTATTCCAGGATACTCAGGAAGCAGGCTGAAAAAGAGACCATGTTAGAAGCTATGCCACCGTCGCCTCCACCACCTCCAGCCATCATGCATCGCCCCAGGTCACTGACTTCTTTGAACACTGAACTCACGGATACTCATTCCCTTACTGAAGTTACCGACGCCTCGCATGCCAAGTACAGGGTAGCCAGCATCTTGGCACCTACGCCTTCGCCACCGCCACCAATTGCCCCTGCTACCCATGTCTCTATTCAGCACAGAGAACTTCCACGAGAGCATGTGGAGCCCCTGGTGGAACCTGTAGTAGCTACAAGACGCCCTGAGATCACTACTCATGAAGTAGACGATGTCTTCCTGAGAACAGTCACCGAGAAGAGGACCATTGAGGATGTTGAACGTCATCGTAGGCAGGTTACTGAATATCATGCAAGACCTCAAGCACTCCCTGATCCAAAATGGGATGTTACTATAAGAAATTACCCGACGGAGGAGCTGCCACCTCCACCGCCAGAGTGGGAAAACTTCTCTGATGTTAGTTCTGCGTCGAACTTGACTATCACCAACGAGCCGACACCTCAGAGACTTATAGAGGATATAGATGTCAATATTGAACCGACTTACACACCTCGGGCTGAAGTTCCTTGCAGACCGGGGCTGCTAGATCAACCGGAAGTGGAGAATGAAAATGAAACCGATGCTCCCATATCAAACTGGTATGTACTGGCCAGGGTATTGGAGCCACAATACTCTACTGAGCTCACCGACGAGGAGCGTACCAAATGGCGCGAGATCATCACCACAGAAAGTACCTTGAGAACGCTACTCACAGAAGCAGTAGTCAAGGAAGATTATGAATTGATCCGGAAGGATGCCAGGTATACAAACCTGTTTGAACCAGCGAAATGGGACGTCATTATCAGGATCCTGAGTCCACCAGTTTCCACTTCACACGGCAGAAGTGGACAGCGTTACAAGCGTGGCAAGTCCTCCGAATGGGATACCAGGTCTAGAAGATCGTCTCTACCGACGCTCTACGAATATGAGAGCGACGGAGGAAGTTCAGTGAGAACACTCGGTCACGATCAGAGACATCCAGGTGGAGTTCAACTGCTACCAGGTGTAGGAGGTCGAATCAGGCGACTCAGTTCTACTACGCGAGGTGGTAGCGAAGCTGACTTAAGATCTATGTCAGAGATGACAGTGCGAGACTTCGCCAGGATAGACAGGGATGACCTGACCAGTTTGAGTTCATACGAAGGCGACTCCCTGGTACGCTCACTGAGTCAGCCAAGTCTTGCTCGCTCCGGATCAGAGTTCACCGAACATTGGGGTATGCCAGTACGTGGACTTCCTGTTTGGAGCACTGAAGACGCCTGTAGCTCAGCGGAAACAACACCTAGAGCAGTGAGACGTTCCGAAAGAGTTGAGGTCATGTCGTCCTTCGATGCTGGAAACCGTCAAGGACCATCCGGTACTTCCAGCTTTGCCAGGTCTGCCAGATATGCAGAAGCTCAAAGGGTCACAGAGAGTCAACGCTCTTCCAATTGGTTCCATGACGACTCAGAACCGGAAATGCAGATTTAACAATTCCTATAATACAAACAAAAATAACATGCGAATTTAGAATACTTGCCACTAACTCAGTGCAATCATTTTTCTTTCATTCTCAAGTGCATTTAGCATGATCAAACAATATTCGAAAGTATCATTCACCCCGGGATATAATAAAACGTTAAGGTAGAGTTTCCAATGTAGGCAGGATCTGCTGATCGAATCATTGTGGATCCTTCACTCACTGTACTTTACTCAAAACAAAGTGCCGGACTTTCCACTATCCACTCGATTCTTGTGTCCTGCATAGAATACTAGAAAAATATTCTCATTAATCCGTCCTTTTATTATTGATGAAGATCGAGTGGGACTGTAGAGCTTGGCAGTTAGCATAAATCTACTAGGGTTCTCTTAAGCACCTATTATAGATACTGCAACATAGTCTATAATAAAAGACTTAGCTTCCTAACCGAAGGGTAAGAACACCCTGAGAGTCACAGAAAATATTTTTGGCAGTGCCGTCATTTCTTATATCCATACAAATACCCGGATTTAATTCTAGACAAATTTCTCAGGCGAGACAAAAAACGAAAGTGTAAAGAAAAAAACAAAAATTGAACTCGAACCCAATTTCTAGTGATAATAGATACGTAGGTGAAACACGGTGCTGGGTCTACGCTTCATGATAGTTGCATAGTAAGGAGTGTTATAGAGAGTAACATTTGAATATTTTATATTATACATATACCATATTCATAGTAGCCTTTTTTATATAAACAGAGAGACAGCCACTGCTACTCACGCGGAGCCTGTATCGATGAATAATGATTCTTTTTTTTTACAAGAAAATTTATCACTGAGAAAATATACAAAAAAAATATGTGTAGAATTTAGGAAGGAATCTTGAGCGTTTAAAATATGAGCGGAGGAGATATGACGTGTGCGCATGCGCGAGAGATCACGATGACAGAAAGGAATCTAGAAATACAGTTAACAGAAAACATAGAGGGAGAATCAAAACGAGGTAGTTTTTATAACGTGGATAAACGTTTATCATTATCCGACCTAGGCAGTTATTATAGTTATCCTTTATTAGTAAGGTGCTACTCTGTGTATATACGGACAGTGAAAAGGAACGTTGGCAACTCGAAGAGCACAAGGCAGCCTCGACTTACATTCCTAACCTAAAAAGAGTGGGTTAATCGACAATAACAGTTTTTGTAAATTCATCGTATACTAATTGACAAAAATAAACGTAACGACGCTTCTACTAAAGGAATCTTGTATTACTTGTCTTAAATCAATACCCAATATTGATTACAATAATATCCAGGTAATGAAATATATCCGATTTGACTCATGCATACAATGTTGTTCTTCGTAAAATGTACTGTTGCTTTCTATCTCGTTCAGGATGTATCCTGAGACTTTAAAACCCGCACAGGAGTAATATGTCGCATGCGCATCCTGGCAGCCACTTCTCGTATGTATTGGCGATTGCGAAAAGGTAAACGTACCAGTATAGTGGACGTACTACGTAAGCGCAAACGGGCTTGCGAGATTGGTTAGATACTTGGAGGGGTTGAATTTACCCCAGTGCTCATACAAACCCCTATATCAACACCTGCATTCAGTCCTGGAGTAGTACTCAACCTGGTGTCAACAAGTTTTGAAAGCTGTCTAAGATACACAGTTCAATTGACTCATTCAGTATATCATAGTAATACAGTGAGGAGTAACAGTAGGAGAAAGAGAAACAAATTCCTGCAACTATTCGTTCCAACTATTTTTATTCTTCTAATGGCATCGTGGAATCAGGAGAAAATCGGTCCTAACGACCGATTGTTATTCAAGATATACGAATCCACAAGGGTACACGACAGTCACGTTAATTGGTGATAGATAACTGATGTACTAAGGAATCTTAATTCCGGTGGTGATAATCGACATGAGTTTCGTGAGACGTGGAAATCAATCTGGCAAGGATAACAATGCAACAGTTCGTCGCCACGTGCTTCCTGGTGGTGCCACCTCGAAGAGTATGCGTGGTTTGCTCTCAGGTGCTCCTGGTTCACCTCTTCACAGATCCAAGTACGAGTTGAGAAGTATTAGCTTCGAGGGCAACAAAGTTCTGCCGTGGACGGTTCGGTAAGAGAAAAAAAATTAACCCAATACACGTCTGCGTCTTACTGGCATTTTATTTTCTTTATTCTATAGGTCCCACATTCCTGCATTCTTGATGCATTTCGCATAACTCTCATAGGCATGCCATTATATATATATATATATATATATATATGGTATATACCAAGTTCCATGTCAGAGAGCAATAGGTACAAAGATCCGTAATCATCCATATATGATCATCCACATCCCTCATACGTGTATCAAGAATAACATCCCCTATAATAAACTCTTGGACCTAAAATCAAGAGAGACTCCGAAGAAATGGTGAAAGACAAAGAAAAGTATACAAAGAAACTGACTACAGACAGGAAAAAAAATAATGCGAAATTACAAAGAAAATAATTTTTTTTAAATCATCCCCACGTAGCTTCCATCATGCTCGTCGTATTCACGATGCATTAACCCCAACGATCCTGACTGGAATAACGCGACAAGCCTGTGACTAGTAAGGCAAGGCGTGCAAGCTCGAGTGCGTACACGGGTGGGTAGTAGTAGTGAAGGGTAGACGGAGGGATAGAGGGGGGTCAGTGTATAAGCAGTCGAGAAGGTATGCGTAAACCTGAGCGTCCCGACGCTTACAGACCTGCGTCTGACAACGGTGGTCTGAGAGAGGGTAGATTTGCCAAGTGGATACTAGACGAGTACACGTTAATTTTTAAATTCAGGTAAATTGGTTATACATTAGTAAATACATTAATACGCACGTGTAGTACGTATTGCATAAGTAACTGTTGCGCAATATATTATGTACACATATGGTGCATATATCTCGTATAAAATACCAAGTGCAGCATTGTTACCATAAAAGAATGTAGCTATGCATATGTGCTCACACACGTGTATTCTAGGCTCTCGTATCTTTGGTCTGTTGGTCTATCCAACCTAGTGGTAACCCTTTATAATTAACCCTTTACTATCGTTATTGGCTCGAGTCGCTGTGTCGCGTCGCTTCACTCTTTTGTACTCCTGGCTAAGCGTGATCGCTCGACTAGATCACGCTTGGTCGAGTGGAAGCCAGAGGTAAGCAGCCCGACGTGCCTAGACGGCTGGCTGGTTGCCGCCTGCAGGGGCGGTCAGGCGTTTCCGATGACTTTGTCCCGCGAATCGCACGTTACGTCATCGGCCCCGATGGCCCGCATTCGGAATTGCGCCGAGGGATCGATTTTGCTGGTTAGATAGCCAGGGGGGAAGAAGGGTGGGGCGGAGGGGAGAGACATCGCGTGTTCGTGGATATCGAGTATCTGTACATTTCGTAGTTCATATTGTATAGTGATATTTGGTGTGTATTATTATTGTTATGATTGTAAAACAACCAGACTTTTGCTTGGTTACGTGAAACTCTCTGAGGACTATATATATATATATACACACATATACATATATGATGTGTCATGTAACTGCTGAAATGAGAGATGGATACCATTTGGGAGACGATTGGACAAAAATAGATAGGATGTGATGAATGTGTGTAAGAGATCATTCGATACGTATATTTATAGTGTGAAGATGAATATACATGTTTGGATAGCTTTTACGAATATTCTGTAAATGGGTAATGTATAAGAAATCAAGGGGTTCGATGCACGTTCCGAGGGGTGACTTAACCCTGTAGACGAAGTGTCTAGCTATATAGGTATGCATAAAGGGTTGATGCGGTAGTGGCGCCACGGCGCCTGACCCAGACGCTCTTTTACCTCCTGTGCCAACGTCGCGACGCTCTGGCGACCCACGGGCTTTCCCGGAGGATAACACATACAGCGCTTTCTTCATTGAATTAACCAAAGTAACGTTGTAGTTTCTATTTAGTTTTCTTTCTTTCCGACGACGTTGGGTGTCGCCATTTTCCTTTTTTTTTCTTCCTTTGTTCCTTTTTTCGCCTCCTGTCGCAACAGCGAACTGTTCCGAGACTGTATTATCGGAGTGCTAGCTCAACGGGATGGATTTAGGTTAAGTGTCGTCGAGGACGGAGACTACAAACAGTCAATGTGAGAGTTTCGAGACTTACTTCCGATTCTGACTTCGTCCGTGGTTACACTTTATTGACAGAGACGTTATTTACTGATTTCAAGAAATCTGATAAAGTGTCAGGGACGAACAAGAGCAGTGATACAGCGAGGGCGAGGGAAGGAGAGAAATAATAGTAGAGAATAAGTGGAAGAGAGACCAAAGAGAAAAAGGCGTTGTAAGTACGTGCACCGGCTAAACCATTGATTTGAAGAGAACAGAGAAGTTCAGCTGGTGTGATAACAGCACCAGACGCTTTCTTATCGGAAACCTTATCCGCTGTATTATCGGCTGTGCCATCTGGAAATCATCATGATTATTATGGCGTTGAGTGATCAGCTGTTGGCTCTGCGAATAATCTACAACGCAGAAGTTACCTTGTGAATATTTTGACTGATCTCCGGAGAGCCTACGTTTATCTCTACCTGATATGGATTTATTACTGTGCCTATCTGACGTCTGTTATACTAATTTTCCACATATTCACTTATGACGTTAACTGTGTATACCTAGGATGTATCAGGATATTCTGTATTAGCAGCAAGTAGACTCGTGACGCTTAACGTACTTGGTGAACACTTAAAGCCTGCAGATATATACGTGATAGGCATTCACATATGGATATACGAAAGAGGAGGTGGCACCACATAACCTGGTATAACGACGACGGTGCCGATGCACTCTGTAAAAGTGAGGTGCGGCGGTCGCGTCGTCTTGCGTCGCGGCGTCAGTTGGCTTGCGTCTTGTGAGCACTGTGTGTATATGTCCCTTCGCGTACCGTACACGTATATACGAAAATCCATGTGTTAAGTGTATACACGTTCTACGTTGTGGGAGGTTACTAAGGAACTGTGAACACTCAGGGATGTTCAGTAGGGGTTGGAAAGTGGAGTCGCGAACATTAAAACATTCTTGTATCTTACGTGCTGCTAAAAATATAGGGTTAGGTTTGACAGAATCTAGATAACCTCGTTTCACCTATTTGTTATGGCTATGGATACACGGTGAGGCGGGTACAGTCCTTTATGGAAATCGTGATGCCTTCTGGTGAAACTTGATTCACTAGGATCAGAATGACGGTTACATGATATGTGTACCGCTTGAATTATCTGGAGGATTTCTTAGGGAATCCTACGACGGGACGTAGACAGAAGAAATTTATAATCTTAAATGTTGTGTTTGGACATGAAACTTGTCACGTTGCTACGAGGACTGTCATCCTCTTCGTCGTCGTCCACTAGCTCTACGAATGGGTCGTCTAGCCTCTCGTCAGGATCATCCTCGACGTCGTCTTCCTGCGTGGAGAAGAATAGTCGCTCGCAGAAGAAAGAAAATGGAAATACAAGTCCTTGTAGCGATAGAGAGAGCGATGACGAACTTCCGGTTGCTGTTGGAAGGATCGTCAGGGATAGATCAAGATCGGTATGCGTACCGGTACTGACGTCATCGCAACTTAGACATCTTCATCGTCGAGCCAGTCATCATGTGTACGTCAGAGTAAATAAATAATAATTAAGGATTGAATTTTCTAATGGAATTCTCTTTTTCGCTATTAGGTCATTACTGCTTTTTGTATATCAAAATGAAAATAGCCTCGGTCCAATTTTCATTAACCTAGATATTATAATTATTTCACAAAGATAAGAAGGTCTAAAGATACGCTTATACACGTATTCTATTTTCCATGCTAAGTATCTTAATGATTTCCTTTCCTTTTTCTCTCTCTTTTTACCTCCATTGTGTCACGAATCACTCACGATTATTTCTCAGGGTTTTTTTTTCGCACACGCAATTACGAACAATGGAAGATGAGCCGCGAATTTTTTTTTGCGAGAAGAAAAATTGCTTTACCGCCTTTTGACGTATTTTTCTTTTTTCTTTTTGCTTCTCTTCGCCCTCTTATTATTATCATTATACTCTCGCCTCTTCACACCAAAATATTAAGATCTTTCTTGCTCTCGTACCTTCTATAGGGAGCATGGAAAGCACTAGTGGGTTGCGCCCTTTACATGCTTGCTCTTTGTTCCTCTGTTTCAGGTCGTCGGCGACTGACACGATTTCTAGGAGAGGCGTCTTATCAAGGAGGTGTTATGGAAGCGTTGAGATGGTAGAAACTTTGACGATTTTCGTATCTGAATGCACGTCTGAATGCTAGTCGAATATTTGAAATTTCCTTTGTTTCAGCTGCCCCAGATCGAGCAAGATGGGACTGATAATGGTAGACGATTTCGAATGGAGAATGGCGACTCTCCTGGCGAAAAAGAAGAAGTTTGTAAACTTTGAATTAATTGATATTTATACAGATTTATTGATAGATTATTATTTTTTATTCGTTCTATACAGATGTTTGGATCACCAAGTGCACCTGTACTTGAGAATCCGGAATACCAGACCAGATGGTACTTTAAATATTTCCTTGGGAAGCGTGAGTATTGACTTCGTTTAATCGAACGCTGTTTTTCTGGTTTAATCAAAGGTAATTTTTTAATTGCTTCTTCCTCAGTACATCAGAATTACGTGGCCTCGGATCAAGAGAGAAATCCCTTGTTCCTCTCGGTTGTCCTTAGCGAAGGTGGTGATCAGTGTCAGCCGCATTATCGAGCAATTCTTTGGAGACGAACTGTAATTATTTTTGTTGTTACGATAAAATTAATATTATTGATTGGAATTTTTGTTTAGGGTGCACAAAAAATATCTTTACCCTACGTAGCGAATAAGCCAATGACTGTCAAGCAGATATTGAGGTAATTCAAAAAGATATATAAAGCAAAAATGTCATCTGATACACTGTATAATTAATTACAGTAATTTCTTTGGTACTGAAAAACTCGACAAAGCGGCGCGCGAGATTTTCTCAGCGGATATACAAAAGGTGAGAAATAATAATTTACATGAAAAAATCGTATATTCTATATCTATTTTATTACTAGGATCTTTTGTTGCTGGAAGAACAGGAGGGATCGGTAAATTTTAAATTTGGTATAATTTACGCAAAAAAGGGTCAGACAATCGACGACGAAATGCTGTCAAACGGTAACAATATCTATGGGAATACTTGAATAAAGATTGCAAGACTGATATTATAATTTTTTTTTTCAGAAACGGGAAGCGTAGGTTTTGAAAAATTTTTGAATATTTTGGGCGAGAGAATACGTCTCAATGGATGGGACAAGTATAGAGGAGGACTGGATGTTAAAGGTACTACTAATTATTTAGTATGTATATAAAATTAATTTAAAGAAAAATCAAAAAGACTGATTTTTATTATTATACACAGGCGATATGACTGGCAAGGAAAGCGTCTACACGGTCTACGCCGGTCACGAGGTTATGTATCATGTAAGTACAATGCTTCCACACTCGAAGGACAATCCGCAACAATTAGAACGTAAAAGACACATCGGTAATGACATCGTCAACATAATATACACGGATGATCCCAGCGCTTTGGATACCTTCAATCCAAACTGTATAAGAAGCCAGTTTACACGTGAGTCAAATACTCACATAGAGTTAATAATAAGTATGCTGAATGAGTGTGATATTAAATTAATTGTCCAATTAAATGGCAGACATATTCGCGGTCGTAACTAGCGAAGGAAGTGGCTGGCGAGTTGCCATTTATTGTGACGAAACCGTACCGCTCTTTGGTCCAAGTTTGCCCTGTCCACCTGTCTTTGATGATCCGCACAACTTCCGCGAATTCCTTCTGGTGAAGTTGATTAATGGTGAGAAGGCAGCCTTCAACACGCCGACCTTCTCCAGGAAGCGAGAGAGAACCCTGGACACTCTGCTCAGGGACATGTACCAAGAGCAGATGCAGGACGGCAAGGGAAACGTTAGTGGATTCTATGATAAAGATAATTTATGTAAGAAATAGTGAATTATTTTTTAATTATAGAGTATGTTAAACCGTCGTGCTCTATCTGATGTGGTGGAGACGCCAGGTCGTCGACGTGAGGAAACTCGTGCAGTAGAAATGGTACGTGTGGGTCAAGCCTTAAAATTGGAGGCCATAGTGCGAGGTCTGGCTCCTACGTCACTGGCCACAGTTGGTCCTCTGAAGCCTAGACCCTGGGAACCACGTTGTATCTATCCGGATTTCCCTTATGAAGTTATCTGCGGCGACGTCTGGTCTGAGAGTAGATTAATATTAGCTACCGAAAGTGGTACTTTCTCTGTGGAAGGTGAGAGTTTTCGATATTCACCTGGACTTAGTCGATAACAGGAAGTCGTGGGATGTGATATATATTTGGCATCCCCTTGCAGATGGTCTCTCGCATAGACTTCTCTTCGATAAGACTGTACAGATCAAACAGTTAGACGTGGTGGAGCAGCACGGCATAATTCTCTTCAGGGCTGGTGAAAAAGGTCGTGAAAGTAATGTCCATGTCTTTCGTCTGAACGAACTGGAAGCGGATGCTCCAACCAATCTGGATTTAGAGGAAGGTGAGGATGATGCAGAGGATGTCGAGACTACCCAAGCACCTGGCATTTTGCCAAAAAATAAAATGGCTAGGAATCGGGCACATGTCAAGGAAAGAAAATTGGAACGTACCAGAGGGTGTCATCTGTATAGTCTGACAAGACCAGGAGGATCCCATTTGAAAATGGTATTTGTACCTAGTGATAAATCTTCAGGAGCTAGATTGAAAATTATATTCTTTATGCATAGTGTGTTGCAGTTGGTAGGCGTCTTACTGTTCTTCAGTGGCGTCACAGTGCTGCATGGACGGCCTGGTGTTCTTCGGCAGATACCGATACTGTGGATGGTTTTCTTCTAGTCAAAGAACTAACAGCTAGTGATCCGCCATCAATTTTAACCATAATCGAGAGCACTGAAGTAATAAATGATTGGACACTTTGTTGCGGATTACGTCATCATTTTGAATTAATATCATCTAACGGCTCGTCACGAATTTATCACGTGGAAGCTACACCCAAACCGCATCTAGTCGCTGCTCTGGATCTTCGCGAAGATGAAGAACCAGAATTACTGCTGTGTTACAACAGTGAGTAATGTATCTGTTGTTGAAGTTATTATCACGATAATAATGCTAATTCTAATTTTTGCAGACACCTGCCATTTTCAAAAACTCTCAGAAGAGAGTGCAGCGCCCACCGAATTCGACTTTACCTGGAACTCCGTACCCGCTACCGTAGGTCAGTGTTTTTTGTTTGTAAATTCTTAATTAATAATATTAATTTTGTATATATTTGCAGCCTGCGCTTTTCCTTACGTGATAGCCTTTACGGCGGACACCATGGAGATACGTTTGATAATAAACGGCAATCTAGTGCATACCATAGTAATGCCCAATCTTAATCTCATATCTTCAAAGAGAGACATTTTCTTTGCCACAACCGCTCCGGAATTTATGTCAATAAGAAATGATAGAATTAATGAAGATTCTAGAAGTAATCGTGAGGACAAAACTTGCAGTCCACCAGCATCGCCATCTTATGCTTGTGAGTCCACAATTCCTAACCTATGCATATGTAGATTTTATGATTCATTCTTAATGTCTGATGATTAACAGCGCTTCAAGGTGAAACAAAACCCATACGGATATATCGCATACCCTTGCAAACACTATCGCGACCAACAGTCACGAATTGTAGTCAAAAACGTTGTCCAAGTCCTGTTGAACCGGAAATCGTATCTGCTAGTCCTACATGCGACCGGAACTTCTTGAGTGCTGAACCACATAGAGTTCTCAGTAGGTCCTGCAGTAGTAGTCCTACGCCTAATCAGCCAACATCCGTAGCAAGCTCGCCAGGTAGCAAGTAGAAGGCTAAAATGGAGATTGTTGATTGTGCTGTTAAAAATTGGAAGAAAAAGCAGTAATGGAGGATTTTTGAATTTCTCCTTTACATATTTGAATAATTCCTCACTTCGAAGGAAATGAAAAAGAAAGTGTACAGAAGTGCACGTGTGTCTGATTATTCTATGCACGTCGATCTACGGCGATTCTTTTCTCAGACTTTTATTAGGTACCGTGTAGGCATTCTTCCTGTAAGTTACCATGGGATATTGTAAGCATCCTCTAATGAAGATGAGAGAAAGAAATTGCAAAATAAATCAAAATTACGTTATATCTTGACTATGTTATTCTTTATAATCCTTGCTTTCCCAAATTATATAAATTGCACAATGTTTTATCTTTTCTACTTTCTGTTGGTTCAAGAAATTCACTACAGGATGTTGTATACCGACAGAGCACTTACTTTACAATTTCCAGGTGCAGCTATCAGATGGCGCTGGTCGTGTCGCTCAATACCGATCACAGTACTAAAATGTTCTTTGTTTGATTGATTCAATTAATTTCTATATTTTCACGAGTCGCCAAGATAAGTCTTTGATTTCGTTGATTAATAAGAATACGCAACTTTGCCGCTTTAAAACAAATATCTACCAATCTGTAGATAACACTTTCAATGCAAAAAGTGAATCATAAAACCGCTGTAATCATTCAATAATCCCCAACCATGCATTACAACAAATTAAACAATCCACAAAGTAATACACGATAATCCATAAATTCGTTTTAACAACTCAAATTAAAGTGTACTTAAAACCACGCGTACATATATAACGTGGCAATAAGGAGGAACAAAAGCGATACAAGATGAGGTAGAAATACAAAGCGATGGTAAGAAAAGCCACAGATGACTAAAATCCTTGTCTTAACAATAATATTAGAAAATAAAAAATTTCAATTAAAAGCATACTAAGTATATTTATTAAGATTTGTACAGGCTATTCGAAGGAACGTCGAAAGTATCGCAACGCATGTCCGATAGGAGCGTATTGGATAGTTGGTTGTTGGATAGCAGCGTACTGGCAGGAGGAGAACTTGGCAGAAGCGAGCCGCTCTCTGGCGGCGATGCACTGTACCAGCGAGGCTGGCTCGGCCAGCCAGCTCGTGGTGCCAGAGTCAGAGGTTCCCCTGTGCGCGAAGGCTTGTAACTCGTTGTAACGTAACGCGAAGGTGTGCCGAGGCTGGCTTGCCTGTTACCTGCCGTAGTACAGGGACGGCGTATTGTGAAAGTGCGGTGCCGTGCCGTGTGCGTGTCCAAAACGACTGAACGTCTCGCTCGGATCAGGATTTTCGAGATCGAAGGAAAAAAAGGACCTGTACGAGTTCGTGGTGAGCGGAGCATGAGGTAAGTCCTAGAGGAGGATAATCGGCGATGGTTTACCTTAAATTGCACCGGGGAATAGAGTACGCGTTGGATGCGCACCAAGAGGTAAGCGTAGTCGACATACAGAGGTTATGTTTCTTGAAGAATCTTCTCTCTCTCTCTCTTTCTCACTCTACTCTCCTTCCTCTCTCTGGTTATTTATCTCGCTTGTTCTACCAATCTCTTGTTATATTCTCTCTTTCTTTATCTCTTCACGAGTCTTGGCAAGTTCCTTACGGCTTCACCATGCCCTGTAGTGATCTTCGCGAGTGGCAGTATGCGTCTTGGCGATCACCAGAGAGTGGATTGGTCCGACATGGAGTACAAGTACAATGATACTCGTTATCATCGGCTGAAATTTGCAATCAACACTACCAACACCAGGACGACGATATTCTCCCAATCCGTTTGATCATCTTATTCCACATATCTCCACCGACGTCTAACGGCTTCGCCAGGAGTGCTTTTTTTTTTTGTCATGGCCACACCGTGTCCAGGTCTTGTGTGAAGTTTCATAACCAGTGGACTCCCGCTTTCCTTAATATTTCGCAAACGATCTGTCAGCTGTGTCTGTTGGTTCCTCCTTCCGTGCCACCTGTCTATTCCTGCGTGCACCGGGACGCTGTACAATCCTCGCATCGCGACGCCCATGGCCCCTCTAGTCACACTCACCAGAGACTTGTCTACGTCCAGGTACAACTTGTTGGTCATTTCAGTATTAGCTAAGGGTTGGTTAGTTCCGTTTTATTAAAGAAAATTCTTATTCCTAGCTTCTGCTATTACCCTAGAGGATACATCTGGAGCGGAGGAGAGAAGGAAGGCTTGTTGATATTTCGGCGCGCAGGCCTCTGGCTTGACAGCGCGACCGGCCTTGAGCTCTCCTCTCGTCCCTGTACTCTTCATCATAGTCTTGTGTTCTGCGCTCTTCACGTCCCTCGTCATACGTCCTCGCTGCCACTGGCCGAGCTTCGCCTCCCTCTTGATCTTCATAGAGCCCCTTGTCCTTCCCTACCCTACCCTACTACAATACTGTACCCTACTCTACCCTACTATCTTGCTTCTCTCTCAACATTTCCTTCTCTTTCTTCTAGCCCTTAAACTCCTGACGACTCTACCATACTCAGGATGATCCTTGATCCTGCACTGCTTGTAGTACCCACCCCAAGATCACCTGGCACTGCTAGAGGATATATGCTGGATATGTTTCGAGGAAGCTGAGAGAGTCTTGACATTTGCTCAAGGCTTTGCCTAATTCTATTTTAATTGTACTCTCCTTCTTTGGAGACAAAACGGGAACGGAGTAGCTAGCGGTATTGCGATTACGGTAATGGTATTGGAGCACGGTAATGCGACGGGGGGCTTTCAGTCTCCTGGAACTGTCCACGTAGGTTAATAAAAGACAGAAGTTACCTGAGGTATTAACTTATCTTACTCTTTCTCTCTCTCACTACAAATTGTAATCTCTAGATGGACCTCGCATCGTCCTTTCATACTGTGGAGAACAGGTACCTAATAATAAATGCGATTAGAGAAGCCTTATCACTAGGTCTGATTCATAACCGTTTCTTCAAGTACGATAAGCCGACCTGGAGGCCCCTACACGACTTTCCGTTCCACCTCGGAGTCGCCTTCACTAACCACGGTATCACCATCACCCACCAGTAACTCCACCACCACCACCACCACCGGTACGTCGCCACCACCGAGATAGAACGGCGTCGCGACGCTACCCGTGTAATCGGCAGGTTGCGCAAGTTCCCTCTCGGACGATCTTATCGTCGGGCTCTCTGGCTACGAGGCGCGTAAAAGAAGCCACGATATTGCCGTAGCCTCTATGAAACTCGGGATCCTTGAGATGCGGATAAGCCTGCCGGTTTATGAATATTGATGAACCTTTCTCGACGCACCGCCTCAGTACTTTACTCAGGGAACAGCAACCGCACCTTTACCTCCTAACCACGCCGTTCCTCCTGGACTCACGCTCTCTCGCCACGGTAACCACGTTTCTTCGTACCTAAGTGCACCCAAGGAATCTCCTCTAACCTTTGTCTCATTCTTGAGCATTGGACAATTCCTTTCTACGATTTACTATTAATCATTACTTTTTTTTAGGTTATGTCACTGCTCCGTGAATCCACCGTCGTCCTTCCCATCCGGTGCATCTGTACGCTCAGTGAATTTCTTTCTCACCGGTGTCACCATTTTCTCGGTGCCCTTCCAATCGCCGTCTCTCCTTCGCGGTATGCCTTTTTGCTCGTAGACGTGTATCGCGTTATCCTGACCCGACGTAACGTGGCGAATGGCCGTACGCGGCTGCACGTAACTGTACTTTCTGCTCGAACCAAGCGGCTCCGACCTTCTGTCGCGAATGTCTGTTTCTCGTTCGATTTCCACGAGTCGTCCGTCGATTCGTTGCCGCCTCTTCTTTTCTCTCAATCAGCTAGAAAGGTCCCTCCGACTTTCTTTTTTACTTTTCATTCATGCTTACCGATCTCCTCGCGTCGAAGCAGACTGCGAAAGACTCTGCAAGGTGATCTGCAAAATTATCAGTCGCGACACGGTCTTACTCATACTCCTATCAAGACTGGACGTGATCGATCGAACCAATCTGATCGGTAAGGAATCGATGCCGATAGGGCGTGTACATGGGATAGATAGAAGAAACGTCGCAAGCAGCTGCCAGCCGGTTTGACAACCGGTTTTCGTTATAGTCGAGAGAAAAAAATGCTCGAGCCAGGGGAATAATAATTTTAATCGATACCGCCAGGCCACTGGGTATCCCGTGTACGTTCGAATGGGCGAGATATTAAAGATATGCGGCTCTGGGACTCTGACTCGCTGGCTCACAGACTCTCTGACTCTCAGACAAGGCCCACCGGCTCTCCGGTGAAAGGAAAACACACACGTTCGTATACGTAGACGGGACCGTACGTCGTCGCAACGTAATGTGTATGGTATGGATACCATACGAGAACGCTGTTAGATTACATGTGTGTAGAATTATTTACTTCCGTCCTAATGATCTCAGAAAACTGTCACTATTCATTTTCGTGTCCTTTCGGTCTTCGTGTAATACCGTGGAAAAGTTGCAATCCGACCAGCGAGTGAGCAAAGAGATAATAACTAGGAATAACAAGAGAAAAGACGCCCGTGATAAAAAATTAAACTAACACGTGCATCACTCGCAACTATTGAAGTCTCGACGGTGCAAGTGCAACCCCGTCTAAAACCTTAAAATAGGTGGATCTCCTAGGTCGGTCATTGAACTCCGTCTCTCTGTTTCTCGTATTATCTTCTTCTCTATCCATCTCTTTTCTCACCACCTGCGCTCTATTGGATCTACGAAAATCAATGTACAGAGCCACGTCGTCTGCTATCGATTTCCAAGAGTGACAATAATTTATCTAGTCATATCTGTGTAACGTCTTAGTTTTCCTCGTTGTCGTCCTTCGCTATATGTGTATTGTTCTCTGATGGACCATGTAGTAGCCACGTAAGGCTGTAGGTAAAGGTTAGGTTGCAGGTCGTTAAGGGTTCCGACTGATGGTAATGGTGACGCTGGTATAGCAGTTACAGCCACGGCTGAACTATAGTCTATTCCTACACGAGTTCAGACGGAAAGATGCGTCTCATTGGTCCTTCAAGTGTAAGGGGTAGATGTCGACGGGGTTGGTCTTACGGAGGTGGAGATGGAGGTGGTGCAAGAACAGACTGGAAATGCAAGTAGGGATGGTGGTGTCTAGAGCAGTGGGGGAGTTCAGAGTCATGCAGTTGGGAGTAGTGAGTGCACACGAGGGTGATGCAGGGCTGGCAGGCGGGCAGGCTTTGGTCTCCAATGGGTTCCCTGTTGTACTGCGTGGCTCAAGTGCACGTCTGTTACCAGGGTGGGGATAGGGGACCTTGAGCCGTGTCACGTGACCCCGAAGGTGCAAGGGGTAGGGCTCCGAGGGCCTTGACCTTACCGGCCTGGGAAGAGGCTG
This sequence comes from Syrista parreyssii, assembly GCA_030142615.1. Classification (NCBI taxonomy): domain Eukaryota; kingdom Metazoa; phylum Arthropoda; class Insecta; order Hymenoptera; family Cephidae; genus Syrista; species Syrista parreyssii. The sequence goes on from JARQTG010000345.1 coordinate 1,151,455, forward strand.
ACTCGGCTGTGACTGTGACTCTGACTCGACTCGACTCGACTCGACTCGACTGACTTACTACGGCCGCTTCCAAAAACGTAGACCCCTTATGCTATCCGTAATCCCCCTTCAGAGAGAGGCCGAATTTTTTTTATGGTTTCGATGACATATTCCCGTGCAGTTCCTTGATATCGTATGTCGATGACGGGTATCTGATAAATTTATAGGTTAGAATCGTCACTTGGTACGTCGGTAGGAAATCGAAGGATCTTTTTTTAATATCCTCTGGTACACGGTTGAACTTGATTTCGGAGGTTCCTCGGAGAGCATCCTCGCGGCAAGCAACGCCCAAACCAGATAGCGACGTGACTCGACACCCTCGGGGGAGGCTGGGGCCCGCCAGGAATGCCGGTGCCGCGATTATCTATTTATTTTATTAATCGATAAAAACTGCGAGAACAGGTTCCGGCACCCATCTCTTCGCTTCTCGTCTCGTCTCTTCTCTTCTTCGCTTGTCCAGTAACCCGGTGGATCGTAGTTGCCGCCGGGTTATTGCTGCATTTGTCGAAAACGAGATATCATCAGGTTCAGGCCTACCTATGTACACCGTCCCTGTATCTCTTTCTTCCTTGGACGCGTACCTATAGGCAAACAACCAAAATGTCGAATAGACAGAAAGTGTTTGCCTCTCGGATTTTGGAATGCACAACTGGCTCCGGATGCATCCTGGAATTCTTCGTGTTCCCCTCGGCGACGCTGCACGATGTACGTTCACGTATCCGATACGCCTATACGCATACGAATGACGTACGACGCTACTCCTTCGGTTACCTGATAGCTATCGGTATCAAGTAGGGTTGTAAAAAAAAAATCTTACCCAAATACATGTTTTTAAATCCTAGTTACGACGACGCAATTCTGACACCTTTGCACAGTGTCACTTTCTGATAATAATGATTTGTCAAAGGCTGTCTACTCGTGATTTCTTGATTTCGCTATCTCTGTCTACGTCTTACGCACGTAAATTCCCATAGATCCATCTCTCTCGCACTCATAGTTGGTATAGGAAATTCTTAAAATCTTCAAAGTCATATATCATCTCCTTGTACAATTATATCGTGTATCGAGGCGCAAAATTTTCCTCAATGATTTTTCTTATTCTTGGAACAGAATTAAAGAACTGAGAAGTATAAATCACCGTTGACGTGGCTCACCTTTTTCTTTTTTTTTTTCCCACATCATTGAAGTTTCTGTCCAGCTCATCCTGTCTACGCACAGCACCATCATGTCTGTTCGATATTGACCTCGTGGCTCCTGGCAGCGCGTCCGTACCTTTCCCACCTTTTGCTACCATATATTTCTTCATTTTTTTGTCCTCTCCAGCGATCTATGCTCCTGGGCAGCATGCGTCATATCTGGCCACTTTTTATAAGACTGCCAAGGCAAGAGTCGTAGCGGTGGACTTGGAGATATTACATACATACACGCGTCTGTCGCATTTGTCTATATTTATATCTGTCGGCATGTGCGTGTCCGTTTCCGCGCGAAGGTCGTGTGGGACCGGAAGTGAGTCGACCTTGCGACTACGACCGTTATGCATACTCCGGAAAGCCTCCCCCGTTCTTAGGAATTCATGATTTGTTTCCCCTTAACTTCCCCTTGCTCGGGGGATGATATTCCATTTGGTGGGAAATTGAAATGATTTTCTTCACGGATGCAAGACAATAATATTTTTTTCTTTCTTTTGTCTCTTACAGAACAGGGTGTATCCGGTGCATAGTCTCCGGAGCAGAGTGACTCCTCCCCACCCCCCTCCCCTCAGGGTATAAATCCTCAGGGAGGCCGGATTACGTATCTCGTGGAGCAGGAGGGCTCCTCAGGATGCTGAGCGTCCCGGCGAGCATCCACGGGTGCCGAGTCTGCGTGCGAATCGCCCGGAGGATAGCCAGCTGAGAATGTCGGAGCAAAACGGGCCCACGGAGGGCCCGGGCCCAGGCTGGTGGCCTCCGGCACAGTCCTGGAAGTCATCCTCGTTGGGCGCACGCACCGAGGCTGGGAAGAATGTTTCCGTCACTACGATTAACGTACCACCGACCCATGAGATGCATGATGGTAATATTTAGAATCGTGCTCGAGTAAGGTTTCTTATTATCAGCTAGCTACTATCGCTGCCGCTAGTACTAAAACTAATACTAATCTGATATCACCAAGGGATTGTAGTATGTAGCTATTTGCGTCTTTGAGTACTTTGCGATACTTTGAGAACGCGGCATGAAGTTTCTATGACGATATGGGAGCAAATAATATTATTGTACGTGGCGCCTGGATGTCGCTTGCGTGTTTGCTTTTTCAGGCACGTTTCCATTGTATATGGGGTAGTATTCGTGATTATGGTGAACCCCCGTGCATAGCTATGGTACCTGTTAATATATAGCAAACGTGTATATAGACGTAGGTGTAATGTAGTGTGTGACGTTGATTAAACGAGTGGAATGTTTCTCCATAGCCCGCTCATAGTGTACAGTTGTGCGTATGGGTGTGAATTGGTATTTGAATTTTTGTTCACGGAGACGAGAGTGACGTTGGTAAACTCAGAGATGTTTTATTTGATAGGTAAGAGCGTCTGCAAGTATCTGGGAGGACAGAATGGCGTGACGGTTTCGGTAGTGTCCAGCTGCGGATCAGCTTCCGCTCCTGGATCTAGTAATGTCGTTGGTACCGGGAGCGCTGGCGAGTCCGGTTCCGTGGACGACGTTGAAGACAGTGACGGTGAGGTGAGCAAGATCGACTTCCGGGGTGTTAATCTGCGCACGAAGAAGAAACGAGATGCTTCCGGCGGACAAGAAAGTGAGAACAGTGCAATTGGCACTGACAATATTCAGCAGCAACCCGAAAGGCCAATGTCTTGGGAGGGTGAACTCTCGGACCAAGAAATGTCTTCCAATACTATTACAAATCAGGTGGGTAAAGAAGGAACATCCTTGATTAGGTCACTGCAGAAGAACAAGTTGAAGTATTTCTGTTACGTTGTATTTAACTTTTAGGACCACGAAGAAACGTTTATGGAGGGTGTACAAGTGTGCAGTGCGAGTCCTGGACCACAGGAACAAAAGTTTCCAATAAAACCTGAGCCGGACTTTAGGTCAAGTCCAGGACTCGTCCTGGGTTCCCTTAATGAGACGGCCATGCCGCTTACTCATGCTCAGCAACTGCAGCAGCAGCAACAGCAACAACAGCAACAGCAGCAGCAGCAGCAGCAACGTGGTTTGGACGGTCTTGAACAGACACAGCAGAGCGACCTACCCTTGTTGGTTGGTAAACTTCTAGGGGGTTATAATAGTTCAACCCCGAATCATAGTCCTGTACTAAATCCCCGGCATCATCTTACTAAGCACAGTCATACCCGGTCTCAGGTAACGATATTGCAAAATTATAAGAATCTTATTGTTTGGGTTTTTAAATCCTTATAAAATGTGTTTCTATTTCTTATGTATTACATCAGGTCCCTTCGCCGGATTCGGCGATTCACTCGGCTTATAGTGTCTTCAGCTCTCCCACGCAGAGCCCTCACGCGGCACGGCACTCTGCACTAGGTGCTGGCAGTCCTGTACCATCCTCTTCGCTGTCACTTTCACGACACAGTTTCAATAATTCCACGTCTTCGTTATCCTTATCTCTCTCGCATTCTCTATCGAGGAACAATTCGGACGCCTCCAGTAGCTGTTACAGCTACGGATCCCTTAGTCCACCGACACACTCGCCCGTCCAGCAACCGAGGCATTCCCATCCGCAGCAGCATCAAGTCACTCAAGGTAGTCCTTTGCATCTACCGGCAGCCTCTGGTGCCACTCATCATTATTCCACCCCGGGATCGGAACTCTCGGAGGGCCTGGCAGAGGACCAGGAAGACTGTAGGATAGCGCCGGCACCCTCGGGAATCTCCACGAGGCAGCAGCTTATAAATAGTCCATGTCCTATATGCGGCGACAAGATCAGCGGCTTTCATTATGGTATATTCTCCTGCGAATCCTGTAAGGGATTCTTCAAGAGGACCGTACAGAATCGTAAGAATTATGTGTGCCTACGTGGTGCGGGATGTCCCGTCACTGTCGCCACTAGGAAGAAGTGTCCAGCCTGCCGATTCGACAAGTGCCTCAATATGGGAATGAAGCTGGAAGCGATAAGGGAGGATAGGACTAGAGGTGGTCGCAGTACCTATCAGTGTACCTATACTCTACCTGCTAACCTTATCGGCGGGCCTACTGGTGGCATTTCCGGTGATAAAATCCCCGGTGGTACCTGTAGTCCAGCACCGCCAGGATCAGAGCATCATCACTCAATGAGACACCATTCAAATCATTCGCACAAGCTGCAAGTGGTGCCGCAGCTCCTGCAGGACATCATGGACGTAGAGCATCTCTGGCATTACAACGACAATGATCGTATGACTAGTGGCCAGGGTAGTGGTATCAGTGGTGGTAACAGTAGTGGTAGCGCTGGCGGTGGCGGTGGTGGGGGTGGTAGCGTTAGTGGTGTCAGTGGTAGTGCTAGTGGCGGTGGAAATTCATCTGGAGGCGGAAGTTCATCTGCCGTCGGAAGTAACGGGAACATACCTAGAGGAGAATCCTCGAGACCAAGTTCCGCGGGTCCTCCATCCTCCAATCACGAACAACACTCACCACCAGCGAGTACCCCCAGCTCGAATTCCACCTCCAATCCCAATGGGAATCCCACGCAGCATCCGGACTTTCTTTCTAATCTGTGTAACATTGCCGATCATAGACTCTACAAGATCGTCAAGTGGTGCAAGAGTCTGCCGCTCTTCAAGAACATCTCCATAGACGATCAAATATGCCTTCTTATCAACTCCTGGTGCGAACTCCTCCTATTCTCCTGCTGCTTTCGCAGTATGAGTACGCCTGGTGAGATCAGGGTGTCCCTTGGCAAGTCGATAACTCTCGAACAGGCGAGACAGCTAGGTCTTGCGACGTGTATCGAGAGGATGTTGGCCTTTACAAATAACCTTAGACGACTCAGGGTGGATCAGTACGAGTACGTAGCGATGAAGGTGCGTTCACAATGATATTACGGAAAATCTACCCTAACACAATTTTCATTATAAAACTTATATCTCTTACTTGGACATACCGTCATTTTATATTTGCCCCTACGTTACAGGTCATAGTCTTGCTAACCTCGGACACCAGTGAACTGAAAGAACCCGAGAAAGTAAGAGCGTCTCAGGAGAAGGCTCTCCAGGCACTGCAGCAGTATACAATCGCAAGGTATCCCGAGATGCCGGCAAAGTTTGGAGAGTTGCTACTCAGGATCCCAGATCTACAGAGGACTTGTCAGGCCGGGAAAGAGTTGCTCAGCGCAAAGCGTGCCGAGGGCGAAGGCAGCTCGTTCAATCTACTAATGGAACTTCTACGAGGAGATCATTGAATTCGTCATATTCGTTAACACCGCCCCTCCAGGTTACTATAAATATATATATAGACGTAAAAAGGAACCAACGACAGACACACGTGTACACACACATCACCCGGGGACGAGCTTAAGGTCGCGTCCTAGCCATAGAACACTCGTTAAACTTCAACGAAGTCTTATAAACGCCCGGTCATCTCGTTCTTTCCAGATTCCGCAGGCTTTTAAATAGGGTCCATTAAAGTATCGGGAATCAGGTAGTACTAGCGGTAGTAAATAAGAGGAGCATTTGCAGAAAGATATCATGAGAATTATTGTTAAGATAGTATGTGTGTCTGTGTCAAACTTAAGAGAGAGTCAAGGCAAAGAGTAAGATGACAGATCAGAGTATAGGGAAGTGATGGTGCGAAGGAATAGAGTAAGAAAAGGATGGAGAGAGCCGCACGAGAAACGACTGTAATACGCCTAGAGTCCATAGTAATGTTAACTCGTGGTGAGGGGACTATATTTCTAGAACTATTAGGAAATAGGCTGATAGAGGACTTATAGACACTAATATATATGTATACAAGCATATATATATTTTCTACTGAAATGCTTCCAATACGGGGCTTGCGTTCTAGCATTCCTGCATTCCTGCCTTTTTCAAATACAGGAGTTTCGATGCGGCCTACGGTATAAGCCCCACCCGTAACGTCCAGCGTTTGTCCAGGATGCGAGTGAGACTGATCTCTAGAGAATTCCGATTGAGGCTGAGGCTGAGATTGCGAGTGAAAGTATTTTCTATTTTTCTTTTGTTCTACCGCTTCCCACCCTCCGGTCAACAGCCCCCTTACCAATTTCTTTAATACTAATCGCAACGTTTATAAAAACCAGTGGGATCATTCTTTTCTTCGTCAGAGATGTTACGGATGTTTGATCCATATTTTTACGTGAAATTAAGGAAAACTAAAGATATCTGTGTACAAGTGCGTGCGCATCTGTCTGTATGTGTGCCAGTGAAGAGAATTAAGGGATGTTTGAGCAAGTCCAGTGCGAATGTGACAAAGCGAGGTCAAATGGGTATGTCTCTGTTTTTTTATACATACGGCACTGAAAGTGCGACGTCTTGCGACGACGACGTTTTATGATAAAAACACCATCAGTATTTTGTATTTTTTTCTTCTTTTTTTTTCTTCTTTCAATCACGTTTACTTAAAAGCAGTGTCACGGTGCGTTATACATATGTAATATGGAGCGAACGATAAGATTAACGTGCGATAGACAACGGCGAGAATCAAGAACGAAAATGGTGACGGCAAAAGCAACATGAAAATAATGTACTTAACAAAAAAAAAAAAAGAAAAGAAAAGAATCGAGCGGAGAATTCTTAATCCTTAAGGCTTACCCGATTATATCGCGTACACCGCGCGTACACCTTTCTTGAGGTATTTTTTTAATATACACTTTACACATCATTACACAATATTAAGCCCAAAAAATATATATATACACACACAATATATATATATATTCTTCTGTATATAATAAGCATTACGGAAAGACACGCCAGCGTCCCGCGTGTAGATACGTCCTGATCCGACGACTCGGCATTAATTAATTATACTATAAACATATATTGAAAAAATATATTATATACATATATCAAGCGTCCCGTCTTTTGGGGCGTTTCCGGTCCGGAAGCAAAATGAAACTAATTATCCATTCTAATTCGATAGGGAAATGGGATGGGTGGGTCTGGGTAGGGGATACAAGAATATTTAAGGGTAGATACTTTTTGTAGCGTGCCTAGCGTGCCAAGGAGTAACTATTGTTACATAAGGTGGTCCGTGCCACAGTGTTCCAACGTAATAAAGGGAAAATAATAAAAATAGATGCTCGAGACTTGGAAAAGCAAAACTAAATGTGCGAAACAGTAAACGAGACAAGGAAACGATAAACATAGGCAATTTGTAATCCCAGTGACTAGACACGGGTAATCGACAAGGAACATGTAATGTGCGGTTGGTTATGTCTGTTGAAAGAAAAAAGGATTGTACGAATAATAATGATAATAGGACGTCGGATAAAAATATAACGTCTCTATTGTAAATGCGTCTTATTACAATATATATGTTTCACGCGCTCCATATAAAAAGGGATATCTTACTACGTGGCGCGTGGGTTGTTGGCCTTTTCTAATTACATACTAAACGTACATAAAAACAGGCGCAGCATTCGATGTCGATTATCGTTGCGATTAAATCAATAAATAGTAATTTGATAAATGTTAAATAGTTAAGTAAATCTACGTGTAATGCGTATGCCGAGGTAAGACTGCTGTAGGATTGGAGAAGATGAACAAAACGAAAAACAAAAGTAAATAACAAAAAAGAACGCCGAATAGTCTAGGTTCAGGTCGTATTTCATATATTATATAATCGACTGGTGGAAAACAAAATGACGGCGATATAATTGTATGGGGGATGAATATGGGATAGACCCAGCACTCCTTTAAGGGATTTGATGGAGTGCTGAGTTTATTACCAAGCACAGGACGAATATTCATGTTACAGATTGAATATATGCAAAATGGATATGCGTCTCTTGGCGGTTATTCCGGAATTTTCATTTAAAACGATTTACGTACTACCAAGCAATATTTACAGGATTACGTAATAAAAGTGAAAGAGAGAGAGAGAGAGAGAGAAATAGAAGAAATAAAAAAATGACACACATTCTCCTTCGTATACATGCATATGTATATGTATATATACATATTTATAATCTGTGCTAATTAACACTCGCAACTACACAACCGATACGATTAATCCATGGCTACGTTTTACCACTAGAATCGAATGAGAGTTGAAATATATTGACTGTATATCTATAGTTTGCTAATATATAGATATACAAAACACGTGTTTCGTATTTCAACTCGTCTCCGGTGGGAACGCAGTCCATCACGCCAGAATCTTCGAATTCTCTCGATTAATGAAATAATTGAAAGGAACCAAGAAGCAAATATTATAGCAAAAGATTTTCACGTTCGCCGTACGATTGAGGATCGTTGTTTATAATTAATATACTTAAATAACAATTGTAATAGACGGAACGACGGCTGTGTGTTATAAACGTGGGTCGAGTAACAGCTGGTTAAGATGGCTGAGGACGATGACGAGGATGAAAGAAAAAGTAAAAGAAATAGCAAAACAAACAAATATCCAGTATTCCCGATGATTCATAGTGAATTGGTATTAATGTCGCTGAGAGGAGATATAATTGATAGTTCCCTAGGGTTGACGCGAAAGTAACAAACATTGTAAATAGAGAGAGAAAGTTTTGGATTGCGTGTTTTTTTGAACAATAGCGGCGAGGCTCGTAATGGCTGAATGACTGACAATGCATAACTGCGCTGAAAAGGGAACGTGCGCCAGAGGGTGTGCCTGTCTGATGTGTGAGATGAGTTTATGAATATCATAAAAATCGCACGTTGAAAATATTCTGTATGGGTATGAATCGCGCGCGCGTGTGTGAATAACGTTCTCTCAGTTTTTCGCCTTTTTAATTCTGCTTTACCGACAGAGAGAAACGTTTGATCGAATGACGCTGAGTTGCGCGGCGCGAAGGATTCGTGCGTGGCGGGAGATGCGAAATACAAAACGACGCAAGTTAGCATACGGAGAGAACGAATGCGATGGATGCGTGAGAATGGTAGGTATTAATGATTACAAAAAAAAAGTAAAAAAAAAAGAAAGATATTTGCCTGTTGAAAAAAAAAGTGTCTATTCTATGTTTATATTTGATAATAGTTATTTCTATATCTTTGAATATAATACTTATATTGCAATTCGAGAACAGATTGTTTTTATATACAGCAAATTTAATGATAATAAAATTATTTATGAATTCTTTTTCTTAATGATAAGCGACATAGAGCAGTGGGAGAGGAATGGAGGAGGAGTAATGGTAAAAGTAGAGTGGAGAAACAAACATACAAAAAAAAAACGATGGTCTAATAAATAACGATAATGATTAAAGGTGGCAATAAAAATACATGCGGTTTAAACGGGGACGATCCCATCGAGCCGAGGATGCTAGAATTAAGATGTATCGTTAATCGAACGCGATTGTCCCTTATCGGTATAACTAATGTAAAAGTTTTCCTTCGCTTGCGTTAATTTCTTTTTTAATACATTTTTAAACCGATCCCTTTCATGACACAGTTATCAGCACGTACAAATATTGTCGTGCGCGCTCTGTGCGTTTTACATATAATATATGTATGGATACACGCTCGTTTTTTAATAACCCCTTTTTCTATCTCATTTTGACAAACTCCCTTTGTCTACGATTGACAATATTTAGGCAACAACTGTATAATAAAGCGAAACGCGACGGGGGTGGAGGAGGTAATTAAAAGAATTATTCGATATTCGAAGAAGAGCTTAAATACGACAGACTGTACCGACAATTATATATTATACACGAACTATAAATATAATAATAATAACAGCAACAACAACAATAATAATAATAATAGGCTTTAAGGAAGCATACGAGTAAGTGGTAGAACCCGATGTAATAATAAATAAACAGACGATATCCTAGTATAATTAATTATAGATACTCACGTATAGTATTCTTAATCGATATTACGATGAAATGAGTACATATATATACATATATATATATATATCTTATATAGATCAACAAAAAAAACATTATACGACACCAAGACATTTTTGTAGGATTTGACGTGTTATGTCGTCAGTGGTTAATACCGAGAATTGCGTAAATGCGAGTTAAAAGGATAAAACGGGAAAAACGCGGAAATTTTACAAACTCGCGTTCTACATGATTCTTTCATTTTTCTTTTCAAAACTTAGGGGCAAGACTATTCGACGCGAATACAGCTAGAGCGTAGTTTTATACATACGGTACGATTAATTATTATTATTGCAAAATAAAACACTTTTTATGAAGATACTCTTATCAATGCTCGATTGCCTCATAACGATAAGCGATCTCACAAAATTGTTGGTTATTGAATGGAGAGTTGTTGAAGGATACGAATGAAAAATATTTTTCTTTTCAATTGGCATTTTGAAGTATATTGAATTTTGGACGGACTACATCACTTTGATGCTATCTCTAGCATCTCGTTTATGTCTACTATTTTTTCACGTGGTTTACCTATTTTTCGACCACGCTCTTCCTCCACTTTATTTATCTTTTCCCAGCCTTGGTAGGATACTGTGGTAATATTTTTCTTCTTTAGAATCCCTGAGAGACCCAGGTATCCTGGTTTGATTGTATCTCTGTCAATCTCCTTGCAAACCATGCTACCTACTTGAAAGGCATTAGTCATTGTTGATAAAATTACACCGACTGGTCCAGTAGCGACCCAGCCTGCGGCATATAAGTATCTTTCTACTTTGCCAGAAGTATTTAGTACGTGACCTTTACGCATGTCAAATGGCACTTGATTGTCAATTGGAATCGACCTATAGCCAATACTGCGTAGTGCAATTCCACAGGGAATTTCCTCAAATTGCCCAGTGGGTTTAGCAATTTGGGTTGATGAGATTTCACCCTCTAAGACGTTTATGGAAAATTTAATTTTCTCTATAGAGTCAGAACCTTTCATCTCTATGGGACTTCGTAGAAATATTGGATGCAGATTTTTACTGCAATTTCGTTGGTCCTGGATAGATTCGTCCAGTGACTTCAGCATCAGCTCTGTCAAGCGCTTCTTGGGACGTTTTAATTGTTCTACTATTTCTTTGACATTTGAGAAATCATCAGGACGCCAGTGCGTCTTACAGTTTTCTAGTTTTATTAATTCACGTAATTCTGCTATAGTAAACGCTGCCTGTATAGGACCACGTCTACCCACTAGGGATACTTTTTTTATTCTGCTACGTGATAACTGCTCGAGGGCATATTCCGTTATGTCGGTAGTCTGTAATATAATAGAATTATTGTGTTTTATAAAATCAAAGAGATTTATAATGTTGAATCATCTTAAAGACCTTTAGCTTTTCTATGGGCGTTAGAAGAATCCTGGCTATGTCCATAGCAACATTACCCTGTCCAAGAACAATGGCTTCCTCCACGTCCAGATTCACTTGCAGATTCTTGTCTCTTGGGACGCCGTTGTACCAACCCACGAATCGGCGTCCCGATATAACATTATTCAAATTTTCGCCGGGAATTCCTAGTACTCTATCCTCCTCTGCACCGTAAGTCTGAATTGTAAAAATATCGTTACTTCCGGTATCAGGATTCTTGTCTGGCATTAACTAGTGGACGCTACCAGAATTACTGCATGATAATTCTCCTTGAGCTGTTCCACGGTGACGTCAGTACCGACATTAACGTTTCCTAGGAATTGAAAACGTGGATTCTGGGCTGTCTTGTTGAAGGTGTTTATCACATTCTTAACCTCAGGATGATCCGGAGCTACACCAAAGCGTACCAAACCAAATGGTACCGGCAGCCGTTCCAAAATGTCGACTCTGGTATCTGGCAAGCTCTAATAATAATTCAAGTAAGATTTATGAATTTTGGATGTCAATTGAAAATAAAAAATTCTTACGCACCTTCAGTATTTGCTGTGCTGCATAAAAACCTGCTGGTCCACTACCAACAATGCAAACACTGGGATCAGAGCTTTTATTGCAAAAATGACGTATAGTATTGTGTGCGCTGCGATGCTTCATTGCACTGAAATGATTAGGTTTTAAAATATACGTAATTGTCATTAAAAAATATTTTTAAAGGAGATAAAACACAGCCGAGGCTTACACCGACATTGCGTAGATACTCAGAATATTTTCTGGTAGAACTAAACTCCATCTGTACTCTAAGTCAACTGGTGAATCAAATCCGGACATTTGTATGGACTTATATGGTAATTCGGTCAATGCTCAATGCATTAAACATTCCAACCTTATCTTGTTGATTCTGTCCAGCTTCTATGATGGTAAATTAATTATTTTTTATTTATTTATTATTTCAAAGGAAGAATCATTCTTATAATTTGGCTTGTTTGATATTCTTTTATATAAAAACACGTGGGATCTTTACAATCTTATTAAAATATAGATATTATATAATATCATTTTATAATATGTTCATTCATTTTACATAAAGTTTTTTGTACGTTGTATATGAATATCGTTCATTTTAATTGTCCATATTGACTTTGACCATTTCAGCAACGTAGTCAATGCAGTACTTGACAAGCCAATGATTAATTTCCATAAGGTAGGGATACAGAGCCGCCCCTGGAATACAAAATTTCTATATACTCCTCACCTCGTATCTTGACTTTGTAGCCTATAGTCTATACTATAGCTTACCACATAATTCTGTCACGGGCAGCACAGACAAGACAGCTCTGCCATTATATTCAGCAGTCTGTGTAGCAAGGCTGATTTCCTTCAATTTCTCCAAGACACTGTCCATGGCAATATTAGATTTTAATATAATCACGCATCCTAATTTAGGATCCATCATGAATTCTAGGTGTTCAAAATTGTACGATATTATGTATAAAAGGCCCACGTAAAACTGTGTTAATAAACAGTAGCCAATTAGCACTAGATTTTCTCCCTTTGGCAATTTTAGCAATTTTTCTTGTACTTTTGTCACTAAATTATAGCCATTTTCGATATTCGTATATTGGAAATACAAAATATTTTTATTGTATTCGTTATTTGGTTTTTCACGAAACTTCTGCACACTTTCCTCGGTCGGTAGACGAAACTGCAACTGCAGAGTTTCAGCACTCTCGAATGTTGCATTACGCACTTTCAGTATCTCGTCAGCACAGTATTTTGAGCTCTGCACTTTGCGAAACGGCTTTCCCATGCGAATAGATAATGAACCGAGTGTCTCAGGTCGCTGTAATTGCAAAATGAAAATTCTTGTTCATGGTGTATGATAGATAGAAAGCAAAGTAAAAATATATTTTTATTGCTCACTTGAATCCAACGTGACATTATTGGCACTTCTATAAAATGCAGATCCTCTACAAACGCCAGTAATCTACTTTTTGGCTCTAAATCTTTTCTCTTTAGACGCTCGTTGTAAGAAATGTCGCGCTTCTTTGCGTTAAAGTTCATACAGTTAGTACGCGCCAATTTGGTCTTTCCGACTATTTCCTGTTCCTCTGAATCCAGTTTTCTCAGATTATATTCTTGAAGGAAATGTAATGCCACAGCACGCCTTATTTGTCTCAATGTGAAGTCTGGCTCAGTGTCATTGACACTGGAATTAAATGAGCTTATATTATTGGAAATGACTTTGCACTGATGATCCATGAAGAATTTACCACACTCCAATATTTGTTTTATAAAAACGTCTGGGATATCAATTCTTCTGAACATAGACATATCTGATTTAAATTCATAATGCTTTCGAAGAATTTTTAGGTAGGGTGCTGCATACTCCGGTCCTTTGAAATCCAGACATATCATATACACTTCGGAATTGCCTTCTTTGCTAGTAACTGGTTTATTTATGAATACTTTATCAAAGAGACAGTAGAGCAGATAGGTCAGGCAGATTGAGGTGTGTTCAAATATTGTGAATATTTTTAAGAGAAAGCTACCACCTTTCTGGAGAATATGAATGGCTGCGACGGTTTCGCAATAGTGAAGATGTGACACTACTGTTTCTTGTTCTCCGGGTGTGTCCAAACAGTCTATACTACCGTCGGCTGTCACTAGCATTATTTTATCTTTACTTTTTGCCATTTCTACAAGAGCATCCAAATTATTGATGTCCATTAAGTTACCCGTGTTGTCTGCTCCAAAGCACCAGTGATCCAAAGTGTGGAGAATAAATCGGTCATCAGTAATCATACGAGATAAAGGATTTCCTTCATAGTGAGGATTCAATGTTGTGGCTATCCAGTCCCATTGCACTGTAGGTTGGTTACTCTTTAGCCAATGATTCAATGACGTTACGAAGGCACCTGGTGCTTCGCATAAGTGTACAGATGTAAATTTTCTACTTGTTATCGCCTCCTCTGGTACCAAAGGGAAGGAAGAGACGTTCTCATAGAATTTACACCAAGCTTGAGTCAAAAACTCAGGATCAATATGCATACGTATTTTCCAATGGACATCTCCAGCTTGATTTCTCCGCCCAGTATGCCGATGCCATTCCAATAGGTTGTAATCATTCAATTTACTTTTTGTTTCATTCAATTCTTGTTTTAATAGTTGTAATGCCTCAATCTTCCAAGGTTTTTCCGTGAACAGGTTTTCTGATTTAGGTATCTCAAATTGTCCATTGTTCACAATTGAGAATCGTTTATTAAACAATTCAGGAATTATTTTCTCCACCAGGACATCAAGCTCTTTTGATCGTTTCAAAAATCTTGAACGATGAGATGAGCCAAAATCTTTTGGTAGCTGTGACTTCAGCATTGTAGGCAAATTCGGTTTTGTCCTTACAGTATCTTCTCCTGTCCTCATTATCCAAATATATTTTTGTACAGATGATAAAGGATAGAGTGATTGTTGGTGAATCTGTCATTCATCTTGGTATTGTTGAAGAAAACAAAGGTTTTTCTTACTAAGATCTAACATAGCTCATTACTTAAAACTACGATAAAATTTCTATAAGTGATTTTAATTTAGATTACACTGTTATAATAGACAATTTACAAGATATTTTTATGATTATTACCATGAAAATACAAACTAATTAAATATGTCAAAATAATGTCTCTAATGTGTTGCCTCGGCTCAGTGTGGAAAAAAAAAGATATATAACCTTACCCTTTTAGATAGTGAGGGCGTCCAGTTAAGTTGTATCTCATTTTAAAATATCTACATAAATCATAGAAATCACTGTATTATAGCGTAGTAATTCATTACAACCTCAATATTTCGTTTACTCTTCAACATTCTTGTGCGATAATGCTAAACGCAATAAAGTATGACATCTGTTGCGTACTGCGCAACCATGGTTCAGTGGAACTTCGATAACTCGAATCGTAAGAGGAACGAAATATGCTTCAAGTTATCGTAGTGTCGTACTATCGGGGTTTTTAAGTTATAAAGGTGAAGCGTTAAAAGATTCGAGGATTCATAGTCTTATACAGGTTTTTGTCTTATAGAAGTTTCAATTATCGGAGTTCTACTGTATAAGTGCGAAGATATGTTATTTTCATGGATGAGTTTTAGATTCATCTGCGCATATGGAGTTTGCCGCCATTTTTAACATAGCTATGTCCAGTGATGTAACTTGAACATACCTGCAGTACCTTTATATTTATATCACGCTGCACAATTGTCATCATATGACACAATCGGTATAGTGAAAAGTTCCCTTCGAAGCACAGAGTATTCGATGAAGTTATAAAGATAAAATAACTGAAACGCAAATCAAATTGGAATATCTGTGCTGAAATCGACCATGCTAAAATTACAATTTTAAATTCCCTCATTACCTTTACACAGTATGACACCCCAAGATTCCAGTAACACAAATTTGACTCCAATCAAGTTATGGGTGTAAGATAATCATCAATGACTACAAATATTCCAAACTACACAATTATGATACTTACCTTAAAACGGTAAATGCATCACTGGAATCTAGATTACTTGGATTACAAAACGTGGTACGTATAATCAAAGAAAGGTATGGCCATATTAGAAATAAAATGTACATATAACTAATACAATTTATTTACACGGTAAAACTAGGTATGGTAGTCCGATACAAAAAATGAAAAAAAAACACGAGATAAATGCAAATATGACAAGGAAAAGAGGACTGGATCGTTAATTGGTATGGTTGGACTCCAGGCAGTCGTTGTCCTATAGGAGTGGCTATTGCATGACCACAGTGCATGACCGTGGATTACAATGATGAATTACTGTCAGAACGTGCATTCTCCTCCACGTTTTCATTGTGTACAGTGCCAAACGTCCTCCGATCCGTTACCTTTATTGTACCGTATTAAACTTACTTTTCTGACATTCTAGCTCTTTTTCTCTAGGCTTTCAGCAGTGCGTGATTACTTCTTGTATCCCAGCTTACGAAGTGCCTTCAGATCCACGTCGCCATAGTAGTCCTCGCTAGGAAATTTATTTTCTCTTTACTCATTCCGATTGGTAAGTTGCAACGCTATACTTATATAAATATAAGTATGAAATAGGAACTATAATAAGGGATGTAATGACACGGTATATATAAAAGTTCACCCTCCCTCAAACCGTTATTCACTTTTCCCCCACTATTAAAATTCCGAAGGCATCTTGAACATGAGTCAATCTAATCAACCATTGGTTCAATCATTCAGTATGGCCGCCCTTGCACTTTGACGTTCGATACAATACAAAACGTATCCCGTTATGCTCTGATTCACAGGTATCATGCAGATTCATGTTGTAGCTACACTGCCGGTTGTTAAGAAGGAAATGGCCGAGAGAGCAAATGGCCGTAATACTTCCTGGTTGCATTTATCCTGATCGATACTGACGCCTATGGAATTTCTAAGCCGCATGAGCCCTTGCTATTAGGATTGTCTGTGTGTAGTGTTCTTCTAATATTTATTCGTATTCTCCTATACCCATTATTGGCTCTTTCTTATTTCATTTGTTTTAGAAAACACAATTCGGTTAAAGAATTATTAGAATCACAGAGTCACAGTGCATGCAACATGAGTAAGAAACACATAAATATATTAATTCTTGAACAGCCTTGGATAATGGGGTTGATATATACTAAGTAAGAACTTTAAGATCGCGTTATGCATACATATGATAGTATAGTGAGCGCATAAGACAAAAGTCACCTTAGACGATGTGAATTTTAAAGATTTTTTTATTTTGTGTATTTTCCGTTTTTGGTTTATTTAAAAATAAGTGAGCGGGGTTTGGATGGTGTGGCGATATTTTTAGGAAGTCTTTAACATAGAGAAAGAGAGATAGCTAGAGGGTAATACAGGAAAAGGAGCGGGGAGAGTTTAAGGGCTAAGGAAGTTTCCCGAGTCAAGAGTAGAAAAATTGTCTAGGGAATTTTTTTTTTCATTTCTCATTTTTCTAGTATTTATCAATTGTCTGAAACTAGACCGTGAATAGGACGGTATTCCATTTTTTTATCCATTACAAACACGTAACTTAGATCTTTCTCTTATTTTTTGGTATCGCGCCGCGAATTTCAATCCTTCAGATGTTTTTTGAGGTTTTCCTTTTTTAACGTAGCAAGATGTAGTCTCGACTTAACAACGCGATTGCTTTGCGATTCTATAAGGGAGTTGCTGATTCTGTGTTTCCAGGATGTTGGGATATCGGATAGAAGAATAGGAGATGAGTAAAGTTAGTCCTGGACAGGTGTGGAGGGCCTCGCGGGTGCAGATGCGGCAGGTCTGGGCTTGCTCGGGGGCTTAGGCGCGTTCCTAGACTCGCCTGAGCTTTGGATTCCAGCCAGAAGTTCGCTCTTCCTGATGCTCTTCAAGTCCAGGTCACCGTAGTAATCCTCACTGTAAAGCAGAACGGAGAAATCCAGGGGTGAGGGCATGCCGTGCGTGCGTGCGTGCATACCAGGGTGAGGCCTTTCTTCTGTATTTACATTAAATGCGTGCATGCGTGCTTATACAAAACGTGCAAGATTATAGGGCAGACGTGGACTAAGCGTCAACGTCTGAGTAAGTAAAACTTTACGTTAGAGTTAGTATACACGTAGTATATAAGTAGAGACAGAACTATACGTAGAAAAGGAATAGCACGTCATTAATCGAATTTTAAATCCAATAGTGTACGATATGTTAAGATACTTTTTGAAACTGTGTATAGAAAAGCTCAGGGCTCAGCGAAAAGCTCACATTGGCTCGTCCAGGGGACTTCCGTCTTCAAGATTTTTGGGCCAATCTGTAAAGAGAGTTCTGCGGCCTATCTAATCAACACTCACCATCCGGGAACATCTTCAGGATCCTCGCAGGCACCGCTACCATCTGAGTCACCAATTTTGAAAACAGTACCAATGGGGCAACCATATTCCCTGGCGGTGCCCTCGAGGCAGATATAATATTTCCTGCAGTCATCAGGATGCGCATGCCTGGAGAAGCTACCGGATGCGCCGCTCACTTCTCCGGCAGCTGGACAAGCAAAGCCTCCAGCGACCTCTGCGAAAAGAACGTAGTAATCAGCATCTCGTAAGTCCAATAAAACTCAACTAAACAAAATTCATGTAATCATTTGTAAAATTACCTTCGTTCCTGCACTCAGGAACCTGATCAGCCCACATGCAGACTCTAGCTTCCCTGTCATAAGCAAGTCCAGGACTACACTGGTAACGAGAGGCTTCGCCGTTCCAACAATTCCAGAAGACGTCGCATTTCTTCTCATCGGCGAAGATACCATAGAGACGTGCACAATGGGGTGTGCTAATGGCGGGTTCGAGCTGCGTCCTTTCGCCGCATTCAACATTGTGAAGGTAGTCGCAGTTCTCAGTAAGGAACTTGCTGTCGGAGGCATCAAATGCCAGACCGTTTCCACAGGTCTTAAGTTCAGCAACGTTATTGTCACATTTCCAATATTTGTCACAGGAGATGTGGTGGGGGTAGAAACCGAAGTCGTCCGGACACTTGAAGCTCTCCTGCGCATTCGCTCCTGCACATAGAGAATCGGATAGTTTAATACTAACGTATCGTATTCTCATAGGATAACCACGTTTTCTATATATAATATAGTATAAAGAAACAAATGTCGAAATATCGAAAGGAGATAAAAAGTCTAAAGAAATATATCTCTCTGTAATAATAGAATAGAAAAGAAATATATCTCTCTGTAATAGAATGACATTAAGAGACAGGAGAAAATCGAAAAGAGAAACGTGGCGCTATAGTTATTAATTCCACAAGAGGAAATTGCGCATTAGTCGAAATTACATTTTCAACTAATCGTTATGCCACTGCTAGAATCAAGCGTCTTGAATCTCGCGAGGTGCTTCTTAATGACTGCAATCGTCTAATAACCGCAGCGGCATATGATTTCTGAATAGCTAAATGTCTTATGTAAGGGTACAAAGACTTTCGCCAGACACTTTCACTCAGGGCCCAGCGCCAGCTCGGAGTCATACCCCTCTCCCTCATTGCCCCTCCTAATACCCCCGACAAATCCCAGCATCCCGTTCACTCGACTCATGCGCTCTAACCAGCCGGTGTACACACACACATATATATATATATTTATTTATATACGTACATATATAAAGTATAGTGAAGCGAAAGATATATGCCCAAGCTGTTTGAATTTACAGGAGCCAGTCGATATTTACTTTCATTTTTGTCAGGCCCCAACTTGGGGTTAGGGACCGAAAACTAGGCCTCAGAGACCATGTCAATCTCATTTATTCTTCGACCGTGGCAAAGTCGATGGGATACGTGCCGGATGAAAACCGAGCGGCACGTATAAGACTTATAATACTATAGGTGCAATGTAGATCAGAATCATGAAACCTCGCCCCAAGGAAGAAAGTATACGAACCGTGCCAAGGTTACTTTTATTTCCCGGAATGACGCTGCAAGCAACGGACCAATTAAAAAATTGGTCTTATCGGATGGATAAAATTCTCGGGCTTATATGCGTGCAAGGAATCTCGAGCGTTCTAGATCTTTTGATTGGATCAGTGGTAACGATATCTTGTCCTTTCTAACGAGCATAATAACTAATAATAACCATCGTACTTCCCCACGTATTAGAATTGCGCTAATTTCACAAATGGTTAGGCGTATTAGTTGATGATTGGAATTGTTGGACGAAGAATCGATTTCGATGCACTGTGTAGAATTTGATATAGAGGCGAAAGAAAGTACACGCAGAAAAGAAAATCTGATAAGAGTGAAATTAGATAACACTCCAATTTCTATTTAGAGGATAACACGCTTGTCACACACAATTCCACTGCGCCGCACTTCTATGAAGTATTGACAATTCCCCTAAAAAGTTGTTCACCCTTAGAGTTTTGGATCAGTCTATTTTGTTTCTCAAATATTTTCTCTGTTTACTTTTTTGTAATACTTTCTTTTTTGGGGGGATGTCAGGACCTTCTTCGATTTTAATTTTGTTACGTACCGGCGAGGAGGATGGCGGCTATTACGAAGTACGTCCTCATGGTATAGTCTTGGTACGGAACAGATATGTCTAAGTATATATTATGCGATGCAAACGTGATTCAGATAACAACTTTAAATAAAAAAAAGATACTTGACGGACACTATCCCCTTGCAAGGAGGACTCTCTGTGTTGGCGCCCTGCGGGTCTCCACCTTTATATAAGTCATTGGTCACGTGTCGTCCCCCTCCTGCAAGCTTCTCAAGAAGAGGTACAACCTCTCTATGTCTCACGGAATTGTTGGAAGAGGGGTCCTCCTGAAAATGCTACCGAAAACCCCACCGAATACCTAATCTATCCTATCATCCTAACCTAGACGGACCCTCTTAACAGGCCACTTTTGATGTGGCTCCTTTTTATTTGTCCAGGGTCCGGTTCCAGTTCGTGGAACAAGTTTAGAATCACCAGTGGTTTGGCACGTCCGATTAGTAACTCCTAAATCCTTAGATAGTGCACATTGGAATTGTCCTTGAAACTGCATTTCTTGGCACTGTTAATTGATCTCAAGTAACTAATACAAGTTGATACTCCGATTATTTCAACTTCATTAGAATAGATTTCATCTCTAGCTAAATACAGCTTCTGGTGAAACCGCATAAGCCGCAGAGTATCTACACAGAAAAATAGTCGTCATTCCCTGGTACCGTGACTGAAGATGCTAACAATTTTTTTGCTAGATTCTGGATACAACGTCAGATAGTGATACTGTATAACTATACCTATATCGTATGTTCCAGTATGACTTGGCGTACAACAGGTCCAACAAAAGTTGAAGAGTCGAAGGCCATTCCGTTTGACTGCCGACTACTGAGTCATTGTCAGGCTGGTTCCTCTCCCTTGTCCCCATATTCACACATTATTAGTCAAGATACAGAAGTTGTATAAAGAGTGTACCTGATTGGCCGTGACTACTGGCAATGATTGCTCTAGTAAATCTACACATCTATTGAATATTCATAGTGCCTCTTATACGCTACGCTCTACTACGAAGGCTTCTTGTATCCTCGTCATGTCTCATTCTTTCGCAGGAATAAGAACAGGCCCACGCGAAGTCCAAAATTTCATTGGCATTGCCCAGGGAAACACGTGCTGGCACATTACAGTAACTATATGTTCTTATTGTACTGAGAAACGTGTAGGTCGCCATCATGTGTTTGTCGTATACGAGAGACTGTTACATACGACATTCAGTTCTCAATACAGAACGTCAAGCCTCGTCTCGAAGGACGCCGAGCGTCCAGAACACTTTCAGCGTCAACGAAACTTTCTCGTCCACGCATAATTCCTGTTTATTTAATAATTTTGACGGCCAAGCCTAGACAAATGCTTTCCGACACTTTGAATGAAGCCATTGTAGAATATGGAGGCGCATGCGCACTGGTTACTGTAAATTTAAATAAAAACATTCACAATTTAAATTGACAAATTTTACAAATTAAATTGTATACAGAATTACGTATACCTAATGTCCATGTCCTTTAATGATTATCTATCAAATTCAATTCGTTCTAATCAGTGATATATGTATGCATGATGCATGGTGCATTTTAGACAGCTCAGATGGCAAGACGGAAGTACATGATTGGTACTCTTGGAATTGAACGCTCTTCCGTATAACGGTAAAGTTGCACCAATGACGGAGAAGGTGGGCCTGTCCCATTCGAATCGTACGTGTCACGTTTTCTGTTCATATGTATAACTATATATATATATATATATAAATACACAATACCATAGAAAGATAAAGCCCTCTCTGTACATATAAAATCGATTGTATACATAGATAATGTCTCATTGGTGGGTTATTGCCGCTTATTACACGTAACCTGATCGCTGAGGTAACATCTTCCCACTGCGTTGCGTAATAAAGCCACTAGATGGCAGAGAGGCGCATCATGCTGTTGCAGATGTCCGTCTATAGAAATAACTCCTGAGGCTACGGCATGTATAAGTTCTCAACACACAGAACAATTCGTATATTTATACACTTTATCTGTAAGGATCGTGCAAGTGAAAGTGAAGAGGAGCTTCAGGTACACTTGGACAGCATCCAAGAGACCCTCTTCGCGGTATAAGGTCCACATCGCCGAGAATAAGGTTGTTGACACCTGGGTAAGCCTCCTTCGCGGGCTCGAGCCCGTTTACTGTCTACGTGTAGATGCATCCTGGCATGCCAATGAGTTCTCAGGTAGTTATATGGAGTTAATACGTAATGGAATAGGGTTTATAGTAATCAGGACTATACACGCCATTGCCATAACCTCTACTTTCCTTGTGCTGTCATATGCTGTATGAGGTTATCACGTATTTTCTCAATGCTTATATGGTTGGTATGACTGAGGGCCTTATATATGTATGTATAGCAGTACAGTTTCGGTAGACTCTCCTGAGACTACATAGCCTCGACCTTTACTTAATGCTCTTAGCGTTCATCGCAGCTCTGTAATCTCTTTTCTCCTATAGAAAGTGCCCGTGGAGACTTCACTGCCTACGTACTACATAAGTATTTACAGCCTTGCACGAGGATCGAATAATACAAAGGAGTTTCACGATCTAAGGCGAGTGGCTATATCTTCCTTAACCTTCCCGCCATGCATATTAGCATGGCTTTACTTTTTCTTTTATACCGCCTGCGGTTCTCTCACTTTTGTCACTCGCGATCAGAATTATAATTGTTATACTTAATTCACACATTGGAAATGCGTATGTAACGACTAATTTTACTTTTTTTATACAGTGCGTAGCTGCTGTCATCGCTACGAGATTCTTCTTGTTGCATATGGCTACTGTGTTGAAAAGGCCAGGAAAAGAGGTGTAACAGGAAGGTAACGAGGCGTAAAGAAATTCCTAGATCCTAGAAACGGCGCGGTTCCGTTCTGAATGTGACTACGGCCGACCAGGTTGCAAATGAGACCCTGCAGTGGCGATGACTGATCTCCTTCTAGATTTATATATTCACCTTGGATACGTACCTCAGGATTCCGGTAGGACTAACGGTTTATCAATGACGATTAAAACTTATCATACGACTGTCTATAGATATATTCAACCAATGGAAATCGTTACGTGCATTCATAAGTATTCATATGTTCTTGCGTAGGTGTCCATCGGGATGACGCGATTCGATTTACTTGTATTTTTGCCATACATGAGAAGTAACCATATCAGTTGGGCATCAAAATGTAGGTTTCTATAAATTAACACTTTTCACTTTTACAATTTTAATTTATTGCTTTACTATCACTTGATGCGTTCCCAAATTTTTTCAGTCTTTTTCTGATCCTGCACCTCGCTGTCTATCTCTTCCAATGGAAAAGGAGATGCATGAACCGGAATGCGGCATCGTCGTCCAAGGAGAACCACTCGGCGCTGCACCCTAGATTCGCGTTCACATCTGTATGGATGTATACGTATATTACCTATTTTCAATACGATCTTAAAGCACCGGTTTATCTTTAGACGGGACTATTGGCTCTTCCGCGAGAAAAGGTCGCTGATTCTATATTAATAGTAATTAGTAATGTTTTATATTGCAGAGATGATGGACTCTGAGGAACTGAGTGAATGTTATTACGACGATTTACTTCAGTTAAGTAAGAGGGGATTTCGGACGACATTATAAGGATCATTCAAAGGAGCTGCCTAACAGAGAGGAGCCATCTGTGTCACGGCCAGTATCTTAATAAGTAGCTGAGCTACTGTAATTCAGCGTGAACGGTATTATTCTCTGTATTAATAATATGTACGTACACGCATGTTCGAGAGACCGCGCCCTGACTCGCGCCTTTTTGCTTGAAGCCATACGAAAATACGAAGAAAGCAACCGGGGCGACGGGTGAAAGTCATCCAAAATGTCACTGAGTTTAACCTTAACGTTGCGGAGTACGAGCGAGGAGCGCGAGTTATGCGGCAACCTATAATGGAGAAGGGTGGAGAAGGAGAAACTTCTTGCATAAGCTACCCTCTGGGCTCTTCGTTATCGTCATACGTACGCCCGGTGGCTTTATGTCGACGTTAAATTCATAGGAAAGGCTGCGTCTATGTGCACATAGTCAATTTTGAGAGTATTCGGCACTGTTGCAACAGTTACTAATATCAGAGGGGGAAATACGTACATTGTAGACATTTAAACATATGTATTAGAATGTAGCAGAAGTATGAAGGGCAGGGGTAAAAATTGTTGAGACAGTGAGAAAACATATTGTAAAAAATGAAAGATTTCCTGCGTTTTATATAAATAAGATTTATATTTTCTGGTAGAAAGTGTTCTTATGACTACGGTTTAATATGGCGGGTTGTTTAATGTCTTCTGAGAATTTTGGAAAGGGGAGATTTACCACCGGGTAAGAATGGTGCTGGAAGCGCATCGACGCGCCTGGGGGCATCTGCGCGCCCTCGTCGCTGAGCGTCGTTGAGCGTCGGTGGCCGTCACTATTTTTCCCAAACCGGATTTTCAAACCGTATATGTAGCAGTCAGCTATAGTTTCCTTAGACACCGGAGTTGCAAAACCTCCGGCAAGGTGACCTAGTTGTACAACGAATGAAGTAGGTTGAGTAGATCTACCATACTATTGGATTTTGATTAAGTAGTAAATTGATGAAGAATCAGACTTCAGCTCCTTATTACAAAGTATTAAAACGTAAAAAAGACACGAGTACAAATGTCAGAGGAGGTTGATATACTATCTTGAAGTTGTAGAAAGAGAGAAAAAATATAATGAAAAATAGCTGCAGCTACGAGTTCTCAGTGAAAAATGTTGCATTGCAAAAGGAAGACGTTGAATATCAGCTAGATGAAAAATCGTCAGGGTTGTCGACGGAGATCGTATTACTAATCGTGGGCGAAAAATCCTGTGAATCTTTAGGATGATAAACCATGTTGTTCATTGCCAAGTGGAGTCTAACAGACACTCTACGTGTCTCTCGCTTCTTCTCATGCTCATTACTCATTATGCCTCTCTTTATAGGTTCCATGAATGTTGGTCTACTCGCAAGCCAATGGGTCACGTACGAGAAATGCAGTTATGCGTCCCACGCAACTTTATAAGAACCCACGGAAGCCCAGCCCCTGAGGAACAATGGATTTTAAACGCGCCGCCGATTGCTGGTTGCACATATATAGTTGTTCGTGGATATATGTCTATCAGGCACGCGTACAGGTGGTAAAAAATTAACAGAAAGACTGTCACGCCCAAGTCACGGGCGTGACCCATGCATAAAGATGCTCGGGTCACTTAACTTTCCTTTGATATAAGACATTATGGTCTCTTATGTAGTATATGTGAAATGTTCAGAGTTTTGCCAATCTACATTTTTGTTTATGCATTAAGCAATTAGAATTGAGTATTGTGAATTTCTGTTTCCGGAGGCAGTGGCATCGTCGAAAAACATATCTATATATACCTGCAGTGGATTCGCTATATTCGAAAGTCTTCTGGAAAGGTCGAGGACGATCCTCTGTACGAGCGTAAATACGTGTAAGTCTCGAAAGTTCCAAGCGAGCCGCCGGCTACAATAGTAACTGTCATTAATGACAGATTATGAAATTTTTAAGAAATAAAATTTTTTTCCTCTAGATCGTTTGGGAATGCGATTTCGTCTTCCTGGATTATTGGCAATGGCCATTTCAGCTCGGGCGTGGTCGTCAAGAAAGCCGGGAAAGTGATATCAGAGTCTGGAACGAGTGTGTCCGTGTTCTCCTAGTCAGCATGCAAGAACCCAATGGCGCACGACAACCTGTGAGTGTCGCCACGGAATAACTGGTTCGTGTGTGCGTCGTTTCTCCTTGCACTTTAGCGTCAATTCCCAGTCGATTTCCTTACTTTGAGAGAAATATGCACGCCAATATCCAAAGTATGTACTGAGATACACCTAACTTAACAATAAGGAAAAGGTATATAATATCATTATTCGGAGAATCTTATTAAGTATGGACATAGCGTATTTTCAGTCCAGAGACTCTCTCGCAAGGAGAGATGTGACCACAGGCCTGTCCCAGTTACATGTGACTACTGATGTTCTTTCTACATTTACTATAGGCAGTGTATAGCTTTTGCTACGAAGCAATCGTATTCACAATTTGCGCACGCTTGAGACTCCCTCCGTTTTACCATTCGCGGCCATTTTGAATGTTAAAGGAGCATCGGCGCGGAGAAGCGCTATGTGAAGATACATAGGTACCCTCGATTTGGTGCCTGTTTTAAATATTCCGATGGCGTGCCGCCATTTTCTAAGAATCTTTGACTACGTTTCATTGCCTTATGAATGATGCGGACACCTTAAAGGTGGAAACCTTTTTAGAGAGATCTTCCGTTATAAAGGTGTATGCTGGAGGTTAGTTAATGACGATGACTGCAGCGCATTCTGTTGGCAGAAGCGGAAAGTATTTAGGACGCGAAATGCAATGGCAGATTCATTTACCATGAATATCTCGCTTGATCTTCTGCAAGCATAGGTGGAAAGAACATCGCTGTGGGTAAGGTGGAATTCTCGGATGACTGGGTTCGAATGAATGAGTTTTAGATATAAAAATTCATTTATTCAAGCTTGCATTACAGAGCGGAAGTCCTAGATGGCTTCTCGATTAGCTGTAAAAGAAAGGTTCTCAATGAGTTTGGACATCCCAAGTCTCGTGCTGGTTATATTTGAAATGGGACATGATGTTAACTCACCACTTAGCAATAGTAAAGTGTCGGCAGGAGTCCGATGGTTTATCGTATATCTGACTGGATGGACACTGCACCAACTGAGGACGATTGTTCCTGCAGATGACGACGCTGCTGCAAGAATCCGTCAGTCTGTGTATGTTTCCATTTTCGCAGGGCGTTTTAGTCAATTCTGCTGGAAGTGCCTGTACTAATCCCCAAGGGTTTTGTACGATTGGAGTCTGGATGTCCGCAGCAGCAGCTTCTACTACTGAGAGTGGCTGCTGTGCCTGATTTTTAAGGTCTAATTCTATTTGGGAAGCAGCAGGTCGCTGGTGCCAGGGATCTGGCTCTACCTTGGTCAACCAAGGATTGCCAGGATAAGAGACTGGTGGAGGATATCCTGGTTGAGGAGGATATGTTATTGGTGGTTGAGGCGTTGATGGTTGTGTTGGATACGGATTTGGGATGTACGGTGGCTGAGGTTGCGGTGGTTGAGGTTGAGGTGGCTGAGGTTGAGGTCGCGGAGGATGAGGTGGTGTTATTGGTTCGACTATCGGTGTGATTGGTAATGGCGGTGGCTTTGGTGTAGCAGCTCCTTGACAGTCTACTTTGTAAGGGTAGTCGCATACACCTAGCTCCTGAAACATTCGCATCACGAACTTTTAGTACGCACAACTTAGTAAGAAACTCCATTTATGGTTTTACGAATAGACAGAGTCCTTGAAAGGGCTATGACTCCTAATTTTTTTTACTTCGTAATTTCATAGATTAAAATTCAACGTGGAATCTTTTGGCAAATTCTTACGTCGCTGTACACGAGTCCACGAGGACAGTTGAACTTGATTGGACGGCCGTTCAAGCACACATAGAATACCGAACAGTTGGTGGAACTTCTGTATCGCCCATGTAGATCTGGACAGTATTTAGATCCGGGTAGTAAAGGTGGTTCTGCACAGAAAAATTCGATTGAATGCGTAATTTGAGTATCTGTTATTTTCTTGCAGTTGTACTTACTAGGCGTGGGACCAGGTCTGCTGCCGCAGTTGACGTTGTAATCAAAGTCGCAAACACCGTTGAGGTCGTTGAACAAGAGTCCACCAGGACACTGCTGTTCGATCACCACATCGTCCCAGCAGTTGAGGTAATGCGCACAACTTTTGGGACTTGGAAATTGTCCTCTGAGACCAAGACAACCTGGCGCAGGAGTCGGCGGTAATGGAGGATACGGGGTACTTGAAATTGGTCTAGGAATCTCTCCTACACCGGGAGAACCAGGAGAACCTGGTGAACCAGGGGATCCCGGGAAACCAGGAGATCCCGGGGAACCAGGAGATCCCGGGGAACCAGGAGATCCCGGGGAACCAGGAGATCCCGGGGAACCAGGAGATCCGGGGGAACCAGGGGATCCCGGGGAACCAGGGGATCCGGGGGAACCAGGAGATCCCGAGGAACCAGGAGATCCCGGGGACCCAGGAAATCCGGGATAAAACTGTCTAACTGAATTCACGAATGGTTTTGGAGTAGTAGTAACATCCTTCACATGATCACGTTGTACGTCCAGCTTTTGAATATCCACCAAGTCCCACCAATGATGAGATCCTAAAACTAGGGAATAATGATAAAAATATGACTTTTAAATCATTATTATAACACACTTAATAAAAACTTACCAGAAGGTTGATGTTGAAAAGCTACTTGTCTCCCTCTTGAAGAAATCTCCTGCCCAGCCACGAGACTTAGAAGGGCAAGTATCAACAAGCCCATCATGGCCTCCTTGTCAGTAAAAAAAATTCTTATCAACGAACTGAACTCTCACAGAAGATAGATAATAAATGTTCAAAGTACTCGTTGACAATCCCGTTTCGCCAAATCGAATTGCAACCAACTGGCAAGTCCTTGGTTCGTGTCCTGATGCTGTGGGCTGGACCTCGACCGTCCCAGGGCTTACATAGGGCATCCCCCACCATCGGGATACAGGGAGCTACAGGACCCCAATTACACGCTCGCAAGGACCTCACCTCTTGCGCAGGAAGTGCAATGTCTTGCAAGCAGAGGAATCCCCACCTTGTACAAATTCAACGAAAAAAAGGAAAGAAAAAAAAAACGAAAATTATGCAGAAGAGTGCATGCACTTCTTTTGGGGGCCACAGCAATGGCACATGTCTCGGTTTGTTCCGGAAAGAATGTAACCGCAAGGATCCTCAAGAATCCTTTAAAAATTCCATTCGCAGTACTTACCCACGACTGTCATGCTTCCTTTCAAGGAGGGCCCTTGTGCATCTTGCGGGGACGGCTGGCGTCACATCATGCGGTTTATTATCCAGTACTTCTCGCAAATCCAACAAGTTTTGGGCAATGAGGAAGAGAGCACAAGTGGTTGGTATAACGTAATCTCTGAAATCCGTGCGTGGCAGGATGAGCTCCTCGTACAGGTTATCACGTGAGTCACGTTTTGGGTCCGTTTAGATAACAGCTACTAACCAAAAATGGTCATTTACAGAGGTACGTGCAGATTTATATCCTCACGTATTTAAACGTTTTATTGAGTCAATGAACCACAGTAATATTCATTCTAGGCTGTACGTGACATTTCTCTATCTATGAGATACGTGATGCGAATCTGTTTGTATTCTATGGCATCTCCTTGGACAGAACTTGGAGTATCATCTTTCAGGAGCCTCATGAAGTAGTCGAGGATGATTGAACGATCCTGCCGGTATTACTAAGCGATTCCAGCGTGTCTCTCGCCAGGGGATAGGTATATTTATATCTTGCACTTCTACGAAATGGTTTCGCTCGAAAATTCACCTCTCTGTGATCCTATATACATACATACACGTAGATATAACAGCCTATGGGCCTCCCTTGTCCCTTAGCTACGTTCCTTGTTTTCTTTTTCCTGCTTTTTCTTTTAGAATTTTTTTATTGCACCGTTGCTCCTCTCCTGTTCACTCTCATCCTCTTCCAAGTCTGTTTACAACGACCGGCTCTAGGAGGGCCAGAGGGTGGAATGCCGCGAGAAGAAGAGGAGCATCGGACCCCAAGAGGAAATAAAAGGAGGAACGAGCTCATGGATGGAATGGAATAAAAAAGGTGAGGAGCGGAGGCTGGATGCTGGTGGAAGGAAGAGAAGGTGGACCAAGTGCACGCCCTTTCGAACAATTAATTTCGCTGGAGTGATGGTGCACACTGTATATAAGATATGGGATAAGGAATTACTGTCATGGTCGACGTACACGTTAAATTTGGCAAACTTACACGACATGCCACTTAGCTTAATCATCAAGTATGGTACTGGCTTGATATCTTCGTAATGGCGACTATCGTTATGTCAAATTTCGCTAAATCCGTCCTTAAACGTCTCTCTCTTCTTTTTAGGTTGTCTTTGTAATTTGCATTGAGTAATCTGGAGCTGGATAACGGCAGGACCTCAACTGTAAACGCATGGGTATCCGCAAGTACAAGAATACCTCAGGTGCATACAATATTAAGGAAAAAATGTCCCGTAACGTCACTTGAACATTCGGACCACGTGTGGGTTGGTACCGTGCATTCCTTAGCAACTGGATGCACCCCCGTTAACCCTAAATTACAATCCCAAGAGAGCGAATACCTTTGGCTAGCGGGATAAGCTATGTTACTTATGACACCATAGGGGCTATCTAATAAATCCGGTAAACATACAGTATAGTTATATATACTCGGTATTGTATATACTAAAGAAGAGGCGCCACTTAACGCAATCTTTTAAGATGCTCAGCCAATATATATTCGCACAAGGAAAAATCAACCATTTTAACAATTTCCAGGCGGTAACATTCGTCGGTTTTCTACATATGAAGATAAATACGCTTTCGCATACGTATCTTCGTCTTATATGTGCAGTATAATGTGAGCACACGTTCGCATAACTGATGCAGGACGTTACATACGGATGCCCGTAGGGACCCACGTAACTCGGGACCTCAGACCAGATACGTGGTATCCAGCTTGTGGCTCCAGCTAAACGCTCTAATGAAGCGAATACATTTCGGGGAAGGAAGAATGGCGGTGCTGGACTCTGCTGTAAAAAATAATTAAAAAGGATACTAAGAGGATTCGCAGGATGATGGTGCGCAAGGGGAGTGCGGAGAATCCTTACAGCCAGAAGAAGAGGACGTGCTCGCGGTGGAGGTGTACCAGGAGGAGGAAAAGAAAGGAAAGAAAAGAGCAGATAAAGAAGGTGCCCTGAGGAGGTGAAGGAGGAGGAGGGGAGGAGGTGCTGTGGCTCGAACACGTCAAGGCCCAGGGGTCCTTGCTCTCCGGGTCATAGCGGCCCACAGACTCATAACATTTTACCTTACCCCGCCTGCCCACCACTCGACACTCTCAAATCTACAGTCCCACGGATTAGGAATTAGGGGATCGTTGATTAGCCGGATTACGTATAAGAATTTTCTTCTTGCCGGCGTATGAGGTTTTACTTTCTTTTTCAATCTATAATTGTACGCATTCATTAGTGGACTTGGTTACTTTTAGTCATTGTTTTTCACTTTTATATATTTAATGACGTCTTATTTTTCCAGAGAATCAAGTACATTCTTGCCTAATTAGGCGTACGTTATATTACATAGGATGAGGAGATACCCCATGTAATACTGCAACCAGATTTACTTGGCTGTATCACGGCTTGCTATTACGTACGGAGTCATGTGACGTGATGTCGGTAAATAGAAATTCATTTACAAAGGTAGAAAGTCAATTAAATAATTTTCATACTGATAATAAACTTTTGGATAAAATAAATAAAAAGTATCAACGTAGTATATTTCAATTATAATAATCGTATATTCAGCACCATTAGTATCCATGCAGACACCATACGTATTTCAGGTGACTAAAACCCACATGAATTCAGGATCTGGCATCGCAACAGGGCGACCGTCGTCGACATAAACAGTGGGAATTCTCGAGTTTTTGGAAGCGAATCGTTAATCCAAAGGCAAGATTTCTTACACACGTTTTGCATGGGATGTCCAGGGTACGGCGTAAACAAATCGTTTCCTGGACTCAGACTGGACGTCGTGTAGATTCGTATCTTTTATAGAGAGCGGACTCTAATTCTAGTGAACGATGTCGACGCAATTGCCAATGAAAGCTGCGATTTTCATTTCGAAATACATATATGACACAGGCTACGTCATTGGTGACTCGTATCTATATAAAACTATTTACTACATACATTATGGTTTCTGCTTCCCCAGTCGTCAACAACTAGCTACCACAAGGTATATGACTATATGAGCTTCCCGATTTCGCATAGCGTCGACATTACGAATATTTCGCAAGCGCTTCGAGCATTGTTTCATTCTTAAATCTGATTTCCTTTCCGCGAGAATTCTCACCGCATTTAGTTCAGAGAGATAGTCTCGCCTAGGTGCCGTCACCGCTCTTGAATGTATACGTAGAATTACCTCGGTGCGCTTCTTGCACAAGGATTTAAGGAGACAGATTAAACAAGAAAGAGAGACAAGAACATGAAAATATAAAAAGTCTATAGAAATGTCAGGAAAATGTTAAGGTTAAAGAATTTCGAGTACGTATGCCCAAGGTGGCGTAATAGCGTAACAGTATCCGTCATTGTCGAAATGCGTTTTTAGATTCCCAAGTTTGTCGCCCCTTGGGAAGTCGCCATTACGTATGTACGTACGTCGTATTCCGATAGACGAGGTCGTTGAGAAATTCCGACAAATTTAGAAAGGAATAGGAATTGATGTTTTTTTTTTCCTCCCAACAAGTCGGGGCGACGCAGTCCTTAGCAATAATAATAACTACAAACATTAAGACGGGTTCCGATTACCACTGTGTCTATGATGAGCTTGACAGTTATATTATTAATATGCTAGTCTTAACACAGTGTCCTGGGCAATTTCTTCGTTATCCTCGTATTTCACTTTTGTTTTCAGCCGACTATACAGCGTGGAGATGCGCATGGCGTGACGCGCGCCAAAGAAACCGTGAAGGGCCTTGGCGGCGATCCTGACATCTTGCATATTCCGCTGGAGCGAAGAAATGTAAAAAGAAGAAAAACAAAAGGGAAAAAAGATAAGGAGGAAGAAACATCGTAAAAATGTCCCAACGATATTGTGCGACAACCAGCTAACAAGGAAAAATGAAATCGGTTCAGGAATTATGAGATCCACAAGAGGAGAAGATGCTGGTAGCAATGTTAAGAGAAATGCAAGAGGAAGAGTAAGATAAAAAAAGAGGTGATATCTTCATTCGTATATTCACTAATAATAAAAGCCTTAACTAATTATTATATGTATTGTTTCCAATGGATATAGGTATTTGAATGGTGTCACTGCTTCTCTGGTATCCTGTCAACGTCCTTTAATTTCTGTGGCGAGAACAAATACTCTGCTATCACCAAAAAAACGTATCGTCAAGCGCCAAGACAAGGAGATTGAATAAAAATAGGAGCTGTAAGAAATATTAACAAGAGCAAGATGGTCGACGAGTCTCACCGATGGAAATTGACCGAGTAGAATGAAGCGAGAAACGTAGGAGAGATAGGAAAAAAAGAAATGAAAAAAGAAACCTGAAACCTACTGACTCACGTAGTCAGTGAATGGTATTCGAGATATCA
The DNA here is from genome assembly GCA_030142615.1 of Syrista parreyssii. Taxonomy (NCBI): domain Eukaryota; kingdom Metazoa; phylum Arthropoda; class Insecta; order Hymenoptera; family Cephidae; genus Syrista; species Syrista parreyssii. The sequence continues at coordinate 1,185,261 of JARQTG010000345.1, forward strand.
GAGACAACGAAGTCGATTTTTCTGGAGGTTCCGATGCCCCAGCGTCTCGACGACGGACGTCGGTGTCTCGATACCGCGGTTGCAGTGGAAGAAGCAGCCTGCTCGCCAAGAAGGCCTTCCTAGCTCAGAGACCGCGGCCAGAGAGTGGGGAGCTCATATAAGACCCAAGCCAAACGCCTCTCCCAGTGACCAGTCCCGACACGAAAACCCATCAGCCGAGCTTCTTCGTTCCTCACTGAGAACTTTTTGCTTTGGCACTTTAATGGTTCCATCGCCGAAGCTGCAAATTGCGTAGAGAAATACCGAGATCATCCTGCCAGTCAAGATCACAACGAACCGAGTATAGCCGAAATTACTAGCAATAATGGGACCGTACCAGGTAGCCACGTTCTTCCTGGTCCTCATTGCTGTCCAAGGTGAGTCATTTCAATACCTGAATAAGATCAATCAATTCTTTCAATGAACATTCGGTCACATAACATTCGATCGCTCAAAGAACGTCCTTGCCACTAACCATGAGATATAATATATTCACCTTACTTACTAAAGACATCTTAAGGGTCCACAGGACCCACCGCTGGGAGCGCCGCCAAAATATAATCGGTTGGATGCTGCGCACGCGATATTTAAAACTTGACGCGGGGTGGGTGAAAACATGAGAAGAAAATAGAAAGAATGATAAAAAAGAGATACGTAATACAGTAAGCTATAACGCGAACAATACGTTTTGTATAGTCAAGTAAAACATCATTTTGAATGAACTCGACCCACTTTCTATTTAGAGAATATATTTGATTCAGCGAAATTAAATATTTTGATTAAATTCATACTTGATTTTCTTTTCTTCTGCTACGTGTGCGCGTGCGTCCTGTGTCTATCAATATACAAGTATACTGAGTGCTGACCCAATTTTTCTATAAGTTCAATAGTCTTGTAATATCCCTCAAAGAGTCGAGGACGACCCCGCGTTTTCATTTAGACTCAATCGTTCTACGAGCCAGCACGTTAGGCCCAGCTGTCTCTCCAGCTAACTGCCCAATTACACGCATCCTCGCGAAAACAATGGCGGCCATTCGCCGGGCAGGTTTCACGCATCGCGTGTAGTACTTTCTCTCGTGTCTCACCGGGTGAAAATATGAAAGTAGCTCAACGAAGCAGCTTGTACTCTCTCTGGAGAGAATATCTCAGTGTGTAGGATCATTTAATTTCCAGCCTCCCGTATATCCCGGAACACTATGTTTATCGCATGAGGGGCCTTACGAGACACCGATCAGACCCCGACACTTCCTGAAGATAAAGGCTTTTCCGTGCTCCTAGCAGGATAACTAAATGACAAAGAAACCGGATTAACCGTTCCGCGGACTGGACTCGTTATATCCGGATGGTGATAAAAAGAAAGAAAAAGATAAAATGAAAAACAAGACCCCTCGTAACAAACGGAACGAAATGGAATGAGGGTTCATAATATTGTTACGTGTATTGCGTTGCACGGAAGGAATCATGATATCCCAGTTAAACGTAAATGGACTTGTGGTCTTATACCGAACCGTAACCGGGGCCTAGTCGCTGTCCAGCCGGTCATTTCCATGGAATACGAACGTAAACATTAGACGTAGACTAACTAATGGTACTGTACAGGGTATTTACTCTTTACGGAGTCGTAAAGGAAGGGAAAGTAACCCAGTGCCTCGCGCTAACTAACCGGGGCCTTACATAACCGGCTGGCACTCGGAGATGTCTCCGGGCCCACCATGTACATATACGCCTATCGTATCGCATTATCCCTACATAATCCGTTTAAAGGATTCCCTAGTCAGAAATCCCCAGGATTACTGTCCTCTTTACATCAGGATCAATTATCTCCCTACGTTCGTCCTGTACATGTTATTTGTACGTTGTGAGTGCACAAAATGATCTTGTGAAAAGAGACCTGTTACTGTATTAATCAGACATAAATGGTACAAACATTAAATTACCAATAGTCACTAGAATTTATTATTCCATTGTATAGTCTGTTATTCTGAGAATTCATTGTTATACCAGGTTGACTTGTTACCGGAAGTGGTGTCGTCAGGTTAAGGACGTCAGCCAAAAATAGAGGTGGATCCTAGATGATGATTCCTACTAACTAGACACGGAGATATGAACTCACTTGGAGGGAGTTCAAAGAATAACCAGGGTGCCCTGAAGGTTGCAAGTCAAGGCTAGGGACTTTCACTTGCGCTCTCTTGGGAGCGCAGTTCCACTAGACTTCCCACCTTCTTATTTCGATATTACTTACGATCAATAGATTCATCCATCCGTCTCTGTGTATGCACTGTGCATGCTTGGAACAGATTCCCGATTCATATCATGATCCTGGTATTCTTGGCTTCCTGGACCTTCTATTGTAGAGCTAGCTAACATCCTGAATCAAATGGAATAGTTACTTTTATCATTTCCCACCGCAAGTTTCACATACTGGCATATACTAGAAATGTCACTAGATTGTTACCGTTGATATTTAATTATCTGTATATTTATGAGCTGATCGTTATGTGTCCTGGTGTGTTGCAGGAATTCTGGCGCAAAAACAACAACAAGAGGATCCTTGTCAGACGAAAGCAAGAGTCGTTGGGGATGTTGAGTATTGTGATCGTTATTGGGAATGTGTCAATGGCCGCCCAGAATTGTTCGACTGTCCTAATGGGTTAGTCTTTGCTGGGAAGCATCGTGGCGTCACCGAGGGATGTGATTATCCATGGAGGGCTAATTATTGTGAGGGTAAACGCCAAGCCAATCCGCCAATTGGTGCTGAGCATTGTGATTGGCTCTATGGTATATTTGGCCATGAGACTTCATGTACGAGATATTGGACTTGTTGGAATGGAACTGCTACCGAACAGTTGTGCATTGGTGGACTGTTGTATAATGAACGTGCGCACTCTTGTGACTGGCCTGAGAACGTAGAGGGTTGCCAGAAGCACCGTGAGTCTCGTTAATTATAATTTATATACTTTCTGCGTTTGGTATTTCAAGTAACGATAAGTGATGCATGCTGGTAGTAAATATAATTTTCTCACATAATTTTCACCTTTTAAAATGTCACTGGCCTCCGTCGTTTAATTCATTATTATTCATGTACTATCGCCACACCTTCAACTCGAAGATTTTATATGATGACTTTCGCAGGAAAATGACGGTTTCTTTTGAAACATTAGAATGTATCGCGACGTGTGACACGTACCTGTATATATACGTGAACGTTTACCTACCGCAGACGGAACGTGGCGGATGTCTCAAAAATTTAAATAACGTTTCTCCCAGACGTTGTCGGTTCTCGAATCTTCTTATTTTGCATATTTACAGTATGGGAATGTAATAACAAATCTTTATATCTATTTCAGCACTGTGCAATGATGATGCCAACGGAAATGTACCCCTGGGTAAATCCTGCAATCGTTATTGGCAATGTCAGGGCGGATATCCTCGACTCCAGAGGTGTCCCGCCATGTTGGTCTTCGACAGAAGGTCATTGAGATGCGTTGTACCACCTACAGAGGACTGTGACGTACCAACGACGCCACCTAATCTCGAGGGTGAACTTCCGGATGGAAGGAACGAACAGGAACCGGAAGAGGAGAATTTACCACCTGGTGTACCATCTTTACCATCAGGCGCAGTACCGATCCCATTGAGAGCACGTGCCAGAAATTAAATTGGAGTTTTCCAATTGGATGATAAAAGTTATCACGTGGAATTTTGATTCTAAAAATTCGACGTTCTTTCACGGCACTTAAGAGGATCCATCGATTCTCCATTAGCACGTAAACACTTCTTATAGTTTTTTAGAATTATTTCTGACATCGTTATTACTTTACTATACCTATTCGATTACTATAGCCGCGCACGTCTCCCCTTTGAATTTTCTCATCCTCAATCAAAATGTAAATATTCCTCTTATTCATTTTTCCTTTTGCGGGTCACGCGCACACCACATCTATCCACTCTATCCATGCGCACTTTATTCACATGCACCCACCTCGTACGCGTATATCGTAACGTTTACTCTTACGCCTAAGTACGTAGATGATTCGTGCAATAAAGTATCGTTGTATATTTTTTTTATACGTAACATCTAAATTGTGCATTTATTTTTATTCACTTTACATTCTGTACTATATCATTGAGTTGCCACGACCCCTAGATCGTAGTTATACCACAAGCAGGTTGTACTTGATTGTTGTGCAATGCTGCACAATCGTGCGTGGCCAAAATTCATGTGATTTTCTTTAGTGTCCAACAAATCTCTCTAAAGACCCCGCTGTTTCATTATCTGTTAAAAAATATTTTTCTTTTTTTTTTTTCTTTCTTACAGACGTCTTTACGATAAAGGATGACAGAATCCGATTGATAAAGACGTCAATAAGACTGCTAGATCCTCCATTCTGACCAATACTTATTGCAGATGATTGGCGCTGTATAAACAGAAATTGCAGAAATAATAAGCTGCTCGTAAATGGTTATACAAGAAATGTGGATGTTACTAAAATTATCATTACGTACCAGTGAGGAATTTCCTCAGGATCCATACAGGTTAGGGAAACAGAATCAAAAAGTTTACCCTCCCCGCAGGTGATAAGGCGCGGATGACCATCTACGCAGGTGATGAGTCTGCCGCAATCACCAGGTACAGGGAATCTGTCAAGAGATAATGAATATATTCCTATTCATGAATCCGTCACCCCTTCTCATCAACATGATTGATGAATTTACCTGGGGAATGGCCAGAACTTAGCAGCAGCTGTACGAGTAGGAACCTTCTGGGGGCATTTGAAGCCAACAATAGCCTCAGGATTGCAGTATGGAAGTAATTGATCAGGCCAGACGCAGGTATGACTCTTAGGATCATATGCAAGACCAGGGGTGCAATGTTCCTGAAGAGGTGTTCCGTGGGTGCATTTAATGTAGGTGGTGCTGCATGACTCACTGTCTGGGTAAAGTCCAAATTGATGTTCACACCCTGGGCTGCTTATAGGTGTCACTGAGGAAATACAAGAGGAAATAAGAGAGCTCTCAACAGAGACCTTAGAAAAAAGCTCTCCACAAGATCTTGTCTTGTAATGTAAAAAAGACGCCATTATTGAATGTCCCGTGTTTATCGGAGCGTCTAGATTAACAGGATCTCAGGAAGGAGAGCGTAACGTGATATACTCACAGTCAGCCTTGCGTTCTCCGCAATGCACTGCCCAGTGGTAGTTGCAATGATTATGTATGGCACCATGTCCATCGAAGAGAAGACCGTTTTCGCAGTGTTCCAGAGTGAGCGTTCCATTGGTGCAGAGGAAGAATGCACTGCAATCTTCAGGATGAGCATAAGCTTGGACGCCATGTTGTTCAGGACACGCAGGTGCATTGAGAAGGGCAGCGCCAAGGGCTAAATATTTGTAAAAAATAATGGTTAAATTTAACCAAGAAAAAGCTTATGAAATAATCGTATGCAGTTGGATATACAGTTAGTTGCCATCGGCTATTATCATGAATAATGCATGATTGGAATGCACAGTGGGAATATCCCACCACCGCTATTGCGGAATCTTGTGCGTAGTGAAATTAAATAATTCGCGAGCCATGTTGGCGACAGTCGCGCACTTGGAGATGGTAATAGAAATATGATAGATTATGGGGGACTAGACGATGCGTCCATATGGCAAGTATAAGTAATGCAGTGAAAGCGGTTGTGGCTAAAGAATTCCTAAAGGTGTCGTAAGTCTCGTAGTCGCGGGGTCCTATGTTAAGAGAAGTTGCGGTATAGGTATGTGTATGTATGCAGGTACGGTGAGATTTCTGAGTGCCATAGGAAGGGGAATAAGCGTATAGGGTCTCACCATAAAATCATATGTAAGAGAGTGCGATAGGAAGACTACCCAGGGCCGTATACAACATCGGGATTCACTTAAGCTAAAGTCGCACCAATGTAAATATCCGTATTACGTACCTGTAGATATGAGGCCCAACAGGCCCAATAGACTCGCGCTCATACCGTAGCTCATGTCTGGTCTCGGTACGGACTGACTACTGAACTTAGAATCCCACTCATTGGTGAGTAGCGTTGGCCTCGGCTTGTACCAAGCCCCCTTCACTCATAAGAGGGGCCCCGAAATGGGCCCCTTCCCTGTTCACTCTCTTTTTCCAACGTTGATACTAATTACGGGGGATTTGTACGAGATCTCCCGACATGAACGGATGGGTTTCGATTGTTCTCTCCAGTTACGTCGCTTGACTTTTTGGGACTTTGCTCTGGGGCCTTACGTACTTTAGTCGCGCCCTCTACCATTACTCCTGTATATTGAACCCAAAGAAATTCGCAGTTTTTAAATTTGCAATATTAGTTTCAATTTTTTCAAAATTTTTTCTTACTCGAAAGCCATTGGGCCCCTCGGGCTCGGTGAGACGTACGCCGTTCTGACCCGAGTGTATTGCAGTAGACACGGACAAGGCCTCAGGGGCTTGACGTTGCTTACGCAATTGGTAAGCAAGAGGGGTCTCCGCCCCGAGGGAACCAGATCGCCTGACGCGATACCGATAGTGAAAGCCGTCAATCTGATATTACACACATTCTGTAGGTTATACAATGGCCTCCCGTATGCCCCTTATTCAGCCTCTATAAGTGGGACCGTTCACCAAACTACTTTTAGGGAGCGACACTAAGGTCGTTTCATTTTCGTTTTGCCTTTGGGCCGCCAGCCGGAGCTCGTGTCGAGGTCGTGCCTTTATCGGGTAAAATCGACGGGGACTGGCTGTAATTATGCAAAGAGAAAGGTCCCTGCTGATCCTGAATACGGAGAATGTGAGACTTTGCATAGGTCGAAGAGTCATCTGCAATTTTCCTACGAAAAAATTACCACAATGGAAAGTGCTTCAATGGACTAGTAATTTTACACAGATTTTAATAAAAGTTTAAGCTATATTTAGATTCGGTACTAGGATTGGGTATTTACGTGTAAAAAAAAAAGTAAAGATATTAACAAATAATTTGAGTATTATTGGAAATGCTACTTGACGCAATTACATAAAGAGAAAGGTACTCCGTCCAATAGCCACTAGGTGAACAATAACTTCGTCGCAGTTTGTAATAGCACATTTAATACGAAATTGCATAAGATTAAAATATTTATTGTTCTTAAAGAGTAAAAGTCGTTGGTTACATTGCTAACGTTGGCACGTGACTCAGTTCTTTTTCTTGTAATAGTCCTCGCTGCAACATAACAAAATGAATAGAATTTCTCGTTCCCATGCGTCACGCATAATACGGCAAGAAAAGGTTATGTACGCATGGGAGGTTGGAATGATAACAATGTGGATGAACTATGAAAAACGAATGGACATAACCTTAAAGTGAGATGATATATTATAGAATTACTCACCATCCTGGTACGTTGTCAGGTTCGGTACACCTGAAGCTATCTTCATTGTAAACGGTACCGTATTCGCACTGGCCCTTTTGAGGCCTTACGCCATTCCTGCATATGTAAAACTTGGCACAATCCTCAGGATGAGGATAAGTAGGATGCGGCAGGATTCTTCCTTGTGGTCCAGCGACGTCTCCTTCAGGACAAACAAACCCATCATCCAGAGCATCGCGTTTCACATCTTCGCAGAGTCTCGTGGCGTCTGCAGGCCAGACACAGGTGGCCATTTTGTCCTCGTAAACAAGTCCCGGTGGACAAGGCATTAATTGGGCCACTCCGTCAATACAGTTAACAAAATGGTCGCAAGAGGTTGGGTCGTCAAGTTTGAAATAACCATTAGCACGTGGACATTGTTTGCTGACCTGGGGTTCCTCTGTAAAAAAATTAATTTTTTAAAAATATCCACTAGGAAAATTGTCAAGATTATTGCAAACAATTAGTCATCAGGGTACTGGAAACTCACGTAGCAGGGTGCGGTCGCCGCAGGGTACGTTAGCTGGTATGTCACAGAAATCTTTCTTAGGATTGTCGTCCCTGAAGACGAGGCCGTCCTTGCATAGACGTTCTTCCGGTTGCCCGTCTACGCATGCGTAGTAAAGATCGCACTGTTCAGGGTCCGGAAAAAAACCCTTAGTCTCCGGACAGCGGAATTGCGCCTGACTTCTGGTTATAATGGCGGTAGCCAACATGAGCGATACAATAAACCGACACCCTGTAGATGCCATACTTAAGAATCTTTGCTGATCGTGGATCTTCCTTCTCTGGCAAGGAGGTACGCGACGTGACTGACTTCTCGGTCCCGATTTGCTCGACTGCATTCTACCACTGTCTCATTTCACGACCCCTCCCCTTTCTTCGAAAGCCCTCTCTTCCTCTTTCTCCTCCCCAGTTCAGGTAGGAGAGGGTCAGACAGCTGTTCTCCTTGCTATCCTTTATGCCAAAAGACCTACCTACTCTCATTTGCATTTAGTTTTATTCTATTTTACATTGGCTATTTTGGTAGACACATGTACTATACATATATATACATATGCAAGAAGACGGGTCGTGACTCTAGAAAGCTTTAACATTTCTCTGAATATCAAAATGAATCCTGTGATTTGTATATTGCAGCCTTTAAGCGGGGACCTGGGTAGCATACGTTTAATTTTCACTAGATTTACATATTATATCTGAGTGCATCATTGTATATCATATATATGTATAAGAACCAAACATATCTGAAGTCGCGAGAAAGCACGCGTCACGGATTCCTGAACACAGAGCTATGTTTTATACCATTGGCTATTGGTATCCTCGGAATTTGATCTACGAGAGAAGTGTGAAAAAACAACATTGTCACGTCTTCATTCATCTTTAGTTTTATCTATTAATAGGTTGTACGTACACGTGCTCAGTTACTTGGTACCTGCAGGTACTGAGTCCTGCCTCCCGTAACGTAGGAAAGCAGAACCGATCGGTTCGCAATGGCTTTTACTCAAGATCAATAGCTGCAAGAAAGTCTGCAAGTCCCAGGTTCGACGGTCCCCATCGCATCGCGATATCGTCTCCTTTGGAAAAACGAGGAAAGGCTTGTCGCTCTCTTGTAAATAAGGTGAAAGTCAGTACAGACGGCGACGATCTGCCTGGGTGAACATTCAAGGATCGACGCCCCTTTTACCAGTGCATAACCACATACAGTTTATATGTGTTTCTTACTTGCTTGTTTATATGTTACATGATTGCTACTGTAGTCGGATACTTTCTTTAGTATCGATATCGTATACTGGTAGTTTCAAAATTTATAAGAAATCCGTACGTGCGTTGATAAATGTGTGTTCACCGTGTTACGTGGCTTTTATTAGGACGCAATTTGCGAGGGTAATTTTTATCGAGGCAACCAACATTTCCAGGGAAAAATTGTCATTTATTGTAAAACATTTACAAGGCTAAATTCTTTCGTAATTATACAAAATACACGATAGGATTAAAAAGTTGGCTTTGGGGTCCCGATGCGGGACAGGAGTACTTCGTATGTCATCTTAGGCCTTCTTGTCATCATCCTTGTACCAGTCCTCGCTGTATATTAAGTGTATTGTTAGATTTGTGTCTTTGTACAATTTCATTAATACTTTATTTACTACATACCATCCAGGTACATTCTCAGGAGCGTCGCATCTCTGCTGTTCATCGTTATAAACAGTACCATCGCTACAACCCTGTTCACGTGGTGTAACGCCGTTCAAACATACGTAGAATTTCTGACAGTCCTCAGGGTGAGCATATTTGGGATGATCGACGGCCATTCCTCTGCTGTCAACTTGACCTTCCTTGGGACACTCGAAACCATCCTTAAGCTTGTTTCCAACCTTGCCACAGTTCTGTGAGGTTGATAAAATGTTGGATTAATTTTTATTCGGTTAGACTAACCAAAAAATTGTATTAATTAACAATTTTAATTATTGACTTTATATTGACTTTTTATTTCTCGTTACATACCTCGCGGCCAGCGCTATCAGGCCAAACACATGTTCCACTGTACTCATCAAAGTGCAATCCAGTGGTGCACGTGATCTCAATGGCTTCGCCATCGATGCAGTTGTAGAAGATGTTGCATACGGTTGGGTCAGGATGGGCAAAGAAACCGTTACGTCTTGGACATTTTTTCGTAGGCTGTGGTGGTTCTATATTGTGGGAATAAATAATATTTATATTAGAAAAATTTTATATTTTCCTATTTTTAACAAACCGACAGATTTACTTACGCAATTCGAGACGATCACCGCAATCGACGTTGAAAACGTGGTCGCACTTGTTTATTTTGCGGTTCAAAGGGTCAAAGACAAGACCATCCGGACAAAGCTTCTCCGTCGCCACGCCATCTACGCAGTTGTAAAATTTGTCGCACTGTACTGCATCCTCGAATTGACCATCGGGTTTCGGGCAGTTGTAGGCGCCATCTGTTAGAACAAATTATATTCAGTGAAAGTTATTAGTCCGAATCACATTTGGCATAGAGGCTAAGCTAGGTTAGAATCTTGTGGGAACAAGGACGTTGAACCTTGTACGGTTCATCTTGTGTGGATCATCATCACTGTTTTTAATTATGTAATTCGCAACGACTACTGTTCCTAGGCAGAGATCACTTATGCAACTGGGAGACAGCTATCTGACATTTACATTTTAGAAAGTAACGCCGGTCCCGCCGGAACACGCGGCCTTAAGTGTATGGAATATAAATATCATCGTGAAGATTTAATAACCTATAGCATCCCGAATGAAAGAAGTGACGAGCATTTATCATTAAGTGTATAATAATTTCTTGTGAATGATGAATCACTGTATTTCTGCAATAAGCTGCACTTTCCTTCCATGGTAGTGAAATCCTGGAGTCGTGTAATGGAAATGAATAAAAACTCCATAAGACCCATAAATCCGATACCATATGTTACCTTATTCGCTTTCCCATAGAAAGTAGGCTCATTGTAATTTTACTATGGTTTACTATGAAATTCTTAGTTTCTCTAGGCTGTCATATGAATTGTGTATTTTTTATTTATTATTTGCCATCGATATACTCACTTGCTACTGTGGCTAAAGCCAGGATCAGCACTAGGCACACTTTAGCCATTTTGTTGATGGTCGTGTTAACTGTCGTAGAGAGTAGGTACCGGTTACTAAATATAATAGTGACTTTGACAACTAGAGGTTAATTTTTGGACCCGCTCTTTGGAATAGCGTCTCGTCGCGAGAGACTGCAGTCAGAACGGCTCTCCTCAGGGTATACCTTACCGATCCCCACTATGGCACATTTCCCCACTTTCGCTGCGTGTACACACCAGGAGGCCAGACTACCGAACGTCACACACCATCGCTGGGGATAGCCGTTGAGAATTAAGATTACCTGTGATTTGACCATTACGGACTTTTACCGTGAATTTTACCTTCTTGTTATTTTCTATATGCTTTGCTCTCTCGTTTAGTCATTTCTGGTCTACGGCATTTCTCTAGGATCCGTTTGATATTCTGTTAATTTTTTCGCTTTTTTTTCACACTTTGGATTTTATTTATTTTCAGTCACTCTGAGACTTGTGCATTCAAATGTGAGAGAAAAACGGAACGGTTGCTGGTACTTTGATTTTATGAAGTATTAGCTTTATTTATTTTTGTCTTTTAGGAGAAATCGCAGTGCATATTTGTCAATTTTTAATTTCCTTAGGGTAGATTTTGGAAAAATTTTACTTTTGAGCCATACGGTGGTTTCTTAGTATTGCTTGCCAAGATTCTATAGCTGGTCAACGTAACGGTTGTGTGGTGATCTATAGGAATGGAAGAAATGGACGCTAAACAGTCGATGGCGAAAGGCTGGTACCGTCGTGGTGACGTCACCAGACGCTTAAGAATGTATTTTCGCTGACTGCGTCGCATTACGATTCCTTTTTGTTATTGCTTCATTGATATTTCGACAGGATACTTGAAAGATGTATTTTTAAACCAGACCCTTGGGGGTTGAATATAATTTCATAAGAACTTCACTACTTTAAATGGCTAATCCGTAAAGTAAAATAACGATAACAATAACAATGAATTCTTGTGAAAATGTTTATTGTACAAATTAATAAAAATGTATCTTAATCTTAAATATCGAGTCTTGTTTCTACGTGGGCCTTGAACTCTTTCTTCTGCTTGGTCCCCCAGTAGGTTTTGGTTTTGGAGGTGGATTTTCCAAAGCATCCAATTCCTGATCAGTAAGTTGACCCTTGTACCAATCCTTGCTGTAATAGAAAAAAACATAATTGAAAATGTATAAAAATGCCAATAAGAAAATTGCCATTGACTTATGTCTAGAAAATGAAATTACGTGAAATTGAAAATCTATCGAAATGAATTCTGGAACCGCATCCGATTAATCAACAGAAATTCTTTTTGCTGTCAATACTATGGAAAGTATAGCATAACGGATCGGCCAGATAATGGCGGCGATTCGCTTCACGTAACACTCAGTCCTTGAGACTGAAAGCTTTCTTTTTCCAGAGTTTATGTTATTTTATTTTTATTTTCTGATCTGGCCGTACAGAACATAAATGCATAAATTATCACAGAGTCACTTACCATTCTGGAATCTTTCGGGCCCAATCGCACTTGCCAGTCCTCTCGTCAAAAGCCTGTCCAAGTTTGCATCCACTTCTTCGTGGAATTTCGCCATTGACACAGACATAAAAGTATTGACAGTCTTCAGCATCCGCATAACGAGGATGAGTCGCAGCGACCGAATCGTCGACCTTGGGACAAGTGAAGTTGAAAAGTTCCCTGGAGCCACAGCCCTTTTTCTGGGCCTCATCAGGCCAGTTGCATATGCCAGTCTTCTCAGAGAATACCAAACCGTCAGGGCAGGTGATCATGTTGAATTTACCTTCCACGCAATAATAAAATGTATCACATATGCTTGTATCTTCATGTGCGAAGTAACCGTGCATACGTGGACAGTGGTGACTCGGTTGAGGTTTTTCTGCAATAACAATTAATAAATTTCATTATATTCCTATTACTCATAAATCTTTTTCTTAGTGGGTACCAGGAATTTGGGACTTACGGAGCTTGGGCCTCTTGGAGCAATCAATACCGAAAGGTAAGTCGCATTTTTCATGCTGGGGACTGAAGTCATTGAATACTAGTCCATCGGGACATAATTTCTCAGTACTCTTGCCGTCGCGACAATCATGATATTTGTCGCATTGTTCAGCATCCGGAAAGTATCCATTAGGTTCAGGACACTCATCCGATAGTTCATCATCTTCGTACTCATCCTCCTGAACAGGCCCCTTTTTCTCAGACGGTAAAGCCGCCTTACGTCGGCTTTGTTCAGCAGCCTCCTGTTTTCTTGTCAGGGCGTTCACAGCCCCTGAAAAATATCAAAATTCTCATTACATCCGTAATAACAGCTCTTAATGATAAAACGAAGAAAAAGTAAGTAAAAAATAAAAAAATATCCAAGCCATCTGATTAGAATGCGGAAATCATGTCGACAGCAATAATAAAATAACGGTACGCACAAGAGTCCAACGTGAGTGGCTCTTGACATTTTCAAGGTAGTTTATCCGTCCCTGAACGAAGTGACTTGTATGGGCCTTATAACCATCGTGTAAGTGTGTATAGAGGAAAGGATAAAAGGCGCAGTAGAGATTGACGAGAAGGAGAAGGTGGAGGAGGAGATAGACGCCGGTCGACCTCGCGTATGAAAGAAAGCGAGAAAGTGCTTGGGGCCTCATGGCGCAGACAGGATCTTTACTATTGTGGGTCCGTACATGGATACCGCTTTCCAGTTTTTAGCGAAATTCCAATGGAGACTGTTAAATGAGGGACCAGTCGATTTTTTCGATCTCTCTCTCTCTCTCTCTTGATATCTTTTTCGTTAAGCCATACAAGAGATTTACGATAGTTTATTTCGTAATGGCACTTTCTTGCCTCGTATAGTACAGATTTTCATGCAGACATAATAATTTAATGTTACTGTAGTTCTGTCATGGCTCTCTGAACCTTTTCTTCTCTTCTTTTTTCATTTTTCTAATGGCCGTCGACTTACCCAGGCACACGAGGAGACAAATCAGCTTTGTCTTCATGTCTGCCGTAGATGGTGAACACTAATCGTAATTTATCGTAGTCTTGCGGAACGATCGATATCCGTCACGGGGTTTTCCCTAATGCTTCGGTAACCCTCGGTACTTTACTTGATGATGACTAGAGACTACTGGGGCCCGAACTGGGCCTCAAAGCCTTATATGCGGCCCCCACTTTTATTCTACAACGGCAACGGGTTACAACACTCCTGCTTGACAGAGAAGTGTAGTCTAAGGAGAGCTACTCTTCTGCATACTTGCATTGACACGATATAGTTACACGTATGGTGCATACGATGTCATCAAAAGTTATTTTCATAGTCATTGTTGGTGGGGTGGTTGGTGAAGAAGTGGGGGAGCCAAACAACAAAGAACCGATTCAGTACCGGTTGGTGTATTTATAGACGTCCAATAAAATAGTAGTTATTAAATACTCCTGAAATTCGTCTGATGTCGTTTAGACAGAACGAATATAAGTGATGTTTAATGTTGTTCGAGAAAATCCTAGGACGGATATTTTGGAGCCTCTTTGGAGAGATTTATGGAATTTTGAAAATCTTAATATGCCGTCTCACGGTCCCACCATCCACCTGGATTCCTTCTGATCCACAGTTTTCGCAGTTCGTCGTATATTAGGATCGTTAAGGCGAATGGAACTCCTGGTAACCACCATTCTGCTCTCATGGGATACGTCTTCAAAATGACGTCCATGTAAGGGGCATAACACACCACACAAGCCATTCCAGTTTCGAAGAGCAGTCCGAAATTTAGGACCCAGTTGTTCATTCCTTGTTGGAATATCGAATTCCTACGTGTTTTGCATATTATTACATCTGCCCATTGTACTATTACTATGCTGACGAAGAAAGCTGTGTGGCATGTATATTCCAAGACTTTTCTTTGCTTGTATGTCCACTCTTGACCGTAACTGTCCGTTAGATCGTTTATGGCTACGCTGTCCCAGTACGATCGAAGATCCAACAATCTACTTGGCAAAAATCCATGTTCAGCCATTATTACTAAATAAGTGAAGAAACCTGCTGCTGCTTCTATAATGCCAATCTGTCCATAAGCCATGAAGATCAATTTCCGACTTACTAAATGATCCACTTGGGGAATTCTGGGTCTTCTAAAAATAAAATGGGAATTTTATGTTCATCTGTCCTTGACATAAATATGAATGACAATTACCTGGACATGATGTCGCTTTCGGATTTTTCATAAGCCAATGAAATTGCTGGCCACATATCAGTACCCAGATCGATACATAATATGCATATGACACCGACCGGAAGTGGTATGCCAAGTGCAATGAACGCAAGAAATGGCGTCATCTCGGGAACATTACTAGCTAACGTATAAGCTATGCTTGATTTGAGATTATCAAAGATTGTACGTCCTTCCTCAATTCCAGTTACAATGGAGGCAAAATTGTCATCAAGTAATATTAAATCAGCCACTTGCCTACTGACGTCGGATCCTTAGCAATTCCCATGAAGAACAAAGAAATCTCATTAGAACGGATATTAATATTATAGAATCTAATGTTCGAGACTGAATAGATCTTGATACTTTGTATTTTATTGGCTATGTACGTACGCACACTGATTCAATATCTAAGCACGTATTTCTGCGCACATGCATTCTACCAGCGCCGCCAATCTTGATGGATGGTGCTTTAAGTTAGTATTTTCGTTTGCATGTACACTGAAATACATATTTAAATATGGGATCTGTGTACGTACGTATGTAACGAATAGGTCACCTGCAATTCCCATGGCAATTCCAATATCTGCTTGTTTAAGTGCTGGTGAGTCATTAACCCCGTCCCCAGTAACAGCAGTAATCAGGTACAGTCTCTGACAGCTTTCAACTATCTGAAGTTTTTGAACCGGTGACGTCCTGGCGATCACAATTTCTGGATAACGTCGTATAATATTGTCCAATTCATTGGGTCCTAAGTCTCGTAATTCCGGGCCAGTCAATACTATGGAATGTCCTTCCGAGTCGGTTTGGTCCTCGGTGATGATCCCTACGTACTTGGCTATGGCCCTGGCCGTGTCAGGATGGTCACCCGTAACCATGATTACCTTGATACCGGCGTAACGACATTTGTAGACAGCGTCGGGGACCGGCGGCCTCGGTGGGTCCATCATTGAGATCAGGCCCACCTGTATACCATACAATCGCATATAATTTGTCACCTTTCATTTTCAATCGTACACTCCTTACATATATAATTCGCCTGAGCGGATGACCTTTACTACACTGAATCTGCTTGTTCAGAAAGGCTCACGCCTTTTCATACCCGTTTAACGGGTTTCTTCCCATTGCAAATATCTCATCGTGACACACAGTATAGAAATTCTACGAAAAGAATTTATTCCTACCAATCTTAAATCACGAACTGGAAAGTTCGGTGGGTCTGCATTAAATTGAAAACCCTGAGGAAATGTAACTGGCGACAATTCCAAGTCAGCAAGGCCCAGTACACGTTCACCATTCTTCGCCAGGATCTTGCAGGCTTCTGTGTACGCCATTTTGGTGTTTTCGTCGAGATCACGAGTCTCCTTGCCGGATGAATATTTTGTACAGCGTTCAAGAACACTTTCAGGCGCACCCTTAAGTGATACTAGGTGAACACCCTGTTTCAGATGAACATTCGCCTGGAACTTGTCGGTAGAGTTGAATGGAATTTCGAAGACCTGAATAATTTCAATGAATTGTGATTAAATTGTCAAATCTCTGAATATTATGGAATTGTGTATACTTTGTTTCAGTGTAAATAATGTGAAATATCCAGTTTCTACTTTCACTCTTAAGGTTTCTATTACAAATGATACAATAGTTTATACCTTTATATATTCCTTTCTGTATGCTTCAGCACCACCTTTTACAAGAACTTCCATACATTTGAGTAAAGCACCGTCAGAAGCATCGCCTAGAATTTTTCTTTTATTCAATGGCAATGGGGGCTCAATAGTACTATCTTGTTGGACCCATTCAGCTCTATTACAGAGACTAGCTATCCTAGCTATGTCCTGAAAGCATGGAGTATTCACATATTTTCTCCAGGTATCAGAAGCCATGACTTCTTTTAAAGAACCGTCGTACCACATATGGCGAACCTATAAATCATATGTGATAGATATTAAAAGTCGACGTATGCCAATTAATAAGTAATATATCAATCTTCAATTAGATCCTCACGGTCATTTTATTTTGCGTGAGCGTCCCAGTTTTATCAGAACAAATAACAGCAGTGCATCCCAGGGTCTCAATGGCCTCGAGATTTTTCACTAGACAATTTTTACTCGCCATTCTTTTGGCAGTCAAAGTCAAACTCACTGTCACGGTAGCAATAAGACCTTCTGGCACATTGGCAACTATAATGCCAATAAGAAATACTACTGAATCTACCCAATCATAGCCAAGAGCTAATGACATTCCAAAAAATGATACACCCAAGAAAACGGCCCAGGATGATATAAATCTCATAAACAAATGGATTTCGCGAGACAATGGCGTCGGCCTTGAAGAAAGTCTTGAAGTTAATTTAGCCACTCTACCCATTATGGTCTGATCACCACAAGCGACTACTATTCCTTTTCCAGTGCCTAAAATCATTTTAATATAAGTATAAATGTATAGAAAATGCTATGAATTATATAAAAGTACCTTCTACGACGCTAGTAGAAAAGAACGCCATATTTCTAGCTTCCAACAGAGCTCCTTCTGATATTTTTGAAGATCTTAGTTGTGGTACGGATTCTCCAGTAAGAGAGGCGTTATCTACCTTCATTCCTTAATAAAAAGGGACAAAAATTGAGCAAAGGAACAAAAACAGGATTAAGGTGAAAATAAAAGAATACAATCTTCCTGAACAGGTAAATCCACCTTGGCATTCCAGGATTCTAATGTCAGCAGGAACTCGGTCACCGGTTTCCAGCAGAACGACATCGCCGAGTACCAATTCAGAGACGTATATTTCCTTCAATTCGGAATCGCGCAGGACTTTTGCTTTCTCTGGTAACATTTGCTTGAATGATTCCATTATTCTGGAACTTTTTGCCTCCTGATAGTAGCTGAACATTCCTGTTACCATAATCAGGATTACCAGAACGACGCCAAGCCACAGGTGATCCTGAGACGCTTCCCCTGAGGTTTGTTGCTCAACGAAATAACTAGCAAAGCAAAGTACAGCTCCAACCTGTTAAAAAATATTTCGACATAATAAACACAATCTTGTATTAATCATAAACTTCTTCAATTATTAACAGACCCAAATTAACTGTGAAAATCCTCTGCAGCAGCAGCGAATAGCTTTTACGATTTCTGGGGTTTGCTTTGGCGGCGTTAAAGAATTCATTCCGTGTTGCCGTAAAAGTTCTCTAGCTACATTAGACGACAATCCATGTTGCGAATCAGTTTTAAATCTACTCATCAGAACGGTTATGTCTGCCTTGTGAACGTCGGTATCGACATCGCAACGAAGAGCGTCTGTATTATGCGATGGTCCAGCCTTAAGGAGTCCTGGCATTTTCTTGAACTTCACGAAAAATTCCTCTTTAGTAATAAAATCTCTAAAAAGATTAGTCCAACGAATTTTGCATTTATGACATAAAAAGATTAGAAGTAACAAATAAATGATAGCTAGTTAGCACCAAAAAAAATGGCGCTTAGTATCCGGCTATAATCTTCCTTCATGACATTTATGTTCTAGGTGGGGCTAGAATCCTTTCCTTTCTTTTCCTTGTGGCTGTATTCCCAATGAGGGACATGTCCCAGTGGGGCTAGAATCAGAGTTCACAAGAGATCAAACCTGGTCGCTAGTGGTAGACACTTGGAGAAAGCACGGGAAGAAAGTAACATAAGATACAAGTGCTGCCAAGGTGGTGAACCTTGCTAATCGATAAAGAGAAACCCCAACCGATGCGGCAGAGTACGACATTACTGGTAGAGCATTAAAGGGAAGCGAATATGTAGCGGATATAGCGGCGTCGTGGCGCTAGTGTGCAAAGACCGAATTCGGGATCGAGTCTCGTCTCTGGACTTGGTGAGACGACGCCACGCAGAGGAAATGAGTCCGGGCTGAGTTCCGCCATAGCGGTGGTATACTTTGTCCCGCTCGCTACTTGTGACGCGACGCTTACCGACGCTCGGCGTTGTCCCCACTGGATGCGCGATCGGGTAAAATTAACGCGAGTGTAAGTGCTTTGCTTCATATTTATATTTGCGAATCGTACGAACTCCACGATAATGGAGAGCAGGCCGGCGCCGCTCCGTTCGAGGCGAGTTTGTAGATTCTGCCTAACGGAGTCCGAGCCGCTGAGTTTCATCTACGAGAGGGACCACAGCAAGCCTTTCCAGGTGCCGCTTACCCTGCAGATTATGTCGTGCGTCGCCATCGAGGTAATACAGAATATAAGCTAGAGCTTTTAACTTACTTAGATCGTCACTATCCTTATAGCTCCTCTAGTCATAGAATTTTCATATGTACCTATTAATTGATATTGGTGGAATCGGTGAAATGTGGACGAGTCAATAGCTTTGACTGGCACGGATAACATAGGAATCTTCTTTAACGGCTGAGGCGGCCATTGAACGCACAGCGTCGTATCTTTTTATTGCATAGAGGAAATTACATGTGTGTGTGTGTCTTGCTACGTATGTAGCCTGCTAGCTATCCCCACCAGGCGTTTTGATGCTCCAGCATGGAATCTCAAACAATAGATATTTTGGCGGGAACGATATTTTTAGAGAATGTCAATACTTGTTATGAAAATTAAAAATATTTTATTGCATTTGACTGTAGCGCGATGAAATTAGAATATATTTCACTTGATATTATGATAAGGACATTTTTGTGCAGTGCTCTGATTACTCAAGGGAGAATGATCTTGCTGGATTGTAAATGTACGATGCTGCCATTCTTGTCTGTAGGTATACGCCGCGGATGGGATGCCACAAATGATATGCAGCATGTGTCGCTGGAACTTGGACCGCTCCTACAAGTTCAAGCTGCAATGCAAGAAAGCAGATGAGGCCCTGAGAGCTTATCCACTTTCAGGAGTCTTGCCGAGACCATTTCCACCAATTTCAAACGACCCACCCGAGACAGGCACTAAGAGGTCAGCAGAGCAGAGGAGCCAGAACGAGCAGTCAAAGAAGCCAAAGGTGGACAGCAATGAACGCGAAAGAAGAGAGACCAGAGAGCGAGAACGTGAACGAGAAAGACAGTCTGAGAAACAGAGGGACAAAGCTGAGCGTCATGACCTGTATGATGAGGAGCAGGATGGCGGGAGTGAAGGCGATCATGAGACATCTAACGAGAAGGAAGACAGAAAATTAGAACCTGGTGAAATAAGAGTTCACGCCTGTGACCAATGCGATCGCACTTTCCCATTGAGACAAGCACTTCAGCTTCACGTGCAGCGAGCACATCGTGATCGCAACTACAAGTGCACTGAATGCGACCGGATGTTCTTTTCTAAGTATGATCTGACTAAGCATATGACCACGCATTCCGAGGAGAAGCCATTCTCTTGTCCGATTTGTCATAAGCAGTTTTCACGAGCTAACCTTCTCCAACGCCATGAGAAGGTACACAGAGAGGAGTTGCGCTATGGTTGTCAGCACTGCGACCGAGAATTCTTTACTACTGAGGAATTAGAGAAACACGAGGAGTCCGTTCACAAAGCGATCAAGCCCTATCAATGTAACATTTGCAACAAACGCTTTACTTACAAACAGGGTCTAGAGCGACATGAGATGCTTCATAATGAGGACAACACCTTTGTCTGTGAATACTGTAAGGAAGCCTTCCGCACCAGTACTAAGCTTGCTCGTCATCTTTCTACTCATTCTGGACATAGGCCATACCTTTGCAAACTGTGTCCACGTACGTTCCTTCTCTCTCATCATCTTACTAGACACATGCGCTCGCACTCTGTTGAAAAACGACACGTTTGCGAAGACTGTGGTAAAGCTTTCAAACGCAAGGAAAGCCTTGAGGTACATCAGCTCACTCATAGTAAAAGGTCGGGCATGGGTCTTACATGTGACGTCTGCCAAGAGTCTTGTAGAAACAGGGCTGATTATGTGACACACATTAAACAGCATATTGAAGCTGGTGAGAAAATGGGGCCAGATGGATTACCCCCTGATTCTACAAAGGACAAACCAGAGTCTGATTCTGAGGAGGAAGAGGAAGAGGAACAGTACTCTGATGGAGATGATGATTATGAGCCACCATCTTATATTGTGAAGAAACTTCCAAAAGCTGCTGAAATGCCGGAGAGTGAGGAAGAACGTGACAGAACAGAGAAGGAAGACAGGAAGGAGCAGATCGTCTTCGTACGTGGAAAGGATGGGAACGTTGTCAAGAAAACAATCAAAACCTTGATGCCCATTCAACGCAGAGAGATTCAAGAAACGAAGATGAAGCCAAGCCCAGCTGGTCAATCAAATTCAAAGGTGACTTCGATCAAATCTGAGGACACACCGAAGAGTCGCGTCGACGAGACCGAAGCACAGGTACAGAAAATCGTCGCGTCCGTCTTCAAAGAACATAAAATACCTTTGAAACATCAGAACATTCCACAGGAACAAACCAAGGACACCACAGCGAGCTCCTCCAATCAAGTGCACACCAGGTCTCAGTCCAGCCACACCACACCGAATCAATCCGTGAAGGAAGAGAAGTCCGATCCTGGCAGCGCTACTCCAAAATCCGTTAACACGGTTAAGGTAATCAAAAGGATCGTTGTACGAAAATCTACAGGAGGTACCGAGACATCAGGATCAACAACCACCAAAGAGGCAGACAACACGTCGACGACTACTCAGGGTACTCCAGGGACAGCACACAAGGTCACCAAGCGAGTCATCGTACGCAGAATCATCAGGCAGGGTGACACGACCCGAGAAGTCATCATGAATCCGGATGGGACAGTCATTGATCCAGCAGAGCTTGCCAAACTGCCAACTGGTAACGTTGTCAAAAGAGTAGTAGTGAAGAAGCCAATGGACAAGAATCAGAGTCTAGTGCAGAGCGTATTACAAACTAGTGATCTTCGTCAGGGTACACCCATCAAAACTGAACCGATGGTTACTGATTCGCCAAAATTTGAATTAAAGACATCCCAGACCTCAGCCACATCTTCTGCACCTGTCAAGACTATTACAGTGCAGAAGGTCGAGCAGACTCCAGGAACATCTTCAGGGCTGACCAAAGGAGACCAGGAGACCAAGGAGAAGCTGGAACAACTTGAGAAACGCGTAGAACAGCAACGTCTGAAGATTGAAGAGCTGCAGGCCAGAAAACAGCAGGAGTATGAACCTATGGACGAAATGTTACCAGAGAGACATGATGAATCTGAGGACGAGCAGCAGTTGCCGCTGAAGAGGGTTTTCGTTAAAAGGAAGCAAAGCATTTATGACGAAGAACAAGAATACAATGACAATGATAAACCCATTGTATCTAAAGATGAGAATCAGAGTTCCCTGGAGGAGGAAAAATTCAAGATTATCAAGGAAGATTCAAAGCATTCAGAATTGACAACGGAATCGTCTAAGAAAGATTACAAGAAACCAATAGTGATGAGCACATCCAAGGTATATGGTAATAAGAAGATTGTACTAGTAAAAACCGAGGAACCATCTGAAGTTGAAGAAATGAGTCGTGAATTGAGTAACATCTTAGATTCTGCAGAGAGCGTAGTAAAGATGCAAGAGAATGTTCTGAGCAGTCTCAGTCAGATCCCAGCTATTGGAGAAGGTGACCGTAGAGTAGAAATTGAGACCACAGAAGCTGATAATACAACACCTAGTGAACCGATGGAAGTAGTCGAAGAACAAATTGCTGAAGATTCTTGTAAGATCGAAGATTCTGGTGTAGCCACTAATGAGGATAGTCAAGGTAACCAAGACGTAGTGGAGCAACTGGAAAATGAGGACAATACCACTGTTCCGGATGAGAGTCATGGTGAGTCCTTATCCTTAACAGGTCAAGATCTGTCCGAAGCCACAGATATATTTGGAGCATCAGAGTCAACGTTGGATGGACAAAAATCTGAAGACAACAATCTTGAAGATTCAGTAATCACTTTATCTCAATCAAACGACACTATCAATTTGACTGACGCCAACGACACCCAGGATAGCCTCGAGGACAAACTCTCTCAAATGGAAGGCTGAGTCCATATGTCTGTGCAAACGTAGGCCACGCGATAAGGGATCCACCAAGCCCCATCATACAGACAAAAATAACTAGCTAGAAATTCCCTAGATTTTACACGGTTCTAGAATTACGTTGATACGTGCACCTTCGTTGGAAATGCGACACTTCGAAGCTAACATTCTACTCCAGAAGATGGATTCCCTTCAGCGTTGTACTCTACGGCAATGTATTATTCATTGCAAATCAAGATAGCCGATATATACTACGTATATTACTATCGCCATTCTTTCTTATGGGTAGGTTCCGAAATTCACTACAAACGCTGCGAGTATAATTGTGTCTCAATCTATTGCATTCAGATAAAAAGGAACACAATTATACTCGCAGTACTGGCAGTGAATTTCGGAAAGTACTCGATTTACTCTTCACTCTTCTTTGTAACTTTTAAAATGTATAAGCTGATGCTAGTTGGATGGGAAATTATAAAAAAATATATGGAATAGGCATGGTACGCTTATATAATACCATGTATAACTAAAAACAAACGTTAATCCAGTGTCCTGGAGATTTTCTTGCGTATACGGGCGTTTTATTTTGATTCTTTTTTTTAGAGTTTTACAAGACCTATAAAACATGTAAAATCTCGTTCACAGTCGAAAGCTAAATCGCATCCTATAAACATATTGTCTGACGAAAAATTAAATTACAAGTACCGTTCTGAGTATGCAGTTATAGTTATTGACGCTAGATGTCACTGAACAATTCCTTCACATTTCCGCACATTTTATTTCAAATACTTCTCAGTTGCGCCCGCGCACGCTTGTATATACCATGCAAGGAATTGCACATTTGTAATAATCTTTCTTCAAGTTTTCAGCACAAAGATAAATGACGATTTTCCACAACAAGTGCACTCGCTGAGCTGTCATTTTATTGGATGTGGATTAACTTTTGATTGACGTATACCTTCTTATCAATAATAGTAATAATAATCACGTATAATATACGACGTCTTCTGTGCATTATTACAGAATACGTTGTGTGGATTAAGAAAGTAAGAAAATCACAGTATGGATTCGAACGCGTCGCTATCTATAAGATTTTGATTATCTAAGGACACAGTAAGTAGATTATATGTAAGATACCATAACTACATGGAAGGCAAAGAAAAAATAGAATATAACAAATTAAGCATGCAAACTTATTTGCAAACTTCTGTATCAAATACAAAGTGTGGTGTGTACGTGTCCAATGACTGAAGTGTTAATTCTTTATTTGCCATACTTCCTCCTGTATTGTTAATCCAATAATAGTAATAATGGAAGGTCGCCACGTAATAACATTTCACAAGATATAGAAAACATGCGTACATTTTTTATTGCACGTTACGTGGATAAGGTATACAGTCATAAGTTACTTACTAAACTATGATACTACAAAATGCACTTGGCACGCATTTAACACGCGTACTCATAATATCGAATATTCCGTCTACTGAGCGAATGACAAGAATACTGTGAAAATAAGAAGATAGATTTGACAATTATAAATTATACTTAACAGCCTATTTTTCCGTCGAGTATATTAGGGCACGATTCGGGCCATCTTTTTCTTTGAATTTCCAATTTGCTTTTTTGTAACTTCTCCCAACAATCACGGGGCAGGATTCCCTGTTTTTCTCTTACATTGAACAACTAGTGTAATACTTATACGTACGCACCATCCACGTATCTCGATTTTTCAATATACGCTACGCTATATTAATTAGATGAAAATGACGTTATGGCGCAGCTCTGCATACCTATGATAAATGAAATAATGATTGACTTTCGTTAAAAAAGTAAATACCAATCGACGATGGGCGATGCGGTATAAATGCATTTAAAAAGAGATGAATTCGAGATGGCGAGCGATACGAATGACTTTCAGATCGCTGAATAATCAATACAGGAATAGCGCGAAACCGATGATATCGTGAATGGTATGCTAAGAATTTTGAACGTTTCTTAATACAGCGTTTGAAACTACTCGTAGTTGTAGGTAAGTAAGCATAATATGCGTCATGCTGGTTATGGCGTCGCGCAAGTAGCGATGTTCGTTAGTCGAACGATTAAAGCGTCAGAGTGTCAAGCAGGATGGGCGCCCTTCTTTCCGGTAAGCCGCTGGAGCTGGAAAAGAAGGGGATCATCTTTCGTAGATCTCTTACTTATCTTAATAGGTTTCCATTTAAAGCTCGCTCTCCCTCATTGTGACTTTTATAACTTCACAGGCCACCCCTTCCGCTGTCTATGTACTCGAACCGCTGTGGGGCACATAATACTGTCTTAAGGAGGTTCGTGACATGTGCAAAAGATGTAGCGTATTTTTCAAAAATTGACGACATTCTTTAGCAATCCCTAAGCCTACGTGTCAAGTTTCATAACACCTTACCAAAATAATTTTAAAAAAATAGTAAAATCGACTTGTATGGCAGTTCTGTGAAATAAAGATAAGGTGTTATGAACCTCCTTAATACAGAACCACAATAAAACGTCCTACTCTAAATTATGTCCGGTGTATCAGAAATAACTGCAGTGGATATTGAAGGAGTAGGACGATCAAGAAAGTTTCGGTATTACCATAAACGGTACATATACCCTAAATGATCATTAGTATTTACATCTTGGTCATGTAATGTACCTCTTTCTCTTCAGTAGCGACGGTGGAGTATGGTTTGGGTAGTTCCGGTTCCTTAGCTGGTCCCAAAGCGTGAACGTAAATAAGTGCCCCAGCAATGCCTCCAAGAATAGGTCCTACCCAATAAAGCCAATGATCATCAAAGGCATTTTCGATAACAGCGCTGCCCAACGATCTAGCAGGATTCATACCGGAACCTGATCTCGGAATCTGAAAACCCGTTAGGTAAACGAATGCTGTCTCGGGTGAACCAGGTTAGGTAAAAAAACCTGATATATTAAATTCTCATTCCATGCAAGTAATACTGGTCCACTTACGCCAACAATGTGACACACTGTTACAGTAAGGCCAATGATCAACGGTGCGATTCCTTTGCTGTCAGGTTTGGCAGCGTCGCAGGCACCGCAAACAACAAGAACCAGAATCAAGGCCAGGAAGAACTCCACCCCTAGACCCTGGACAGGGATGATACCCTTCGACAAGGAAACTGTCCCCCTCGGAATATTTTCCGAGGTCAGGGCTCGCAGTACTCCAGATCCTGCTATCGCGCCAACAGACTGTGCCAGCACATAGAGGATCGCCCTGATGATGGGTACCTGACATATAGGTTAGAGTGGATTAGATATCTGTTCTAATATTATCATTCCGTTGTAGTTTTGCTCAGTAGTTAATATGCATTGCCAAGTATGTAGACGGAGGAATGTTACCTTGCCAATGGCTGCCAGGCCGAAGGTGACTGCAGGATTCACGTGACCACCGGACACGTGACCGATTCCCTGTACAATAGCAGCGACAGCCAATCCGAAAGCGAAGCTTATCGTCAGCACATTACCCGTGACAACCGAACCGCAACCAAAGAAATTTAACAGCATAGTCCCTAGAAATTCTGCGAAAAGAGCTCGATACAGTCCAGCTTTCTTATCCATCAACTCGTGGGCACCCAGGGCCGTCCTTAGGTTCACCATCTGTGGATAAGCATAGACAACACAACGTGTGAGCGATTGTCTGAAGATCATTACTTGATGCATGACACGTGATGTTTATAAAGGTGTAACATAATCGCGGCAAACAATTTCAGTTGTCTCGTGATGCCTGCTGTCAGAGATACGTCAGTCACATTTGTCGCCCACTTGCGCGCCTGCACATGCGAACTGCCAGAGCCGTTTAGCAGTTCCGTTGATTTGCGTCACGAATTTAGATCGAGGACGTTACTTATACTCGCGTTTCTCTAACTATACGAGCCACATTACACATGTAAATGGGTGCATCCTTTTCAACGAACTTTCATCCAAGTACAAGATATCCAATTAGAGTGCATCTTGAAAGGCGCGAGTTTCGATACTTGAATTAATTTTTTACATATGCCACACATGCCTTAACACATATATTCTTCTACGAACATGGCATAACTCTTGATCTTAAAAATGCTCCGAGATACATTGCGTTATTTTTGGCAGTTCGAAAGTCATAGTAATTCAAAGTCATGAGACAATCAACTGGGAAAATACCGGCTATTTGGGTCAACGATATATCCCTCTCTCTCTCGCCCACGTAAATCCCCGTAAGCCCGTCTCTCTCGCACTCGCGTCAGGTATAGGAAACTTCAAAATTCCCAACCTCCATTTCTCTAATCTGCCAAATTGGCAAATTGCCAATGAATACTGGACAATCACGTGAGACATTCGCAACAGAACAAATTGTCCAATGTTACTCGACAAAAGCAATTACATGACAGCTACCAATCTAACTGATGCACTCGCACTGAACATTCAAATATATTGAAGGATCAGTGTCGTTATCATCAACTATAATCATAACCAAAGGAATTGGTTAATTGCAACATCGTCTTGTTAATCTATTATTTTTTTGTAGGAGGGACACCCACGTTCCACAGTTCTTCGCAAGTTACACATGTGTACCGGCATACCCACACCGGCGTATAACATCATCTCTACCATGTGGGAGTGCAGGAGGTAGTATCTCTATTTTCGAAAGCTCGTCAGAACGCAAAAGAGTTTAGTACGAGGATGACACGTTTCTTAAGAATTACGTAATTCTATTTCAGAGGAAGAAATCGTGCGGGGTTGTTCTAATCCCAATGATCTCATCTAGAGCCTCGCTGTTTGACTTCGTCGCGTATACCAAGAGATTAGTATATCCCGCTTGACTGTGGACCAATCAATTCGCGCCATTTGCTTATTTGCGTTTGTCCAAGTAATTTACGTTTTGACAAGAATTACTGTATACACATAGGCATACCTGATGATGTCCACTTTTTTTTTATTCATCCCGAAGAGCAATGGTTACCGATTACCTCACGCATTATGTGGATGAACTTAATGAGAATTTCACACTTTTATTATTACACGTACCTCTCCTTCTCTCGGTGACGCTATTAAATAATTCAACAGACCCGAGACACGGTTTACCATTATATTGAAACCTGCTAATGTAGCCTGGTAAGTTTTCATAGAAACGCCCTATTATTTCTCCTAGCAATTTATTAGCGACGCGCGCTAACCGGCATGGCCATATCATCCGAGATCGTTAGCCCTATATGGCGTCTCTGACTCTTTCTAAATATCGCCAGTATGGCGCGAGCGGTACGATCCCAGGTCGACCGGTAATTCGCTCGTTCTACTTTTTTACCAGGTCTGCAGGCGATGTTCAATCTGGTACAGAGTACAGGTATTATTATACTAGTACAACGATACAGCATCCTGGTTTGCTTTCATAGTCACAAGCTATTTGAGGAAGATTTCAAGCGTAGAACAAAAAATAGTGACACACACATATAGTCAGTACGTATGAAATATTATGTTTCGTTGAAACAGTGAATCGCACATTTTTATCGGTTTCGCTCCAAGTCCTCAAGGCAGCTAGCAATTTTATATTTTTAACCTCAAAGGAGATAATAACCATTAGCGTTCGTGACCGGCTTGTATTTAAGTGTATTACTAAGTTTCGATAAGTGTGCTAATTCACATGTGGCTTTAGGTTGTGGGAATTGTCATGAGACGATATAGGATGATATTGATATAATTTGTTTATCTGAGTTCTTATTTTTTTTGTCTCTTTCGTTCTTTTACTATTTCCTTACTTATCAGTTACTTGGAGTATACGTGCGCTATACACGCTATGTGACAAATATTGACCGGATCATAGAAAACAGGTGAAAATAGACAAACCAAATATGTTTTCCAGTTGAGACGTTATGAAATGATATTATGCCGAGTGGGATGCGCCTCGGGGTTAGTAATTATTATTTGCACCCCAGATACTAGGAAGAACAGTGAAACTATTTTGACAAGTGACCTGTTACATTGCTCGGATGACTATTTGTCGACGAGTACGATAGACTGAATGATATTTTGAATAAATGATATTATAGCAATTACTCTATATTAATCGTCCTCGTTAAAAATATAGGACTACCTCGATATAATTTATCATACTAACCGATCGGCTATTCTCCTTCATTAAGTATTAAACCCGTTATCGGTAGACTGTACAAATTTATTTCTGTCAGACCAAAATGAATTGCGATCGAAATCTTTACGGGCTAGTTCGCTTATCTTAGTTGAATATTTTCAATGGACATACCTTGAGGTTGGTTGTTTTTACTTTATAAAATTCGCTAAGGATCGACGGTTCTTCCTCCTTTAAGTTCACCCGGTTCCTCCTGAGCCGTTGGATACCTCGAACCGTGAACAACGGTACTTGCAACAAAGTTCACAAGAGACGACAGAAGAACTGCGGCAGCCTCACCGTGAGAGTTCTTGGACGACAACTGAGCTATGCTATAGAGACTGCCATTCTCATATAGGTATAGTCACCCGGTCTGTTCTGGTAGCAAGACTGGGACCCTGAGTGCCAGGGTAGGGATATCACGATTAAAGTTTGAAACGCCTTGTAGCTGAGAAGAAAAATAACACATCTAATATTCGACAGAAGGTTGTACTAATATACGTACAGAATGAAAAAAGTCGGTTAAAAAATTATGAAAAATAATCGTACGTTACAGTTAGTTCATATCCATGGGGGATAAACTATTTATCGTATTCCCACGAATAACAGCTCATTCTACACACTACGTGATAATCGTACCGCAATATCCCGGAAATTCCAAACTAAGAAAACCTCAATCACGTAACAAGTAATTACAAAGGTCCATAGTCTGTTTGTAAAACTAGACTAAAAGTTTAATAATTCAAAATCAATCAAGGTAACTATCAAAAGTATCAGAACCATCAAGATTTTCTCAATCATTAATTAAATTTTTAATGTAACAGATAACAAATTTATCAGCTCAAAAGAAATAATCCATTGGACTGTAACGATGTTTTTCTCACCTGTAGGAATGGACCACTGGATGCTGTGCTCAGTTATGAATTCTAGCGAATTTAGTGAGTCACGCGTCTACATGATCCTTCTCGTATATCGTCCTTACTCACCTTTGCCATATACTGTTATTCTATATCGATCTTGATTTCGAGAATGACGTATGTTTAGTCAATACTATCGTGATCCAACTTGTGAATTTACGTCACGTTGGTACGCAACGACACGCATACCAAACTAGGGAATAACGTATAAGGGATTTTTCCCTAGACAATGAAAAATCCATGAACTTTATTCCTATGCTTTAAGATCAGTATGTATTCGCCTTTGGAGTCGTCATTGCGAACGTTCGTCTCGTGTCGCGTAGTAGATTCGTGGTAAAAAAAAATTCCTGTGACTAGAAGTCCATGACGATTCATCTTATCTCAATTTCGTCGTACAGATACTTTTTACCCATTACGTTATCGCGCGGCAAAAAAAGACAGAAGAAACAGACAAAGGAAAGTACAGATAGTTAAAATTAATGCCAACAACTTGCTTAGTCGTACAGAATTGTTCGAAATAAACAAACTAATTAACCGTCTATCAGTGGTTTCGTTTTTCCTGAACAGTCTTGTATATTTTCTTCTTTCTCTCGTTATCACTTACATTTATCTCTCAACCAGGCGAACTAATACATGTATTATTTATCTTAACAATTTCTCCGTTCGTTCACTCGTATCTTAACGCTGGTACGCAAATATTTCCTTTAACGAACAGTCACCCGTCCAATACTACATAAGTATTATCTATATCCACAATATATATATATATATATATATTGTGTAGTTTAATATATCCCCGTAATCATCAATCTCGTATGCTATACTACTGGGGTTAGTCTCGGTACTATATAAAGGTAACTAAACGTCATAGTTTTCTATGATGAATTCAAAGTTGAACGAAGCATATCCGTTTACGGCAACCTTGGCAATGTTGAATCGTACTAGCGTGTCTCCTGTTGTGTAACAATCACGTGGATATTAATAAAAACTACTTCGAGCAGTAGTGCACGCAGAAATAAAAAAAAAGGGTAACGAGTAAATCGAGTAGCCTAGCTCTGTTACGGATTGTGGCTTCGAGCTTTTTTATCAGCAGCAACCATAATTACAATCATCATCACAATCACCATGACAGTCGTCATCATAGTACAGCATACGATGCCCATTATAATTCTACTTAAAATTTCGTTACGAACTTGGCTATATATGTTTTTGGGGGGCTTAATGACAAGTGAGAAATATATAACCGGAAGGAAGATACGAAAAATATTTTTCACTGTAATTTCACGACTTATTAATCCATTACTGGATTACTATGAGTCAATATATTTTCAGATTGCTCGGACGACTATCTCATTGATAACTAAGTTACCAAAAATAATTAGGCTTTATCTTACTGGAAGAGATATGATACCGCTTACTTAGTTAGTTAAAGATATGTATGCAGATATGACAGTCAAAAGATACACGTGTTACAATATGTTTTTAGGAACGTAAATTTCAGTTATCGTTGTAGTTTTTCGTTTAGTTTCCTATCTTATCCAAAAATTTACGTTGCATGATGTTAATCTCTGAATATAACAATGACGAAAATAATGATAGACGCTCCTAAGGTAGTTCTCAAGACATCGACACGACTGTCATACGCCCACGTGACGACCGTCTATCCGTGTCGTACGTCTTCCTGTAGCATTTCTGTCAAACTCCACGTTGACTGGTTGTGCGATTTGCATTCAGTAACGGAGACGCTGTTTCTCCTGACAATTTCTATCAGTTATTCGAGCTACATTGAAATACCGTTAAAAACGTATGTAATTGACTTAAGGATCACAGTCCATTATTTAGTATGGATGATTAACGTGAAACACGAGCTTTTACTATTTCCTCCCTGAGAAGCTTTTAGCTGTTTTATTATACAACGAGCGTCTCTTATAAACTATGGTGTAATTGTTTAACAGAATAACAGGGCGAAATCCGACGATCGTTAAAGTATGTTTGAGCTATAAAACACAAGGCCATTATCCAAACGGACTATCAAACGGGTTAATTTTAAATATTAAATGAAAGCCCTGTTTACGCGATACAAATTCACTGTATACGAATGTACCGGTAGTAAAAAAAAAAATGAATTTTTTTTTAGAATTTCTGAAATATTATTATCTGTACTGTTATTATTACTTTTATTGTAAATTCAGCAGGATTACGTAAGATGCTGAGTCACTTGTATAGTGTATTGTATATTGGTCTTGGACTCTATCTATGCTTACAATTACCGGTTGATCCTGAATCCTGAATCGTCATCGTTACTTCGTCGTGACTATGGCTATTATCATCGATTACGTCTTCGAGTTTAGTATACATTGGACAACATCGTGGCTGATTTACGTTGGTATTTTTATTGGCAGTGTTTTTCCTTCACATCGAGCTG
Source organism: Syrista parreyssii (assembly GCA_030142615.1). Taxonomy (NCBI): domain Eukaryota; kingdom Metazoa; phylum Arthropoda; class Insecta; order Hymenoptera; family Cephidae; genus Syrista; species Syrista parreyssii. Next base: position 1,217,975 of record JARQTG010000345.1, read on the forward strand.
TTGGGTTCTGAAACGAGGGGGAATGCGATTGGTAGATGCTGCGTTAGATCACCACTCAAAGTGCTGCCGTTTAACGATTCTGACAGAGTGTTGCCACTCGAGAACGCCAGACGCGTTTTCATGAAAGCAGCCCTAATCTTTCGGTTTAATGAGAGAATATTATCAGTGAACTTTGTGCATCGTAAGCCGACATTCTTTTATTCGCTTTATGCCTTGCACCATATGCACTTCCGAGACTGCATTCTTGCCCGGTGAATCTAAAAATTATTATTGAATGGATTTTTTTGGAATTACTATGGATCAAGGTAATATTTTCAAAATAGTTCGACTAGGTAATTCTAAAAAAATGAGAATAATGGACGTTTACAATATTCCATAGAATGTACCTTGTAAGCTTATGATATCGGAGTGGATATCACAACAGCATTGGTCGACCTCACGTATGCTAATTGCTCTTACGTTATCTGCACGCGAGTTCGCCATTGCTCTAATAGCGAAGCGCCCCTGGGAGTAGAAAGGGGTTGTAAGGATAGGCAGTAGTCTAGGTGGTGGAGTAGAAAAAAATGTCAGAAAAATGACATAAGAAAATACCTTTGTCATCTGCTACCAATCAATACTAGTAGAGAGAATTTTAATGTTGGGTTATTAAGCCATGTACTGATTATCCTTGTTGGTATGATTTTTGTGTTCCCTTAGGGTTTACGTTAGAGCAGGTATAAAGTCTGCATCTTCATGTCTACGTGCATTTAGTAAGTGTCCGCGTCCCAGGTGGCGTTGCTGTAGGTGAGAAATCTGACCCAAATCTATGATTCAATGAGGATCTAAAATCTTTGAATGATTTGGGTCTTTTTTATTAATTTACTTGAATGATATAAAACGGACTATTATAATTGTTAACAAATATTTATAGGCTTGAAAATATCAACGATAAATTATTCTCGTACTTAATGACTGATAGGATGCGGAATTTTAAACTAGGTATGGATCGATTCTTCTTCTGTATAATATAATAAAATATCCATTCAGTTGCAGGTGGGACAAGCACGCACCTATCATAACACAGGAAGAGTGTCATGCTACAGTGTCAAGGTTCCGGTACATCGAGAAGGTCGATTTACTGGTCACGCTAGATATAGGAATGGTCAAGCCAGTCCTCCTCCCAGAGGACGCGTGGACACAAATCCTGACCACTCTATTTTATTTTCATATCCAAAGACCACACCTAGAATTTCACTACCTGCCACCCTTAGAGTTCCTTATCACGAATCGCTATACCGCAACGTTATATAGGCATCGCGAGTGGGGTGAATCAGGGTCGACTAAGGGTTGGAACCACCCCCTGGCCATCTTGGATAATAGGCAGACTGGACAGGGTGATGCGACGTCCAGTCGAGAATCGCTACTCGTATCTACACCTTTGGCGGGAGTTCGTTGTCTTTCACGGACGCACAGACACTGCTAAGAGATTGACATTTGAATCGGTAAGTTGGTGGAAATTACAGATCTTATAATTATGATGAAAAGTGTACCGATGTAATTTAGAAGAATTTTTGCTATTGTTTGTCATTCTTTTTCTTGTAATTTCTTTCTTTTGATTTTTCAGTTGACACTTCCATTCTTTTGTTTTAATTTGACAGATTCTGTTTTTTTCAGCGACATCCAACCCTTAACGGGAATATGTACGACTCCACTGTCTATCCGGAGGATTCCACACGCGGGGAGAGTGACAGGAAAACTGAGGAAGATGCAGAAAAAGAAGCCCAAGTTCGAGAACGTATCGCGCGTGAGTTTGAATAAATTATTTTGGCGCGCCCGACGTTTTTTTATTAGCCTGTGTTGTCCGCCATTGTAATTTCCACCGAGTGACCTTGCATTACATCATGGGACAGGATGATTCTTGGATTTCCGTTGGAAAATCTGAATCACGCCGAACGATAATTACGCGCAGAACGTAAAGTATCTATCTCCTCGATCGGCAAGGATCGACAAAAGTCACGCAATTACCGTGAAATTACTTGAGACACCAATTAACTATGGTGAACTTCCTAAGAGCGTTGTCGTTCTCATGGAACAATGGAATTTTTCTGCGCTCGTAAACACGCGGTAAACAAATTTCGCGCAACCTCAATAAAACCTAGTATTGCGCATCCAGACAACGATTTTAGCAACTCACTCGATACTTTTTTGTCCGATGAGAAATATGGTTCCGTGACTATTATCCCCAATTAAAGTTATCATTACGACTATCGCAATCTAAGTAGTGTTACCGACCACTGATCTTGACCAGGAACATTAATAGTTTCGTGCAATGGCCGGTAGGTGTCTAGTATCTTCGAGTCTCAATGTGAATTTATCTAAAACCGTTTTCTCTGGTGACAAAATATGGCGCAAACAAGCGGCACTTTAAATATACATAAAAAATAAATATCCAACAAACATTCCAAAACGAATAGCATAATTCTATACAAATGATCGTAGCAGGAATTCGCAATGAAATAAAAGCAAGAACAAGGAGAATAATAAGAGTGAACGCGATACACGTTTTAATGTGGTCATGTATCACGTAGAGCATAGACTATGGGAATCGTGCATGACTCGAAGAGAATCCTAAGAATTTTCACGACTCACCTTGACTTTGATTCCTTGTCATAGTGGAGACGTGTCCCACGGACACCGCCATAGCGTGAGTTATGCATATATTGATGGTATTTGCGTAAATGTTACAGCGTCCATCTTGGATGATTTGTTTTTCTTTCTCTTTCTTCATGCAAGGGAGACAATGGCTGTAACGCAATGCATCCAGAACGTGATGGGGCTGTAATAGATGCCGACAATAAGTGATTCTTTGATGATGCCGATAATCAAGATTCTTTTATATTTCTCATAATCGGAATACATCACGGACTGGTATATGTTACTTATGTTATACGCAGTTAAACATTCGTATGCTTAAGGGTTTCACAAAAACGAATTATCCACTGTATAAATACAACCACCATTAACGTTACCAGCCAAAACGTCGTCAATTTACAGCTTAGCTTCGCTCGGACGATTAACGGTTACTCGCTAATAACGAGTCGATTTGCGATTCGATACGAGCCAATTCGCCGAATTCGCTGTGGCTCGATGGCAGACTTGCTTTTTCGTCAATTTATACGGCATTACCTTCACGACTCTCTTTTATTCGCCACACCGTACGGACATGGCTTGCATCGACTTTGCGAAGTCAAAATGACGACCGTACATGTAGTATCCATAAAATAAAAAAAATTTTCACTACAGAATTCTGCTACTCAGGGAAACTAATTTCTGGAAAAAAAAATGTTTTAAGTTAGAAAAAATCAAAATTCTATATTGACGTCAATTTGATTGTACAGTAGTATAGTATTGTAAAACAGTGTTTCACTAACTCAATCACGAAACATCTGTTATATCTGACTAGCTCCATTTAACTGATTAATTCTGTATAGATAATACGACGAGTTTAATGGCCCTCGAAATGATGAGATAAATTATTACAATGCTCTGGCGTTTACAAAGATCATGACAGCCATGACGATCCAGTAGTATATTTCGTGCACTCCTCAGACTTATTTACTTAATACGTTCTGGTTACGTGATGCGCACCTCGTTACGGCACGTTACGTGCGGCATTCGCGTATTCCTTACCCTGTCCACACTAAGGATTGCCCCTTAAATAAAACATAATCAATTCGTAGAATCCATCAGGTCGTTTTACAATCACAACGTAGAGCGTGATACGTGTTGCACCGAGATCTTAATTCGCATTGCTCAATGCACCGTCATCGTAATCCAGTATATTTATCTGCCGTGGGAATAGTCAAAAATTAGGATCAAGAATTTCACTTTCGATGACCAAAGCCGTTAACGTAATCAGCAGTATGAATACCGAATTCAAATTTCCATTTAATAAATTCAAATTGATTTATTATTATGATCACTTGTAAAAATACCAATAAACCAGCTACCGAATCTAATCAAGTAATAAATACTATCTCAAGGCCATCAAGATTAAAACTACCAGTATTTGAGTGAGTACTTACTGCTGGTTATTTTATTCTTTATTGTCGTGGAAGCAAATTATTCTGCGTCGATGATCCACGTGATACTTCTAGGTAGTTTTAGATGAAAATAGTGCTTTTGGAAGCAACGTTTACTAGAAGAAATATTACCTAGTAACACTACGTTAATGGAAGAGACACTGTTACTCTACATTAACGAGATTGATTGAGTTAGCAAGCAATCGCGCCATCTTGCTCGTTTACTATCGTTGATAATAATAAGTAAATATGTATATGATTACTGGTCATCAGGATTCACGAGACGCCTTCTGGAGTTTGCCAATTTGAAGAAGACTTCGAATTCTTCACTACCTTTTTTTCTTGCCACTGATAACTACACGTGTTGGTTATACTTTTATCGATATTACACTTTACTTATAGATAAGGCTTTGAGCTTATTTAAGTATCCACTGTAATTGCAGCAAAATATAATGTCACTACGTTGTTTGTCGATTTATGTAATTAATAGCACTTGCAACGTTCTAACCTTAACCTTACTCACGCGGATAGACCGAGTTGTCTTGTATGCAGACTGTTAAGTCAGTTTGTGCAACTGCAGGCAGTTTGTTCGAAGTATAAACATTTCTTGTTCTAGTTTTTCATTAACTGTGTCTCTCTTATACGTCTCGCTAAGAACCGAGGTAAACATGCTGATGCGTAAGAGATGATCTTGCACTTTAACATATTTATCGAAGAACTTCTAAGGCGATCACTATTCTGAATATTATGGTTTTCTATGAACTTTTCAGAATCCACCCGATACTAAGCGTACCAAAATACGAGTCAGACATATTCTAACCTACGTTTCAGCAGGGATAAACACTGTTGGTTGTCAAACGAAAGTAGAATAAGTGGCGCCGATAGATTTTCCATACAGCCAATCAGGCGCGTGTTTTTGGCCATCTTGGATTCTCACGAAGCCTGAGCCCCCTAGGGGAATTTTCGTAAAAAATTTAATAGTATTTTTCACACTGTTTTTCTCACCAGATCTGTCTGCTCGACTCTGAAACAGTTGAAAATAACAAAAAACGATATTTCGACTGTCTCTCTCTAGGCATAACAATAGGTTATGGTTTTTTTTTAATTTTCAAACACTCAACATCAGGGCATACAATCCAATCGTTCAGAGCGTAAGTCGGCAAGGCTGTAATGTTGACTTCAATACGCAACGTGGATATATCTTGTCACGCGTGTGTTTATCCCACTCTCGCGCACGTGTGAGTCCTGTACGTACGCATCTTTCCTCTAGTGCAGGTGAGCTAGGCTGTTTGCAGAAGCAGCACCAACCCACTGTCCCAATTTAGCCGCTTAATTACACATCCATGAAAGACTACAAGATCTAACGAGTTATCATTAGTCAGTAAAACAATTCAATAGATATCTCCCAACACATCTTTACACATTTGACTACGTAATATAAGGTAAAGAAAATGACAATTTTTATAATATCTTAAAGCGATACGTTTAACATCTATTTAAAAGAACATCAAAATTCGTCAAAAATTACGAAGAAGCTAGTGGTAAATCTTTTTTTAATTTTTTCGTATCGCAAAACAATTTTTGAATTTTTTTTCTCCAGTAAATTTTCATAACAGAAGATTTTGCTCGAACGTCCAGCACTAATGCAATATTACCGCTGTAGCTGAGGCAATGTAGATTAAATCCAAATGCTAGGCAAATAGTTATTTGTCGATGGGTTTAAGCATCGAATGGGAGACGGTTTTGTGGTGGGGCTGTCGCAAGTATCGAGGAGGGGTGTAGAGCGGCAATATATGAACGCGAAACCTGCGGCTCGCGCACTCAATAGCCCATACCAACAGACAAAGTCAAAAGCCACGCTCTCCGGGACTTCTTTTTTCGCTGGTTTCCTCGCAACACGCTCGCGTGTTCACGTCTCATTCCGTAAAACGTACGCTATCTTTTCATTTTGAATTTTGTACACGATTTCTTATCGTAACCACAAATCAGTCAGTGAAACAAGCGTGCGATACCGTTGCGTACTACTACGTCAACAAGAATAAACAGGAGCCTCACCGAATAAAACCAGATCGGAATAAATAAGGAACAATGAGCAAATCCATGCAAGGTGAGCTGCTATTTAAAAAATTATTACATATTTTAAATCGTACCCTAACCTCTAACATGGTCGTACATGTCAATACTGAATATTTGAAAATTTTCTGTGAATACTCGGCGGATTAAGTATCTTTACTGGATACACAAATAATGATGACTTAATCACGGATATCTCGTTTGATTTTAATTCGAGGAATTTTCGAAAATCTAATTTTATCATATTTGATTTTGCCGCCGGTGAAAAGCATAGAGTCGAATGTGACAGATATGGCTCCGGGGTAAATGGTCGATGCCTCTTGCTTGCGTTAAAACCACACTTAGTCGCATAATACGAAAATTAGAAAGGACTTATTGACGGTGCGACGTTACACTCGTGTTTTTCCGGTACCCAGTGAGAAATTGTCAAGCGTAATATTTCGAGTGGTTACTATTTCCACGGGCTAACCTATAAAGTCATGTAAAATCAAGTCAGTGAAATAATTTATATCGAGTATTAACAACGACACGATCATATATCAGAACATGGATACCTGACATTTCAATAAATATCTGTAAACGTAATTTTCTTATCAAGAAGTAATGATATTATACGTGTTTGATATCGTGAGCTTAGCCGTAAATTTTAATTCATCTGACATCCGGAGTGTAAGTAAGTAAAAATGTAAGAATAAATTGATAAATTTATTCTCTTCTTTCCTCGTCGAAGACAGTCATTAAATAATAATAAAACAGCCACGGCGTAGTATCCGAACAACTTAAAGAGTCTAGCAGTATTCAGTGTAATTTAGAAAAACCTGTCATAACATAGCCAACAAAATGCGACGTCTGTCCAAGTAAGTCAGTGTGAAATAAAAATATTCGATCCTGTGTCATTCCGACGCTGTGGACATTCTTCTAGAAAGAAAGAGAATTTACCGATGGTAACAGAGAGAAAGGAAATTGGGAGCGGTCCCAGTGAAAAATAATAATATATAACAAAACGATGAAAACATGTTTTCACGGTTAGCCTAGAATCAGATATCTTTAGTAATTTTCCAAAAACTCTTGCTACCCATAACACGCCATTGTCTTTACCATGTAATTACTTACCAGACATATTATGTTTGACAGTAGCTTCTAGTCAAGTCCTCTAATTGTCTAATGGTAGAAAATTAGTAAGAACGTAATAACGACTGGCGTTACCTTTCTATGTATCTAGGTTGATACATACGATTCTATTTACGTACCTGGAAATACCTAGATTTCTGAGACATATAAGTGCATCAACAGAGCAAACATACAAAGGGGTTATTTTCCCACGACTTTCAATGTAATTAAGTTTCCCAGACTTGACATTTTATTAGTAAATCAACTGCACGAGTCTGACAACGATAATATGTTCTATAACCTCGCACATAAGTTTCTAGTGTGTGAGTCGATCATAAAATATCGATTATAGTCGACAGAGTGATCTGCTTATCGCGTCAAGTCATTCTAATCCATCTTAGGTATACGTTCATCCACTACATTAATACAGTGGCATTTATTATAGCTACGGCTACTAACCAACGATTATTTAATCGTTACGACAGGCAATTATAAATACGTGATGAATTTAGACGCCTCTATAAAGATATCTTCTGTCTAGGCATTAACAATCTCTATGTTTGTACCATTTCTCTAATGTTTTTTTTCTTCAGGTGCCAAAGCGTTCGTGGGCGTTGATGAGGTGACGAAGGTTGAATTTATGATTCCTCTTTTCGCTGAAGTACTGGGAACTTGCTTGCTCGTCTTCATAGGTTGTGCATCCTGCACTAGCTGGGATGTTTCGCCGACAGTCCCGCAGATTGCCCTCACTTTCGGTCTCACCATTGCCAGCTTGGCGTATGTAAGTTATTCATGATTATCTTTACATAAAATTTCGAGGTTACGGTACGCGCATGCATCGTAGTTTAGAAAATTATTTTTAAGAGTCTTTTAAAACGATCGTCCTTATGCTGGATATTCTTTTGTAGTTTTTGGATAGAATCAGTTTCTGGTTTTTTTCCCCCTTTCGTTTCCCACTCTCTCTCTCTCTCTCTCCCTCTTAGTCTCTTCTCCTGTAAGGTGGAACGATCAATTCTGTATCTCGTATAATTATACAAGCCGCTCGGTCGTTACACGCGAGTTTTTCTGTCTCCACGTGCACTTAATTTCCAGAAAGACGGCTACTCTGATGTAAATTGTTAATTAGTTTTTTTCCCATCTTTTTTATAACTTGCACGCACGCGGTGACTCCAGCGGTGATAGTGGATGCCCATGGGATTCTATCTGTACCCAACCTGTCGGAGAGTGGAGAGTTGGGGAGAGGAGAGGATTTGAGTCCCAAAACTCTTGCGAGCACACGTGTGCCGGGTCCGTCATGACGCGTGATGTCGTTAATGGACGGCCTATGGTCAATACCAGTGGGTTGAGGTATAGAAAGAAGTGGAGAATGGTCCAGAGAAAGAGAGAGAGAGAGAAAGACAAAGACAAAGAGTAATAAGGCTGAGAGGGGAGAAGAAGAGGGAGGTTCCATTCACCAGAGATCCAAGCTTCACCGATTCTCTGAGATCTCGTATGTCTGAGAGATTTCTCTGCGGTGGGTCCCAAACCGGCGGGAATCGATCAATCGATCGGTATACGTGATAGGATCTCGTGTCTTTGCTCTCTTACGGCCAATGAGATCAATTAAACTTGACTATAACATGGTTAGATAAGAGTCAGCGCACCTGTTATTTCTCTCGTGTTATTAGAGAGCGCGCGCGAAATTCGATAGGCGTCTCGCCGAAATCTGGCCAATCGTATAATCCATTTCGGGAGTGCTGAGAGAAAAACCGATAACCGAAGCTAACGATCAGACCAATGGTAGCCAGAGCACTATCGCTTACTACATCTCGGTCAAATACTTATTGCGACATAAGCCGGCTGTCGGTCTCTCACAATCGGCAATATGCGAGGGGACTGAGGAATACGAGAGGAGCGTGAGAGAGAAAGAGAGAGAGAGAAACAATACGAGAGAGTACTTATGGACCAAAAGAAGGAACGAGACGAAAAATAGATTACAAGTATCGAGAGGGCTGTGGGTGGTGAGAGTGATGAGGGGGGACTACCGGTCAAGACTATATGTATATCGACTGGAGATAGGATCATCCTCACGAAATTCATCCTTTCGAATCGGTATCTGACCTCGACTTACTAATATTTATTATTATCACGTGTAGGACTCAACTCCGATCTCATACGATTTAAATGCGTTGCACAGTCAATATCGCCAGTGAGTCAATAGATCGACTACGAGAGGATTGGATGAGTCGGATGATGATTAATGACATGCATTTTAACGTCACGAAAGATTCTATATTATTTTTGGTACTATTTTATTTTAATTTGCCACTGTTTATTTTAGCTTCTAAGACTATGCTACTTACTCCTCTGGACCATGTCCGTGAGCGGATGAGTAATGCTCGGAGATGTCGAGCCCCGACGGTGCGACCTATACGCGGTTAGTTAGTCGGTTAGTTAAGGTAGCCAGTATAGCTGGCAGCAAGCTGGTAGGGTAAATAAGGCCGCGGATTCGCCCAAGGGGGTCTAACTGTCGGGATGGTGCAATTCTGCCCTGAAGGCTCTGACAACCTACTCGTTCTCTCGCCTTCTCTCCTTCCCTACCGAGAACTCCGTGCGATCGTACTCTTTAACTCTGACTCTGACTCTGACTCTGACTCTGATTCTGATTCTGACTTGGGACCCCTGCACTTCCCCTGTCTCACCCTGGCCTGGTACATGTCATCTACGTACACGTGCCACGTATTGATCCCGTCAAATCATATGGGCCTTGTACTAACCTCTCATCATTGTTCATGTTGTTGTATGTGGTTTACATGTTTATTGACTGTTTACCTGCAATTAGTATTGTCACTGTGACTCTAGGTAAGTTTTATTAGTAGTCGGGCCCAGGCTCGTAAGTCCCATTGTCGATTCCAGAACGGACTGGGTCACGCTCGACTTTCGGGGACCGGATCCTTTGCTGATTCAGCACTGTAACAACAGGCAGGACTTCTTTGCCATGTCGTGCCTTGTATTTCTTACCTGGGATAATATTGTTAAATGGACACTGGCGGCTCCTCGTCTACCTTGGTATTGTTAATGTTGGGTTTATTGAGAAGAACGATATGTCACGTTACATGACGTTTCTAATATATAGGGTATTACGAGGGCTGATAGTCTTTCGAGGGTATTCAATAGGATATGAATAAGATTGTGCAACGAGAACGCACGTTGCTTAAAGGACTTCTTTACCCGCGGGCTGAGAATGCTCTGACCTCGGTAATTTGGCTAATGTTTGTTTTCTCTCGCTCTCTCGTAAATTAATCTACTGTTTCATCCAAATCGGGTGACATTTGAATATTTCGTGATATCTCGAAATAAAAATTTTTTTTATTTGGTTCATTTCTTGTGGTGATTTACGTTATGCCATTTAGTCTTACGGTATGTTTTTGCTTACCAAAAATGGTGTATGGGGCCTGATTTTTGCTAGCTATGCATATGAAACATGGGAGAATCTCAGAGGGAGTCAACTTTGGCGAGGACACCTTGAGGAATATTAGAGTCATCCCGTGATGGGCCCGGAGGCCCCGTGAGACCGCTCCCTCGACCGATGTTGTGCAATTCGAGCAACGCGAAAGATCATTGTCCTGCCCTATACGCCGTGCAACTCGTACCTCGTATGCCATATAGGAGGCCCCTTGTGAGCCTCATGCCCCACGCCCCATTACCGCATTAACCATTCATACACACGAGCGAGTCAGCCAGTGAGCGAATACTTTGAGAGGACAGACATGCGAGGACTGATGACTGGGGGCTGTGGGTCGTAGGGCCCCGCGGGCACAGAACTGCGATAATGCCGAGGTATTAGTACAGTGCCCCTAGAATGTTCGTATAGACAGAGACGACGAAAATTGATATGGGCCTTATTTTTCGACTGATTAATAGCTGCTCGTAGGCGTTTCTTTTAAGTCCCAGAAGTTATTCCACTATTAGGATTGGCAACATCCTTCTTTTTTTTAATATAAGAAACGGGCCCAGACCCATGGAGCTTTCAGGGCCCGGCGGAACCTCCATAGAGCACGCGCGTATGCTGACGATGTGTATAGAGAAAAGAGAAAAAAATTACGCAATAGCCGCCAACTCGACGCATGCGTGCTGATCGCCCGGGGCCCGAGGGGACCTTGCCAGTTGGCGGTGCTCATGAGAACTGGGCCGCCGGGCCCCGCGAACCCTCGCTCTGGGGGCCCAGCCGAACACTGTACTTGCGAGTAGACGAGACGCTCCCGAAAATTCGAGCAGTGTACCGTACGCCGGACCCAAACTTTTTTTACCACAGACTTTTATGCCTCTAATCGTGAGGCCCATTAATAGACACTGTCTCGTTCGTGTCTGTCGGATGACGAGGGCCTCAATGAAAGTTAATACCCTTTTTTTAATACGTATTCTCTCTCTCTCTTTCCTATTTCGGGAATCACTCTAGAAACTTTAGCGATAGTAAAATGAGAGGGAACAAAAAAATATTATGAATTATATTACACGTGTCTGCACTGTTTTCGTTACAGCTCTTGGGGCCCATTTCCGGATGCCACATAAATCCTGCGGTAACGCTGGGCCTACTCGTTACCGGTAACTGCACTCTGCTCAAGGGAATCTTTTACATCATCTGCCAGTGCTGTGGGGCCGTGTGCGGCGCTGCGCTACTGAAGGTACGTAGATTATAGAAATGGGCCTCATCGAATATCGATACACGTTTATTAATCGGCCACAGGTACAAGTATCAAAAGTACGGTTAATTAAAGTCTCCTCGAGCAAGGTCAAGGTGGTTTGTTCTTCGCACGTTCCGACCAGTATCCGATATCCATTACATCAGAACTGGTCAACTGGCCCAAGCAGCACATACGTTCACACGATTCACATATGTAATTTAAACACGTGTTGGATACATAGGTGCGCGGTGTCATCCTCCAATAAAAGCAATCTGTCGATACGTCGCCTCTGGCGGTATTACCAGCAATCCATTATCTTTCTGACTCTCCTTCACATTCCACCACCTCTCCCTTTTCTCTTTTATTATCATTTACCATCAATCCCACTCTGACTGCTGAACCGGTCCACACGATGAACTACTCCTATCATCGTGGCATCTTCCAATTAAAGATATTGTCCATCAATTCGCCAAGCAATATTGGCTACAATACCATCTCATCTTCTATCTCTCGCGTCCTTTCATCGATAAGAGAGAAAGAAAAAATCGAGCCGGATGATAAAGTAGTTGCATTATTATTTGTCAAGGTGATCCTGCCGTCGACTCACACAGTCAGCAGCGTTGGTAACACTGCGCTAAGTGCCAATGTAACAGTCGGACAAGGAGTCCTGGTAGAAGCCATCATCACTTTCCTCCTGGTCCTCGTTGTGCACTCGGTGACGGATTCGAGGCGACCGGAAATGAAGAATATGGCTGCTCTGGCTATTGGACTTACTATTGCTGCTGCTCATCTTGCTGTTGTACCAGTTACCGGAAGCAGTATGAATCCAGCCCGGTCATTGGGTCCTGCCGTCATCTTTGGCATGTGGGAGAACCATTGGATTTACTGGGTCGGACCCATCCTTGGAGGTCTTGTCGCCGGTGCTATCTACAGGATAGTCTTCTGGTCGAAGATGAAGGACGACGATGAGGCTTCGTACGATTTCTAAATTATTTAGGACATCATTGCTTCCCTGGTTTTATTGCATATTCCATTATAAGGACAAGATACCGACGGACGAGCCCCGTTTTTTTCTTTCGAGTCCTCTATAACGAGACACGAGGCTCGGCATGAATCTGTTTTCGCTATTTTTTTATTTTTATTCGCTCTTTTACTTAACTTCTTTTTAAATTCCTTCTTCGTCTCTTTTCTATCTCCTGTTCTCGAAATTTATTGCTCTGTAGCAGAGAGCATCTTTGATATATTTGTCTCGGTCGCTTAGCGCTGATTCGGTACGGCTTAATGATATTAATAATAGTAATAATAACAGTTTTCGCGAAGACGCTATCATTTTTTCGTATTATTTCGGCTTTAGAATTTAGATATCCAAAGTGGAGAGAACCAAAGATTCGTTAGAGTGTATTTAAGGTGTTGCGGGATACATTGATGAGCGCTATCGATCTTGCTCGATATATCGAATTGCAAAAACGAGATAAAAGGCAAAGTAATTACACATAGAGTCTTACTCGAGCCAGACAGATTATTTTCTTTTTTCCAAATGGCAAAATATTTCCGTGACGGGCCTCGTCGAGTCAATAGTGGATTTCAATAATGTATTTTCGAAGGACAAAAACGCATTAATTTAATCCACGTGTTACGAATCGTTTTAGGTTTTAATGGGCATCGGAGACGTTATTGCATCTCCACGATGACCACGGTGTCTTACCACAAAAAATCATTCAGAACGAAAAAGAAAAGCACGGCGAGTCATGTGACCTACATTCATGACGGCTCATCCAACATGCCTCGCATTAACCTCATCAAATGGTCAAGGGATGACCCTTGCAACGTTTCTTCTCGACACTAACAAAAAGTCATACGCATCATTATCTTCTTTCCCTGCTCTTCCTTATCGTCCTGTTCTTTTTAACCCACGAAGTCCTCGCTTCTACATTCCTTAAATTCCTAGAGGCTATTTTCTTACTCCATCGCCTTATCCGATGTCAATTGTGGACCATTTCGGCGTGACATTTTATTAGTTAGAATATATTGAACTCTGTGCGACATTGTTGAGATATTCTATAGAGGCGAGATAGCGAGCAATGTAAAATAAAAGGAATATATTGAACGAGCAACGTACCAGCAGATATTACTTTAGACGTTATAAGAAATAAATTGTATTGTATCTCGTCTCGCTGAGAATCATCTCAATGTATACTTGTATCTATATATCATATAAGAAATTGTATATATTGTACTTAAATTAGTGGTAGACCGTGTCTCATATTTGGCCTACGGGCCCCGCGTAACAGATGACATTCAACATTACACTGCGTGCCTGCGTGTTAATAAAATATGAATTTAAAACTATTGGGTCTCGGGACGTTTTCATTGAACCCACATTAAGAGTTTACATAGCGAGAGGGCGTAGCGACACAATCATCCACTGGTACAATCCTTGTGATTCTCCGTCTAACGGCGCCATTATGTACTGCGAGACGCTAGAAATAGACGCTCGGAAATAGTTTCGGAGCGTAGTTGGTAATTAGGAAGTTGCCATTGGAGTCCCGGCGTGGACGCCATGTCAAAAGAGTCGTTGTACGCCGACGCCGAGAGGAGATCAGTGACTTGAGGGATTCGTCGGTTCGAGAAACGCGATTAAGGCCAAGTGATTGCTGCTCTTTCGATTTCGATTCTCTCCTTTCGGCGCCGCGACGTCGTTATGTAACGGGACGTTGCTACTGGTGCTCGAAGCTTGTGACCGGTTGTTCAATTTTTTCCTGAAAGAGACGCCAGGCAAGGAAGGAAGGAGGAAACGAATAATAAGGTATCGACGATCTTCCCGAGTCTTACGTTTATTAACGATGCTCGATAACGACGTTGACGTCGAGAACGGCGAGTTCTTTCGCGCCAATTTACTCGAGGTACGTCGCGCCGTTGGTCTTGAAGACTTTAAGAAATTTTCTGCTCTGACTGGCAATGGCGAGCGAGTTGCTTTTCTTCTGGGATACCCAGAGGCGCACGCTCTGCCTATTGAGGTGGAAAAGGTCGGCAGCAAAGATGCTGAAAAGGCACTCAAGCTTAAAGATGCTGGAAACAAGCTCTTTGGACGTGGAGAATTTCTGAAGGCACTGGAGATTTATTCGAATGCTGCTTTACTGGCTACTCCGAATGGTAGATTTATGCTAGATCATTTATGGAATTATTTTATTTCTGGATTATTATTTTTGTGCAACTGTATGGAGTCTGATAATGTTTATCAATTCTACAGAACTTGGCGTGATCCTAGCTAATCGATCAGCAGCCCTTTATTATCTGCAACGTTATGAACTGGCCCTGTCCGACGTTGATGAAGCTGTCAAGATAGGCTACCCGGTGGAATTGGTCTACAAATTGGAAGAACGTAGAGCCAGATGTCTTCTGGCATTGAAGAGACACTCCAACGCTGTTCAGGCCTTTAGAAATGCTTTAAAGTCCCTGGACAATGCTAAAATTTCATTGGAAAAGAAGCAAAAGGTGGAGTCTGATATAAGGATGATGCTTGCTGTTATGGAAAAGGGTAGACAATTGAATGCAGGTCTAGAGAACCTGTCGATTAACGAGGTGAATAAGAATAAAAACCTGCCAAAAATTCCTGATCGGAATCCTCTGTATCCAGCGTGCAGCAATTCTGTAGAGATAAGGGATGCTGGGGGTGCCGTTGGTCGACACGCTATAGCATCCAAGGATATTTTACCTGGTGAAATTCTCGTCATAGAGAAACCTCACAGTGCAGTCCTATTGTCTGAATACAGGTAACAAATTTGTATTTAAAAATAATTTAGTATTTCTGAATTCTTATATAAATTAAATTTAATTGAAATTATCTTACAGACTCAGTCATTGTCAGCTATGCTTCTCAAGAATCGTGGCTCCTATTCCAGCTGCATGTTGCGCCTGTAGCTGCATCGCTTATTGCAGTGCACGTTGTCGCGATGCAGATGCAGAGGCGCATAAAATTGATTGCAATATTCTGACCACCCTGTGGCAATCGAATGCCTCGGTCACTTGTCTATTGGCCCTGAAAGCAGTGACTCAGAGGCCTTTCGCTGATCTTCTGAAGCTCCAAGAGCATCTTAAAGTTAATGCGGGAAAGAGTAACGAGATCACCAAGAGTCATCCTTATAGGGGAAATCATTACGAAGCCTTTCACGGTTTAGGTAATCTTCACTAAAGTAGGAAACTGCGTGGGTACCTCCTGATGATTATGATTAACGCACTATAAAATTCTTCAGTGACGCACGAGGATGAGAGGACGGCCGATGACCTTTTCCACAGGACACACATGGCTGCTTGGTTACTCAGGCTTCTCAAGCGCACTTCCTACCTGCCGAAAGAGGTTATCACCCCTGACGATGCTCAACATAAATTATCTGAAGTTGAAATCTTCATTGGCGGTCTTCTGCTGCATAATATTCAACTTCTACAATTCAACGCGCACGAGGTCCGATTTTAATTATTATTAACTAAAGATTGGAGCTGAAGATACCCTGTTTTTTTATAGATTTCAGAATTAACGAGGCCAAAATTCGAGACTACTTTAGCCAATGCTAAAAGTATCTTTATAGGCGGAGGTGTTTATCCCACTGTAGCACTTTTCAATCACTCCTGCAATCCTGGTGTCATTCGGTAATTAATCATTATCGTTTTTCTTCGTAAAGTCAATTGTGTCGCCTTCTTGTGGCTAATTCACGAACTACAACTAACAGGTATTTCGTGGGTACAACAATGATCATCCGTGCTGTGAGAACGATAATGTCGGGTGAGGAAATATGCGAGAATTACGGCCCGATTTTTACGACCACTCCAGAAAAGGAAAGAAAGAGAAAACTGCGGTTACAATACTGGTTCGATTGTGCCTGTGAAGCATGCACCGAACAATGGCCTCTTCTGGAGAAAATAGATCCGAGAATTCTCAGGTACTCTCACAAAGGACAGTCATTATGCAAGCCGGAATATCAAATAACGTGGAATACTTTCTTTTAGGTTTAAGTGTGATACCGGTCGAGCCTGTGGTAACATCCTACCGGTAAAGACCGATTCAAATGAGTTCATGATCAATTGCTCTAAATGTAACAAAAGTACTAATATACTGAAGGGTCTAAAGGCCTTGCAAGATACTGACGCCCTCTTTAAAGTAGCTTCAAGAAATCTTGAAGAGGGTAAACACGATCAGGCGCTTAAAGCGTATCTTGAAATTTTGAAGCTTCTAGACGAAAATCTGGCACTTCCTATTCGTGACTATCATCTATGTCAACAAGGCGTTAGACTGTGCTTGCTTACTATGGGCAATACTGCTGCAATTTAAGACACATTCGAATAAATGAAAGTAAACGTGAGTTACGATACGTTACAGGTTTATTTTTAAATCTTAAATTCGTAAGAGTACAAAATAATTAATACAACGTAAAACAACTGCGTTTACTCCTTTTGTTTCCGTGTTGCTGCCCCCTCCTCAAACATTAATCACGCATCTAATCGTCCAATCGATCGGCCATCTTCTTCTAGACCGATCGAACTGTCTTATATCGATGTGTCTAAATAAATTTTATATAATAATGTGCATCCGTCAATGAAATTGATAAGTTTGCATACGCTTAGAACAGTTGTGTTTCACTGCCTCCTCTGCGTCTACAAGAATTGATTTTTCTGTATCCGTATACGTGGAACGTGTTTATATATAGTGTTCATGTCGTGAGATGTGTTTTTCTGTGTTATGCGTGTACAGATGTTTAACTTAATGCTACGGCGTCAGTTTTATCCACATATGGATTCATTTTTTTTTATTATTTCTGTCCTTCATTTTTGAATCGTGTACGTGATATTCAGTTTATATACAAATAAAACAGCTTTTCTTTCATTTTTTTTTCTCTTCCATCCGGCACTTTAAGTCCGTCCATTCTCTCGAACACTCTTAGCACCTAACTGTAATTAAATAGAGAACAAACACGCTTTGAAATTATGGAAATTCGTCTCACTAAGTACTGATTCTAATTTATAACGTTATAGTCAATTTTGAGCAATGAACAAAACAATTTCAAAAAAAATGATCGTGCTTTAAGAATTTATTTTATAAATGTGACTTGATGCAGTTAATTAAAAGTTACTATACTACCCAAAAAAAAAAAAAAAAAGGGAGTGACCGATTGTCAAAGGACAACTGTTATGTACAAGTAAAAATTGAAATGCGATATCACGAGACTCGAATTATTTTCTACTTCTTAGTTTTTCAATCTTTTTTTTTTAATTTGCTCGCGTTTGTGCTTGTGTCAAGGGAAAGGGTGCATTTCAGTACCGTCTGTCGCGTGAGTCCGAACGGGAACGACGGTTTCGGCTGCGGCTACGAGACGGGGACCTTCTGCGAGGACTGCGAGAGCGTGATCTAAAAATTGCAGAGAAAGACACATATTATTTCGATTTCTGAATAAAACACAGGTCTCGTAAAGCATCGCTCTGTTGCGTCTCGTACTTTTGATCGTCGCTACAGATCATGAAATATTTGAATATAGAAATCGACTGCAAGTAAGCTATACGCTAGACAAATGTGCCGCAATTAGCAGAAGAGTATACAATTATAATGAGCGCTTGACAAAATGAAAAACGCAACAGGGCAAAGCGTAACGAACACATATAGGTATGAAAATCATCGCAAGACAATAGAATCGAATTAGGACATGACTAATTCCTATTTGCCTAAGGGGATGATAAAAACTAGTTAGACACGTTAATCGATAATTAAGACAAAATGACATCTCACCAACAATGGTAAACAAACAAAAAAATTAATAAATAAACAAATATGAACATAGGATTAATTTAGTAGTTAAAACAAATCTATATAAAATAATTGTTATAATTCGTCAGTGATACGGGCCAATGAATACTCAAAATCTCATTAATAATATTCTAATAACAAGTATTTTGTAAACTCTGCAAAAGTGCAGTTAGCAATTACCATAAACGATCTGTTCTAAATGCATCACAATTTCATTGGCCTGATGGACACTGACGGCTGTTCGAAAAAGATAATAAAAAATCTTTGAAAATCGGTGAAATACCAGACAACTGTGAACATGTGGTGGTTGGTGGTGGTGGTGGTTGTGATGGTAGTTGGTTGGGTTGTGGTGGGATGGTGTGTAGGTCGTGATCATTTTGCTTTGCTCGATCGAAGAGAAGTGGCGGTCGCATTGTCAGCTAAGTTAAACGTGATGGTGGACGAGTAGTAGTAGGTGGTAGTAGTAGAAGTAGCAGTAGTAGTAGCAGTAGTAGTAGTAGAAGTTGGGACGGGCGGACGGACTGACGGACGGACGAACGAACGCGCCGATTTGTTTTTGACAGAAGTATTCGTTCGTATCGCGTTGACTCTGTTCGGTGGGTTCACGATGCTCCTAGTAGCTAGAGGTGAAGAAGGTAGCCTGAAGAAGTCATTTTGTAGGGGAACAGACGGACTGACGGACAGCTACGGACTGTCAACTGACGGACGACTTGGCTCCTACCGGTGACTGGTGGTGACTGATGGTGACTGGTTGGGAGGTTAGTGGGCAGGCAGGCAATTTTTTTTTGTTCGGTTTTGATTGCTAGACTTTTTTTTCACGGTGGCTGTAGTAGTAGTAGTAGCAGTAGTAGTAGTAGTGGCGGGGAGATGAGCAGAGCTAGGAGCTGACGCTGGTAGAATCTGCAAACGTCAGTTTTACCAATATAACCATTATCGTTATCATACTCCTTGCCACTATTCGTTATTATAAAGTTCTCTTTTTTTGCAATTTTCAATTATCTCTCTTTTCTTCAACTCAGATTATTTTTACTTATTTTTAATATCTCTATATTGCCTATTGTTACAGATTTGCATACAATTTTGATTGCCATTTGTACTGCTCCACTCTAAGATTACTGTTCAACAATTTTTGATTTAGTTTACAAATATCACTGCCTTTCACCAAAGTATCATATAACGTGCCTGTATAATCGTGCCACTGCCATTACCAATTTTATAGTTGATAATATAGCGTTTCTCATCTCTCAGATAAACATGTAAACATCTTGATGCATAGATCGTGTTGAGAATACAAGAAACAGAGAGAGAGAGAGAGAGCGAGAGACAAACAGAGAGAGAAAGAGAGAGAGAGAGAGAGAATGAGAGGAGTCTCATGTAAGAATAACAATTAGAATTTCAATGAGACTTTTATAACCTCGCTAATAACATAATGCTAATTCTACTACGTAAGACATTCTCTCTATTCAAATCACAAAGACGTTCACCAGACACCATTATTAATTTATTCATTCCTCCACTGTTATTATCGTGTTCTTATCGTGACCGTTGCATCTGCCGCAAATAAATCGTGTAAGAATTTTCGCAATTATCCACAATCACGAAATAACACGTGACAATAAGACTGATGCAGTTACCGATAAAGAATAAATAAGAGAAAATTTCCACGTTAGCCAATACTAAACCACTCTCCCGCGTATCGTCAATCACCATCTTCGCCTTTTTCATTTAATAAAAAAAAAAATGCGTTCCGCGAGTACGATTACACTTTATGATAATTCGTGAGACGCTCTCGTGATACTTCGTGCAAAAATTGCAATGATCACAATACAAGCGGTACGTAGGTATACCTACTTGGATTAAAGTGAATTCCGCGATGCAATGGTCCTGAAAAATGTACGAAACTACGGGGAAAAAAGGAGAATAAAATGAAGATATTACCTGGAGTATCGGTTAATCGGCGACCTTCGAGGACTCCTTGATCCGGACCTACAAAAAATTAAGAAAAATGTTGTATGTCTCTCCCGTTGATAGTTAAACCAAGCGTCCCGATATCTCCAAGTATTTATGCGATTTGCTTTTGTTCTCTAGTGTGACCTGAAAACTTTGTTAAAGGGACCTGACAGAGGATACCTTACCTGGGGTAGCGACCCAGAGATCTCCTACGCGGACTGCGCGATCTGGACCTACAAATTTTTTCATAAGACATTGTACGTGAGTTTCCTCTTGTACTCTACGGATTTTTAAAAATTCCATTTCAGATCTAAAGAAATCAAAGAAAATGGGAAAAGAGCGGGCACTAATTCATGTTACTCTCTCTCTCAATCTCGAGAGTGCTATCTCAGTGGCAAGCAATCATTCAATCAAGATTCTGCAGTACGCTAAAGTTCATGCAACTCTAATGATGAATTGTTCTTATTACCTAATAACCTGTTTTAATTGAGATATAACTATGTATTGGATTCTCTAGCTCTCTAATAATCTCCTCGTTATGCACTATATCCTGAGTTTCCAGGTTTAACCTGGTCACTAAGCATCAGTGTAATATAACGTAAGAGTATTTTTCAGAAGAGCAATGAGTTTCTCCGAAGACAGTGGAACGAAAGCACATATTATAGATCTACCTGTATTCCTACAAAGATACAGTGAGTGAATATTTCATGAACCCTGTGCACCCTTCCTTGACATTCTTAGTCATAGCTTCACTGTATACCTACTTGGCTGTGTAAATTGCACCCAGCTCCAGCTCTAATGTGGCTGTAAATTTTGGAACATATTAAATAATAATATCTCACCTAGAGTATCTTGGGCCTGGTCTGCGACCACCACCTCCACGGCGACTTCTTCCAGAGGACATCTCAACCCTGACTCTGGTTCCACAGCAACGTCTGCAAATCAAAAAATAATTCCTCCTCTTGTAACACTAGTCTTCTTGCTAATGCAGTCATTAATTCATGTCCAAGTAATTGTACTTACGTTCCGTCAAGTTCTCTTACTGCATCTTCAGCGTCCCTTGAGTCTTCGAACTCCACAAATGCAAATCCAGGTGGGTTTCTGGCAACCCATACATTTCTCAATGGACCATATTTGCTGAATGCACTTTCAATTTCATGCTTACTGGCACTACTACCCAGATTACCGACGTATACTTTGCACGAAAGATCCCACTCACGGTAGCGTGACATTTTGTTCGTTGCTGCGCATAAAACATCAAAACGTTTATTTAATTTATCATATTTGGTTCGATGCACCACTTATAAAATGGCTGCAGGAATTTCACAGTAAATATCCATCCGTTGTAAATTCAATACTGTAGACTCACAATTCGATATAAAGGAAGCCATACCACCCCCTTTTGGCGCTATGGGTAAAATGGCGGCGGTGCGTGATGCTTGCACTGAAGGGTTGGAAAGAAAGAAAGGGAAAAAATGAAATAACTGTACAATTAATGGGTATTTATGCAACCAAAACTAAGTTCATAAAAACGATCGATATATCTGATTATGACGATTTGACCGCAGAAATACTTGTTAGCCGGTAACATTAATAAATAAATTTCAAAAAATAAAGCAATAATGCTGCGTCATATTAAGGAAAATTCTAGAAATGCGGACCTTTTCTTTAATTCTGAAAACATCGTGGCCCTGATTAACGAAATGAACGCAATGGAAATGTCCCATGGTGGTCGGTTAAAGTGTAAATGAAAAATGTTTTTGGCTAAAAGCCTACTTCGAGAGCGAAAGGAAGGGTTCCGCCATTTTGCGGTGGTGATGCGATGCCGTTGTGTGCGGCGAGGCAGGTCCCACGTCGTAAAAACAAATCACGAGGTGATCTAAAAAGGATGCACGGCAGATCCTCGTAGGTTGGGTGGACGTTACGATAGAATTCAGTCGGGTGTGATTCGATGTGTCTCGATGATGCGATGTCTCGATGTGGTTCCGTAAACATGCAGATAATAAAGGGCGTTGCTAAGAATCCCGCCGATCGAACCGACGCCATGGAAACTTCCACGAATTTTCTTGAATTTCCCGCAGCGGCTTTTCGCGTATGGATGATTTCTCGGTGCGATGCATCGAGCGTGGAACTTAGCGAGGATTTGGGAGTCTGCTTACGTTGAATGGATATCGTGTTACCCCTGATGGAAACCTCTTTTCTTCTGGTTGGTTAAACGCACGTCCGTCCCAGTACACTGCACACGTAGAAATGCCACAAAATGGTGGTAGCGCGCTCTGCGATCGTCGAGCTGCTTCCGCGGCCTCCTTTCG
Organism: Syrista parreyssii; assembly: GCA_030142615.1. Lineage (NCBI taxonomy): Eukaryota > Metazoa > Arthropoda > Insecta > Hymenoptera > Cephidae > Syrista > Syrista parreyssii. Next base: position 1,240,938 of record JARQTG010000345.1, read on the forward strand.
GTGCAAACACGAAACACTAATGCTGTTACGATATTCTTCCCCTCTCGACCCACCCCTGACCGTTTATGATTCAGGAATGCATATTTTTATATATACAATTTGTAAAACAACGTGAGTTATAGAATGATTTTGTAAAATAATTTACTTGATAAATTACCATTTATCGAGCATCAATGAGAAATCGTTTTTTGTACTTTAATTTTTAAATTCGATTTATGTTAAATGCACAGAGCACTACAGCTTGTGAGACTTTATTTCAGTAAATTATCACAGAAAATTAGTATCTAGATACATTGTTTTTGAATCTGGAGTTCTTTCTTAATAAAAGACTCATTTTGTTGCTTAAAAGTGCAGCCTCGTTTGTGTATTATATTTGAAAATCGATAATTTTAATTTCGGTCACGTGATACCGAACATGTATTGCTTATTAGCTGACGTCATAATACCGGCAATGGTGACGCCTATAATTCAATCAACACAAGATTTTTATATTATAAATGAATATAGAAATCTAGGTCATTTGGTATTAGAGCAGAAGCCAGTCTAAATTATTCCTGGATATACATTTATTATAAATATTCTACACAAGTTAGAATAGGATGCACAGTTGTTGACAAAAATAGAAGTAACATTTAATGCACTAGTCTTTTATAATCAATTTTTTCAAGTTGCACTAATGGTCTTAGCTGTTCTGCAAATATTCTCATATCTTCAGCAATTGCATCTTGTCCACTGGGTGCAAGAACACTTAGTTCTACTAAATAACTCTGAGAAATAGGTTCAACACTTTCTGGTAGTTTTCCCTGGCCCATTTTGAATATCTTGGAGACAGTAACTTTCATTCTACCCTTACGAAACATGTAACCTCGCACAATATATTCAAAGTCCAATCGACAGCCTAGTTCTGTTAGAAATTCTACAACAGAATTGCTTGTTGCAATGTCTATACTGCTTCTAACAATTGTTGGTCGTGACTTGTCGCCAAGCTCAGGTTGTCCAATATATCTTAGTTGCCAGGGCATATCCTGATAGTCCAGAGCACGTCTTACTCTTAAAAGAAGTGGCTGTTCTGGCGGAGGTCCTCTGTAAATATATTATACTATATTATATGATTTTGGATGAAGTGAAACAATATCTTTGTATTTTACCTTCTTATACTGAAACACATTTCATGGTCATGAAATGTTTCAGGACCACTGTCTACATTATCGCAAAGACCACGAAGACGGTGAAGAAGAACTTCTACTGCACTGTCTAAAACAGATCCTTGAAGAAGATACTCCTGATTTGGAATTATGTTGGATTTCAGAGCAGCACTTAAACTGTCCATTGCTGTGCTGATCGGAGCTGCCATAATCCTATGTTTCTTGTCTGCAAAAATATGGAACATATTTTTATAAAGGCTGCCATAAATTATTCATTATTGTACCTCATACAAAAACGCGAATTGTTTTACATATTAATATTGTTTTCACAAATTCAAAACAATAAACGCAATACTTTATTATTTATATGATAATAATACATTCTTTATTAGTTTTAATTCTCTTTCTGGTAAGATTCAATCATTTCTTTTATCCAATATTTTTACAATCACAATAGACTCTTATGTGCTGTTGTATATCTAGATTGTCAAAAATCCAAACTGATCTAAATAGCAAATTTCCAATCAGTGCATCATTATGTTCACCTTCTTCCCTTCTTTGCAATTGACTTCCTCTGGTTATGTTTATATTTATCTTCACAAAAATCACCTAAGCCTGAATAGCCACATTAATATGTATATAGATTGTATGTGTATCTTGTGAAATGTACTCCTGAACTTCCTGTAATTTGAATCTATTCCATGGCGCTGTGTATCCTAAAATTAAACTTATTTTATATTGTTTTGATTCTCCGTAACTTCATATTATAAATAGTATTCAACGGTCTATGGAAAAGGTGCAGCTAAATTTCGTATTGGGAGATTTCCATAAGAACGGCTCAAAACTACACATTGGTCTTACTCAAAACATTCTGTTAGAACCAACCAATTATGTTATTTGTCATCTACGCTTTTCAACTTGAACCCTCGAATGAGATCAATTTCTAAGGTCAATCATGTAGGAGACTCATTCCTACCTATGTAATTGTTGGACTATTTTAAAATTATAGAAACATTATAGAATGGAAAGAATCAAATAGATTATTTTGAGAAATCTTCATATTCTACACTTGATGTTTGTTATATATATGAATATTTTAAAACCGATATAGCGTTTTGCATCGATTCGGAAGAGTCCCGCAGTTCCGGAAGGAGCTGCAAGCGGTACATTGGTGGCAAGAAACCGGAAGTTCGTACTGAGTAACGCTTGCGCATGATGATTCTGTTTTTCTATTACGTTGACATCAGTTATCCATGGTGTAGCACATGAAGCAACGTTGAAGTATAAGCGTTGCCTGTTCTTGAAGCAGGCGATCTGGGTGCTTTACGAGATCCAAACAACGTTATTACTGTGGTCGTTTTGATTTCTTCTGCATTGTGTTGAAGTAATTAAAGAACTGGATACTTGGTTAAGCTGTTACTGGCGACTCCTCTTTGAGGCAGGACAACATGCAAGTTCAAGATGTAGACGGTAACGATGGTAAGTAAACGCAAAAAATATGCTAACTCTAATTTTTAATGGGACGTTCATTTGAAATTCTTAGGGAGTTACAAAATTAATGTAACGGTGTGGTTAGTTCACTATGATAGGTACTGTTTCATGCTTGGGTTTATTGATAACCTAGACACAGAGGAAATGGAGGAAGTATTGAGTGTTGTTTCTCAATTATGTCAATTATAATGTTTCTTTCTTAGGATCGCCCTGGAATAACTCCAGCGGTTGCGAGGAGGAACGTAGGCCAAATCAGAAGGAAGGCAAGAAATCAAATGTGTTGCCATTATGGGGTAACGAGAGGACTATGAACCTAAATCCACTGATTCTTACAAATATACAGTCCTCTCACTACTTTAAAGTGAATTTGTATGAATTGAAGACGTACCATGAAGTTATTGATGAAATTTACTATAAGGTGTCACATTTGGAACCTTGGGAGAAGGGCAGCCGGAAAACTGCGGGTCAGACTGGCATGTGTGGAGGCGTGAGTATGTTTTTTAACACGTTCTTAAAGATACGAACACAATTTATTCTTAGGATAAGAACTTGTTATTCCGCTGAGTAGACTTATTTTCAAGAGACTTATTTATGTAGAGCACAGATGAATGTTAATATCTTGAAAATAAGTCTATACCTTATAAGAGATTTCTAAAGAAGGCCAATGATTTATGGCTGCTAATATGATAATGGGTACAAAAATTCTTATGCATCATGCACTTCTCTATGGGTACAAGCATGTTATTTCTTTTGATTTCTCTTAGTAATACAGTGACATCCATATAACATTACAGTTAATTATTGCAGAGTAGCATGTTGTTGGTCAATATCTTATACTGTAATGCGAATATGATTAACTGACTTAAGGGGGTGTAAATTTAGCGGTTCATGCAGGTGCGTGGTGTTGGTGCAGGAGGAATAGTATCAACGGCATACTGTCTCCTCTATAAATTATTCACTCTAAGACTAACCAGAAAGCAATTAAATGGTCTTATCAATCATCCTGATTCTCCATATATAAGAGCTCTGGGCTTCATGTATATCAGGTAATGATAATTTATATACAATTAATCTACTCATTGTACTCTAAAAGCTTGACAAAAACTTTTTAAATACATTTTTCACAAACAGATACACACAACCACCAGCCGATTTATTTAGCTGGTACGACGAGTATTTAGAGGATGAGGAAGAGTTGGATGTAAAAGCAGGAGGTGGACAGGCAATGAAAATGGGTGATATATTAAAACAGTTCCTTACCAAACTCGAATGGTTTTCTACGTTATTTCCCCGGATACCAGTGCCAATTCAAAAGGACCTGGAACATCGATTAGGCGAAAGGTTCCCACAACAAACAGCAAACGCACGGAATGCAAAGCCTCCAATTACATTAAATAATCACGGAAAGTACAGTAACGTCAATGCAAACACCGGTAGAAAAGACAATGGCAATGTGGCTGTACGCAATCAACAACCGCGACACATCCCGGATAGTGAGGCTCAATGGGGTGAGGCCGAGAGAGCGAGCCATTGGCGAGCCAGGTGCGTCCACGTGGTATGAATACAATCACGTTACTAATAAATATCGTCAACTAATTAATCTGTCAAATCATTAGGAATAGGCGCCAAGAGTATACCCCCACTACAATACCCAAAGTGATTCTCGGTTTGTTTTTATAAGGGGCCCATACTTCTCGTTAGGGTGATCCGTACTAGTATTCAATTTCGTAGTACACGGATCATTCTCACGGAGTGGTCAAATAGATACCGCTTTTATTTATTTAATATCATTTGATATTCACGCCTTACTGATCACCGATATTTATCACTAGATACTTCCTTGCTGGACATGACATTTCAGGTCTGACGAGGATCGCAAAGACAAGTATAGAGAACGTGACCGGGAACGAGACCGGAACAGGGATCGTGAACGGGATAGACCTCGTGATCGGGAACGAGAGCGAGATCGGGATAGGCACGCACGAAGATCAACCAGCAGAGACAGAAGCCGTAGACAAAGAGAATATAGAAGTAGGAGTAGAGAACGATCACACAGGGACAGGAGTAAAGATCACCATCGTGATCGAGAAAGGCATCGGGACAGGTATTTATTTATGGATAATTAATATTTACTAATGCAATTTGGTGTTACTGAAATAACTTCATAATTGGGAGACTGTTTGTTTCTTCTTTTTAGGAGAGGTTCACCGTACGATTATGCTAGTGAGTTGGCACGGGAGAAGGAAAGGCAACGGAGAGATTGACATCCCATGCAATTATGAAGTTTAACATAAATTTGTTTTTACAAGTGTAACGACTGCATCAATGAAACAAAGAGGAAAACAACAATTTAGAACCGAGCCATTCTACACGACTGCATTCTAAGAGAAATACTTCTACTGGGGCGGGGAGTATTAGCCTAAAGTTAAATTTACGATATCCACAATGTAGTTTACATGTTTTTATAAAATAAAATCACAATGGAAATATTGACTTTCTTATTTACACGAAGGGAAATTCTGTAATTGGTTAAAGACAGTTGTCGGTATTCTTATGTATTGAGAATTGAGATTTAGCCAATCGCTAGTTAGTTCTACAAAAAAGAGTATTGCGCCTGAATAAAATGGTTCTATCGTTAGTTAAGTTACTGATAACTAGTTGCAGAATTCCTTTTCTGATTTTTGTGAATTATTGAACGTAATAAATTAATAGAATAGATTAGATAAGCGTATCTTTATGCAGTTAGAAGTATGCAATTCAAACTCGTTCCACGTTTACAGATATATGGTATATACATATAACCAACTTGATATTCCCAAGGTAATAACATGTGTAAATTCACGACCATCCGAAATGAACAGAAATAGGTGCGGAGAATTGGGGTCGCTTCATAGGAGATAAAAATGGCGGCGATCACCAGCCGCAAGAGAGAACAAGTAGTCGAATGAATTTTGATTTTGTGAAAAATGAAGTCACCGTGGACCTGTAGATGACAATGAATCCCTGGCCAATTGAAAAGAGGTGACTCGACTAAATTCACATTCGAAAATTACCAGTTTCTAAACAATTAATTTCTATTATTTCTGACTACAGTTGTCGTCCGACGTCAGCCTCCTACATTTGTATATCTGTAACCCATACAAGACAAGTCTAATTTAGTGTATTTAGCTGTTAAAAAAGAATGATATCAGACGATGACTAAAGATAACACAGTTTTTATCTGTCTTAGTTCCTTAAGATTTCGTATTCAGTTGGGAATTTAGAAAATAACCTATGCAACAAATTTAGTCCGCGTCGATAATGAAGAAATGACAGTGTTGCTCGTAATAAAAAATATCGGCTATGCTGGTATGAACTATGACTACTGCACAGTAATTGAAGTTGACCATATACCTAATACAGCATTTGCTGTGCATGCAATATAAATATATGTCAGATTAGGTACATATAACTAACCACCTTTAAATAGATTATGTGAACTCGCACTTTCGGTATAATAATCTTGAAAAATGATTTACTTACAGATGATTGGCCGACGCTGCGCATTCATCGCCCTCGGCGGGATTTTGATTCTTGTTCTAACAGTGAATATATACTTCATTCGTATGATCGTCGAAGATTCACCGCAAAAGTCATACCAGAAGAACCCTCCGATATCCGAGGCAAAACTGACCAAAAATCGCGAGTCCCGTCCTGACTATAAACAAAATGAAAAAACTATAGTGGAAACAGTGACTCATATTATGGAAGAAAAAATTAAAACTGAAATGCATACATTACCCTCTAAATATTTTAAACAAAATTCAAGCTATGTAATTCTAGTAGACAGACTTTTACAAGAATTAAAAATTATACCTAGAGAGAATAAGGATATATGGAGCATTCCTAATGATAATGTTAGATCAAATCTTTTGTATGTCATTTATTGGTTAACATAAAACAGGTACATTGATTTTAATTATAATACTTTAATTATTACAGTGGCCAGATGCTCATCAATTGATTCCAGAAGTTGCACCTGAGTTAGGAACTATACTAAAAGACTTGAGAAATGTCAAAATTGTTAAAGCTGATAACGAACCACTTGGTACTCAATTAAAACTCATGCTGACTTTAGAACATGGAATTAGGGCTTTATTCAAACCACAGTGGTATTCAAGGGATTCTGTGATTCATGGACCAGTTTATTATGGGAAAGACAGACACAATGCTGAAATAGTTGCTTTCCATTTGTCATCTTTGCTTGGATTGAGAAGAGTGCCATTAGTAGTTGCAAGGAAAGGTATGTCTAGTTTTCTGTGATAACTTGAGTAAGATTTACTGTTTTAATTAATGATACTTTTGCTTCAGTTAATCTCAGGACTGAGATACGTTCGAATGCTACACCTCAACTATATTCTACAATGTATCAAGAAGGAAACAATAGTTGTCTTTATGGTGTGTGCAGTTATTGTTCTCCTGCAGATCCTGTCTGTGGAAAAGGAGAAATATTAGAGGGTGCTTTAATTTTATGGTTGCCATCATACTTCAAATTATCAAAACATCGTCATCCTTGGCAAAGAACATACAAGCGTGACAAGCTCGCTGTTTGGGAGACAGACTTTAATTATTGCGAAAAGGTTTATTATGAACAAATAAATTTTTTCAGTTCTTTAAATTCTTAGAATAAGAATGGTGATCAATCTTATGCAACTTAGATAAAGGAAACAAAGACTTACTCACCTCACTTATCCAGTCGCTTACTGGGTCTGGTGGATACAGCAGTATTTGATTTTCTTATGGACAATGGCGACCGTCATCATTATGAAATGATACAGAATGATTTACATAATCCTGCTGTTCTTCTCATTGATAATGGAAAGAGTCTTGGGAATCCTGACGTCGATCACTTTGATATCCTAGCACCACTTTACCAGTGCTGCATGTCAGTATTACTTTTTGCTGTATGATGTTAATAATAAGTTTAATAATTTTTGAAAATGTGTATTTACATAGGATATACAAGACTACCTGGGATCGACTGAAGCTACTAAGCGGTGGTTCTCTGAGCAGTTCATTAAAAAAACTTTTGGAATATGAATCCAACATGGCGGATGTTCCTCCACTAATTACCGAAGAACATCTAAACGCGATGGACAGAAGATTACTGACTATTTACGCAGTGGTCGAGTACTGTCTCAAGCAAAATAAATACGCTTCTAATGTGATCCTTGAACATAGATAAAAAAACGTTTCAATATACTACACACTAGAAATGATTAACTTTATAGACGTACATTTCCAGCGAGTCATCTGTGGTTTAAACGCTGCCTTAAAAATGTCTACCGTGCGCAATTAAAACATGGCTATAATAAAAGTTTTAATTTGATGTTCTATCTAAGAACTGTCTTCAAGTATCCTCTTGCAGTATTCCTATAACACTCGTTGGTTGGAGTAAGAGAAATATAAACAACTAATACAAATGTGCATTTGCGGAATTTAATATTTTTATTTTATGACACAATAATTATCGTTATTTGAGTAGAGTTCGGGTGCAGCGCCGTACAGCGTATAAATACGGTACAAACGTAAAAAACCTGTAAATGTGACTGTATAATCGTTACATTTCATACACATGTTAAGGTTATTACTTCACGTGAGTTCATCCATGCGCCAGACGTATTATTCTCAGTCAATTACATACGTACAAATAATATAAAGTTCCTGTAAATGTCATGAGTTGGAATGACTAATGCAATTGGGTAGAACCGTTAAAAAGCTGCTCCAACAAATGGCATCACAGTTACTTTACATTGTCGTCTACACCATTTTCCCCAAAAATCCGACTGTAAGACTCTCACCTTAATTCCATCGAGCAATATATTTACAATATTATATGACCAGAATTACTCATGTGTCTTAGGCTAGTCTCGCAACTCTTACTCGTTCTCGTCACAATATATATAAAATTCAGCGTCATTATCATCTTTTTTCTTCTTCTCCTGATATATATTAGTATATTAACATTCTTTTAATTAAATAGAACCTTTACAGCAAGTTGTATGTATAAATAGACTATTTTTGCACACGTTCATCAGTGTCTGCCTCGAACTGCGCTTTTGATAGTCTCTGTTCTGACATAATAATCAAAAGAGAAAAGAAAGAAGAGAAAAATGAGTAAAAACATTTATATCCACAGGTTCGACGCGTCTATTGAATTGACATATGCAGCTAGCAGTTCGAAGCTGCCATTCTTCTTCTTGTTACGCCCTATAATACTGTATACATTGTTAATAATTTGATATCCATCGCCTTTCGATTTTCTAAGGCGGTTTTTATCAAATCCCGCTGAAAATACGTAATTGTTATTTTAATATACGATCGCTGACAAATGCTTGTTGTAAAATAGAATCGCACCTCTGTTGTTACGGTAGCGTAGCTTATTGCATTGCGTGAACGATTAATTGTAGACTTATTGAGAGACACGTATCTATGGCTTATTTGTCGTTCGCTAGTCGCTTAATTGTTTAGTCAATTAATTAATTACATATCACACCGACGTGTCCAGGCGCTTACGTAACGTAAACGTATAGTAGGTAGGCCTCTATTAGGCATACTCCAGAGGGAAATAAATCAAGCTTACCTGGACATAATTTTGTTGGCGAGTGGCTCAATAACGTTTTTTATTTTTCATTCTCCTATTATTCCTCGCGATTTTCGAAAACGACAGAATATGAATAGATAAAAATATAAATAAAGTCACGTTGTCGATAAAAATTCGTTACGTGCAAGTCGGAAGTTACTTTGTCGCTTTTTTTCCATTTTTATTTTACTCCGTCTTTAGTTCGCTGAAAAACTAGGCCTAGCCGGCTAATCATCCCTCAGACGATACAGCCACTATCGACGCTGTCTATTATCTTATTATGCTCTATCCACACGCATCGTACGAAATTCGGCGTTTTGATCGTTAATCTTGTTGAAGATGCTACGCTTTATAAAATGCATACGGTTTTTATCGTGTTTTAGGCATTTGCGGATTGTATCGATAAATTATGTACAAAAAAATCGAGATTGGATATTTCACTTAGAGGGCAGACTCGACGCCTCTCGAAGAGGAAGTTGATGAGCTCAGATCTTCAGAGTGTCTGGTGTGCGACGAGTCCAAGGAAGTAACAGAGTCGCTGTCATTACTATGAGGACTAGAATAGTTGGCAGCTTCCTGTAGTCTCATAAGCATATTTAGCTGTGAATAAAAGAAGAAACTAGTTGAACTAGATTTTATGACATGTTTAGAATACATTTTGATCGTAAGTAATTAAACTCACCAGAGGATCGCCTTCTGTGTCACTGTGTGTGCTGCCGAGCGACTTGACGCTGGACGCCCCGACACCTGAACTGTGACCAGATGTAACTACGTCGTATCCAACGTCTTCGGGTCTTAGACGAAGCAGGGCGTCGCTACCACCATGGACGGCATGAGTGGATATCCAAGGATAGCTGGACGTTATGAACTGAGCTGGATCTTCCCAGGATGACTCGCTATTTCCATTACCACTAACTCTTCTTCCATAGAGTGTCAGACCCTCTCTGACAGCTTCCACAAGGTATGGGATCACTGAGTAATTCCATAGATCCGTGAACCATACTTGTGATCCTGCCACTTCCATCGGGCAAGAGAGGAATAGCCTGGGACCTGGTAGAATATTCATTATTGACATTATCATTGAGATGACTATTATGCTTATGCTATTATGCTCCTCTCAGGTTTGAGAGCACTTGACCAACCTATCGTCACGTCGCTGCTGCTGTGAGTTTCTAGGAACTTGTTGAGATGCAACCAGACTCGCGGAATCCATTCGACCACTGCAGCCATTTCCGCGTTCCTGGTGCCTCCAGATTCACGCAGCTCATGTTCCAGGAGTTTCCGACGTAGATATCTACCCAAGAATCCCTTGACGGGTTCCATGTGATTTGCACACAGGACCCACCTATTAATAAAATAACTTAGACTAATGTGGCATATATATAACAATAATAATATTTACAAATAATTAGTTGAATATACCTGAAGTTATGATGCAACTGTAGATTCGTTGTGCTGCAGGTAGCCTGACTCATGGTACCAATGATTGCAGGGCACGAGCTATGTCTCGTACCAAGTAGACCACTAAAGAGCTCGCCAAGGGATGCCGCATGCTGAAGATTCTCCAGTATAATAACGCGTGGAAGTTCATCAGCAGCATTCGAATCGCATCGTTCAGCAATATGTGCCAAATATTGTCTGAGCTCTTTGCTGGATTTATGATCGACATTAAAGGTAGCAACAGCAGCAGCATCCTTAGTGTCCGTATCAGCGTCCACCAGTGCGTGTGCTAATTTACCAGCAAGATAACTTTTGCCAGTTCCACTAGGTCCACATAGTATGACTCGTCTATGTTCGGTCAGCAGGGACACCAGCCTCTGGACAATTGACCTGGGGATGAGGGTGTCCACAGCCAGCCAGGAATATCCAGATAGCACCAGATAAATGGTCTTCACGTGACCCACCAGATACCCACAGGGAAGTAGTTCAGGATGCTGTGAATCTGACGTGCATCGCGACGCTTCTCCAAGATGATAAGCAGCTACGCATTCGACGCCAAGTCCAAGATTCGTAACAGGATCCACCCTGGACACGTATTCCTTGAAGCACCTTCGAACAGTCGAATCCAAGGCGTCCCAGCTGGTCTTGTTAGATATGCAAACGCTGGCAATGACGCAGTGAGCTGGTTCACTAGCTCCATCTGGATTTCCTGACATGTTAAAGTTGAAGGTTTTTTCGCTACCAAGATACACGGCTACGTTTATACGTTTTCCATCAGTATCCTGCTCCATGTGCGGTTCGTTAGTAGTGGCAGCTGTTGACGGCACCACAGGATGTTCCGGGACATTTAAATCCTGCAGTTGATCGGCTGCCGAGGTATTATCCCCGTTAGACAGTGCAGCCACGCTCGAGGCAACTTCGGTCATGCTAAATCGACGTTCTGGATCGCTTGGCAAAGACGATTGTGATGAAGTTAGGGATTTTGAAGTTACCAGGCGCTGTAGTCGTTCGTTATTTTGTTTCAGATTCAGCATCTCGTTCTGTTGAAGATATAAAAATATATATAAATTTAAAAATAGCACCTGAGACATTATCTCGTTGCACAATAATATTTTACTTACTCTCATTTTGATAACAGTATCTTTGAGTGATTCTAACTGATGTGCCGACGACAGGGCTTCCAACCTTATATCAGTCAGAACCATGTCCTTTTCTCTCAGTTGTTTCTTCAATTCATCAACGTCCTCGTCTTCCTTTTTGTACAAAGCTGAGCTGCTTTTACTTCCGGTGAGCCCATTTTCGTGTTCCGGTGATTTCTGCCCGTTACTCCTGGTACCGTGACCTGGACCATGACCCTGGGATGACTCGTGCTTAGCAGCAGTTGGTAAACGTGGACTGTTCGGCGCACTTAATTCACCAGGACCATCCTTGCAGTCTTCAGCGTCGGATACAGAACCATGCCTGTTCTTTCTGGATCTAGAGAACGCTTTCGAGAAAGAACTCCTAAGCCAACCCTTCTTCTTGTGATGGCTACTGGCAGAGCAGGCACTGCTCAAGGAATTTAAGGAAGTCACACTATCGGCAGAGAGTTGTCTTGCTATTGATGATCCTTGATGATTGCTACTTCCTGTGCAACCGGTAGTGCCCTCCGAATCACCCAGGGTGTGTCTTCTACCGTTAGATGATGATGCGCTATTCAAACCTGCCTCAGCACTCTGCTTCCTGAGCCTTTCTATCGTCTCTCGCAGCTCCTGCAGCTCGGAGTCCTGACGGAAGAAAAAATTGATTGGTTCCAATAGTCATTTTAAAGAAATGAAATTATCTGAATAATGATATATTGTGAGACACATTCAATACGTTAAACCTAATAGTTCTTATTTTATAGAAGCAATAAAAATGATAGGTTTCGTAAGACAGCTCTCTGTCAGTACGAATAAATTATGTTCGCTGGACTAAGACAAAATGGCGATCATTTGAAACTGGTTACTTTTTATTGGGTGTTAACATGATCGAATGAGCGGTAGATAATTTTATTTCTTATCGATACTCTTCCCGTGTATCGGACAAGCTTCTTTCCCATGACAGCAGGTACAACTATCCGAGTGACTCGTTACGGAATCGCTGCTCCAGGAGTCGGCCATACTGTAGAGTTGCCTCATAGATTTTGAGCCGGGGTCACTAGGTTTGTCAGAACTGTCTTCCAGTTCGTTTGGTTTTTTTACAATACTTTGGGCAGCTTTACCAATTCCTAGAGTTCCTCCAGCATTAGTTAAAACAGATGGCAGAAGGTTTCTGTTTGGCTCCAGATTCGATTTCCTGTCTGTATTTCTACTGGTAAGACTCCTTAAACCACGTTCCAGTTTAGCCTGAAAACTTTTGGGATTTTCTGGCGGGAGTTTTGAATTCTTCGAATTCATCCTGTCTGCATTCCTCATGACACTGTCTTGATCGGGAATCTTTAATCCCATTGCTCTAGCATCTTCCGGTGGGATTGGTATGAATATTGGAAAATTAGAATTTGGCAAAATTTCCCCTTGGTGACCTGACATCAATAAGCGATCGTTATCATTGGCCTGACTTGGACGATCTAACCTTCGACCTTTGTTACTTCCTGGACGAGTAGATTCATCGAAATTTCCTGGAGTGTCAATCGTTCGATCTTTGCCAGTAGACAACGATCCACTAATACCGATATTCTTCTGATAATTCGGATCGGTCATATTGGTAGTGCCTAGAACTCGTTTCAGTTCGATCTTCGACCGCGATTTCGATTCTTGGAGGGATGATGATTGGCCATTTTCCAATCGCTGAATTTTATCAATCAATCAACGCTGAACACGATCAAAAATCAAAAATCGTTATCGCAAATGGCAATAGACTTAATATATCAAAAATTTGACAAATCTTTCTCAACGAAAGATTCTCCGTTGTTTTCGACCATAGCAACCAGCGCCATCTGCATCCTTCGAACCTACAGCCAATATCCAGCTAATCGGTATTCCTCAAAGGCACGATATTGAGAGGTCCAAAATAAAACTTTCAAAATAGCTATAACAACTTCTGAGAATCGCGTTACCATTTCGCCGTCGCTAAGTCAAAGATTTAAGAATTCAAAGGATCCCCGGAGGCACAGACGGTTATTTCCATCAGAGCTACAGATATCTAATCGCAAAGGCCGATGAGGCTCGTGAAAGCCTGAAGACATTACACCCATAAAATCAGAGCCGGGTGATTAGCTAAATTCGTCGCGTCACTGAGAGATTAGGCTCGCTAGTTTGCCATCTCACTTGCTCCCACGCTCAAGCGTATAATATACCGTAATCTCAGCCCAGGCAAATGCAACGTGTATATATACTACAATACATCCGCTACATGGAGGTGAATAAATAAGTACGTGTCGTAGGTACCTTCTTCTCGGCAGTGGCTGTGAGCTGCTGCAACCTCTGGGTCATATTCGACAGGGACTGTTCGAAGGCAGACACAACGTGGGCCTGAAACATCAAATAAAATGGACAATGAACGTCAGCGATTATAGATTCCCACGCCATGTGAAGAAAAGTGACAAAAAAAAAGAATCTTAATTTCCTTTAAAAAAAAAAAAAAAAAATTGCCCCAAGGAACCAGAGGTACCAAAGTTGACTTTTTCATAAGAGTTTCTTACACCATCGTAACCAGTGCTGGGAAGATAGTAGAAGCCCTTCTGGCTTCGAGGCACGAACTATGTAATTACGTTGATATTTCCCAACACTCTATGGCTGACAGCTAAGAGATAATCAGCCTTCTGTCAGGTGTATGCTGTTCTATTAGAACAACCTAGAGAACCAGTCCACGGGATGAATCCGTCTAAACTAGACTGACAGAAATTGCCCCCTAGTCGGACTCTTGAATAGATTTTTTTATAAATATTTTTCCTCGGTACCTGTACACGTGGACGAGCGTTGCGATTATTATTGACAAGGTACAGGATGTTTCGATCATCCGAATCCGGTACCAGGTTATCCGGATAATCCCTATACCCTCTGGACCCTGAAGGTATCAGCATATGAGTCATGCCACGTGCGCAGTTTGACTGATATATACAATATATTATTTATACCTAGCCATCACAAGAGTCGACAGTAAAAATAAGTAGTTGTTGGCAAACGCGAATGATAGAGATTGAGAAATCATCAGGAGAGGCATAATTTTCAAGAGGTGCCCAAATCCGTCGAGAGTAACAACGATTAAAATAGATGCACTACTGGTGCACCGACCTCGAGAGTCACTCGATACGTAGTACGTATATACGTATATATAGATATGGTGTATATCTAGGGGATTTCATTCGTTAAATCAGAACATTTGGTGCCTTCGCGTCTCGAAGATGATTTAGGACTGTACCCTACTATTTCACGGGACATCCCTAATACACATGATTATATTACAGAGCCGTCCGTACGATATGCAGAGTACCAGTCCTGAGAGAACGTAGGCGACTGACCCACAATGCGTCCCACACGGCCGTTATAGTTTCTTCTCTTCTTCATTTTTCTTCTTTTTATTCTTCATCCTCGTCCTCTACTTTATTTCACGTGCGCGTGTGACTGCGTGCGTGTGTTATACTATCCTATACATTAGTACGTACGATTCCGTAAATGGCTCGGGCGTCCCTTGTATCCGTGAACGTGCCCGTAAAAAATCGGAGAGGATGAGGTAAGAGCGAATAAAAGGCAAGGAGGAGGAAAAAAGAGAAGGCATCATAAAAATGAAGGCAAATGTGCACGAATGTGGAAATCCTGTACGTGGCGTCGGGTGGGTAAAGAATTTTTTAATAATGAGCAAGTACGTAGAGCATATGCGCAAGAAGGTGAGTTTCTTCTTTGTTGTACGGAGTCGAGATCAAGTCAAAATTGTACAAAATGGCCGATACGCGGACTTCACGTAAGATGCACCTTCTTACCGACACTGTGTAATCGCTATATGTATGTACGTCTCTATCGTCCCTTTGAAAACTGCCTGGGGTTTCGATTTTACGACGGCAATTCACGAGTTGTACTTTCAGTGCGCAAAGATACGGGAGAATCTATTTCTAATAAACTGGGAACACCCACAAGGTTGGAATCGCCCTGGTTGTGAGAATCGTAAATTTTTATCCAAATTTGTAGGATAAAGGATAAGATGTCCACCCACGTGAGATTGTATACATAAATATGTATATGACAGACAATGGATAATTCAAGAATCAATTTTCAATTCCCTACGAGCAACGTGAGATCACATACCTTCTTAGAATTGTATCTTAGAATATCAAACAGAAAATCCCATAATTCATTGCGTCACTCTCGATAATTGATGCTTCCAAAACAAAATGAATCAAACGACAAAATAAAATGGCTCACCATAATTCCATCGCAATTTACTAGTGTACAGTTTTCAGACGCCCACGTAGGATTTGTCAATGAGGGAAAGCAAATGATGAGCCTGGCGTGGGAGACTTCCAAGTGTGTATTACATATAAATGCATCACAAATGTAATTTTCCCAAGCATACGAAGCTAATGCTTACGGACTGTAGGTAAAGCAGGTAGTAGAAGACCGACGCTGTCCTCTCTAGATTTGTTACACAAACGTCCCCCCGAGGGCTTTCCGGAAAGTCAAGCGTTTCAAGAAATAAATTATACCTCATCCACACGCGCGCCTCTACGGCCATACATATGTATTCGTGCACATGCACGGCTCGCGGAAAATTACTACAGTGCGTTAGACTTTTGAGACAGAGAGTAGTAAGCATCGGTAGAGGAACGTCCTTGCTCGCGTAGTGCCACGCGAAGAATAATGCTGAGCCAGCATAAACGTCACGAATTCCACTCTACTGGTAGTTCTATGTATACTCTTTGGCGTTTCTCAGTAATATTATGGCCCCCGGTTATGGTGTTGTTATGGTGTTTCGCCAGGCTTTCCAGCATGAGAGAACAAGGAAGGTCACTGTGGCCCCAATGGGTTTCGCGTTACGCGAGTTGGACGTTGACTTTTTTCGCTAAGACTTTCCGGTCCAGTTTTTATCATTTCAAGAGCGGACCCTTGCCCGTCTGTCTGTCTGTCAGTCATTTTGTCGGTGAGTCTGTGCGTTTCTGAAAGCACCTAACCTACAACTGGACGTAGGAGTGCGCAGCCCATAAACACCGTACACAGTGACATTTGGTAGAGCTATAAAAATTCCATGAGAAATATTTTCAGGATAAAATCTGAATAATGGCTAGTCTGTATAGTGAGAATATTATGGCGGAAGTCGAGGGGTCATCGATTATGCATTTCCTAGATGGTAAGACCAGTGTAAACGTAAAGCGTGCGGTTTAACATCCATAAGATTTATTTCCACTGAGTGAGATCACTGTTTTACTTTTGCTCTTTCTAGTTGCATCATCTCATGTGTGTCTCTTTCTAAGCTTCCCGACGCGTACCGCATAGAGACTTCAAGACGTAGTATTGGTATTATATGGTTTAATCCAGTATTCTCGTTGTGAATGCACCATAACCTCACAGTCTCTACATCTAGCTAACTGGGGTAACAGTTCCCAAGCCGCAGAAGGCTCCGTTGAAACACTATCCCAACGTCTTCTCTAACGTAGCTTCAACGTATATTACACATGTGCATGACTATGGGTACATGCGTGATCACGCATGGTCTGCCATGTGTGTAAGTATATGTGCTTGCACGTACATAGTTCTACTGCCTTGACTCCAGGCACCCTCTATCGATAGTGTACTTATCATACATATGTAACATAGAGAAACCATGTGTGGATATGGTACACGAGCATATATATATATATATACATACATATATTACAGTGTATACGTGATATAGACTGCAAAGGGATCTCGTAAACCACATATCGCACCAGAGGAGCGAAACACGTGATACCCATCTTGTCGCGGTTCATAATAAGATTAATGAAACGACTAGGACTTACGAATCTGACGTCACTCGCGAGGTCCATTTTATATTAGTTAAACAGTCCAATATGAGAAACGTATATCTAAGGCTCTTGACCAAGAAAACCCGTCCACCATTATGAATGATGACTTTGACTATCCGAATGGAAGAGATGAAAGTTTAACTCGAGATAAAAAAAAGGTAAATAAAATACATAAATCATGGGAAGGGGATGTCTTTTTTTTATTTCTATGGTGTAGCCAAGGTATTGGACGTAGGTACCCACTGTGTCCCACGCGTTTTAAGTATCTATTGGGGCTGTGGGACAGTTTTACCAGAGTGACTTTGGGATTCGAGGGATCCAGGTAACCGGAGTATTTTTTTTCTTGATTTCTTCAGAAAAACAGTCTACCTGGCTTACTGCGCTCTTCTTTTATTCTTCTTCAGGGCGAGCTACTGGAAACTACAGTGGGTTGAAAACTCGCGGTACTTTCTGTGTAGTAATAAATGAACGTAAAGAGGTCTCAAGTAGGTATGTCTAATTATTCAATCAGAATCGCCTGCATGCTGTGCAATGCCCACGCCTTATTACAATACGCAGTACGTATGCCCGTCGCGACGGCTGACTACGCTACTTACACGTAATGTAACGTATGTATATTGGATGTTATTTTCGTTTTATCACGACTCCGACAAGGCGGCGCGGCGTTCTATGTTCTCTATTGAATTTCATTGGCAAGTTTCATGGCGCGTGACGTCCTTATTGAATTTATCGCTGCTGGGTTACGGGGTGAGATATCTTCTTGAATGCCTTAGGAATATACAGCCTATTTGAGTTATGTACATATGACTACGAATACCATTGATCGATTTGGTTCGATTAGAATCTCGTGATACGATTGTCATTCTGACATATGTGGATTGCACAGACGTTAGATAATTCACACATCACTGATGCGTATTTACATTGGACTGTTTGGTATTTTATAGCATTTTCAAAAGTTACCTGCAGCGAAGGACAACTTCTGTGACGGTACTTTCTGGTGGCCAATTCCCACCAGGGTATGACGTTGTCGGTGCTCCGTGGTTTTACCGGATCACTTACTGCATGCTCGTAAAGCGGTTCCAGGGTGCTTACTGTTCCTGATAGTCTCTTAGGGGTATCGGTCAAATTTGGATCTCTGGATGCGTTTCCTCTTCTTGGTAAAGTTGCGAAATTTTGTGACTGAGAGACAGTTTTTTCGTCTATTTCAGACTCCAGGGAATTGTGTCTGGTCCTGGTGCAGAATCTTCCAGAAGATTGCTCCTTGACAGTATCAAAACTGTCACCACGGAATTGTGCCTGTAGTGCGGTGTAGTGGTCGACTGATTTACTGACATCATCAGGAACTCCTCTTGGAGTAATGTCATCCTTGCTGGACCTTGCTAATTGTCCGTTTAAAATGACGTCAGTCGCATCCATCAGGCACAATGGCAGAAAGTTCAGTCGTCCGTTGCCAAAATTTACCAGAGCAGCTGATCCGTTCTCTACGTGACTTCGTACATCCAGGGTGCTCATGCATGACCTCTGAAGACCCTGTACCTGCAGTTCAGCACTTCTGTCCCCATCAAGGACATCCTCGCTGGACTTGTGCAGTGGCTTTGGGATGATCTTCGACTTCCTGTAAGGAAGGGTACCGTAGCGTCTTTCCTGGTGGGTACGAGTGAACGTATCCTGAGGATGATGCACGGACCTGGTTCCGCTATTCCTGGAGTTGTCTTGCATGGTCATTCTTGTATTACCTGGCAAATCCAACATATCTTCTCTGGAGCGATTCCTGAGACCAGTACCACTAGCTTCAGCAGGATTCAAGAATTCATCTCTATCAGGGTCTAAATCGCAGGAGTCTGGACTCTCAGTCCTATCCACTTTGAACTGTGTCCTTTTTGGAATTGGAGGACGATAATCCTGGGCACTGATTGGTCCATTGATTGACATCTTATGAAAAGTCACTCGATTTTTTGGAAGCTCTATCAGGGCCTCGCTGATTGCGTATAATGATTCTGTTGATTTTGTAGAAGACGTTGAACTTGTAGAGTGTCTAGACGTGTTCTCAATAGACGACGACCTGGGCAGAATCTTAGGCGGTAACTTCCCATAGGAATTAGGTCTGGATTTGCATTTCTTTGCCGTACCATTCGGTACCTTGAAATCGAATTCTAAATTCTTTTCCTCTACAGTCTCGCCGAAATTTGGTGATATGGGTGGCATTGGGGCCATGTCTCTCTTTCTGTGAAAACCTCCAAAAACATTGCCAGGACCCAACTCAGCCTGATCGCCTTTCGCTATTTTATTAATAACACCATAAGTAGAATTACGATTGTTTGCCGATCGCAGCTCCTCATAATTCTTATCGATCTCCGCTATGTTTCTGTTTATGTCTTCGATGTATCGTGCTGTGCTGCGATAGAGATCACCACTAGGCACGTAATTACCGTCAATAGCAATTTGTCGTTCGAGTCGAGGTTTATTATTCAATCTAGGGACATTTGGAATTGCGTAAATCGGCTGTCTCTCCTTACCACCATTGACCCTTTTATTGTTTTCAATAATTCCATCATTGTTCACAGGATCCTCAACATCATCCTCACTCTCATCAGCCACATACGTCGTTTGTTTCTCAAAAGTAGAATCGGCCGCGGCATTTTTCGTGTCATTTTTCACTTCACTACCTTTCTCAGTGGAATTGACAGAATTCATACAATTCTTATCATATTTGTTATTGCTTTTCTTCTGCGCGCAAAACGTATTGAGTACCGGTACCGATCGTTCCTCCAGGACCGAACCACGCTTAGGTTTCCTCAAGGTACCATAATTTTCAAAAATCTGTTCTCTACCCAAATCCGACCATCTTGGCACCTGAGAAGAGTGTGAGACCTGCGCCAATGCATATGGACCTTTAGTTTCCTTAAGCAGCTCCTCAGAATCTGATCTGTAGACTGCTCTAGGTCTGCTGCGTCCTCTGGATCTGATAGTAGCGTATCCATCATGAACTCGCCTGGAGCACACATCGGTATCCATCTTGTATATCAAATCCAAAAAAAAATCGTATCCGTCACGTTCTCACAGTTTCCATAATTTTTCCATATTATCACCTTATCATCCGGCACAATCGGACTCTCGTATAAACTGAAAATCACACGCGTTCAAATACACTCGAGAAAAAAGACGCGTGGTATTTTTCTCAAATTTTTTCTTTACAACGACTGTCTTATCGCAAGGCGGCCTGTCGTACAAAAAACAGCCTGGTCCCTTGGAATAATTAAGTCGAACATTGCGAAACAGCCTTAAGCCACTATCACACACATACGTTTCTCCGCACTTCAACCCGCTGCCACAAGAACGAACGATGACAAACTAGCAATGTAAAACGCTACTGTACACAATCCCAGTGACGTAATCAATGTAATCAGAAACTATATATATATATATACCTACTCTAACGCAGACTAGTCGATTACAAATCGTCCAGAAGCTAGAACGTCCTCTATTTAATTCATTCGCCTTCAGATACATGTATATTACGTAAAAAAAAATTCCTTCGATCTGCCACGAATTTCATCTAGAATTCTCCAAACTTTGCTTGACTATACTCTGTGCGTCTTAACTCCGGATATCAATGGCCTAGATACTTTTGCCGGTGGCTCGTTATTATCGCAGACTCAACAGTGCCTCTCTGTACTGATAACGTACAGTAGATCATAGATAACCCTATTGCAACAGAATATCGATATACGTATATCGATATAAAAGATTTTCATTAAGTTTTCACGAGACCATAGAAAGTCCTTTGGGTCACAGCAAGAGCCGTGACTATAGCCAGCGAGATATCGGAAACGTTCGACAGCTAAGTCACTCGTTCGAAACATGAATATACTTCATTTTCTTTTACTTCCCATCTACCACATGGATGTCAGTTTGCTCAGGTTGTCCGATTACTACTATGCAAACTAGTAGACGTTTGCGCTATTGTACACTCGTATGCAAGTATGCACACAGCACGCGTACACACAACCCACCCAGGAAGCTCGGCAGACCGTCCAAACGTCTTGAGCGCCTCGCGGCGTGTATATAACTAACTTACATAATTTCCATGCTACCAGGCAAACACATTGCCGTTCAACGGCACGAATTCATCGTGTCGACAAGAGTATAGAGTTTTACGGTTGCTACTGGCATACCAATTAACACGACGCCCGATGACGTCGACGACGCCCCTCCCCCCCCAAATTATACATTAGCTAAAAAATTTACCTCAAAAAAAAAAACAGCAGCTAATTTTTCGAGATACATAGCGTGTCGCTAATTAAAAAAAAAAAAAAAATTATCAATGAATTTCCGTCACCGTTCAAAATACCTATTTACGTGAGGCATGTGTTTATTGCTATAGTCTTGGAATGCGCTATGCTGCTTTTATTTACATATTGGTTATTGCGCTATGAGAAAACGATCCTTGCATCCTACATGTATTATGCATGTTGGTTGTTGACGTGGCCATAAGGACGCTACGGCACGTGGCTATATTTAACGATTACCTAATATACTCCTCATACAGCAGAAGCTCTCCTAGTCATTCTCCGTCACGAAATTCCCTGGTCCAACGATCATTCCGATTGATCCGCTGTTATTGAAGTTTCCATATGGATGGATTCTGAGGGTATTTTAGCAAAAGATCGGAATTCATTCCCGACTTGAGATTCATCGTTTTATTCCATTCACGATCCCGACTGCGCTTCCCGCTGACACGGTTTGATTTCTTTGATTCGTATTCCTATGGCTATGCACGCTCTATTCCCCTTTCTATACCTACGGGGTCTGTGTATATATAGATATACTCTTACTGTATACAACACAGAGAATCCTGACGTCCAGAAGAAGAATCGATCAGCATTAACGGACATAACAAGAAGATTTTCTCGCAAAACGTCCATAAGACTTTCGTTTCTGTAATACCGACTGGTACGCAGCACGTACTGCAACGTAACGTAACCTAACCTAAAAACCTTTCGCCTTAATTAACCTATTATCGTCTATCTCATTTCAATGGGGTATTTTAATTATCAATGCTATCTCCAGTATATTATAATTGTACTGTAATAACGTTCGAGAGTCATCAAATGCATTATGCATAAAACGGAAGTAAGTCCTACACACTTTACTACACGATCTTCCGCTTCCGTTAACACTCGACAACTACTTCCTGCATCGAAATTCTCGCTTCGCGATTGAACGTGAGATTCTATTCTGTACTCGGTGCAGTCACTCGAGTGCACTCGAATGCACTTCTATTATTATTCCAAGTAGCCTATACGTAGAGTCTATCCAGTATTCAGGTACATGGCAATGGCTCATTTCGAATTCCCGAAGGTTGGCAGCCTTGAGGAGACAGAAATGCGCGTATATACAAAACACGGTAGTGCACACATATATTTCACGCACGACGCGCGAAGCTTCCACATATGTTCCTCTTTTTTTCATTTACGATAAGCAACGAGCCAATCTTATCAGACTTAAGTAAACAAAGTAAATTGAGCAGTCACTCCATATGCCTATATGTACCTACTCAGTGGTAGCTACGTACATATGTGTAACACATATGACGTATTAGAACTCATATGATTTCTAATACAGAGCATCCGACTCCTTCGTACTGTCTTAAGCTGAATCCATACAGTCAGGTAAAGTACAGCGGTGGTTCTATATGTCACACATGCATAAGAAAGATACAACGAGCATGGCACACACGTGCAAGACACATAGGTGATCGTACCCGGTGGAATCTTATGAAATAAAATCGCTTCCGAGAAAAGTAACGATGGCGATGCTCGTCGTTCCCGGTGTCTTCCACTTTTTCCACAGCTCCCTTTGACCATACAGTACAACCCAGTATATAGTAACTCTCTACATATGTGAACCACCGGTATGTATCAGACGCGTGCACACAGCAGAGGCTCGGGTCAGTTTCGTCAGGGCAACTGGAAAAATGAGCTGAGCCACCGGTCGACCGGTTGGCCCTTTGTCCTTCGAGCCATTAAAAATCTTATACGCCGGATTACGCAGGGAGAAAGAGAGTGAAGCGGAATCACCAGGAGGAAGAATCGACGTCCGCGACGGCGATGACGACGAGGTCGAGCGACGTAGGGATACTTAATGTGGCATTAAAAGAGAAACAAAAGAGGCAAAACAACAGAGTTTTAATAAGCGAAGCGACAGGATTGGTTGGCTAGTTGGCTCCAATCAAGAACGGGGTCTTGGGGACTTGAGCAAGTGCTCGTCTTCTGGTACTAACTTATGCGTATATATATATATATGTACCGTAGGTACCACTGGACGCTACAAGTGCACGTGTATGCTACATAGTAACTATATATACGAAAGTGGTGAACGTTACGATTAATAAAAAAAAAAAAAAGGAATATACATTAAGATCGTAAGTGGGGGTGATGCCTGTAACTATTTCAAGAGTTCAAGATTGAATGTTATACGTATGTGGTACTGGGACCTAAATGATGTACGGTTACTCGTGTCACGGATCGCTATTTATTTCTTTATATACGTTAACGAGTCGAGATTTGGTATCTCTTGAAGGTTTGATATCTCCATGAGATGCTTATACGTGGTTAGCTTGGATTCTTGGTATAGGTTGACGTATGTCTTTTCCTTTAGTGTACCGACTAGAATGATAGCCGTAGAAGAAGTATCTTGGGAATCTGAAAACGGATAGGTACGGAATGATAGTGTTGCTTTGGTACTGTAGTACTCTAGTGTGTATACCGTGTATACCGGGTGTATCCCTTTGTGAAGGAAAGTAGCGAGGAATCGCTAGGTCCCTAGGTAATTGGGCCCGAAGATTGCAGGCCCGTGCGGTTGGATGTAATTTAGAGAAGGAAGCTTTGCCAAGGGAGATTGGCCAAGAATGGTTATAGTACTACTATGAGTATTCGTAGAGTACTATATAGTACAGGTAATACTACCACGGGCAGTACTATGTTGCAGGGGGATATACTAGCAGTAGTGGAGCTAGTAGTGTCTCTAGTGTTATTACTGTCACTACGTGCTATGGCTTAAGGGACAGTATAGAGAATAAAGGGCAGGATCCGGGTATTGGGCCTCTTTTGCCAAAGGCGTAGGACCCTTAATCCTGTACCGTGTGGATAATTGTGTTTTTCAGTAGGTATATATATATATGTACGTATGTATATGCAGCTATGTATAGGGATTATGGTATGGGTTTTGTACTATGTAGGGATTAAAAGAGAGGTAACACCCACGCGGGTGACACTTTCGCCAGTTTATAAATTCCAACGCGACGAAATTTCTAATAGTTCCTCTGCCCACGTGGTTAGTTTTTATTCCTAGTGGCTACCTCGGTTGGCTTTAACTACCACTTTAACTGCGTTAACTACCTTGGATATCTTGAGTCAGCCGCCATTGGCTGTGCTTGAGGTCACTTTGGCTACCAGGCCTAAGTTAATCAGTTAAAGCAGGGTACTTTTGAGGGATTTCTGTTTTATAGGTACGATTTGAAAAATTTTGAGTAATGGGCATTACTATATCTTGGAAGGGTCGTTGGAAGATATCTTGGGGTCCCGAGGTCTAACTTTCGACACCCTATGCCCTTTTTATATAAGTCCCTTTGTAAACACAGTGGCCCTGCACATAAATCAGGAGTTTAGAATTTCCTTCCTTTGCCCAGTAAAGGAAAACGCGTCTTGCCAACGTATTTCTATGCCAGAGGGGTATTCGTCGATGCAGAAATTCATGGCGAATGTTTAAACTACGTGTTTAGGCATAGGAAATATTTAATGTCTAGAATTTGTCCCTCAATTCTCCGTCTCTTTCTTTCCTTTCGTTTGGTATTTTCCAAACGTTACTAACAATAGAAATTGGGATACCAGGAAATGCAAGGCGCTTCTGAGTCAAACCCACCGTCGTAAGCGGGAGTTTAGCTTAGTCTCCTCTTAATCTCTATGTTTCGGACCACAGAACTCAGTGTTATGGTTTAATTCCGGCGCGAATAGAATGGACGTGGCTTTAGAGACACAAGGGCCTAGAAGCCACTGGTGGCTTAGAGACAAGTTGGCTAGTTGAGTGCTTGGCTGTTCGAGACGTAAAGGAGAAAACAGAAAAGTACGCGTGCACGCATCGAGAATGCTTGATGATTCCAGTATGAGTTCTAAGCCAGGTAGTGTAGTGAGTCGCGAGGTAAGACAAGCGGAGAAGCACAAACCAAGAAGAATACACTTGGCCATATAAGTACGGCATAGAGGCGATCTATCGGTAGGTAAGATCGCGCGATACTCTTTTCAACCCTATCTTGAGAATCTTGGCTTGAAGGGAATAGCGGTTTTCCTGGCCAGGATTCTCTTTGATGCTTCCTTCTGTCGTGTAATTGCATGGGAAATCGATACGCTCGATATAGAAAATAGCCAGTTGGAGATGGAACTGCTCTAATTCTAAGCACAAATTGGATTCGTTTATACGGATCAATATTGAGATAAACTCATGCCTTTTATTTAGACAAATATTGATACAGTGTCTGATCGAGACTTTTGAGATTAGAAATGACGCCTTACGCACTGGGTCTGCAGTAAATGTCCTGGGACAGTTTTTTTACGTTTTTAAGAAAACTAACGAGGAAAAACGTCAAGACTCTTTATCGTCGTTTCTTATCAGACACGTCATGCACGCATCGTAGACTGATAGTAAAGTGAAATCAATAGATATTGATAATCGTTATCGGTAAGGCCGTTGGGTCATTACTGTACGTGTGTCGAAGTGCGAGAAACGTTCACGTGTGATTATCCAAAATTGTTTCTAGTTAATTTTTAATTACACACTTTTTATTGTATACGTTGCGTATATTTCACGAATGCCGGCGGGAAATATACGGATAGAAATGATAGAAGATGATTTTACTCTCAACTCGTTACACTCATGATAATTTTTCGAGAGACACGCGCACATCCACACTCCGACACGAACCGCGTCTCGGCGCTTACTGATCCACCAATTCTTTCACTATACCTATAGAACGCATAGGACGCCTGCTGGAAGAGCGGCGGCTAGAGCGGCGGCTTCCTATTGGCCAGAGCTCGATGACCCTCATTGCATCCAGCGTAGAACCGACCAATAGGACGCGCTGTAGGATGCGCCATACTTATGAACATATCTGGCGGGTATAAGGCGCAATTTGAAAAAGTTTGAACTTATAAACTCTCACAAAAAATTTCTTAACAACGTTTCTGTCACGATACGTAAATTTCGTCTATCGCTATGGTCATAATTAATGCGTGGAGAATAGAGAAAGTAGATCAAACCGATACGTCGGTATTACCGTTATCGCACACGAAACTAGTTTCCGTTCGGCGAATCCTCAAGTAAAATCTCTGTTGAGAAATCCGGACAAAAAGCACAGAAACCTAGGGACATTCGATATACCGTTACGTAAACCGTGCTAATGTGTTTGACGTGTCTCCCCTACAGTACAATGTATACAGGGCCTTTCAATTAAGATATATCAAGTAAATATGACAGCTGCTACATTGAACGCTTCGGTTAAGTTCTGTTTGGCTATATCGTAATATGTAAACTTATACCCTTTTCTTTACTTACATTAGTAGACAGCTGACTAGTTAGCGAATGCACCTTCTCCTGTGCGTCCAGTAGCTCTCTTCGTAATTTCCTCAGCTCGTGAGCTTGTTTCTCCTCGGCCGAGCTGTAGAGGCTGCTCGCTGTAGATACCAATGAAACTGAAGATCCGTGTACTGAAAAAAAAAAGATACACAAAATTCAGTATTACCAACATTCAAATTTTTGTACTAGCACAAATGTGATATACTCACTGTCGTCATCCTTATGAACGTGCTGATAAAGATTCGGTGGTTGACGCGAAGTGTGAGTTGGAGTTGGTGAAGTCGGTTGGGACCAATGTTGTCCGGTACAACTGGCTGTGCCGACGGGAACGCTGTAGTAAGGCTCGACGCCAACTCCAATTCCCATACCGACGCCAACTTCTTCACCGACCGAGGAAGAGGCGCCGCTTCCACGTGCCAGCATTGATGGATACATTTTCTCACTTTTGGTAGACCTGCGAATTGGATATATTACAATTTAACAGTGTTCTTTCTACCAATTAATGCAGATAGGTATGCCCAAAGAAAATTTACGCAATTTAGTATTTTGCAAAGATACTCAATTGTCTCACGGAGCATTGTGCACTAGTAGTGTTCAATGATCGTTTACGAGTTTAAAGATTATTAGCAGTTTTGCCTAATTAATTCTTATCATTTACCTATTCGCAGTATCAACACTACTATAGTACCGACTATGTACTGGTATATTGTTATATGATTATTATTTAATAATACATTCTTTCGGCACACCCTTATATACACTCTGGTCACGCCTTATATATACGAAGCACAATGTGTATATATCGTGTGTATAATAAAACCGACAAGCTCTGTGAAAGCTCACGCTGCTTTTAGTGTACGTATGATATATTATACAATACATATGTATACATATATACTGGCGTTAGTAATACCCTCAAAAAACCACAAGTGCACTAGGTTAGAGAATATTCATAGAAGAAAGTTGTATATAAGTAAAAAAGAAAATGCACTGCACTTTTTCTTAAGTTTTTCAAGAATTTCACTAGCATCGCTGTATAACGAGGGACTTCATTCTCCAAAGTAATGTAATATTTTTTTCATTTTCGAAAATACCAATACCCATGAGAAGGAATATTTTTTGAATGTGTATCAATTCCATGTCGATTGGTGATCCGGAAGTGGTTCTGTGTCTACAATGGCGCAACGGTAACAAGATCTTGAATTTCATCTGGATCATATTTCCGGACAATTCTGGACCACCAGGGATTGCATGACGATTGTATATACAGGGTTATTCAAAAGTCAGAACACAATTGAAATTCACGTATACAATTGCAAGAGTGTTGCTGACTTCTCACCCACCCTGTATATGTTTGAAGCTACGCATGCGAAGGCGCACAAAGCACGGGTGTAAGCATGGATGCAAGAGAATGAGAAAAATCAAGATTTTCGGGCAATAAATACCGCTGTACGCATATACCAAACGTGTGTCACACTCGTTTAAGATTATACGTATACGTGAATAACAGTGTTCAGTAATCTCTGGTAGACAATTGTACACTGTATACTTATCGAACGGCGCTGCGATCATAAAGTTCCATGAGAATGGCGTAAGAGTAAGTCCATAAGTCTTGGTATAAATATATTGGGTAATTACAACGTACCATTCATTACGTGGATACGTGCGAATCGTTTCGATATTTAAAATTTCACCATACAGCGTGTAAAGATCTCTTGGAACTAAACGGTCCAGCTGGCTTCAGGCCTCGTACGATCATTTTTATATGTATACTTATGCATTTCTCAAACGTAGGCATGTCTCGTGTCTGTCTATACACGCTAGTTCGCTACCTTGGGAATGTCCTGTCCCGCAGATGGCTAAAATGGTATTAAAGTCTCTGTGTTATTTCGCCGGAAGTGATGATGAGGGAGTAGGGAGAATAAAAGACAGAAAGTGGTAGAGAGTAAGAGCGAACGAGTGAGAGAGAGAGAGTGAGTGAAAGAGAGAGTGAGAGAGGAAAAGATAGAGACGATTTGGTTTATTAAAAATGACATATAAGATTAATGACGCGATATTAAAAAGTGACTGTCCTGATTATTAATTATCATACGTATTTCCGGTTGAAAAGTATGTTCAATACGGTTTGTGTTTACTATAGATATATGCAACGCTTGACTCTTTGGCCTGTTCATATGTCAGGGTCAACTTCTGCGCATGAAATATATGCAATCTTATAGTCACTCACCTGATGGAGTTGCTGCGATTTAATCGTGGTGGTGCTGGTGATCCTGTCGAGTCTCTCTGGTGCATCAGGAGTCGTGCGTGGGTCAGGCTCGCACGGTGTGAACCCAGGGATTCTACGCTGTCAGCCTCGCATAGACCCATTCCTGTAGGATAATTGAAAAAAAAAAAAAAAAAAAAATTGATTTACTTAACATGAATGCTTACAGAATTTCGAGTTTACAGTTATTATATGTTGCATTGAGTATGCATTGTGCATGAGACTATAGTACAGTAGCAGATAATACTATTTACATGTCTGTATGGCGGGTTGCTGTGTTTCAGGCGCGCACGCTAGTTGTTACGTAGCAAGAGCGGGATTCCTTACCTTGCGAGCGACCACTAGGCGTGTAGGTATTGCTGTGTCTCATCCAGGAAGTAGTGTAAGGACTATTAGGCGCGTAGTATCCTTGAAGATCAGGCGCGGCGTAATTGCTACAGGTGTCGCTGAGACTTCCGTCGGAAGGTTTGAGAACCCGAGGTGAGAACGAGGTCTGCGGTCCTCCGCCACCGCCACGTTCACGATGATGAGCTGCGGCGAAGAGTGCGGTGAACTCGGGACTTCCGGGTTTCGGTAGACTCTGCGAACCCAACATAAGGCGATCTCTGACGGATTGTGACAGCTGACTGGCGCTTGCGCCAGTGAGTGAGTAGCTCTTGTAGTGGTGGCCACCCTGGTTCGATCCTGAGGAATTCGCTTGAAGCTCCGTGGTGCAAGTCTGGGTACCACCCGAGACCTTAACCTGAATAAAATTGTCAAGTTTTATTTGGGATGTCGCGACTAACTTCACGCAGAGGGTTGAATTTCTTCAGGCTGAAGTCTTTTACCTTGGTTCTTGGTACAGCACTGACTTGTGCAGTCCTTGTAGCATCCTTCCCGCCATTTTGAGCACCATTGGAACTGGGACTTGTACCTGCACTGTGTCTCTTGACGTATCCAAAACTCTGCGGTACACCTCTGACCTTGCTGCTGCCACTCGTTGAAGTTCCCGAGGACACTTTCTGCGGCTTCTCGCCGTTAGCGTATTCCGCCATGGCCTGCTTACGGTGTTTGTCCTATTATCAAGTAAAACAATTTCGATTAAACGTCGATCGACAGTTAATGACAACTGAAAGGATTTAAATTTCATCTTGCAACTTACTCCACGTACCTGAGAGCGCCTGGAAGGACTAGGACTAGGTGGGGCACCTTCCTTGTCCCTGTCTCTGTCCCTGGCAGCTCCAGCCTCTATGTACTTTTTCCATTGTTGACTGTTCGAAGAACTACTATTTGAACAATTGACGTTCTGCTGCTGTTGTTGCTGCTGTTGTTGCTGCTGCTGTTGCTTGAACGCCGAGGTCTCCGTCTGCTGTGAACTGTCGCTCTTCTTCACGTGAGGATGATGTCCACTGGCCGGATGTCGTGAACTGACCACGCGGTAGACCAGGTTGTTCCCTTGCTGCTGGGCCCCCTGGGGGGTGGCCGAAGACGCGGCGCCGACGCCACCCCCCACAATCACGCTACCGCCACCCGGCACCCTCTGCGTCATAGTCATAACAAGGGAACACGTGATTCTCACGTATAATCTCATAAAGATCCTTAACCACTAAATCTAATTTGAGTTCACGTTTTATGTATACCTATACAGATATATATACACACACATATATGCTAAGACAATTCAATAGACAACCGACCCTTATGATTACAGAACCTAGGACAACCATAAGAATCTCAATTTTTATAGGACAAGCTTTGACCAATTTTACGTATGGGTATTGATTCTCCTATACAGGGGGTTTTCGTTCCTTCACTATGTTTGCGATACCCTATAAACCCCCTTGAACGTAGCATGATTCAGAGAGGGTGTTTGGCGTTTCGTTTCGAGTGGGTGTGTCGTTTTCTATATGGATCTGCCTGCCCTGTGGTGACTCATGGGGAAATGAAGCTCCCGATGTCCGTTCCAGACACGTCATGGATATTCTTTAGAAAAGAGCGACAGGAAGAGAGAAGAGTGAAAAAAAATTATGAAGAAATAAAATACGTGAGGCAAAAAAATCCCATAATATTACCATATGCACGCAAGTTACGTATATGGAGGTTACACGTGTCCCACAATGTGCTTCATAAACGGTCCCTGTCATTTTTACGGGGCAAAGCAGGTCGTCAAGAACAACAAATATTTCCCACGTTCCCCTTTGAACCCTTTGGGCTTCCTCCGGGAATCTAAATAAATTTGTATCCCTTTAAAAAAAAATTAGAACTCACCATACTCCCATACAGCTAGGGATCTGCGAATGGATCAAAAGGCACCGATTCTTTCTTTATCCTTTCTCCACGTACGCTTACCCCTTTCTTCATAATTTCCTTACGTTCGTATGACACCAATTATCAGTCCCTTATAGCCACGATGTATTTCAGCGATACCTAATGGTCCATTATTCACAAGAGCAAAATTTGCACGATCCCCCCCACTTCCTGTCATTCCCACGAAACAGGAAATTCTCCAATTGCTATCGCTTTATGTAATATTAATATTATTACGAAATTCGTATATGTTCACAATATACACGCGTATAACAAGAGTGCGTGTACGCACCATGAACGTTACTCGTCAACTGGCGAGGGTCGACAAACCATACCGGACTACCCCGACTACCCCCTTTGTGCGTGATACCATGAAAGCCGAGTCTACAGGGTGTCGCAAAATATACTATAGTGTACGATACTGTATAGTATCATAAGTATACCTACGCGCTATGGTAACCGTTATACATTATACCTAGCAGACTATACGTACATCTAGTAGTAGATTGTAGGTACAACTACAACCCCACAAGAATGGGGTGGAGGCATAAACAGACAGGATTCTCGGTATTACGGTCGATTCACAAGTTCACGTAGTTCTGTCCACCTCTGAGTTACGAACTGAACGTAGTGATCGTGAGACAAGCAGTAATGGAGCCTTTGGAATGAACCTTAGCCAACCTAGCGGACCCAACGGTAACCGGTTGGAGTTATTATTTTAGCGCGATATCGATTCGATTAGACGACCTGGCGTGACCCGGCTGCATAACTCAGCCGCGACGTGAACTCTAATCTCCACCGTCTTCTTTTACACGAGCAAACGAAGGCAACGGTTAGCCGCCTGACATTCAATGTACAGGGTGTAGCAGGAAAACCGATAGCCACGAAGAACGAGATACGAGGTTGGAGAAGGCAAAAGAAAAAGGTATAAATCCAGACAGAAGCGTATTCTTAAATGATTTAAATCGAACGACAATAAAGTCTAGGGACCCTAGGGAGTTTCTTTACTTTTTTTCAACGATAAGAGCGTCTTAGAAGCCGCCTTAAGAAATATAAGGGCCCTCCAGCTTCGAGCTACCCCGGTACGGGCTACGTAATGGGTATGCCTGTGTGTCTATGTATGTATATATAGGTATATATCAATGAGTACTTTACTCTCTTTGAATAGGCAGTTAAGTAAAAAGGGGATGAAAAGTCGAGATACGTTTTGATCTACCTACACGAGTGTATCTATGAGGGGGTCTAAAAATTGTGGGCAGATAGAAATACTCTTTTCTCGTAAAAATGGATTCCGATTGGCAAAGATACGACTTTAGGTACTAATGATCACATAGAGTCCCTGGATGGATAATATATTTTTCTTAGTAAATCATGTAGGCAGAGTCGGCTATCCGTCGAGGGAGCAAGAGCGGGTGAAGAGACAGCTGCAACGATGCAACAGCTGACGGCTAGACTTTAGTACAGTGTGTAGCGTGCTTTACTTTATAAATAGTTGATTAATTGATAGAGTGAACTTTTTTTCTATCGGATCGATCATCCAGGTCAATGATCCATGCACCTACGTATAGGATAAAATATTCAAAGGTCACTGACCTTGTGATGCGAGGGATGTCCTGTATGATTGGAGGAAGTGTGATTGCCGGCGGGAATGGAGGCCAGGTCCTCGATGGTGAGTTCTGCCAGGGCGTCGTTGCCGCCACTGCAACCCCCTAGCAAACCACCCTCGACGCCAGCTCCGCTCCCGCCAACGCAACCGCCATCCGACCTTCCGTTCCCGGATGGCCTCTTCTGCACCCTCCTCGAGTTCACCAGCTCCTTCACCCCGGATAGCTCGCGCCTCGAACCACTGACGTATCTGTGAGGTAATAAAATATTTCATAAATCATATAGTACAGGTATAACTATACTTATTGAAACTCTTAGTAAATGAGGGTGCAGCGTCATGGGACCTTATGACCCTGGTCTATTGCCACGTCCCTGGTCTCGTTTATGCCCGAAGTGGTTGGGTCTAAAGGAGCGTAGAAAATTGGTAGCTGGCCAAGAGGATCCTTTCTTTGCCGAAGAGCATGGAATACGCTTTGGCATCGATTACAATTCAGATTGTAGGAAGGGTAGTAAGGGGATTGAAAAAAAAAAAAAAAAAAACAGGAAAAGTAGTAAAGGAACAGAAGTGGAAGGAATACAAGGGTAGGAGGGAGATTGAGGGAGTAAGAGAAGCGCAACGGGTATGCATAAAGGTGAAGTGGAACCTTGAAGCATATTAGTAGTAATGGTATAGTAAAGGACCCCCCAGTC
Organism: Syrista parreyssii; assembly: GCA_030142615.1. NCBI lineage: Eukaryota > Metazoa > Arthropoda > Insecta > Hymenoptera > Cephidae > Syrista > Syrista parreyssii. The sequence goes on from JARQTG010000345.1 coordinate 1,275,071, forward strand.
GGCCGCCATTACCCTCCCTTATAGTAAATGCCAATTTGGAAATCTCCTTTCGTAAGGAGTCTGCCAATTGCTGATTCCAATCACATCCTGCACCACTCTCATTCATTCGCATTGGGCTATCACTGAGATAAGCGTATGGGTTCCTATCAGATGGAGACACGTAGGAATTGCTTGATTAGTAAGATTAGACCCTTAACCTAATCATGCATCAGGATACAGACACTTAGTTTTAATACTAGAAATTAAACGATTCGCTTGAATGAGAAATACACATATATATATATATATATATATAAATTACATGTGTTTTCGATTGTCGATTCGTCCTGTCACGTCATCATACGGAATCAATGTCATTTAAAAATCCACAGTGAATGTCGAGACCGTTAGCAACCGTAACCAGCGGCAACCGGCTTTGAATTCCTTTGATGAATTGTCCTTGTGTAGTTTTTTTTTTGTAAAATGATTAAATACAATAATTAAATCTTTATTTATCATTTATGATCTTCAACCATAAAGTTACTCTCACTATAGTTCACTGTGGGTCTCTCTGGGCTTTACAGCAGCTCGTATAATATAGCTGTATCGATACATTTCTCCCATTGTTAGACAGTCTAGACGAGTAAGAGGCAAGCCAAGAAAGGAGGGTCTACGATAAAAGTAAAAATAAAAAAAAATAGTCTCCGACTCAATCCGATATTTCCAGGATAATTAAAAAATTAAAAATAAAAATGTTTACAGCAAATCGAAAAAGTAAGGCTTTACCGTATTCTCAGATCCTGACAAGACCCAGTCCTGTCTCAGGATGGTCTCTCGTGAGCAATGCAGTCTTAAGGCTCGAGTTTCAGTGAACAATGTATCTATGAACACCTTTAGTACAGCCCATATCCCTGAGGAAATTTCACGGTACGAGAAAGCCAGAAACCGAAACACCAATCTCGTCACCGGGACGAGACACCGTCATCGGAACAGTACGTCAACCTTCGACTCTCAACCCCTGCGGAACTGTTCTCTTGTCACTCCTCACACTTTACATGGTTCGCTCGTACGATACTCTGTCCGCCCACGATTATACGAAGGTACAAGTCCGACGCCGTCAGATAGCGCCACGTTACGTTCAGTACGGATCGATCGTGATGACGTCACGGAATACACCCTTACGCAGACGCCAAAATCAGTACGTATATGCACCTATGTAAGAATCTGACGCGTACAGGATACGTCTGGCTACGTTCTTTTGCGCCGCCCTTATCTCCTATACAATTCAACAATATATCACCTACGTTCCTTTGCGTAGCTCAACGACGAACATTGCTATTGAGAAATACGGGAAATCGTATTCCAGAGGACTCCATTGTTGTCCCTGGAAGTTTCTATATCAAAGTGCCCGGGGATGCTACCCCCTCTTTTATTCCTTATCGGACCTAGCGCCACCTGGTATACTTTTCCTGAATTACTCAGCGATTTTACTAAAGGCAGACAACGCCGTGGTTATTCGAGCAAGGACAAAGAACTGCTTTGTTGTTGGTAGGTGAGAACCGCTGAGATAGGTACAGTCAATGTATGTACATACGTATGTACATAGGATCCGAGCATACCGATACTACTAGTAGTTAAATAGGTTTCCGTTTAACGGGCCAGACAACAGAACTCTTCAGGCTGGAAGACTAGAATATCAGAGAGTAACGGGTAATCGTTTGAACGTCACCGCTTGGTGCTGAGGACGGTGGGGGCAGCAGTTGGCTGCTTGGCTATTGTATCAGAACGAGGATTTATCGATACCGCTAAACCGGACGAGCATCGTTCCCTCGCCGTATTGATGCCATTGAAAATTCTCTGTTTTCTATCTGGCAGTATTATATATCTGCATAAGGGTAGCAGTTGCATATACTTTTTACGGTGGTGGGGCGGCATGGGGGTGTTACTGGGAATTATGGGGATGGGAGAATATTGAATTTCCGAAAAGCGCGTCGTGTTTCACGAGCGGATGATACGCGTCTCTTGGTTATGCTGATGGAGTTAGAGGCGCTATGGGGAGTTGGGGTGGTTTCAAGCGTTGTGAAAACAACGCCGGAGGCACAGCGGTGGAGGTAGAAAGAAGGGATGAGGATACCATGGGGAAAATAGTATAGGTATACGAATCTGGGGGATGCGAATTTCATAGGGGAGGGACGAAGGGTAACCATAGCCGCAACCCACCCCTAAAGTAAGGATAGTGTCTGTGCTCAGCGAAGCAGAACCAAATCCGAATTCAATCCGCAAGGATCTAATCGAGATTATCCTTTTTGGTCCACTTCCGCCCTATGTCGAGTTAAGGGCAGCAACCCCTAAAGTCTTTGTTTCCTGCCGAATTGAGAATTTACACACCCCTGCGCTTCCAGCCCCCATAATCTTGACTGTGTATAGTATAGGAACCACTGAGCGCTATGGGAACGTGACGGGATGATCGGCGACCTCTGCTGTAGCTTTTGAGATAAAAATAAAAGGCTGACAGCAACTTGGCAGGCAACACAGACGACAAATTATACATAATGGATTTACTTAATTTCAAGAAATTAACATGACGGACAGTGTTAGTCGACTAATTGGACACGCGTATGAATACCGAGTAAAGGTAAAATTAGCCTGGTGAAATTTCAAGGAATTAAATCTCCTTACTACATCAGAAACATGGACGACTAACTACTACCGTGTGTCTCTTTTGAAAGAAAATTGGATATCAAATTTATCCCGGCTGATGAACATATACACATTACTACTATCTTGTCAGTTAGTTTGTACTGTATTAATTCTCCATAAATTGCCTTGCCACCTGCCAACGGCATATTGTGCTTGTACAGTCTAGTCTCATATTTTGTTGAAACTCTACACCAAGTACTAACAAGTTAGTTAATCAGTCAGTCAGTTAGTCAGTCGATACTGTAACGAAGCTTACGTGTACAGCAAGTAAAGCTCAGTTAGGTAAGTCGTCGCTTTATTGATCAGCAACCCCCCTAAACATGCGTAAAGAGATACACTCAATGTTTCGCTCACCTGTCGTGATCGTGAGCGTAGGAGGGATTGATCCTACGAGCGTACAAGGATGCGCCACCCTCTGACATGTAGCCGTCGCATAGATCAGACAGGGTCCTGCTGCCTACGTTCATACCTCCACCACGTAGGACTTCTCCGTCGCTCAGATAACCAGAAGCTATGTCTATGTCGGCGTAATCGTGTCCAACGTGATGATGAGAGGACGAATGAAGTACAGTATATTGTCTTGCTGTTGTTCTACTAGGAAGCGTCTGTAGTCCTCTGGCACCAGGTGTGTAACCCCTTAATAAGGGTTGCATAGGCTTCACTGTCATCTCCGCTTCATCATCCGCCATTGAACCGCCACCACAGGTTGAACTTTCCGACAGGACCTTTTTGAGAGGAAAGTTCATTTATTACGGAATTATTGAAGATGATTTATCAGACAATATGTGGATATATACCTTTTCCATTTGTTCGAAGGTCGTGTCGATCTTCCGATTTGGAATCGTCTTGATCTCACTTCCGCTCTCGCTGCTTGGCCGGTAGATGACACTGCTATCGCTGGAGTTGCTCTGTCCCGTGCTATTGGAATTGCTGTGTGAACTCTCTGACATGAGATCGGATATACTTGGCATTGGTGAGACCATTGCCACTGTATTGGGATCGAGTTTCCGGTGTAAGGAGTCACTCTTGTGTTTCGTGGGCGTCGGGACACTGGGGACACTCGTTTCCTTAGGTGGTTTTGAGGTGCCTTTTACGAGGGCTGTTGGTTTTGGTATGCTGGAACCAGGACTGGCACCTGAACTCGATATTGTCTGTGGAGAACTGGTACCGTTATTCTGCTTTGAATGTTGACATGATGACAGGTTGTTGAGATTTTCAGAATCTTGACTTCCTGAGGTCTTGTTTTCACTTGAGTCACCGATATTCTCCCCCGGATGTGGACTCTCCTTCGCGTGAACAGCAACTTCCGGCGACTTTGGATCACTGATGTTGCTTGTGTTCTGCGGCTTGGATTCCCTCTCTTCGCCGGAAAAGGTCTGTCCATTCTTGGGTGCGTCCTCGTTGTGCTGTAGACACTTATTTGTGCTCTCATTCTGTTCTTCAGATAAATTCGAGTTCGCCTGATTCATGGACAATGTCTTATCAAAGACTGGACCATTTTCGGATGTTGGACTACATCCAAATTCCGCCTCCTGACCACTCTGCTTGATCATCCCATTAGCATTGGTAACGAGGCCTTTCTGCAGTAGGACATCCTTGTTAAGTCCATTTGGCGGAACTTTCATTCCCTGCGGATGAGCCTTGGGATCCTGGAGCTTCGCTGGAAGGTCCATTTTGGGCCTCTGACAAGATTTCACTGGGTCAGTCTTCAAATTAGCCACAATTTTCGTCTCCTGCGGTATCTGCTTCGGCGTTGCCAGAACAGAATTGGATTTCTGTAGCTGACTAGTCTGTTTCAATAAATCCAGATTCGACGCTTTCTTATCCACGACCAATTTAGGACCCACGTTACTGATCTTGCTCGCCTTGGGCTCCTCCAACGTCGGATTATACAGCAACTTCTCAGTCCCTTTAGTACGCGCTATCTTACTCTGCGTCTTAGTCTGTTCCTTCCTAGCACTTTTGGGACTTGCCTGCTTGGCAGGCTTAGCCTGAAGTTTCGACTTGAGGGCCCTACTTTTCGGAGACTCAACCTGAGCCTTGCTCTGATCACATAGTGACGTAGAGCTGTCCGAATGTTCCGACCTGGCCGACGAGAACCCAGAAGAACTCGACGTCCTCTTGGAGACGCCGGAAGACGCCTTACCACGTTCCTGATTCTTCTCCTTGTTATTGAACAACTTGAACTTATCCAGCACAGAATTTTTTCCCTGTTGCACAGCAGGAGCGACGGTGCCCGAGTACGGTGACGGTTGCGGGGCCCTAAGGCCCCCACTGGGTCTACCAACAGTCGAGGCTCTCGGACTGAAAACAAAATTTTCCACCAACAAATAACCAATCGTATCACATCCAACATTGATACGTATAAAAGTAAAGAAAAGGTAAAACTGAACTCACCTAGGTGTCGTAGCCGTAGGCTGCCTCCCCGTATTCTGTGAACGTGGCTGAGGGATGAACGACAATCCGCCCTGGGGAATCTGCTGCTGACTCGGACTCGTACTCCTGGAACTGCTGGCACTGCCGATACCGCCGTTACCGTGTTTCAGTCCTCCTGAAGTCAGACATTGACACTTCCTGAATCTCACCAGTAATCACTATCAGATACGTACAAAGTCCTCCCTCACGCATAACGTAACAGACAAGACTGACAATAAAGAGGTCGTAAGCCCGATCATATATTACATACATACATATATACCATACACACAGTCGTCTACTGTAAACGTTACATACACAAAGCCTTGAACCCAGCGCTACACGAGTGTGCCCCTTATCCGAGTACAGTAAGGCGAATTAAACAATTGGCGATAACTCGGGCACCGAGACGCCCAAGCGTCCACCTCCCTCGCTCATTCAATAAGATACAAGATAATCGTACCAGGGACGGGTGGCGTTCGCGTATGTGAAGATTATCAGAAAAACTGTATAACTAATGTCGCTGGCAAAGCAGCCACTCGATAAAAGGACGATTGACCGGTTCGTTTAACGAGCATACTACCAGGACAGTGTTGGCTACGCCATACTGTATACGTAGGGATATGGATAAAGAAAGTAAATAAAGTAGCGACGCGTTAAGGCGCGTATTTAATGTACTGCCTGTGCATTTGCCATGCGATATACATACGTGTACGTATATAGTATATATCTATATATGTACGCCGTGCCCTAACTACCTATGGTAGCGCTTTGGCCACTGCTGTAATTCTACGCGCGATTTCCGTTTGAATTCATCTTGGATTACGATTACTTGGAGTTGATAGGCAGCCCGCATTCATCACCGTGGACCATCATGGTCACGAGTGGGATGTGCACTGGAGTCATCATTCCTGATCGGCAGTACTTACTAGACTTTTTAATCTGGGTACATGATGAACGATGAGTGGAGGCCTACGGCTTTTTAGAGAGTATCATGCCGTTAGGTTCACATTGTGTAATTCCAACTAGAGGATATATATGTATATATGGGTGGCTATTGAGAACATACGTATATAGATATATGTACGTGTCGTGCATGGGCACAGATTGCGATCTGGTACAGAAGTTAGAGTCATTTGTAAGTATCTCGTTCGAGCCTTGTCCGATGCACGTAAACGCACATAAGACCCTCTCTCTCGCACTCACGGCAGGTATAGTAAGCTCCGAAATACCACGAGAAATATAATCTCTTTCCCTTCCCTCTTCACTTCACTACCATGCGCTTTATGTATTTCTCAATTAATTTACCTATATTCTACTTACTCGTCGCACAGACTCCCTAAATCTCTCTCGACCCTAAAATCCACCCTCTCGAAACCATAGCGATCAACCCCTTATTACCACACGTGAATCGAACAGTCCTGGATCCGTATAACGTAAAAACATGAGATGCCCATCTAGAACGTGACTAGGCATCAGGTTAAGCTCGAATCGACTTATAAATATACATAACGGATGAGTCATTGATTTCTGAATAAAAAAAATAGAGGTGGAGCGGGGAGCAGCGTGGAGCACCGAGAGAAATTTTCATATGCACGACGTGTCGGCCGTGTGACGGTAATGACTAATAAGTATTTCAATGGAGGAACAAGAATAGTCATAAAAAAACGAAAGGGTATCCCTTGTAAACTCGTCCTAGAAAAATAGAAAGGGACTCACGTAAACAGAGAACATGTAGAAAATGGCCGGAAAGCCTCCAGGCGGAGAGCACAATGCCCGTGTATTATTACCGAGCTGTAGCAGTGCACTGCACGGCACTTCTCGCAGTGCTTGTGGCGAATAGACATCGCTGCATGTAAGACTCGCATAAGGGCAATGCATTCACTCCGGGCTGCAGTAGTGCCTATGCGTTCGGTATACGGAGCGCCGATTGACAGGCCAAGGCGATTACGTTCAGTGATCGTCAACCGGTCTTGAAACGCAGTCTACGTTTCTTCTCTGTATATGTACGCCGTGGTGATACGCCTGCGCTACGATACACGGGCATCGTGTAGCATGGAACGAGCACAGGGAATTTAATAGTAATTAGTTAAGCAGACGCGTTTCTACGGAGTCCCAGGGTGACGGAATCCCACTCTATCGGGTAAATACTTCTGTGCTACTTAATTAGTTACTCGGTATATGTATATACAGAACCCTTAGGAAATTTTATGACCAGACTGGACGAACCGACGTACCTACGCACTTACCCTCCTATTCTTAATGCTTTAGATAGTACTGTGGTGTATATATGTATATACACACATACCATGATTGGAGGGTGACTAAGCGGCCATTTCTAGCGAAAAGCTTATTATCGGTTAGCTGTCAAACTACTGTTAGGAGTCTGAACAGACACCGTGGTAGACCTATATATATGTGGCTCCTTATAGATACGTTGAAAACCGACTATGAATTTCTTGCTGAAGCGATAAGCTTCGGCACCCTCGACGTTCACTTTCTTTTTTTCTTTCTGTATACCTTTCAAGCTTCCACTTTCCACGTTTTATCCTCTTACCGACCCTCTCGACTCTTCCAACTACTGGCCTGTCGTCTATCACCTTTCCACTAGCTTGCGTGGAAACAGCATTGTATGAACGATTATATTTCTAAAGTAATCGTAATCTGTGAAATTGTCTACGTAGTCCAATCTATCTATATGTAGTCAATGCGTATACCGAAGGTAAGAGAGTTACACCAGTTCGATAAGGTAGATTCCGTTTTATCTTAAGGTAGTCGGACGAAAATTTAATTAAACTAGAAAGGCACGCGTGCCTCGGGCGCGACGGAGGACAGCGGTGCTCCGAACGAATGCAGCATCACGCTGCATATCTGTTATGTAAAATTACTATTTACCTACCGAGCGACAAATTAACAATGACGCTTTTCGAAAACCAACGAAATTTCGAAACAATCAGTTCAATCATAGATCAGTTAGTTGATTCCTATGCACAATGAATTTTTCGTAATTATACCGCGTCACATCTAAACTACTACGACGTTCACGTATAAAATACTCCCTGTCCTTCGTACAAGTTGACACCCGACACCGACAGCCAATTCGAATAAAGCGAAAATAACGTTACCATCGAAACTTCGATAAAAACTTAGCATGGATTCTTTGGATTCTTGTAGAGGAGCTTATATGAGAGAAAGGGAGTAAAGAAGGAAACACACTTACCGACGTTTCCATTACACACCGAGTGTTAAGCGTTACCTGGCTAATACAATGTATCCTGGGCCTATCGCTCCCTGCAATATAATATTCTCTTACCCGTTGTCACAGTATATACAGTATCTCCCGTACATTGGACATTCTTTTTTTTTATGCACGTGTGCACGCCGCCACGAATTAGCGATCCTGGATGAGCACTGGCACAAAGCGATTCGCTCCCCAAGGATCGGTCCCCGGCGATGGACTCCCCATTTGTCCAGGGGACCAGGACAACCGCCCCGAGGTTGAGTCACACCACCTTATATACCCTCTTGGCTTTGCAGTCTCTCTATTGAATATTTCTAGATCTCTATCCATCCTATAGACTCACGGCTTGCAAATCCCCTAGATCTCGTTAGTCCGATATCCCGCCACGTATCGCAACGATATACGCATACAGCATGAACGCTAGTTGGATAGACACGGAATCTCCCTGTAGATACTAATGACCTTTGACACCTACGTCAAGACGGGATTAATGAGAATCTAATGCAACTCGTGTACATCCCCCATACGGCGTAGAGTGTCCTGCGAATATACGGCATCTAAGGGGGATCGTGATAATTTATGTTTAACGGCGTTATCAACCCTTAATAATAATCTTGCCTTTTGTGCTTATTTACAAAGGGTAAAAGAAAAAAAAAAATCCTAGGGGTTGATCCAGGCTGGCTTTACCGAGCGCCCTCTCGTTCCTTGCTACTCTTATAAATCCTCTTACGCCGGACTTCTTTCTTAACGAGGGGTGACTTTCTTATACCTTGTAAAAAAATAAAAAATAAAGAGTCAGCCCAATCCCGTTTACCACCCCTGTAGCCGAGAGAATTTTCTTTAATTTCAACGTTCTAAAAGATGCTCGACGTCCCGACGCGGTGCGCACAGTTAACGTCGCCAGCATCTGTCGCTCGTTCAAAGTAAATCGGCCGAGTTGTTGCGTTCCTTGTAAGTACGTGTGTCTATAGACACTACACACACGCGAGCGCACGTGCGTCTACGCGCACAGTGAAAGAAGGAAGTCGCGGAGTTTTCTACTATTGGGGATGCTGCCGGACCACCCCATATTGCTTAGACACATAATGCTCAAGGTTAGGGGAGGACTCCGGTTACTAACCGTTTTGGAAATATCGTCCCCGAGGGTGGCACCACTGCCAATCTATGAAATAAGAGACCCTAACGCGTATCTTCTGTCCAGCTAAGCAAAGGACCACTATACTATATTACCCAAAGATGCATGCCTGAGCCATATAGTAGAAATCCCTGAATGGCTGACCTCGAGGTAAAAAGAAAAAGTAGAAATTGATTTTCGAGCCAATCTCCCTGTCCCTTTACATATCCCTTTTTTTAGCCCCTGGTTATACGCAGATGGCATCCCCTTATGGCTGGCGAATCCAAAATGCATCCCTTCGCAATATTCTACATATATATATATATATATATTGCGAATACATTGAGAAAGAGAAAAAGGACAGAGGTGTCGCCAGAAATCAGGATTTAACCCCAATCCTAGGGTGCAGCCTGGAATACATTTGATATTCATGGCCAATAAGGGTTGCAGGCTCGTAAAAAAGAAATAACGGCAAAACAACCAGAGGAACCCAAGAGGATTGGGTAAACCTCCTTCGATATTCATTGTTCCTTACAATGGATTACGTGGATATTAATTCCAAGTAAATCTCTGAAGAGGATTACCAGATTGCGCCTTAATACAGCCAAGGACCATCTCCGAGAAGTTGCGCGACGCTCGTGGAAGAATTTTTGTCCATTCGATATCTACGTGTCTCACGTGGCACAAGAAACCGATAAATAACCCGGGGACAATACCTCTACCACCGTGCCTATGTATACTGCACCCCCGAACTGTCAGTCGCTTGTCTCGTTCTATACGTCCTAAACATTTTTTGTCTGATACCTTTATTTATTTATTTTTTCATCTCTCCGCCGAAGCTTCCCCTCTTCGACACCCCCCACACCCACCCCAGGGTCCCACACCCACCCTTAGACGCACGCTTGTCTCGGACACATGTCGGCAATTCTTTATACGACAACTCAATATACACTATGTCGTATCTCCTCTCTGCTATACTTACTGGCATCCCTGCTGATATCCACCGGACGATTGATTTTCACCACTCAATTTTTTCTATTGCAATATACAATTTTCTTTGCTTCGATTCCTCGTTAACGGGCAATACGTAACGAAGCGACATTCCACCAATTAGTGAAAATATCCACGCTACCAGCTCGGCTTTTATTTGTTAGCCAACAAGTTCGAGGATTCAAAAGCAAGGGAGGGGTTGGTAGGGGGAGGGGAGAGGGGGTTGAGGATCGGTAACAAAATGTAAAGGGAGTGGGAGAAAGGGTAAAAAATAAAAAATCTAACGCACCACCAACGACAAAATTAATGTTTCGACATTACAATCAGTCCTCACGTAAATCTCACCCTCGATTTCGAAGCACATACCACCCTCGTTGTCTCTGTCGCGAAAGATTCGCACGCAGAACATCCTTCTCAGTGCATCCTTACTGCGTTACGCACCCCATGTACGCAATGAGCGATCCGCGTTTTATCACGCGGACGAGTTGCTCCTCGCGTTACCGTACGGGTTGAACTTCGTCAACTGACACCCCCGTTTCCGCGAGGCCGAGGATTGATCCCCGAAGACGTCGTAATAGCGGGGCGAAATCGAATGCGGACTCGCGGAAAAATCACGTCGTCAACGGGGTGGTAACTGCGACTGGAGACTCCGGTGGGAAAAGAACGGCGGGAAGGGTGGGTTTGGTATACGTACCGAGAACCCGCAACTACGGTTAAGTAACGCGAGGAAGAGCACGAGAGAGAGAGAGAGAGAGAGAGAGATGGAAAAGTATGTACACAGAGTATATACGTGGTACCGGAGTACATATACAGGCTGGGTTCAAAGAGTTCTGGCCCTCGCCCTCGCTGTAGTATTTTTCTGTAGTACCTACGTGTCTACCTTTTCATGGATACAAGCCCTACGCCTGTGCATGGTGAAAACTCGGCCCTATACGTATATGTTAGGCGCCACCGGGAGTGAGGACACTCGAGGGACGCTGTGAGAAAAATGTCGGGCCGGAGGAGAGAGAGAGAGAGAGAGTCGGAAAGGAAAAAAAGGAATTCGAGAGACAGGGAGAACGAAGGAGATAAAAAATGAGAAGAAACTAGGCGGGATTATATAGGGTGTTTTCGCTGTCGAGATAATATTCTCCTTTTACTTTTTTCCGGCTTCAAATTTGTCTTCGGGTCACGTATCTCACGAGTCTTTGGTATATGGGATACGTAACTATACATACGTGGATCTTCTTACGGATCCACCGGGTGTTACGTGGTGAACGGACTACGCCGTGTATAAAGTCTGAATTGTCTTTCGAAAACATTGAAAAGCACGTATGTATCGATACGTAAGGTTCAAAGATCAAAGATCGTTGATTCGTGTATGCGAAGATGACTGTTGATATGCGTTTGAAAAATTTTAGTAATTTTTATTATCTTATTCTTTGTCCCGTTACGAAACTGTTTATACGCGTTAAAGGGTTGCCCTATGCTCAGAATGCTTTTTTGCCCGTTCACTCACGTACGACGTATGCGTTATCACGCGCGAGAGCGAGAAATGTACATTGCTTTTCATACGGATCGTTTTACGTGTACATTTTCTAGGTATTTTAACACAGTACCTTTTTTTCCCTTACGAGCGCCATTCGTTGCCATTGATTTTGTCTCTTGCGCAACGCGAAAGCGGTTAGAAAAGGATGGTGGCTCATAGAGGAAAAATAAAATCGTATGTACTCGTACGCGGTCATACGTGTACCAAAGTGGAAAAAAAATCTTACCCAAGTGCGTAGGTCATACAGGGATGAGCGAACTGAATATATTCGGGTGGAAAATCGTGTCAGTGTATATACGTAGATACGTAACGCAAGTTACATATATCAGTATCGAAGTAGGATAGAAAATAACATGCAGTCTGAGGATTTTCCATGTAAAGGTTGGTTGGCACACCTGAGCACTGGCAGACGAGGGTTGGTACACCCTCTGGTAGTGGTAAGATAAGTACGAGTGCTAGGTTGGGTATATGCACGTGGTAAAGGGGGTAAGGGGAGTGAAGGGTGATCGGAGTAGAGGGTTCAGCCACAGAGGGATCATGGGTACACGCATAATAGGGCGCGCGTACAATATTTCTGTGCGATAATAATTGGCGCCACTGGCGTCGCCTACCGGCGAAACAACGAAGCACTTGATAATTTTTCCGACGTCAAGACTCACGACTGCCGACCTAGAGTCTCAGTTCGACACTATCGATAGCTGACGAGCGACATTTCGGAAAAGCATTTCAAGGAACGATGGAATTGGAACAAAGGAATCGGACCATTGGCCATAGCAAGCGTTCTCGTGGTTACATATGCGCGCGGTGAGTGTATCGAAAAACTAACCTAACTTAAATTCACTGACAAAGAAGAGGGGCAGACCGGATTGGTGGAGAGCTAATTATATATAGGCGGGCACACGTTTGCCTTAACGTTCATTATTTATAGTTCTTTTAAATCACTAACCGGCTTGTGATGCATATTCTCGGTAAAGCGTGAGCCGGCTTTTCCTTTCTCCAGCTCTCTCGCTCCTTCGCACTGGTTATTCTTCCGCCTCTCTCTCTCTCTCTCTCTCTGTCCGCTTTGCCGTTCCTTACTCTCTATTTCTTTCGGTGCGTGCATTCGAATGAAATCGTGTGGCCCGTGCCTAAGCGTAACCGAAAACGTAGGGTAGTATTTTTAACCGGGAAAGATTTAAAGGCCTGCAAATGTCCGCGAGGGTTCTCAAAAGCCTCCAGGCCGAACGTGGTGGGTTCGTATGACTTTTTTCTAGCCTACCTTCGTTGCTTCCCGTGGAACCTTTTCCTTCATTTTTTTTTCCCTCCTCCACGTCTTCGTTCCATCTTTTCTTCCCCGCGTCAGGAGAAGCACCCCTGTGCGTTTCACCGGGGTTAAAGACCCGTCGGGACTGGACTTGGTGCACCTTCGTGATCCTTTTCGATTCCGTTTCTCTCGGTGATTCTTCACGCGACCCTCTCTACTGTCTTCGTCTTATTCCTTTCTTTGCTATGTTTGTTATGACACTGCGGCTACTGCTAGGAGATAGATCGCTGCTCCGGCGAATTACTGCTCTGCCTCTTATTCATTTATATCGAAAACATTCTCAACTTTATTCCGCGCTGTTTACGCTCGTCGACGTCATTAATTAGCAGCGCGCAAATTAACCGACCAATCAAGGATTCGCTCTTCACCGCGAATTACCTGAAAACGTGTAAATCTCAATCGCTCGTATTTCAAATACAATAACGAGAACGCGAACGTTAAAGTGAATATTGCAAAAATTCTTAAACGTGTTCCAAAGGGGTTTGTGCAAATTTTGAAAATCACTGCCATTAAAAAAAAGTTACCACCCTTAACTTCAGCGTGGAAAAAAAAAGTATATATACATATATATCTCGTGTCATGATACTTTACCGAGGGATGATCTCGTGCGTGCAGCTGGAGATTTTCATACAACCCCTCCAAGGGTAAAAGCCACAGAGCTATATAGGTACCCACCTACGGGTCGTAGATGGGGATGAAGTAAGAAGCAGGGTACAGGCAAGAGATACGGAATGGCCATGAAATTTATCGAGTTTATGGGGTGGCAGAAGTTAAGCCGTTATCCGGTAACGGCGCTGATGCCATTGCCGGTGGTCGGGGCAGAGGGGGTGGGCGACCCCGTTATGAAAATCATCATTTTCGGTAGCTAAAGATTTCCCCACGGATCTCCGCGCTACTTTCCTTCTCTAGTTCCTTATCCACACCCCTTGAACTACGACTTCTCCTTTTTTTTCTCGTTCTACACCCGTACTGACCCCCCCCCCCCTCCCTCACGCTCTCAACCAACCAAGTCCAGATTGAAATAACGTGTCCCACACGCTCGACTCTCGACCTCCTTCACACGAGAGAGAATGCACTGGCTGTTTAACTGGAGAGTCACGTCACGTATTTCTTGGAAATGGAATGAATCAGATGTCAAAATGTAGCCAGCTCTCTGCTACGGTACAGTACCCTAGCAGTATATCGACTTTTGGAAACCCTCGAGGATAAATAAAGATTTCGAAAAGCGGCCCCTGTACTTCAACAATAAGTCTACACATTCGTATGTGCTATATGCGCAACATACAGTGGCCTCCCGTATTATCGGGTTATACGGTTTCCCGAACTGGTAGGACGACATTTAAGAAGCGAGCCGGGTTGTAAAAGTCTAGTGAAACGAGACCCTGACCTAGACGGCGCTGTAAAGTTCGTCTAGTCTAGGGTTAGGAGGTGTATACGTCAGAAATGGGGTTGGTTAGAGAAGAGGGATAGAAAAAAAGATTAGAACCAAGGTGAGGGGATGGTGACGAATAAAGGAGCGGGGTAAGTGGGGGGCGGCAGCAACGAGGCATTCTGAAGAAGGGTTCGTAGGAGTTCCCTAAAATAATATCGTAAAAACCCATGCCTGAACGATATACCGGGTGTGCCTCGTGCGACTGATCATATATATATATATATACACACACACCCACATATATATGTATACAGTATACGCAGTACATATGTAACACCACGTGGACGAGTGGAAGTCTATTTCGAAACGAAGTGTCTGTACCCAGGTCTTGCAGGCACGCACGCTTTGATACTGCAGGGGTACCAAAAAGCGGGGTGTAGGAGTTGTCGCATCCCCTAAACCTCGTCCGTGGTTCTCAGCGAGTGAATTTACCCTAATGAAAATTAATTATGATCGACGCTGCGCGCGCGACTTGACGTTAAACAATGAGAAATGATACCTTCCGTTACGACGCTTTTCTCAGGTCAATTTCGCGATAAGCCATTATCGTGTTTCACGGTAGAAAATTATCGCGTTGCCAAACCTTGCGGCACAGCATCCCCCTACAGTAATGTTATAAAGGCGATGCCTAACCCGTGATTGCGAACCTCTGAGAATCGGCGTGCACATCTGGCCGTGGGCCGTGGACGCCCCAGGACATGGGAGTCGGGTAAAGTATAAACTATGGGGTGCCACCCCCCAGGAGATGGCGAAATAGACGAGAGGGTGTACGGGAGAGTAGCAGTAGGTCTGTGCAGGGTAGGTTGGCCCTACTGCTAGTACCTATACCCGCACGTAGCTAATATCCAAGGGATTGGCTTTCCACGTTGCTTGTGCCGAGCATAAAGCGCTGTACGTCATTCGTGTACTGTTATATTCGCATCCTCTTCTTCTAGCATGAAGGCATGTATGTATATATATATATATATATATATATATATATATATATATATGTGTTGTAGAGCGAGCATCGTCATATCTCGGTTGCTACGAAATGCGCAAAGGGTTGCTAAAAGCCATCGTTCGCCCTAATAGCTAATGGGCTTTTCCCCATGTCGAACTTTTCGACTATGGCGCACGTGTCTTTACCGCCATTTCGAACATGCGTTGCGCGTAAAGAAAGAAAATAAAAATCTGACAACCCTCAGGCAGGGTGATAATTTCGATCCTGCAGTACACACATTATGGCTTGCATTCAATAATTTCGCAGGTTACGCCAGTGGCTGCTCGCTAATGAGTCTCCATTAAACGCGAGAAGCGAATGAAAATGAGGAAGAGAGAGAGAGAGAGAGGAGAAAAAACAGAGTCTACCGCGACGCCATCACCTTCAGGGGGTGGTCGCTCCTCCAACCCACTGTGCCGCAGCAACCACTTTTCTTATGGGTTTTGAATTACACTCGTGCTTTTCCTACATTTCCTTCTCTCTCTCATTTTTTGCACCGTTTTTTTTTTTTTTACTTCACTCTTTCAAACGAACCCTCATCTCCCTTTTTCTTTGCCACCTCTCATCTCCGCCACGTATTCACAACGGACCGAAGCCAGCCAGCAGCTAGAGATTCTTACCACTCGCAAAGTACACCGACCAATTACGTGTCGTGGGGCGAATTCACCATCTCACCCCCTACAGATATCTACCTGCCTATATTATATACATAGCTACGTGTCTTGGTCCGCGGGAAATACGTAGGAAGGGTTTGGTAATAAAAATACGTGAAAATGGGAGAAAAACGTCAAAGGAAGGGAGAGTGAGGGGTGAGGAGGGGGGAGCCGTTGAGGGAAAAAAAAAAAGGAAAAGTAATTAAAAGCAAACGAGACGCCTCCGGGAGTGGTGGACCACGAACGTTTCCTCCCTTCCAACTCGCCGTTTAGTTTATCATAATAAAACCGTTTTAACCAGAGTGAAAAGAAAAGAAAACGAAACTACCCCTCCTCACATCATCTTAATGATATCCAGCAGATATTTCCAGTAGCAGATAAAAACGAACTTACCCAGTTGCGTCTGATGGGCTGGAGCTGGCGCAGGCCTGACCTTGTCCGGAGGACATCGTCTTGTAGCGGCTACAGTGGCTGGTAGGGGGATGCTCGTACCCCCGGGACCAGTTCCAGGTCCACCGACCCCCGTCTGTTTGTTGTACGGCGAGGGTAGTCTGAAACAACATTACCAGGAATGAATAATGTAAATTATCGCCATAAAGCATGCGTGTGTACAGTGCGTATACGTTTAAAAGACGGATACGCATATCCAGCAGTAATTTTCGTGCGTGCCGGTAAATCGGCCCCCTCCCCCCACCCCTTCATCCACGCCACACCAAATTCCCGGTAAAAGGATTCGCGCCAGTTGCGCCAGTGCAGCCGACGGTTTACGGTGAAAACGCGTGTATCGTTCTGTACAGGCAATTCCTGGATGTTGAGATACCGCGAATTCCATGACGTTGTTTACAGAGACGCTCGTGACCGCAAATAGACCGTTCGGCCGTGCTGATATTAACGATCGCCACGAGGCCGACTAGGGTGATAATGGGGCATGACATGAGAAAACGTAGGAAAAGTTGAAGTTCGAGTATTGACGAGTTCAAAGATCGTACAAATTGTCATTTGTGTACAGTGTGATGTGTTTCTGTACGAGGATGTTACAGATACGATAGAAACTAGATACACGTACGCACTGTAGACGGCAATGCTGTGGTGATACTGCGCAGCAAATACAACGTCTAGTTAGGAGTTAACGGGGTCCCTATGGCGTAGCGAAGTTATATTACACGGTGTAAATATTTAGTCTTAAGTAAGCCGCAGTTACGGCGGTCCCGGTGCGCCTTCCTCAAAGGAACCCGTTTTAGCCGAAAAGGCCACTTCGGGCGTCACGTGTCTCGAGTAAATGGGATCTAGAAACCATAGCCAGGGGAGACGTGAAACTTGCTAAATCGACAAGGGACGCACAAAGGACATACGCGGGACGTGGATAGGACGCGAGAGAGAGAGAGAGAGAGAGTGCAGGTGTACCTGGCAACACTCCCATACCGTTCCCAAAACCGCTCGACATCCTGTTCTGCTTGTGAAGAGGAAGACGAAGAAAAAGAGAAAAGGACAGGTCTTATTTACGATTCCATACCAGTTTATAATACCACAACCCACGTTCTTAAACCATAATGGTATTGTGACCACCATGATAAACCGTCTTGACACACCTTGGGCATTCTTCTTTACGTGAAGCCCCATAGAAAACCAGCACGGCAGGGGCTAGACAACCCGAAGGTGTACGGGGCTACTCTTAACTATGTAATATCAGGACAAAAGAGGAACTAATAGGAAAACAAGAGACAAGTCACCATGGAATTTCGAGAAAGAACAAAACAAACAAATTTTCAAACGGGTATCCCTCGCAGAAGGAAAAATAAGAAGACCAGCCGCAGCCCCCTCTACCCCCCCCCCCCCCCACACACACACACCGTTCGCGTCTAGGGATTCAGGCTATTCACAAGCCGTCTGAAATCGACCTACGCGTATAAACCCATGACAAAAGAGTTTCAATTTCGCCGGGTAACCCATGACACCTCGCGCGAGATAGCACGTGGCGAATATTTACGATGCAATTTTACGAATTTATGGTGTCTGATTTCCCTTTAAGTTTGCTTTCCGTTAGCCTTCCTGTTGCTCCCGTGTCCCTATCTCTCGGTGTCTCCGAGGCGTTTTACGCGGAGTGTCGCAAACAGGACTTATAGATTCTTCTGTTTCACCAACGACCACCATAAACAATTCCTACGCGCATCTCATTCGCTTAACACTTTAAAACCGAACGTCCCTCAAGCTTCGCCAACGGTAAATCTCATCGATAAAAAACATAAAAGCCCACGAATTTCGCGCCGTTTCTCCATACACACCGCAGACGGCAGATGCGCGCGCGCACGTGTCCGGACGAGACAATGAAATAGAGTCCTGTGGCTCTGTATCTACGGGATAGCACACAGAGGGTGAATTTTACTAATTACCTGCATGTTCGCCATACACTGGCAACTCACTTCCCCTTCCCACCCTGGTATACCCATGCACGCGCATACACGACCGTGTGGGCTCGTTCTATACCGCGACGTACGGGACGTGCCTGAAATTCCTGGGCAGGATGAGAATCCTGATACGCGGAACACGGTACCTGGGCTTAAGGCGCGTTCACAACTATTGTCAGTGCTATCGTCGCCAATAGGGATATATACACCACGCGTGACAGATAGCCACGTAATAATTGTGTCCAAACGATTGATTACCACGAAGAATATCTTTTACGTTCCAAGCCGGCACTGCATATACGCGAGACCGTACAGGCACACCGGTAAGTGAACTCCAAAAGGCGGAGGTAAATGTAACTGCGAATGCGCCGTGCAATGCATTCCGGTAATTAGGGATAATTGCGTGTCATACCGCGAGGGCAGTTCTCGGCCCGTCTAATGCGTCCCTGACTCGACTCGGGCCATAAAGCATACTGCTACCATATACATATATATGTATCGCAGTACCTTTCTGCCTAGCAGACTACACTGGTGCATTAGAACGCTAGATAAATATAGATAGCTTTGACGAAAAGGACTTGAAAGTAGCCGAGTGACTCAGTGAGACCTTGTGGCTCTGCCGTTTTCCAAGATAAGACAATACGTCACGCGAGGACATTTTTCGGTACGTCCAGCCGACGTCCCTCGCAGTCTTGAATACCCATGGGTAAGTTGCACGGCGTGGACGTTACAGTTCGCGAAAGTCCGTGGTCGGGCGGCGAAGTATACAAAGTACGTGGGCACACGGGCCATAGGTACGAGCAACACAAGCCGTAGAGGGAGATGCGGTGGAAAGGCGAGATATCCGCAAGTCGCAATTTCGACCTCGGGCAAAATTCTATTTCTGCGGCCATTCACATCCAAAACATTGACTCACGTGCGATGTCTTTGAACTCCTTTGGCTAAATGAAGAAGCTCGGTGAAATAATCGTGCGGATCGCAATAATAAATCTGGCCTCGAGGCACTGGCAATGAGTAACAGAAAAAAGGAGAGAGAGAGAAATAAGCCTACGGTCGGTGGGTAGCGAGAGAAGAAGAGAGAGGTGGATAAACGAAGAGTATAAAAAGATAAAAGAAATAAGAAGATACAACGAGAGAAAGTACGGCTCCGTCGCCATGACTTCCACGTGGTATACCAGAATGACGGCACGAGACTCCTACGTTGTATCCAGGAACAAAGGCGAAGTTCAGTATATACGTATGCACGTTGCTTCGGTATGATTATAAGTTTTACTTCTTTTTCAATCTCCCTCTCTCTCCTGCTCGCTCTGCCTTCGTTCCATAGGAAACAAGGAGTTCCCGGCTGCGCGGCATGTTAACCGTGAAAGAGCCTGTACGCTAATATATACATTGGCTGCTCCACGTGTGGAAACGATTGGTTGCAGCAGCAAATCGAACAAAGGGAATCGAGGATGCTTTGAACATTCCTCGGGGCTGCTTTACAAATGTAATATCATTCGATCGACCGTATACGTTCAACGACGCAGTACAAAAGTGTACGTACGCATATATATACGTCCAAGACCCATTCGAGAGTATGCAACGCGAATATAATACCATAAACGTTATAGCGTCCTGATGAATTTACAGATTGAGGCACGCAAAGGACGCAAGTACCGGTCCTCCCACTCGATAGCCAGGTAGTTCATACCGGTTTGCAAATCCTTCATTTCTGTTAGTATAGAACGAGTCTACCGGTGGGGAGTCGTTTGGAAAATAGCATAGGCTTTATCAGGTCGCTCCAGATAGGTAAGTAACGTGCGTATCGTGCGCAACAGGAGTTATGTGAATTTACACCGTGACCTACCGGTGGACACGTTCGTCGCTACTAAGTGACCGGGGACAAGGTGGCCCGTTTAGAAGCAAATTGCATTATTGAAAATCGTCCAAGAACCGCAAATAACAACAAGTCAAATAACATTGCCAGAAGGCAGCGCTTCGTGGACAAGGAGATCGAATGCCAATACGGGACACGTCATGGGTTTTCGCGAAGGGTGTCGTCCTGAACAAATTTTCTTTAATAAGGCAAAAGGAACGTGTTAAACGACCTGCGGTAAGGCCCAACCGGTCTAGGGTCCCGGATAAGCGTAGCCGAGAGATCTGGTTTGTATTTTTTTTTTTAAATCCCCATAAAGAAGGAACGCGATACGCCGGGGATCTTGCGCTTGTGTGTAATTGGCAACAGGCAATGGCGCGACTTGCCAATGGGGTAAGTCGAGAAACGCATGCTTCTGCGTATATGTATATACATATGTGCACAGTGCAAATTAATGTAATGCAATTTTGCATAAGTGCATGCATGCGCGACACATGACTCGACGTGTGCACGGATACGAGTACCTGTGCGCTTCCGGAGAATTCGGCAGGCTGCGAGCCTTCCTGCTGCCGCTTCCGCTGCTACCACTGTTTCCCATCTTCTTAACAATAATTCGCACTGACACGCGTGTCTGTCTTTTTTTTTTACAGAGAAAAAAAGAGAGACAAAATATTCACCCACGCACCCACACAAACACGCGCGAGCGAAAATCGCCGCCGACTTCAGCACCGTTACGATATGCTTGACAATCGATCTATGATCGATCAGTGACAAAGTCTACTCTCCCCGCGACCAACAATCACGTATAGATATGTCGAAGAATCCACGAATGCTTAAAAAAGAAGAGGAGGAAAGACGATAAAAAAAAGCACCAATCAACAAATCCCGATTACGTCAGTAATACTCGAAGAAGCGAGAAAACAACATTTTCTCTGCACTTGGCACTTACGAACGTCACAAAAGTGCACGGCGGACTTGAATCCCATAAAAACAATCACGTCCGCACCATAAAAACTGATAAGCGAGCCCGAACTATTTTTCACATTACGTACCGAGTGTCGAATGGTACACGTGTAGGCACGGCATGGTTAAAAAAAAAGGACAGAGGAACAATAGAGAGCGAGCGTGTGACGGAGAGAGACATACAGAGAGAATAATAATAATAATAATAAAAAAACACGCGAGATAACGTCAAAAGGATAGAATAGCGTAGCGCCTTATGGCGAGCGAAACGCCACGGTCATGGTGTGGCCATGGTGTAGGCATCGTTGATGGCCCGTTTCGAACTGAAGGGAACCAGGGAACCATGGAATCATTTTCCCATTCCCATAGCACGTGGGCCTGTCTCTCTCAGTCACCCCAGACGCGATAGACTCGCCGACTGCGTTACTCCTCTCGCACTCGCCAGGACGGTTCGTATCCTCTCCCTTCTTCCTCGAGCGTTATCCCCCATCCAGGCGAACACCATGGAGAGATCCCGAGCGCTCTATCTTTCTCATGGGCGCAGCTTCCCCCGTTATATTACGCGAGAGCCAATGAGAGCCACGTAATTCTCCTAGCGCCGACCAATGGGAAGCCGCGTACTGACCCGGCGACGATTTTAAACCATTTTTATGTTAATGCAAGGCCTGGGCCAGTGCTTGGACACGCTCGTGGACGTATTGTATAGCGGTCGAGTATTGTACCTATATATATATATATATATAAACCTATAAACATATAGCTACGTAAAAGGTATATAGGCTGCGACGAGTAGTGTACATATTCATTGGCGGTCCACATATGTGAGAGTATTGTTAAAATGTTAATGGGGATGTGAAGGGTTTTTCAAAATATTTTTTGTATCCACCTACTCTGCTGCGGCTTGGTGGATTCTTGGATTTTTAAAGGGATGGTACGTACGCGTTACCGGTATACGGTTATATTGCTTGTACTGTAAAACCGGCCTTGAAAGTTCTATGGGAGTTTAGCGTATACTTATGGTATCTATACGTGTAGTGGGACTTGAGAGGGACTTTAAGAGGATGTCACTAACCCCAACGTTCAGCGGACGCAATTAACCGTGGAGTCGAGTAATTAAAATATTTTCACTCGACACCCTCTTTGCGTGTGTGAGTGTAACGGTGTGTGGTATTTTAACGTGTATGTGTGTATTATGGATACGAGAGTATGTGGAGTATAGCTACGATGCACCACCCACGCCTCTGGGCAACAAATCGGCCAGACAACTGCCGTTGTCCCGTTTACTACACTTGCATTGCCACGGACTATCTACCCTTGATTAACGGAGATGTTAATGAACGTATATCGTATAGGGGTGGTATCGTTTATCACGCGAGACACCTTGCTATAGTTTCGATAGGGGAGTAAAGTGCTGAGAGTGACAGAAGGTAAATTTACCTATCCCCTTGTTAAAGGCTTTCTATTGAGAGGGCGACGCTGGGAATTCTGTGAAAGACGGATGAACATTAAAACGTTCGTTGAATCGTCTGTAGACTCTGTCGATAATTTCTTATAAGTTTATTGGGTAAGAATGGGATCAACTTACCGACAGTAGACATCGAGCACGGGAATTTGACTAATTTTTATTACTTAAGAGCGCTTTTGATTGGTTTTCGAGTACGAGGTGTAGATCTGTTGGGTGCAAGTCTTGCACCTCGCGTGTGTCATAGGATGCACTCGGGTGTAAGTCTAGTCGCAGTTTTGTGCAATTCAGTAAATACTGAAAATTTGAATCGAACATAAGAAACTTTACATCAGCTTGACAATCTCGCCAATGGAACACGCACGGTATTACACCTTACACTCGGTGCAACAAATGTAGATAATCAAGAACGCTATCAGTCAACGGTAGGATACGCGCGGTCGGTAATTTCGCACGTGATGGTAACTTACCGACCGTACACAAGTGCCATAAACATATATCACGTATGATACGAAAACAACAACAAAAATCTAACTTACCGAGGCATGTCGAGTAGCTGCTTGGCTCGTTGCTTGTGCTGCGAGAGGGCGTAGAGGAGGGCCAGGACGGGCGTAAGGGTGGATCCTGTAGCCAAGTCACCAGGATTCACAGCCCCCACATCCGCGCCAAGGGCCCGGAGGGCACCCACGCACAGACTCACGTTCTCGACCTACGAGAACATGAAAAATTATGACAATAATAACAAACAATGCCGTCGTCTCCAAACAAAAGAAAAAGCGTCAGAAACAAAGACAATAATTACAGACAGCTGCGTTTCAGGATACTTGTCTCGTATCCATTAACGAGCTCCCGAACAAGCCAATTGATATTTGCCATCATATTACCTCCGATTCTCCCACCCTCCAATATTCTCACCCTCACTCCCCTGCATATTCGCGGTTCGTGGACTGCACAGAGATCCTAATCGAAATTGACCCCTACGAATTACGCACAGCTAATTAACCACGTATCTGTATATATACGGTCTATGTACAATCCAATTGACGTATCCAAACACGTCTATACATACGTACGTCTATACATATATAAATGCACAGAAGGCCGTGGAAACATAACCTCCTCAATTTCCCCAAAGGGTAGCTGCTGCTACCGAAGACACCCGCGTGGCCAACCAGTCCTACGTCCTCGGTACATACGCATAGACAACGTTCCGCGAAACGTGACCGCCGTGACCACAACAAGCACGGCCGCGCTCGCACGCGTGCAGCGTTCCTTTTGTTTCCATTGTCCTTAGCCGGGCCGGCATTCGCGGCTTGTGTCAGGCAGAAAACAAACCGTACACGTAGTACAGGGTGAGAGGAACGTGGATGACTCACCGAACAATACCTACGTAGGTAGGTGGGCTGGCAGCCAGGCACTATGGGGACGGCAGGACGCAAAAAAAAAAAAGAAAGAAAAACCGTGCGAAACCCTCCCGTAATATACCCATACACAGTACAGCACGTACACCACGTGATAAAATACACCATGGCCATGCAAATTTTTCATCTGTACTTTATGAACCATCAAAATTCCCCCGGCGCGTACTCCTAATTTCAAAAGTGATATGAGCCATAAAGGTTCTCTCACTTTGTACACCCAAATGCGTGTGCGCTTGGTATCCATGAACAGTTGGTCATCAATAAAAAAAAAAAAAAAGACAAAACAAAACAAGGTACGTACAAATGGAACCACTCATTCGATACCCCACGAAGGATTCTACGAAGCTGCGTATCATTGGTTGACAATGGTATCTTATGGTTACCAATGGCTTCCCCATGCTCCAGAAGAGCGTATAGCGAGAGTGGTCGGGATGCGTGGACGCCAAGAGATGTCCTCTTATGGTATCGCCTTCGTCTTACGAGGTTCGCTTCTCTCGCTACAAAAAAGAAGTCGTAGCCGGCTTCTCTTTAGCTTTTCTCCTTCTCTCTCTCGCGCTCCAGCCTCGCATGCGTGCATACACGGACTACGCTGCTGGGACTTCTTTCTCCACCCCTCCCTCCCAAGCCCCTCTCTCAGTAGACACTCAGTACCATCAGGTAGGCAGCGAGCAGGTAGGTACGTGCCATAATGCGCGACAAAACTGTATGCACGGTAGAGTGAATAGATTGCGTAAGACGTGCATAGGAGGCGCGAGGGAGAGAATTGTACGGGCGATAGAGAAGAAGATAGCGAGAGAGAAATGGATGAAGGAGGAGTGAGATAAAAGTGGAAAATGAGAGGAATGATGAGAGAAAGGCGCGGGAGGCATCTCTCACCGTGAAGATATTATCTTCCTGTAGTGGAAGCCGGTTCCCCGGCACTTCAATACTTTGGAAATCGAATATCTTGCCGCGAGAAGAGATGCTGGGTCCATGACTTAGTAGGTGTGTATGTTGTGTGTATATGTATATCTGCATGTACGTATATCACTGACAGAAGACGAGATCAACTCCAGCGAGATTTCATACTTGAAATACCACGAGGACGCTGTTGACTGTCAATAGGGTATAGTCGTTGTTTATGTACAGCTTTGACAGTCGTGTCACGTGCGTTACAGTCACTTCTTTTTCATTGACTTTGCCATCGCGCCGAGTGTCTCCTATGTCTGTCGATACTTCTTATCGTAATATACCACGATAGCCATGCGCGCTCGTTTCACATCGGTATTGGGAGACTTTAGCGAAATTGCCATTTCACTGTACGTATCTATTATACGAGTAGACTATAGGTCTTTTCAAATGTAATTGACCACGGTCTTTGTCCTACTTGGTATACCACGTGGCTGCTATACGTATGCACGTCTACGTGACAACTGGGTGTTCCGAATGTGACGAAACCCATCGCCGTTAGTAAAACGTCACTCCGGGCAATGGCAAATCAGTTCACATTGTACCAGTACCAGTTGGACACTGGTTCGAAATTCTGTCGAGTAATCTCGTGACAGTGCAAACCTTAGTTCAGGGCCAATCTCTTAAGGTCTCCGATCTACAGATACAACAGTACCGACGTACGTACCGAGTTCCGTAATTTCAGAGTCGATCTCGAGAATTCATCTCTCGCGATTAGATTCCAAATACATCACGTTAGATATTACACGTGTGCATCCTGACACATGGTACAGGTGTCCGCTATGGTGAATTGAAATCTTCATTTTCCTTTTTTTCCTTCATACAACCACGCGTGATTATCTTGACTCTTAGTATCCTCAATTGGATAAGTAGGGATTCTGCCCACGAGTGTCATGGACTTGTCACGTGTGGATACACGTACGAGAGGGTGTAAGGATGTTGAGACAAAGTCTTACGCCCTGACGCAAATAAACGATCCTAACGAAGCGCTACTTATACGCATTACCCTTTTTATATCGCGTGCGCGCGTCTGCGTGTATCTCACCACCGAGAACTCGCGAGCCGTGGATGCTCGGATCATGTGCGCGTCAACCGAGTTTCATATGCACATGGTCACGCATGCGTCCACGTGTGTATTCGCTCGTTGCATCTCGGGAGCTAAGCGCCACTTTTTTTTTTTCTTGGTGGAAGAGAAAGAGAGAGGAGAAAAAAGAGCAATAAAGAAAGTGAGGAAAAAAGTGCATCTTAGTAAAAGTGCCTACTTCGACTTCATAGAGGGTACGTCATGTGTGATGTATATGTGTGTATATATGTGTATATATATATATATATATATATATATATACGTGTATGCATATGCCTAACCGTCAGTACCTAGAACCGTAGGACGGCCCAAGAATTATTTTTGGGGGCACGCGCCAGCTTCCGGATAATATTTTTTTGGTTAGCATACAGACTGTTTCATACGAAAGGTACAGGGGCTGGGGGAAGATTGTTGGTTCATCTGCCCTCTTGGTATCTAATCCAATGTTGCTACCTACGTGTTCTTTTTTTTTTTTCTTTGCTATCTATTCTCTCCATTTCGTCCTATCTCGTCTCGTACACGCGGACCCGGCCATGTGCTTCTGCCGGCGTCGCGATCGACGTGCGTCGCGGCGCTGGTTCCCTGTCTAATACGGCGTCTAAATATATACCTTTCCTGGGCAGGGACTTCTGCGCTAAGTAAGTCGAAGCTATACCCGTCTGCTTACAGTAGTTGGGACTAGTCGGGCGGACTGCCGGAAACTCGTGGGGCCCCGCGGCGTTAACGAAAAGAATCCAGGTTTCCAGTCGCGTGGATTGTCACGATCTTGGGACCCCTCGTTAATTCGGGACCTTGTAACTCGGCCAGGGCCTTAATTAATGGCTGAAGATACGGTGGGGTTCGATTTACCGTGTGGTTACCGTACGAGCAGGTACGCGAGAACCTGCAGGTATTGCATGTATATATGGTACAGAGTCGCTCGTACGAGATCTTGGATTATGTTAGATTTTGTGAATTTTTCGCAAAAATAGAGTCAGAGCCAATTACGCGAATTGCGAACCGTCCTTTATTAGGATCACACAAATAAAGATCGTTGCCCGCGACGGAAATCATTATACGACCTTGTGTCGCAAGAGACGTCGCGACGCACACCCAGAGTAAGGAGAATGACGTGACTCGAATTTGCCTATTTCGATAATCCCCAATTACCACGAGTATCGGACGTGAGACCATAAATGGTACCAAAAGTATGATAGAATCATTGACCCGCGGTTATCGCGAGCGACCGTAAGGAATGTAACGGTGACCGTATAATCTGTGCGAAAAAAAAAGAACGAAAAAAAAAAGACGGCATAACATAAAAAAAGTATGAACGAGAAATAAGGAAAAAAAATATAAAAAAAAAACGAAAGCACATAATTACGCAGGCCGTGTATACGAGGCGCGGTAGAGGTTAACGCGCGTAAACGGTACGAGGCTCATGAGCGAATTTGCGAGTAACGAAAACCGTTCGTAAAGTCTATTGGTACGAAAAACGTTCGCCGGTCGTCCTGTTCCTCGCCAGAAGTAACGGTGCGTCTACGACAAAGAGCGACGCGTCCCTCGCTGCCGATTTCCGAATAATCCTCGAGTTTTTCATCGTCAGCCTGGCCCCAGCCCCACCAAGTGCCTGCCGGAAAAGCATTAAAAAAAAAAAGAAACTATGCCAAGGATGATTTTACACCTGAGGAAGGTTGCGCCATGTTGCGTAATCCAACAGCGTTCGCGCCGAGATCGTCCGCAGAGGCATTTGACGTCGCCCCTGTCGTTCGCGTCGCTGCTGCCCTCGTCCGTCGCCGGTACAATCATTTCAACCGAGCGCGACATCTCGCTCGACGATACGTCGCCACCCCGTGCAGCGGCGACGTCTACAATGTGGGTCAGCCATTGTTTTCACGAATAATCGCCAGTGGCGAACGGATACGCGTGTATACTTTGAACGCAGTCGTGAACGCCCGCTTGCGTACGAATCCGTGAGGTTTGCGACGCGACAAATGTGAAACGTAATAGACGTTATAAGAACCATCGGCGTGACGTTACGCAGTGGTACCAACGTACACTGGGTATAACAACGTAAGTGCCGAGTAGTAATCGCACTCGAGAAAAATAAAGGAGTGTACGAGCGAGAAGGACACAGGGGAGACGCCGAAGGAGCGAGAAGGAGACCGACAGATTCAATGTGAAATAGTTTGTTACCGCGAGAACGTGACCGTCTTTCAAACACGTGTCGATTGCTGGTACGACTCGAGTAGCGGAGTACTAAAAGCCGGTCCATACGACACTCTTTTTTTTTTTTTTTTTTTTTTTTCTTTTCCATGCGGCAATTTACCACGAGTTTTCCCCACAGGGACTGTAAACATCCCGTAAAGCTCGAACTTACGACGCAAACAATGTGTAATAATTACATTGGAAAAGTTACGGCCACTCGGTTGCATTGGCGTACGGACGAGTCCGTCCGACCATCGCGAACTTCATTCCCCGTCAATTATTCCTCGTATGGTGACGAGGAGTGACGGAGGTGTATGCTGACCGCGCGCACAAGACAGAGAGGCACGCACATTAGAGACGACTTACAGCGAGTATAATAAGGAGAGAAGAGCGAAGGAGTAATAAGTGTCACTTGTGGCGTAGGTTATTTATAGTAACGTCCAGACGAAACGACGACCCTGACCGGCCCTCCTCTCTTCCTCGAGGAAAGGTCGTGCTGAAGTCCTTTCCTCTTTTATTTATGACAGCCGACGATCCACTGTCAACCACTGTCAACGCCAGTGACACTAATAACTATGTATTACATATGGATCGTTTTATGTATCTGTGTGTGTGTATATATATATATATATATACAAACACACACACATACACACACACGCACACATATATATATATATACCTTACTATAAATTTTGCTTCTTTTTTCTTTCTCCTCTTCTTCCTATTCCTCTTGTACCACTGGACCTCTTGTGAAATGATTATTTATCGCGCGCACTCGGGACACGGGTGTGGGCTTCTTCTTGCGATAGAGGATATACAAGCATCCGCGCTACAGGAGCACTGCTGAGACACTAAGCGATCGTGAAGGAGCAGCCGTGAGGTAAGCCACGCTCTACGTACACGGAGAGAGCACCAGGAGAGTCAGGAGAATCAAGAGAGCCAGTTTCCAGGGTGTGTGGTATACTGTGGATTATGGTAGTGGGAGAGAAGCGGTGGTAGAAGATGAAGACGAAGAAGAAGAAGAAGAAGTTGGAGTCCTTATGAAGGTGCAGGGACTATAGGGAAAATCGGTACCTATCTACCCTGATGCTAACATTGCTACCTATTTACTAGGTTAGGTTAGGTTTCGGGCGCTGGGTAACTTAGGACACGCGGATCAGGTATGTGTCGTAGGGTTGAGTATGCATCTATATCTGTGTGTGTGTGTGTGTGTGTGTGTAGATATATATATATTGCATCTCACTCCGTTAAACTAGACACAGTGTACGATTTATGGATGAGATAGAAGGCAGAGACGAGAATGGATAAACGAAATGGCGATGACGAGGTCCCTGGTCCCAGTGGGATCATCTAGAGTACAATGACTGTTGGGTAAATTGGAATTTTTGGATCGTTAAGATTGTTCTCTATTCTCAGATGGAAAACATTGCTTTTTGGTTCTATCAGTCTCCCTTTGTTACCTGCGTTTACCAGGAACGAAAAATGATTGGCATTTTTGTTTTCCCAGTCAAGGAAATTGGATGTTTATACCTACGGTAGAATAATGGCGGATACCGTGACGCAGTGTAATTGCAGAAATTACGCTGGTAGTGGAGGCCTATATCCGTGTCTTTCTCTCCTTCTTCTTTTAATTCGTTTGCCAGTGTTTTTTTCTTTTTTTTTTTTCTTCCTTTAATCTCACGTTACGACTTACACGTATGTGTCTACGGCGCAGACTATTGGGTAATCATTGTAGCCATTGTACGGATAGTTCACTCGGCCAAGGAGTAGGCAGCTAAATACAGTAATTAAGGATGGCAATAAATAGCGCGATGGCGGATCGCCTCTTAATTAGGAATCGTTATTAGAAAATTGAACGTCGTGAGGTCACGGAGGTCGGCCACTGATAGGCGTCTAGTATTTGCTCTTGGTACCTTTGCTTCCTTACGATTACCTAGAGAAGATAGGTATAAATGTATGTGTGTATACATAGACACGCGCAGGATACAAGGAAGATCTAAAGGGTGGTCCAAAATCCTGAGCTCCGTCCGATACAATCCAAAAGAAGGAAACCATATCCAGAAGAGGATTTAGAGTCTGTCTTCCTGGTTTTGTAAACGAGCCACGCCTCCCTCGAAACGATATTCCCCCCCACGCCGCACCCCCTCCGCCAACAGTTCACGTTCATCCCCCATTACGTTTTACTACTTTCCGCCCTGCTCGATAAATAATCGAGAGAATTAGAGGACCACCTGGGGTACCTGAGAATGACCCAGGGTGCACCGGGATAAAACTTCCGACGACCGCTAATCGTGCTCGAGGCACCGCAGAGACAAGACAGCATCCTTTACCGAGAGCTCTGAGGTTGCTCGAGAGGCCGCAGTAAACTTCCTCCTAATTCAAACATTATCATTTATGATTCCACGGAATGAGTGAAGATGGCGGGTCGCGCGTCTTCCTCCCGCCCGCCGGAAAAGGGTTGACGCGACTGGAACCTGCTGTATTTATAAATTAAGGTCGAAAATTTTACTAGGTAAACGCGCGCCACGTTGACTAATACTACGTGAGTCACTAGACTTGCTACGCTCTCCTCATCCCTTCTCCTCCTAATACTGTCGTCTCGTGGCTGCGCTTCTCCGGCGTAGAATGAAAATAGATCAAGATGGACCGTCCAGCGTACCCAGGAAGTTCCGATAACTGTTGCTTTACATAAATAGGCTATTATCAGCAGGCCCCATTGGGTCGCTGTATTATACCGTACATAATATTGCAGGTACGTTGCGCAGGGTATATAAGGAACGCGATGCCCGATTTCCATTGCTGATCCCACGAAAGGTAAGCAGTGCCTTATGTAGTACCTAGGTACGTATGAGGAAATGGCGTGACAGTAGAATAGGTGGAGAGTTGGCCAGGCAGCAGCCACGTGTAATTCGCGTTTTGCACGGGTTTAATTATAGGCCACCCTCGTCAGAGGGAGCCACCATGGGAAAGGATGAGGGAGGTAGTAGAGAATGGTGTGAGACTCGGTCTAAACCTGAGATCAAGCCAGGGACAAAATTGGAAGGCGACCTGGATCCTCATAGCCTAAGACACACAACCATGCAGCACAACACCGAAAGACAATTCAAGTATGTCCGCCATTTTTATTCCTAGAACACACACGTAAGTTACGTGATCATTAACGATTCCACTGAATCTCTGAAAGAATCTCTTCGACAATCATACAACAATGCTCGAGTGACGCACTTCCTATCAACTACCAGTAGTAGTACGTAAGATATACGAGCAAGCTCATAGCCTACAATAACATCTATGGGCACAGCACGTACCTCCAAGCCTTGGCTATAACCACCGTCTCGGAATACGTCTCGGATCCACTTTCGGCCTCTTTATCATTTGAAAGAGGCCGCCAATGGTTTACGCCCACAATACTAATGCGATCGATCAACCTCATGATAGGATCGTGATCTCGCCGAAGGAGCCAATCCGACGATCGTGCCCACGAAGAACGAGAACGATCCCATGACCGGGTTTATACGGTGTATATACGCTCGTGTTTTCCCGTAAAATCCATGGGGGTCCGGCGACGGTCGGGAGGCAGGGAAATAACGTAGCAAGAGAGCCTCTGATCTATGGCGTCGCAATAGCTGCAGCTGTGCGGCGCGTGCCGGCCCTATGGGTGTCTGTCTTGAGACTTGACTTGCCATACCCCAACACCATACCGCGGAGCAACCATAGCACGTCGGCTGGGTTATGGCTTTCTATTTTTACAGGAAACCTAAAAGAGTCCGACGTGGCTCCATAGATAGTTGGACTCATGGGATTTTACGTATCGGCCACTGCTGTCTGCTCTTAACCCTACCTTTTCCACTTTGACAGTAGATACTATCGATGACCATCGGACCGTTCGATGTACCGGCTACGTAAACCCTTCGATCGTGCATCATCCGTATTATTCCTGCGTCCATTATTCGTCGCTTTTACATTACCAGATAACTCACCATTTGTTGTGCGCTCCTTGGCTTCCGGTTGACGTCGATCACTCTTTGATTCGCTGCAAACAGAGAAAGGGTACGGCTAAGTATGTACGTTACGGGATATGCCGTGCGAGTAAAAGGCACCCGCGGCTTTCCCATATGGCAAGTTAGCCATGGTTAATGACGTACGTGATCGTACGAGCGTGTCACACCTAACCAGAACTATGACTAACTGTCCACAGCCATAATAAACGCTACGTGCTTTTGGTACTGATAACAGTTTCGCGCGAGCTACTAATCCAATGACATCGCATACCTACGTATGCACAGTACGGAATGCATTGGCATCTTTCTTCTCATCTAACAATAATATTATCCTACACTTACTGACAGCTTCGACGAGATCGGCA
Source organism: Syrista parreyssii (assembly GCA_030142615.1). NCBI lineage: Eukaryota > Metazoa > Arthropoda > Insecta > Hymenoptera > Cephidae > Syrista > Syrista parreyssii. The sequence goes on from JARQTG010000345.1 coordinate 1,308,102, forward strand.
AGTAGAACGCCGTCGCACAGATCCGACTGAAGATCCGTCACTCTTCTCTTGAAACCACCTCGCTCCAAATAGTGATTGGCCCAATCCGTGTATATCTGAAAATCAACATTGATCTTTAGCTTGTAAATATTAATACCGGAAGAGAAAAGGAAACAAAGAATTATCTTTTATAATCATCAAACTCAAAAATCTACACGTCGCTCCAATACGTTACGTAAACCGTATGAAACGACTTGTCATAACCGAGGTGGTAACGTGTCAATTTCTACAGTCTAGTTTATACGAAAGAAATTGATCGGATCCAATAAAACAGAACAAATTCTCCCGATGCGTTATCATAATAAATTTTTCACGATCTCATTCGCGCACCCACCCATCTTCTCTCCATTTCTTTTCCCTCTCGCTCAAGTGGCGCGCATCGTACATAGGATCCCAGGGTGTTTATTGTGTTGGGCAAGAGCCAATGTTTTTCGCGACGAGCAGGAAAAGAGGGCCGACAAGTCTGACGGATATAGAGAGAAAGAGGAGACTAAGGATGCTGCGAGTGTGTCAATAGACGTGAATGTGTATCAGCCACGTGGGTGAATGCACGCGTGCTTATACACAACACGTATATATATATATATATATATATACACACACGTACATATACAAAACGACGGTATAAGAGGGTAGCCGAGGAGACGAAATTGAAGAAGGGAGTTAGTCACCGTACGACACAGACTCGAGAAAGAGCCCAACCACACGTGCATAGAGGATACATAGGATACGTAGTAGGACGCCGCTACACTCTAGAAAACAGACGCACACGTAAGATAGAACGAGATAGGTGGAGAGAGAGAGAGAGAGAGAGTGAGGGGGGGTTTAACACACAACCAAACGACAAGTCGGGACTCGGATCCTATTTTTGAGCGTAGCAAAGAGAGAAGCGCGATGACTTCCTTCATAATTTCGGGTCAGCACTCAGCTTCTAATCTCTATTATTCTAAGGAAGCTATCGGTAACGAGAGTTACCCGCCATTTTTTATCCTATCCATTCATCCCTTCCCGTTCGGGAAGCACAAATAAAGAAATAACAAATACACGGCTCTCCGGGTAGCTCAAAAGCAGCCATGCTTATACTACATACATAGGGAACGAATAGTGTCAGAGTAACACAGCGCGATCGTTTCAGGACGATATTTCATTTATTCAATTTTTCAGGTAAATTATCACGATACGCGCCGACTGTATTACCTGTACGATATTCCGTGTAGAATCCGCCTTGATGTCGTCGCTAGAACTACGCACGGATCTAGGCGCTCTGATGCACGCCATGTCACCGTGTTATCCCGACGATCGCTATTACCAATTGTACAGGAGTGTCGTGCGTTCACGGAGACTGTACAACGCGAAGATTTATACGAAAATAGAACTTTTCATATAAGCAATTGTATCCAGAGACGAATGTCTCATTTTTTTTTTTTTCACCGTTCTACCAAAGCAGCCGTACAAGATATACGGTGTCCCGTTCCAGTATCCTCCAGCTCGCTCACGAGGACACGTGAACTCGGAACCAGGAGTTAACGATCTCCTTAACTCGTCTAGATCCCGATCTAGACGTGGGATCGTACAAATCCTATTAGATCAGATAACCAAGTGGATATATATATATATATATTTTTAATCACATATATTCAAGACGACCACCAATGCTTCGGGCTGTCTCATTAAACTTTCTATCAAACACTCAGGCACGACCGGCAGATTAGAATATCCAATGTATAAATATATTATTATATGAAACTTTAACAGGTATTGTTGTCAGTACGATATCAAGTGATCCAGCACTCCTTCGTTTATTCCTCTATGCTTTTCTTTACCGTAACAGTCATCGTAACTGACATCACTTTCTTTCGCGTCGTCTCGGCGCCCGTGGGATCACCGACGCCGACGTCAGGTTCGCCAAGAGCACACCGGTGCATCGTTCCTCACGCGAGTAACGATTTCACGCCGGGAGTACGACGAGAGAACGTCTCGACGCCGCGACGCACCGAACGTAACTGAATCCCAAAGCATCGGGACGCTCTATGGATATGCTCCACCGTACACACCAGTGTATATAGATACGCATTGGATCAACCCATAGTACGTATCTACACGAAACGTATGTACATACGTCAGATTTACAGTATCCTCTTTATACGTCCATACCTCCAAGCATACTACGTACTTCGGTAAGAGGTGTACCCGGTCCACGTATCCAATAGTGGTTATACCCAGCAGGCAGTAGGCAGATCCAGCCAACCTACGTCTATCTGAATTGTACCCACTACGTGATGCAGCATTGTACGTTCATTAGCACCGGTGCGATTTAATCCAGACAATTATACACTCTCACGGATTGAAGACAGCATGCAATACCGGGTGTACGAAAATAACTCGACGACTAGTGCAACAGTAGGGAGCGGGTAGACAAAGACGAAGAAGAATTGTAGACTTTTCTTTTTTTTCTTTATGGTACAGCGAGAGATTGAAGACGAGAAAGTTTCGTAATATCACAAAAATAGAGTCGAGCCACTATGGTGCCATGGTGAATCTTTTCGATACTCATGTGCGTCTGCTTTCACCACGATTGGTGCCTATGGTACACCGACCGGGTACCAGCGGTATGGGTAACGGCCGTAAATTCATTAGTAAATAATTAAGGCCCCGTATTCTGTGTACACATTGCTCGTGGTAGCTTTACGAGTTTTGTGCTGGATGCTCAGAGATAACTGGCACCGATAACCGTACGGATAATTCAGACTAAGGAATTTGATCCAAGTGAAGTTTCAGCGAGTGAATGTTTTTTTTTTTATATAAAAAATCCCGAGTCTCTAGTACGTAAGGACACGGTAGGGTGGTGGGGATAAGAAGGCATACAATACCGTGAAACAAAGGGAGAGAAGACGACGACGAGGAAGGAGGGAAACAGTAGGAGAGAAGCAAAGGCCAGACTGGAGACATGATGCATTCCTGGCAGGTACCAGCCAATCCATTGCCATTCCAGGCACTCGGTAGGACCAACGTGGTTAATTGTGATGCCATTCAGCATGGCGCATTTAACGTACCCAGTGCCATAATGGAGCAGCCTCGAAATATCGATCATCCCTCCTTCGATACGTCCTCTTGCCATTCCTTTTATCCCGAACGATTCGGCTGGTGAAATCGCAGTGCCACGAAATTTCACCCTGTAGTCGGGCGATAACGATCTTAGAATTAAAATCGTATCAAAGGGACGGTCCGGTGGAAATGAAAGCCAATCTAAAAAGGGACTGACCTAGACCCACCGTATTTCTATAGGTCGGTCCGTGTCGATCGACCACTTTCGTACACTCCATTTCTCTTAGTCACCCACAGAGAAGAATCCGTAACCCCGTGACCATTACGTACGGCTAACGCCATTGGGACACGTAGCCGCTCAAGATAGCATAGGCGTTTACCATGATATTGCCCGGAAATGGCACACTTCCAGGGAGGAAGTCCAATTTTCTCAGAGGTCTCACGGGTTCTTATAATCATTCCTGGAGTTCGTTTGTAAAAGTACGTCCCTGTATACAGACCTAATGGGTACTGTCGTTAACAAAACAAAAAAAAAAAAAAGAAAAAACGTTCTAGCCGGATAATACAAGTGTCGAAGTGCCGCGATTAGAAAATGTTCAGTATTTTCGATTATCCTATACCCGCTGCGAGTGCGAGAGAGACACGCTTATACGCGTTAACGTGCGCAAGACAAGGACGAACGTACCTCGAACCAGAATTGCAGGTACTACACCCTTACGAAAATTGACCAACTAGATTTCTCGGTGTCGAACGACAATTCCTGTTTATTCCTCCCTTTCCTTCTCTCATTCGCTCGTAAAAGCAGTGACAACAAAACTAACCGTCACTACGGGATACGACCAAAGTCCAATCTGTTTTCCTTTATCGAAATTCCCGACGTGCACCACGAGTAAAACCGTGTCTCGTCAATCGTCGCCTTTTGCTCCCCAACAGCCATGGAGTATCGGAAGCGGCCACGTGCTCACCCCTGTTCGTAGCGAGTATTGTTTTTACACGGGGTCCCATGGTGCCCCAAGAGACGGGGGCGAGCGAGCTGTTGAGAGAGGAACGATGGAAGAGCGTAGTGCGAGTTTTTCGATGCACAAGAAGTACAGCAAAAGAGAGAAAGAGAGAGATTGTGTGTGTGGGGGAAAAAGAAAGACACGTGGTGCAGCAACCCTTTCCCCGTGGAAGGCGTATCCTTTAGGGTTCCTAGTATATCCTGTGTACAAGTCTCTCTCTTTCTCTCTCTCTCTCTCTCTCTCTCTCTCTCTCTACTACGTGCTACAGATAGACAAAAATTGCTCGTACACCCAAAAGATCAGTAAAGAGTAACAACAATTGAGAACCACTGTATAACCTAGTTAGCCAACCCTCTAAGAACAGGACCTGGATACAGGATGCACCCTCTTCCCTCAGGACGTTTCCCGTACGTGTCCTGCAGGCTTCGTATATATCTGCAAAACCTTTTCCCATCTCCACGTACAAGCTGTCTCCTTCTCCCGTTTCCAGTACCAGTGCCCTCCTTACTCCCCGACAGGACACCAGGAAGACGAAGACCCTGTGGTTACCATGGCAACGAGTCTCCCGCTTGGCCTCTCTTATTTTTATCGTGCTAATTCACATCGGACTTGACGTTCCTGGCGCGTTGTTACGAGACCGGCAGGCAGGTAGGTAGACATGCGCCGATGCATGCATGCATAAAGGCTCACCTAATAAGACGGTCCAATTGTGATGACAATTGGCGTCAAACGAGAGATAAATATTTAACAAACCCTAATGGCCATTGTTGCCGTACAATTTCTTACGCATTGTCAAAAGTATATACGTCGACCCTTAAGTGGCGAGGATATGCCTATACCTAAGCGACGAAAAATTCTCGACCCACATATTCGTCTCGCTTTTACTCCTCTTACGTCGACGTACAAAAAGTCACAGGAGTGCGTCGACGCGCATGCCCCACCGCGTATCAACCTAAAGATACACGAGGTTTCGATGCACGTATAACATACAGGCTACGTAGCTTTTCTCACAGTCATAGGCGTCTTCCCGGGCGCCACGTGGGTATGTTTTATGAATGAGTTACACCTACATATCATTACGATGCGCGCGAGCTAAATATACCTCCGCGTCGATGCAACCGGGGCCCAACCCTCCTATTGTATATTATACATTGTGCCAGTAGGTACCGCGTGGGCCTCAACTATAACTGGCTAACGATCCCAAAGTCCCAGGAAGACGTCATGGCTATCCTCCTGCGACTTTCACCTAAGGCATCGTCTCGCTTATTCCTTTTAGTTTGGCATCCAATTATACAATGACATTCGAATATCATTGATGGAGAAAAGAAAAAGAAAAAAAGGAAAAATGCATTAACATACGCGAAGAAGCCTGAAATAAAGTGAACGACGCCTGCCAGCAGGCAACCGCATAGACGGTTTCGAAAAATCAGCAGACGATTTAATTACCCGCCTCGTGTGCTCCCTCGCTGTATTTGGGTATCATAATGGATAATTACTCGTGGCAAAGGGTATATATGTATATATAGACAGGAAACCCTTAGTGGATACAGTCTCTTTGGTTCGGGAAAATTCGAATGGATCCCAATATGGCATTCGGTACGCATTCGAAATCGCAATAATTCTTTCCGCTCACGTAGCGAACTTCCAGCGTCATTGAAGGAAGAGAGGGGCGAGGGGCTAACTCGAGCTCTAACGAGCTCTGACATTTGGGGTAGTCAGCATCCCCTGTGGATCTCTGGTTCGTTCTAGGTATAGCAACGTATACGGTACTTTACCCGTAGGCTAGATAGAGCGTGGGGATGCTTCGAATGAAGGAGACAGTACGGCTCCTTCGTTACAGCGGAGAATCTGCACACGATTTAACATTGTTATTCTACGAAGACGTCGTGTACTACGCAGGGCAAGATAAGTGCTAAGGAAAATGTTTTCGAATGTTCTTCCTTTTTTTTTTTTTTTCTTTCACCAAACTTTTATACCTTAACGACTAATCAAAAGTCTACGGGAAGTTTCGGCGCCCCACGGCGTTTCGTGTTACCAGGAATATTCGCGCCATTCGATATTCGAATTACAGTAGCCAATTACACGGTGCACGCAGGTTTGGTATTCAGGCGAGATAGAAACGCCAGTATACACACGGAGAACTTGCCGATATACGTAAGCGGAAGTCGATACGTTCTGGTTTTAGAATTTATTTAACGTACCGACCGTACGATATGTTTTTTTGTTATCGTTCAGCCAACGTGTGGAAGCGCATCGGTGCATGGGATGCGTCGGTGTGCATAGGGATTTACGAGAATATTTTTCCAGTCTGCCTGAAACCTGGGTCACTGGTACGATTAGAAATATTTATATTTTTAGGTAGATAGCGCGCACGTGGAGGGGGATGAAAAAAAAAATATATATTTTTCTACCACATAGCGATACCGAGATATCGCTCGTGCATATGGATACGTCGAGTTTATTGGGAAGGATATAAAAAGAAAATATATTGGAAATACAGAGAACAGGGGAAACACTGCGAGAACGAAGTGCAGAAGATATAACGTTCGATTTATGACGTGCACACTACGGATGTACATACATGCAACGTGCTGTAGGTGTAGCAGAGGTACGCGGGAGGAGAATGTCGAAAAGTGTTCTAGTACCTATGTTATACGATAGGAAGCCAGCAGGAGCCGAGAATTTCGTGCTAAAGCGAAGAGACGAAACTTCCGAGCGATTACCTACGGCAATAACGTTAGTCGATATTAATTTTACCCAGCAGCTGGGACAACATGGCCGCCGTGTATAGTAAAGTAACGCAAGTGGCCCATGAGTCACCGAGACACAGATTCGATTAGAGATCTATTTTCTCGTATAAGATAGACCGTGATATTTTCTTTGGCCTTGGGGTAGGACTGGGAGTCCCGTTCCCCTACAGCCGAAGCGATTTTCGCGAGCTTAAATCGGTTAGTTGGCGATTGGCAATTTGCGAGCCCCGCGAGATACGTCGATGTCAAAGATTGCGCCAGACCCTCGACGGGGAACCCGTGATTTCTTTGTCTAGACATTCCTGTGAATCGAGTCATATGAGAAACTGTGTACAGAGTCCCATTTGATGTCTCAGGGTGCAGGGTGCAGGGTGCAGGCATGGTAAGGAAGGAGATGCAGGGTTACCGAGGAGATGCTGGTAGCCGTTGGCAGCCCTTAAAGTAAACATAGGAAAAGGGAATTGAGGGGTAGATCAAAGTATCTTCACACCCCCAGGCTAGAATATTTGATAGCCCTTAGGTTAGCCCGGTCTGAAGTTCCATAGTCAGAGATCCTTGCCAGGAATTAATACGAGAGTATAGAGACGTACCCGAATGTACTGTTTATTCGAAGCTTTTGAAAATCAGTCAGTGCTCTCGATTCAAGTGCATTTTAATTGCATCCCTTATTAATTAATCCTTCGTGTCAAGGACAAGGCGAGTGGGCGTCCTCTCCAATTCGACAGGACAAAGTGCGCGCCGAAGTAGAGGCTGTCTGTGACGGGTTTATCCATAGGCAAATAAATGAAGCGTCGAGTCGACTATCCTTTAAGACTGCACATACTTCGTAAGGATCCATACGAACCATATGCATTACGTGCTACAGGGTTGATCCTATGTAAATTATCCTTTTACTCTACGAGTCCTTGGCGTACCTGCTGAGTGGACTTGCCACGATGTTGCCACTGATAAAAATGCTCGGCGTTCAGTGCCCAGCCAGGTGCGAAACTGAATCCTTCGCTGGGTTGTAAGGAGCCACCGGTGCTCATGGCACAATCAAAATTTCTGCAAGGATCCGGAAGTTCCGTATAAAGACCACGTCTACCAATCCATCCGTTGGCCAAACATTTTTCATCCAATAGCGCCAGAACGTCGTGTTTCGATTGCATCATCTCCTTCTCCATGGTATAGATGGTCTCGAATTCCAAAAAGGACATCACGGGATCCTCCGTTATGGTGGATCTCAGCGCAGGACCCATGTCCGTATCGTCTTCCAGGACCGTTGTGATTTTTCTGGGTGACCTCCTGGGCGAAGGACTTTTTCTAGTATTTTGTATCACCTGATGATCTTCCTGATTACCGAACCTCCTGGGTGACCTCTTTGGCGAACCTCTTGGTGATCCTTCCGGATGCTGCGCCAGGATCCTTCTAGCCGATGATTCCAAGTTGGGGTCCTGCTTGACTTTGGTATCCTGCTTGCTCGATCTCGATGACTTCGGGGAGGCTAATTTCACATTTTTCGACAATTTTGGCTTCGTTCCCGTGTTTCTGTAATTACTTGGCAGTCGAAGTCCTGATGTACCGGACATCGTACGCACATCTTTTCACGCGTCCCGCAGCTCACATAATAACGACGCCTCCTAATTAAAACAGGTTTTTCTTCGCCCACACGATCACTCGGTCAATTAACTACCGAAAATACAATTCATCGTTGAAATAAATTTTAATGATCGTACAATCGCGCACGACACCCCGCGGATAAATTTCAATGATTCGTCAACTTTTCACAGGACGAGGGTAGAAATACGCGCGACCCTCTCGCAAGGATTCTCGTCAGGACTGAATGGTTCAAAGCCGTTCGTGGCGCCGCAGGACTACAGCCGTGAAGTTGCGCGCGCGCGTACATCCTATATACTAGTTTCCGCATTTCAGGAGACGTCATACTCGACAAGGTATAAAGCAGTACACGAAATAATAAGAAAACTATGATATTCAATGAAAGAGCAATAAGTGCCAAAAATTATATAAAAAAAATCGAAAAAAAAAAAAAAAAACATACCCTCACACCTTGATCCACATAAAATTACTAAATTGCTCGTTAATACGGACCGAACGAGAAATGAAAATTTTGTAAAATTATACATTTCAAAAACGCAAGTTGAAACCGTCACAAAATAATCTCACGTGACACGCACGACGATTGCACCAACAGATTGTGATAACGCACCAGTGTGGAATTTAAGCGTCAAGCGGCATAAAATCGACACCACCCTAGATCGACAGTCCCCACGTATACGGGGTGAATATTATAAACGCATTTGCGCTTTGCACTCAGAGCGACTGGGCTAGTGTTAGTATAAGGGTGGTCGACGTGAAACAGCCTCTGTGTGCATTCACCAACACCACTGGCCAAGTATATACGAACGGACTCTTTGAAAGCATCACAGCCACAGTCGCAGGAGAGCCAACTCAATACCGGCACGGTACACCACCTCGGGGCGAATATACATATTTATGGTGAATGCTCAGTGCTCCAGAAGATTTCGGATGCATGTTAAATAACGTTGGTATTCGAATGTCAGTAGCAGCAGCGCGCGATGCTCGAGGGCGCTGGTTAACTAACTGGCTATTTGACTGACTGACTTACTCGGTTACTCTAACCGAGGGTACGAGAGACTCGACTGACTGACCGAATCTGTAAGCTGCGAGTGGCTAACCGTAGATATGTTTGACTCGACCCCCCGGACACGGCCGGAAAGCACGAAAAAGCAAGTACGAACGTATCCATCATCCGGGGAGACACGCACGCGTCACTCAGCACGACCCTGCCTATTACGTCGTTATATGGGATTTTAATTTGATCCCATGGCACAGATAGGAGAGCTTGTTAGTCTGCTTTTCCGCGAGATTGCACGTGACTGACTGTGTCCGCTGGCAGCAGAGCGTCGACAGTGCTGGTTACGTTTGAGGTAAATTCGTGAATTTCAAAAAGTGTTCTTTCTATACGGGAACAAGAAAGGGACACGTGGAATTTGCGAAAGCGACGATGACACGGGAGGTCTTTAATATTTGAGCGAGTTAATGGTACGACGAGAGTGGAGACAAATAGAATGAACCTGACTGAGTGGGTAGCCTATGTGACTCCCATGGAGAAAGGATCCCATGAGATGTTGGTAGTGAAAGGCTCTATAGGAAATGGCTTCTTAAACGGAAGAGTCGAATCAATAGGAGCCCCGTGAGGTATTTGATGGATGGTTAGTAAAGGTGGTTAGGGGGATGGTGGGGGTTGCTGCCACGTCCGCAAGCATCACCACCATAATTAATAAAGCCGAGAGAGTGCACCATCCACTCACTCGAGAACACCGTACTGTTACCCACGCACATCCCCATAGATATTGCCCGTGGTTGTACGGCGTGTGCGTATCCAACTTTTCCGTTTCTACGAATTCAATATAATAATGTGCCTCGTCAACCCCCATGGCTTAGCCTTTCGCGTACAGTGGTTCCCACCCCGAAGCGAACCAGCTGATATCGCGTGTACCGCGTAAGCCCGTGGTATTTCCTATGGTTGGTCGCACCGATTTCAGACTAGGGAGAACCCGGCTTGGCCCTCCGAGTTTCTGGTTCCTGGGAGGGTGGCTTACGGAAGGCATTATTGCCATGTCACTGGCTTCGGGATTATTGCGAATCATTTTTTCCACATGAAAGTGAACCCGACCCCTCTTGCTCCCTCGCTCCGTGCATCCCTTTCTTTTACTGGCCTCGCGTAAGCGTTATGTGCCGCGGCCACTTTCTATGACTTTTCATAGTCCATCCGCGACGTTAACGAAGGAGAAGGAGAAACACGTCAAGGTAATTTCTCATGGAAAAATACGACCAGTCCGCTGGGTGAAATATTAGTTTTCGCGTGATTTGTCGATCGCGCTTTTATTTCATCGCGAATTACCATGGGGTAACGAAACGCAAGTTTTCCATTATGATCGACTGAAAAACCCTGAGGCGAGTAACAATGCCAAGGGGAAAGTGGATTCACCTGTAGGGGTGAGAGGATGTATAAACAGAAAACACCATGGCGTTTCCCATAGGCCCTGCTTTATACCTATACAAAGTATATCTATAGAAAAAGCGAGTATAACACGATGAAAATTGCACGTCAGAGTGGTAGCATCCTTCGGATATTCTACACCGGGGAATCCTGATAACATAGTACAGGTAGGAGCCATTCAAAAGGAAAGCCGACTCTTGTGAAGACGGCCGGGCTATTTTTTGCTAAAAGATCCTTTTCACCAAGCCATAAGATTTCCTTTGATCCTGAGGTTTCACCGTGGTATGCAGGAAACCAGAGGCACGACTTTGCATAAAAGCCACGTAAAAATCATTGGACTGAACTCGCGAATACGTAGTATAAGTTTCCTTAGAACTTTGTATTTACAACTAAAAAAGAAAAAGAGGGGGGGGGGGGGAAAGAAAGAACTGTCTGACCAATGTACGAAAGGTGTCTTTATCCACTTTAGGTATACAGAAGTGTCGCCATCTGCCAGCAGTCGGCGAAAGCCGAAAGCAATGGTTACCTAAGGCCGAGTACAGGCTATCCAGATGAGTATGAGGGTGGACGGAAGCTCGCAAGCTCAAGGACGTTCCCAATCGAATTTCAGCCACTCTGCAAGCTCAGCCATTCATGGCTCAGGCCAGCCAGTGTTTCTCGCGCATGCCTACGCACGCACGAGTAGATGCGTCAGCCACAAGGGGCTTCGGTAATTCCTTCACACCACGTGGATACACACCCACGGAGGGGTTCTTCCTGCTACGACCACCCTTCGCATCCCCTCGCCCATAGGACATACCCTAGCGACCCCGCAACTTCTGACTCACAAGATTTATGGGAGTCCCATCGACGCGAGACGTTCCAATCTGCGGGATTCGACTGCCCCGTCGTCAATGGGAATTCGCAGGGTAGAAAGATTCCCTTTTAGTTTTCTATCCATACACACGGTACGTGCACGCTCGTACGGTAGAGAGTAAAAAAAGGCACTAGAAAAAATTTCAGTTTTTTTTTTTTTTTTTTTTTTTTTCAAAAAAATATCACGTCTATAATTCTTTCTACGTCTATTTACCTGCGCCTGACGTCTTTCGCAGGAACAATTGTGCAATTTCTCAAGTTCCCTCTGTATCAGATAGATCGACGCGTATTCCTGGCTTTCCGGTGACAACGGAGAATCTGGCGACCCCAGACCGGAACTGGCACTCTCGCTATTCTTCACCCGACAACCGTTTCCCTCGATGATCCCAGTAGCGTCCTTGTGGGGCGATAAGGGTGAAATGGGTGAACCGATCCCGGAACTCTCCGAACTGGAATTGACCAATCCACGGCTCTTTAGGGGTTTCGGAATTCCACTGATCCTTCCCGTATTCTTCCAGCTGCAAGACTCAATACGGGATTTCCTCACGAGGCCGAAGGGTTCTCGTTTAAGTTTCAACCCAAAATCCTTCCTAGACGTGATCTTCTCTTCTCGTGAGATTTTCAAAGTTTCCCCGTTACCTAAGTCCCGTAGATTCCGAAGGTCTACCTGGTGACGTTCATCCCCCTCTCCAACACCCTCGTAACCCATCGTTCTCGTTTCCATCGAAATGTCCCGTAGGTTGGTTTTACGATCATCATGAGATCGAGGTCGTCCCGACGACGGTCTTCTATTATCCGTAATAGCGCTATTCACTGGGTCCCATGCAATCTCATCCCTCGACGAAGAACCGGATGTACCCGAAACCCCATGTGGATCGTCAATGTCTCGAGAATCGAACGATTCCAATAGTCTCAGTGAGAATCCACCACCCACGCAGTCGCGTACCTCGTAGTACTCGACATTCTCAAAGCTGGCTACCCCATGCGTCACGGCGTTCAAAGAAGCCGGGCGTCTCTTGACAGTGCCGGTCTCGTTACTGGGGGAATCCCAGTCCACGTGGAAGGTACGACGCTTCGTCGTCATCGCAGGGTTCGTCATGCCAACGCGAGACCCCGCGTAATGGTCGACCGCATCTTTAAACTATTTGACGTCAGTGTCAAAGCGGAAGTTCTGCCCGCGCTGAGTCGTTCTACGCCCCATGACGACGTGCATACATCAGACCGGAAATGACGAAGGAAGGGTATGAGACAATTGTCCAAACACATACGAATCAATGGCCGACCTGTACAGCGTCATTGGTTGACAGAGGGACAGCTGTTAGCTCGAAATGTGCATGTCGATGTGTTATTTGGTTATCAGGAGAAATGCTTCGTCACTTTGCATGGGAAGGTGGGGGTAGTTATTTATAGAGCACCATATAGATATATCCGCCATAGCTTATAACGTGAATTAAATACATCATTTTCAAGCAATTTTTTTATGTTCATAATCACACTGATTTTATCACACAATTTTACGGGTTTACAATTTTCTCATATTTCGATATTACGACCTGCACTCACGGGACGATTTAACACACATATACGTAGCCGTGCGAATTCTCGTTGTCAAGGAAACGTGGAAAAAAAAAATATCCGATTACGCGTTCGCCTGAGAAATCTGATCGACACCGTAAGACCAAAGCGTGTAAGCGCGTTTTCGGGGCTCTTGCACTCAGACAATAGATGCACTTGCCAGGAGTGCCCTCGGGCAACTGAAACCACCCCTAGGAAGACTACGGTACGTACTAGCGTCAGTATCAACCCCCTAGGACTAGTATTGGGACTCGCGGCGCCAGGCCTAGCCATCCCCTATCATAGCCTTGGGGCTAAAAACTAATTACATTCGGCTACGGGGTAGTGTATGGTGTACCATATTGCAACAAGCAACACCCATAGCTAGTTCTACAACCACCCCCCCCCCCCACCCCCACCCGCAGCCACACGTGCGGTCCTATGAATTCTCTGGACCTTCACCCTCATTCGGATTTCTATTTCAGCTATTTACCGTGGAAAGGAGGTTTACTCGGATTTCATAATAAAATTGACGATCCGTACGCTTCGATTCTTTGTACCGCACAGTTGGAAGATTTTCATGTCTGACGGTCGATTCAAAATAACTTGGACGCTTTATAATGTTGAGTCCAGAGCGTAATGCGGTAATAATAGAAATGTCGGCGAGGATCTGATATTCCATCGGACGATAGTCTTCCATTGTGAGAGAAGCGAGCATACACAGTGGCTCATGAATACCATTTGGATAAAATCTCATCAGATAGCCACGATGGGACCCACCCTACGGCCCTGGGCACCGTTGGGGTTGCGTACAACCCCTGGCGTGCCATCGTATAGGGAAATGGAAGGGTGCGGCGCGCTCCGACACAAGCGAAACTCGTGCGCCTTTTTGTTTGGAAATATTTTGACACCAATTTCGCGGGGATTCCTGGTACCAACCCCCATTTAACCAATTTTACCCCCGGTAGGGGTAACTTTGAAAAGGAAAAAAAAAAGGGATAGACTCTCATCGGTTCCTTGGGCACTTATAGCGCCTCGAGGATACTTAAGGAAAACTAATAAAAAAATTTTTAAAAAATTTGTAGTTTTCGAAATTTTACGATTTTACCGAAATCGGTCAAATTCAAAATTCACTCGTTCAGTGACCGCGGAATCGGCCTAACAAATACGATCCAGATGCGGAGCTTACAACTTATAATCCCTATATCCTGTTATGGGTTACCCGCGAGATAGGATAGGAAGATTAAAGCTGCTCCCAGCATCCCGTCACGAGCTGCAGCCGCAGCCACTGCGACGCGGTGCGTCCAACTATCCGGGCTGGTAAATCGGCTTAAGTCATTCTCGTCTAACGCACCATTTAGTCTCCAACGGTAGCCTAACATATACGACTATCATTAGCAATAGACCTGACTCCACTTCAAACTCCATAAGGGATGATTAGAAAGAAAAAAAATATTTTTTTTTAATATTCCATTTAGTTAACACGAATAATCGTCTGAAACGAAGTTTATTTGCCTTTGGTACAGAGCGAAGTTTAATTATTAAAAATTACACGGCAAATATTCCACGCTGAAGCGACAAGGGTCAAAAGGTCAACTAGATAGGGTAGACTCCCTTGGCAAAGTAAAACGTGCTTCGAAGCTTGTCTTCTAATCTTTTAAAGGGATGATACTTAAGACCGCTAGAGACGTCTGGTTTATTACAATACCTCATCAGACATAGATAACAAGTAAAATGTCTGCAGTGACTCACTTTTACTATTTAAACTAAGGGTAGTTTTGTAACTTTTTTTTGTCAACCCTCAAATCGATAAGCATCCCCCGTCGAGTCAGCTAGATACCTACTGGGTTTTTCGCTCCCACTTGCTATCCACCCTGGATAAAATACACTGGGTAGAGGGTTGCAATTTTCGACATAGTTCCACCGACTGCTCGAGAGATGGTGCTCACGTTGGAGGGAAAAGCTTCAAGTCGCCGCAGAGTCCACAGGGTGAGTTTGCCGCACGAGCTTACGCGCGCCCCTCAGCGCACTATGGATTTGCCATTAATTCGAGCCCTCGCCAAACTATTGTCCCGCGCCCTCTTGCAAACCCTCCCAAAATACTTGACGCTTTCGCCGAGCGATAAGAGAAGCACCTCCTCCGCGAGGACACGTTTAGACCCCTTTTTCCATCCCCCGGGCAACGTCAAAAAGTAAACTCACCCCTATAGGATCGACACGACGATTGAAGTTTGCCATAAGGATTCATTTCCCATTCAATATCTAATATCCAAAAAGATGAGGGCAGCACTGTCGCGTGTGACTGAAAATCCCGCTAAATCATAAAAACCGTCCCACGTCTTCCGTTCCAGAGTTTCTTTCAGCAATCAAGTCAAAAAAAAAGAGCCCTCGACCCTTCGTCGCTGGCAAAAACTTATATTGGCAGCCTCCAAGCGAACGGGGTATCGAAAGCCCTAAGTAAATTGTATCAAGAACGAACGGGAGACATCTGGAAATTCGAAGTCGTAATACCAGGGCGGATTCTCCCACGTGGCCTCTGGCGCATGCGCAAACGAAAGCTGCCTATGTTTTGTCACGGGTGTCGTTGGCAGCGTTATTGCACCGAGCTTTACCTTGACTTCAGGTGGGGCGAGCGAGGGTGCGCGTGGGTTGACGGGATTGCACAAGAGCGAGAGAGAGAGAGAGAGAAAGATAAAGAGACTAGAGAAATTCCAGGCGGTTCTCTATGAAAGCGAAAGTATACTTTAAACTTTCAAGGGGATGACTCGCGTGCCTCCCTCGTCCCCATCGCCCCGTTTCAGTATCCGAATCGCGAAAATTGCATTAAGGCAAAGTCACGCGTACCAACGTCACGACCGTCAGTACCAACCAAGATCTTTCTAGGCCTAAAAGATCACAAAAGAAAAAAAAGAGGAATCGACATGTAACAATCAAAGGGATTTCTTCGGTCTCTGATCTCTGGTGCATTTCCTATACTATTTATTCTCAAGAGTGTTTACCAAATACTTCATAAAGGGACATACTCATTGCCGCGACGATTAAAGAGCCATTCGACTTCCATTTCCTTCTCCTTGCTTGTCCCCCTTACGGCCATAACCGCCATTATCGCGTACAATCACGCACGTTTTTCGCCCCTTTTCTTCTCATCGTTCCTTCACTACCCTCTTCCACACACGTACTCCCGATATACGCTACACGGCACACTGCATGTACGAGTAACGTTATGACATTGGCTACTTGCATCGCATGCAGACCCTTTTTTGTCGCGACACCCGTCACGGGGCTGCTGCTCTTCAATGATATTTGCAATCGGGCAGAAAGTTGCGACAACGGCGAATATGACGCTCGACGACCCAGCCGCCCTGTACGTTCGGTATGCACGCTCTCGAATCTTGGAACGAGACTGTCGCGAAACACGCGAAGCCACCTCGTCACTCGCGACCGGACTATTGTGCAGGAATAAACGTACCGGCTGACACAAATAAAACCAATCGGACTCGATAGTCGCGATACGACAGTTTTGTATATCCCTTATTTTTAGAGGAAGGAGAAGGATGAACACGTGACTTATAGAGGGTTAGTATAGAAATATATATATATATATATATATATCCGTATACACGTATACGGGCATTCTCAGAGTACGTAAATTAAGAGAATTAACGATTGCTGAGAATATTACAAATTTTCAGCCTCTCGTCGAACGCGGCCTGGAACTTGTGAATTTTGATAAAGAAGATCTCGGGGCCAAGGCTCGGCTCCCTAATTAAAAATAACGACTGTCATAATGTCGGAGGATTTGCTACGGTGTAATCTCGCATAAGCGCAGCGCGCTGGTTCGCGACGAAGCTTTTCACGAGAGCTTTTATCCTGGCAGTGGCTCCCTGCGGAAAGCTCAATTTCACCGGAAGGCGTCAAGGGATGACGCCGATGAAATTTCACAGCCTCTGTAAACCGCGATCCTCCGCTTACCGAACCAAACCTACACCTAACCTACCTACCGACCTATGCGCGTCCTCTTTGAAGCGTAGCAAAGTTCCTCCACCCTCTCGCGATAAAGTGCTGCCAACGGGAAGCTCCGCAAACACATGCCACTAAGCTACTACAGAGAAGAGTCGACCTGACTGGCAGCCTGAGTCCACATGGAATCGATTCGCATATGGTACCCACTAAGTATACGCAGTAGAAAAGCACTTCCGGTACTAATGGGTTCTTGTTCCTCTTTTGCGCGACTACTTTCCACGTTAAAAAAAAAGAAAAATAAATTATCCAGATATTCGACAAGTCCAACGAGGCAGATCAGGAAGGCAGTTTCACGGGCGGTATTAGATCGAATAAAAAAAATCTAGAGTGGCAGCAATGGGTGAGGCGGTTGGACGTTGGATGATTGTCGGTAGTAAGTTTTACGTCTACATTCCTGATCCCATTAACCTCGGACTCTTTGAGTTCCTTTTACCTTAGACACTGAGCCCACCCTAGCAGGCACGTCCGCACCTTCGCACCATCCCTTGGATCAGGCTGGAGTTCTGGTAATGTCAAAAGTTCAAGACGTTGCGTAGCGCGTACGTGTTTCGAAAGTGACGGTAGTTGGGAGCCATTTTATAACAGTGGTGAAGATGGAAGAAAAAGGAAGGGCGGTTGAGCAGCGACATCTGTCGACGTTCTTTTTCTTTTCAGCACAGAGTAAGAGTTCGTAATAGAATTTGAAAAGAATAAATAAAGACATATATATATATATAGGTATGCATATACGAAGACAAGATATAGATATTAGATCCTGGCTAATCAGTCTAGATGAACCAGGATCGTTACTTTGGACTAATTAAGCAAGCTGCTTGGCTACTAGAGCCGGCGCATAATGCGATTGCCCTTTTAATGCGATAATAACGGAAGAAAGTTATTCAGGGATGATGGGAGGCTAGGAGAGCTTTGGGTGGTGCTTATAGAGCTATGGGGATTGAAAGGGTGAGGAGGGGTTGGAAGCTCTTTCCAGGGAATAGAATCCTGCAGAGCCACGGAAAGCCCAGTAGTACCAGTCGTACACCTTCTAAAGTTGAGTAGCTTCGGGGAACCACCGTTGCCACCACCAGCACCCCCCCCCTCCCACCCCCATGGACTTCAGAGGGTGGCGCGCGGGGGCGACATTACAGCTGCTGTCACATAAATATCCCGAAACCCCTGAATTCTCCAAGCTCCGGGTACACCCTCTCCTTATACCGGCTATACCCCCAGTGGTCCCAACACCCCCTTGCGCACGGCAAACTTGTAGAAACTCGGATATCGATTCTCAATTCTTCCCTTAGCGAGAACATGCCTGACTGTTGCCTTGCCTTCTTCAATGGGGATGATAGTCGAGAGGACCGTAGTGAAATTTTATTTTTTTTTTTGCTTTAAACTTGCGCATGAATACCTTCGAATGGGGATACGTCGAAATTTTGTCAGGACACGAAATTGCATTGCAACGATAAATTATTACCGTCCAAATTGTTCCGTGGAACGACGGAGGGGTAGTTTCTTTTTTTTTTGCGGTGACTTTTTTTCACCCTTTTTTTTCGTTGTCTCGTTGAATCTCGCAAGAGGGGCGAAAGGTCACGTGAGCCGGAACGAGCGCAAGACCTAAAATTGTACCGCGTGACGGAACACCTACTAGTCACCTTCGACCCCCTTCGCAGGGGGTAATATTAATCTTCGATTAGGGCTTATCGGAGTCGGCGTTTGGTCAGGGGTGCGTAAAATTCGTCCGCGCGAAAAAGCACCCTTATCTCAGTGAAGTCTCAACGGTGTGCTTTCCAGACCCCCCCTTGTCATTCTCGCCCGAGTACAATATGCCCCGGAGAAGCTTTCTAGAAGGGTGGCTAGAGCACGAAAGGGCAATCCCTGAAGAGAGGAAAAGAAATACCGATACACCCTGATCGACGTCCAGAAATACCATTGAATAAAGTACTCGATCAGTCTTCCAGGAATACACTCAGATACCAAATGGCCAACCGAAACCCTCATTGCTGATTTATTAAAAGAAAAACTATCCCTGCGGTAAGAATTCCACTCTCTCAAAAAAAAAATAATAACCCTAGCAAGATTACCTGAGGCAAAGCCAATACGTAGGGTTTTCCGGTAAATTTAACAGATTCCCAACAAAATTCTCACCCCTAGCGGTTTCAACCGTACGTAAGCGAAGGTGGTAGTTTGCTACCCAGCTAGGTATACTAGATAGATAGAGGTGTGGTGTAAGAAGATTCTGCGAGCGTAAGCCAATTTAGCGCTACCCCTCGCTAGACGCCGAGAGGCGTTGTATCTTTAATTATCTACGGGGTTGAGAAGGACGAAGGGCCAAGAAGGGATGGTAGGGTAGGCAGGCAGGCAGGCAGGCAAGGCAAGGCAACAGTATCATCTCGTCCTCATGGCGAGGGCGTGGCACACGACGTCCCTGCCGAAAATCTCTCACCTCCAGACGAGAAGGACCAATCCTCCCCAGCAATTTCGAACACCCCCTGTAGTGGCAGCTAAACACAACCCCCGGGTCTCAGGGCAAAACCGCAAACCGTTTTAACCGGGCATAAAGCCACGACGGTGGCTGCTGCTGTTGGCTCGATTACTTTGAAAGAGGTTAACCCGCCGCTCAAGTTTGCACGGGGAATCCGAGGACCCAACTTGGCAATCTGATACAAGGTGCGTCCTCGAGTTAGATGCCAGACGCATGCGAGGATCATTCCGGAACATGAAGCCCGAGGTTGTTTTCAGGATGCGCGTAAACTGTCCCTTGCGTACAAAGGGAGTTCGGTGACCTTAATTACACATGGAGGTTTTACAGGTCAATTTTACTTGATTGCATTTACTCACCTTCAAGGTCTCCTGCGGGGAGGGCCTTCCTGTACGTTGAGCCTGAGAGTGCAGGCTCATCGCTGTAGCATCACTGCTATGGACTAATCCTGTAAATCAAACAAAAAAAAATTTGTTTAAATTTTAATCATAACAAAACTACTAAAAAATACCCTAGTTGATTCGCCCTGAACAATCTTGTCCCGCGAGATGGAGCCGAAGAACAAAAATTTTCCTCCCAAAAGGAGCACTGATCTTCATCCCCAAAGGGCGTACGTGGCAGAAGCCAAAGCGGCATAGGAGAGAAAAACATACGAGAGGAACAGGGATGCTGAGGGAGCGAAAGGGGAACAGAGGAGGGTCGGCTGGCTGCCCGGCCTGTCAATACGAAGAGGTACGTGACCCAGGTACCAAATGACAAGCAAGGAAGGGACCGGGTCGTCAGCCCACGCTCGTCCACCATTTTTCCAACAACCATTCTGATCCGGCGCGAGAGACAAAGAGAAATAGGGGATAAAGTAAAAAAAAAGAAGAGCCTCCAGACGCGTCGAAAAATACGCGAAGGGGCAAAATTTTTGGAGTATCCCTAAAAAAAAAGAAAATTAACCAGCCACTGTCCAGAGGCACGTGTGTATATTATTTGAATTCGTATATGGCAGAGGCAATCGGGCGAAAAGCATAATTAATCACGGTGAATTGCTCTTGATTAATGGCGCCCGGGGGAATCCCTCGTTGCCGGGAACATAAACATCGTTAACGTGCAGAGCAAAAGAGAGAGAGAGAGAGAGAGAGACGAGTGGAAAGAGAAATGAGGACAAATTAACTCAGCCGTTATTCCTTGTCCTACTGGTGTCAGGATAAAAGGACTTGGCTTTGTCCATTGTGCATCGAATAAAGCCGATTGTCAGTAGATGCAGTCGGTATGTATCATGTATAGTAATACCAGACAGAGTAACTTCCCTAGTCAAGTTCTGGAGACGGAAACGTACCAAGAGGGTAACAAGGTTAGTTTCCGGTTCGCCGTGTACACTTCCATCGTGCATTCCCTCATCGAGACTTCACTCCCTTTACAGTATATCTATCTATAGAGGTATACTACATCTATCTTTCTTTATCCCATATAGGTAACTACCAACACTATAGGGTATATACCGTATGGGATCCGGCGGTGTCTAATGAGGCTTGACACCCGTCGGGGTTCCCCATATAGTACGTGAACACGTTCATCGTCCTACGGTGCCCCCTATATGCACATTTAATACACTTCCCGAATGGGTCTCGGGCGTTCGTATTATAACGCCATAAATAGATTAACGATACGCCGTCGATTAGTTACGCCATTCTTTCGCAGTACACAAAACCACGTAACCAGGAAAAACTCGATTCACCATAAGGATAAGTAAAGGTATAAAGGTTACCTTATCGTTCCTAATCCCCGTCACTTTCTACAGTATCACCGCATTTCGCAGACATTTCTCAGGTACCCCCCCCCCCCCATCCCCCCACCTCGTCTCTCTCTCTGTCCATCGTGTTGAGGCTTTCGCTCTTTGACAGTGATCGAGAGCCAAGATTCTATCTAGCAAGCCCGATAACGCGTAGCGGAAGTATCGCTTTAATCACCATATCCGTGCGTAACCCCCATAGAGCACGCCACGGCACTCGAGAATTTGCTAGATACAAGTTCGACAGGGTCGATGAGTTATGCCTTTTCCCCATAAGCTCTCAATTAATCGTTCCGCGCCTACGTCGTATACAGCCTCACGGACCCGCGGTGTCCCATGCATACATACGGCTACCACTCCAGACTTTAACGCCGGTACATGTGTTAATTTCGAGCCGTGGAAACGAGGAGGCACCATAAGGTCTGGTGCCCCTTATGCTATCGATCTGTCCCTACCACGGCGATACCACGCACCACCATACCACGTTCATGGGACACCGTGCAAACCCCATGGAACGACCGGCAATGTTCCTGGATCATGTACACCTACGTACATAGGCATCATATCTACATACCCGGGTCACGTACGCGCATTCGATATACATACATATGAAGGTAATGCGTACGCCCAGTACCCCATGACACTAACACCATGGATCTTCTGGCACCTGCCCCTCATTACCATTACGTCATTTAGTCAGCCCCATAAACAACCGCGAGAGAGCACGCCGCAGACTCCCGGCGGCTTTGCCTTTTGCTTTAATTTAGCAAACCGCCCCCTTGTAATATCCAACCCTTTTAGCCGAGCAATTCTTCGAGGCTGCCTTTAGATTTTTGCCGCTGGATGCTGCCTGGATTTTTCATCACTCTCTCTCTCGCTCTTCTCGTCCCTTCGCTCTATCTCCTACGACGTAGACATATGGCACTTCACTTTTCATAGCAATGGGCGAGAGGGCTGAATGCACATATAATGCATACCTATATACACATTTACACAAGTTAAACTCAGCGAGAGTGAGCGAACAACACGATACTCTTTCGTTCCTATGGTGATCCAAAGGATGAAGAAGGTTGGCGGATACTGAGAAAGGCTATGGTGGGATAAGAGTAAAGAGATTAATATCTCTATCAGAGAAGTTCAGGAGAGCGGTCCATTTATCTAGCTAGTGAGGTAGAGATTCTTGTGAACGTGCCAATGGGCTATGAGCAAGTATGAGTGTGTGTGTGTGTGTGTATATATATATATACATGTGACCAGAACGACCCTATAGGCTACTTCGAGACCTTTAAAGGAGTTTATTTAAGAGAGGCCAACCTGAGATCAAGAAGGGATCCGTGTGAGGATGATGGAGATGCTGTAAGAGGAGAGACGAGACGGTTGATGTAAAAGAGAGAAAAAAGTACTCGAGAATCCACCCCGGGACCAGATACGATGTGAAAATAAGGCTGGAAATCTCACTGATTCGAGGAGCCGGATGTGATTTCTCCGGAGGAAACGGAAATTCGATTTGACACTTTTCCTACGATAGAACCAGCGGGGTCGTAACGAATTCCATCTTTCCCCATGTACTACGTATCTATGTGCCGTCGTCCACTATATACACACGTGTACACGTGTAGGCTCCTCTAAATCCCAAACTGGACAAATTTCCAGGGCGCGTACGCCGGGTGACACATGTGAACAGCGAGTAGGAGTGGTCGATCGTTTCCTTGCTTAAATCAAGGATAAGCCTGATAAGGTGTGACAGTGAAATAGTACAAAGCGGGGAAAAGACTATCAGCGATAACAATAACGATAAACCAACCTCCAAATACGATACTTATATACGGTGTTACAAATCGTACGAGTACATCTTGGTTCCAGGTTACTGTGGACATCAGAGAAATTGTGCACGATTCAATAGACACAGGTGTAATATTGAGCAAATATAACTAAGTAGGTATTTGTAGGGGGAGAGGGGGTGGGGGTGGTAACATCGATTAAACAGGCCACAAGGGTAAGTAAATTAAAGCAGCCTTTATCTCGTAAGGGCCTTTGTAGTCTAGTAACGGTCTATGATTATGCGAGAAGGCACGCGATATCCTGGACACAGGGAATCCTGACCCCCTGTGTCCCTTTGCGATATGTCAGCCCATCTATATCTATATATGGATACAGGCATTCCAAAAAATCCACGGCACCGAATAACCCAGTACACTGGGTGACATAATTATTTCCATGTCATCCCGTTCGTCCTTTTCCTTCTTAACGATATCGAGCCTCCGCTACCAATCGATTCTTTTCTCGATATCGAAATTAGGTAACCGTGGAGGTTATGTCCGCAGCCCGTTCCCAGAATTGGCTTGCCGAGGATTCTTTACTCTCAACGTTATTTCCACGGATGTCTTTATCGGTTTATGAGCATCATAAAATTCACGAGTATATCCCGGGCGCGTGTTCCTCGGCTCTGTATTTCACATGCGGCTGGACGAGCAGGGAAGCACTTAAGAATTGTTTATGCCACTCATTAAACACGCCGACGTTATAGGTAGGATATTCCCATGGTATGGTTACACCAGGTAGAAATTATTGCCAGACAGGAAGGAGTTAGTTACGCGAACGAATCAACAGGGACGTTAAAATA
The DNA here is from genome assembly GCA_030142615.1 of Syrista parreyssii. Taxonomy (NCBI): domain Eukaryota; kingdom Metazoa; phylum Arthropoda; class Insecta; order Hymenoptera; family Cephidae; genus Syrista; species Syrista parreyssii. The sequence continues at coordinate 1,332,254 of JARQTG010000345.1, forward strand.
AATACAAGGACATTTAATACACGCAATTATTCCCAAAAGGCCAATTTCACTTTGTGTCTCTTTTCATAATTCACGAGGTTCTTTGGTAGGATGAAGACAAAAAGAAATATAAGAATTCTCTTGGTACCGACATTTAAGACTCCTGCTGGAGGACGGACGGAGACTATCGAGTTTTCTTCTGTTTAAATAAAGTACTGCTGTTTCAGGGGATGAAAGACACCAGGGGATGATTGCTTTGTTCCTGAGTGGTGAAAATCATAATGGCGGAGTGTCCTTCTTCTCTCTTTTTCTTTTTTGGGGTAGAGTGTAAACGTCTATGTCCTCTTTGCGCGTCTTTTCCCCGTTGAGGAGTGGAGAGAATTGAATTGAGAGGAGTGAGTGTAAGAGTGAGAGAGAGGGTGCTAAGAGATATAGAGAGGAAGAGACGATATTTACATATGCCATAGTGTATGTATGTGTGTGTATATATGTATATATATATATTCTCTATAGTCTGGTAATTATGCCGGAGACGAATGCCGGCGCATTCATCACTTCAAGTGTGTTTAATGTGTGTCCGTTAAATATGTGCACGAAGCACGCTAACCGAAACGCTAAACAGTCTAGCCAACAAATTAACGTTGATGCTCGAAATGTCAACGACGCTGCTCTTGACGGCAAACGGCGTCTTGATGCCACAGGAAAAGGATTCACTGACGTCGCGCGGCATATCCGTCGCGTTTCTACACCTAGCACCAAAGCAAGAACTGTATTCGGATACATAGGCGTATACAAAGGAGAGTCAAGAGAACGACCGAAGGTGTTTAACGAGAATAAACAACGCTTTTCTTTTGCCATTTTTTTTCGACTTTTCTTTCCTCCTCTCCCAGATATTGGTCAAACTCACGAAAGCCGTTGGCTCGCGTGATGGATAGACTGGTATTACGACGTCGTGCGTCGTAAGCCAAATAAATTTTGCCTCGAGGTAATTAATAACTCGTTAATTGGCTTGGGTTGTACCTTCGCCCAAAACCCGCCCACCAACGGTCCTTTAAATTGTGTACAAACCATTCGAGAACTTTGTGTCTTTTGCGCAAGAGTACGGAGTTCAACAAGTATATTGTAAGGGTACAATGGCGACTGTTGCCGTTGGGTGAGGAACGAGAGAGACTGCGAGCTAACGTGAGACAAATGACGAATGAGAGAAAAGAGAGGAATGTTTGCCAAAACTGCAAAGATAAACGGACGTTTCACATTTTTTTACATACTGGTTTTAACAGCATTCCCCATGCGCTTCGGTAATTCTTGCCTGTGATATAATACGAGCGTGACCGCGTTGTGTTTGTTTGTTACGTAATGCCAGAGGGAAAGAGAGAAAGAATTAAAAAAAAAAATAAATAAAAATAAAGTACCGGTTTTCCAATTACCAAATTTGGTAGAATCCATTCGCGCTGTGCCAACCTTAACCGGTATTAATGATAAAGATGTCGGTCGAGTGAACGTATAACCGCCTATGTGGGATAACCTAACCTAACCTGCCAACGTAAGTCAATCGAAATATGGTTTCGAGCCGTTAAGGAAAGTACAAGAATATTTGTATACGGTCGTCTAATTTTATAAGATCAAATCCAATCCTCACCTACTGTTGCGTCACCAGATGTTTTGCCGAACGTACCAACGTTTAACGGGACATCTTCCAAGCAGTAAACATACGTATATGCACGGACGGAATGCACGAACAAAAATAACAAGACTCTACTCATAGACGAAAACAAATTTCCATATACATTTTCTTCCCGTTCTATGCCTAACCTCTAACGCGACACGTGACTAATATCCCATCGACAAGAGGAATCGATTCAAAACACAAGTTCAGCAATTGAAAAGTAAGCAGAATACACGTCAGACAGAGACCCACTGGAACATAGGCACAAAACATAGCATTCGATACAAAGGTCGGTACGTTTAATTCATTAATACCATAAATCCATTATTTATTTAAGAATCATTTCAGTGGTTTATGCTATTAATAAATTATAGAAGCATTTGTATACGAGTACACATCAAAGCACGAGTGCATTTAATTTCTACTCTCAATGCCATTAAAGAACGTATCTATATCGAGAGTAATCAAATAATCATTAACCATAGCAATGACGCCCTATACTATCCCTCTTCAAATACCGAATACCTTCATAACCGTATTTCATAAGTAAATGCCAATTGTTTACATTTTAGTCGACTACTTCACAGTAGTCACAACAAGATATACCAGTCAAGCAAGGATAGTATAGTCAACAACTAGAATGCTTGTTACATATTTTAATTAGATCAAGGTCTTACCCGAGTAGTTATACACTTTTCCCACCAGTGTATATTAGAAAGGCGAATTCATCTAGTCATCCAGTATTCTTGATTCTATAATGATATGACAATCTTCAGGCACAAATCTTCGCATTTTGATATGTAGCCCACTTTTATTCACGTTCACTGTACGTTGAATAATTCACAGAATCTAATTATTCTTGTCACTACACTATTTTAATTGATAGATATGACCAGTCACTACGCGATATTATTATTCTTTATTATTATTATGGCCGTGGCTTTTGCCGGGGCGGCTGAGCCACCCTTACGGCACGCGCGCGAGCCTCGTACTGAACTGTACTGACACGTTCAGAACTCCTGAATTCGGCCGCAGCGACACTACGCGGCTGATTCAGTTTTACTGCGACTTACAAACTTGTACGCACACGCGTCTCGTATCTTTAGTACTAATACAATTTTGGAAAAGAATTCAAGGAATTTTGCAATGTTAAGATACAAAAGTTTTGGATATAATTTAAAGTGGACATTTCATTATCTTGGTCAGTTGGACGATACTTGGTTTTTTTTTTTAAGGAATACTTATCTAAGGGTTCACAGGACATATGGTTAATGACAGACTGCAATGATGTATTGATTGTACTTGTCTTTTAATTATGTTCGTTTTGCCAATATTAAAATGGGTACAATTGATTTTCAATGCTTCTTCTAATACGATTGTGCACGCTGCAAGAGTGCAGATTTTATGCACCCTTACGCATCGGAATATGCGTGAATAGGTTTATAGGTAAGACATAAAGCACGGTCTAAGGATAAAAGCTTATTAGGGTATGGATAAAGCTCGAAGTGATAAGAAATGGTAATGACGACGATAGAGTGGGAATGGGGGGGACATGAAAAGGAAATTATAATTTTTTGATACGATGTTCACTATTGTATTGGAAATTCCCATGAATTTAAGTATATATGTAAATATATGTGTGTATATATATATATATAATAGAATAGAATATAAATAGATAATTGATGAATCTTAATATTTGGCGTGAATCATGTTTAAATCTACATCATCTACAGTAATGCCGTGCTGGTCTTTCTGCGTTGCACGCATGTATATATATTTACATATGTGTACATGTATATACATACATATACATATATATCTGTATATATAATATACATGCCCCTTCGCGCGAATTACCATAAGTGCCTTAAAATTTAATAAAAAGTACAATAAACCATATGTCTTGTTCTTCGCAATAAATCTGTCCTGACCTTGAAGAATAAGGCAAAGTCCCTAAGTCACTCAACAATGTTCACTCACGATTATTAATTGTAGCTCAGCAGCGAGGCAAAGAAAAAAAAATAATGAAAAACGTCAAAGAGCATAACAGTGAACGTCACGCGAATCTCAATCAATCGTTTCTTTTTTGTATTTACAACGACGAGAATACTGGCGGAAAAGAGAAAAATGTGAAAAAACAGAAATATTCATCGTTATTGGCTTCAGAAAGAATTGTCGCTGACCGATGTGTAATATTAATGGTGGCAGTAAGTATAATATGAATGTAATAGAAACGTGCACTAAGTTCTAGGTTATTTAATATGCCGAGTGACGGAATTTATACGTATCGTGGATGTACTGATTTTGCGAAAAGCCTTTTCTAAAAAATAAATTTACGATATGCCTACGTGTATAAGTCAGATCTTGACAAGGGACGTCAGGAATTTATTCATTAAGGCTCATTGACAGTTCGCTTTCGATTACGAAGGGATTTGCGATTTGTCTTTAATATTTTCTACCGCTCATATTTATTGCCCGTAGAACGACGCGCGTATTTACGAAGAAAGAATGCGCGCGCAACATTTTACAAAAATATTCAATCATCTTTCGCCTGTGATTTATTAATTGAGCAATCAGTACCTACTATACACTATTCCACGTACGTAACAATTTTTTTTATTGAATACTAATCATTGCTATCATTTATTATTATTATTATTCCGTCACTCGGCACTGGCACGTTAGGATTCCTTCTTATATATATCTTAGAGACTTGGAATCCATATCGATGCTCTAAGCTATCGCGGCTAGTTACTAATTTTTATATTGAGTTTAGATTTAATTGTAGTCCTCTAAATGTTCACTACCGCCATTACGAAGCTCCGCTCTGTAATAAACACTTGTGCCACATTCTGGCCCTTCGACTTCTACGATAATTTTATTTATTAACGTTTACTTAGTTTTACTCCAATCGTCTTCTTTCTTTTTATAGCTTACGGATACAAAATAAATCTACTTAAATGCATTTGGCATGTTTCGTTCTTGCGACATTTCGTGTCCCGTCCATTTTGCGTAAACGGCGGTCCGAGTCGTCCTGGACCACGAGGATTTGGGAACAAAACAGTATTGTTTTTGTTTCTTTGTTTTTACCACAGATTTTCCAAGATCCCAAATGTAGGAAAGCATCATCCGGATCGATCAGATGCTTTTACTTAATTATCTTACATTTATCCTTTGTTCGTTTTATCTTCTCTCCACAATGATCTTGGTCTCGGAATCACTGTACATCATATATTATGGCCACCATGACAGTGAAAACACATAAATTCTAGCAACTTATAAGTTGTTTCGTTAATAACTTAATGTGATTTTGTGACGATTCATCCCAGTCGCTGGTACCAGACTCGCGACGTATCTCTCATATTTATTATTAAAAGATTCTTAAAATCACTTCGTCCTAGCTGGCGCTATGTTTGCGTTCGGTATACCTGTACGTATGTGCACGGTACCTTTATTGGTTCTATTTCTACTGGCTGCTGTGGAACCGTCCAGGACGGATTTACGATTCTTCCCATGATCACGTTTATCCGCAGTCGCATTATCCTCTTTTCTTTTGGCAGTTTCTAGTCTGCTACAGCAGCTTCTTGGATTTTCTTTATCAGATGTCTTGTTTTGGGCCTTAGACAGTTTTGTATCTGGTTCATAAGTTTTTCTTGCAAGTTGTGGTGTGTAGTAGAGACTAAATCTTTTTGGTTTTGTACATTCCTTCTGTTTTTCCTCGCGGAGCTCATCAGTGGAACTGAATTTTCTCACGTCCTTGACAGAGAGACGATTGGATTTGGATGTACTGTCCTTGGATTCCTGTGCTCTCCTTGGTACACTTGATGTGAAACAGCTGAACCTCTTGTTCTTGATCTCGGTCTTCGTCTCGCTTGGTTCGTTTGACGACTCCTGTCGTTTCTCTCTACGCTTCACTGATTCAATTGGTGAACCTTTCGTAACCCCTTGAACCTTCACGGTATTCTTACTTGAACTTGGACGTGTCTCAGGTCGCACTGGATTCTGATTAGTTCTAGTTGGTCTGAATGTGTGTGACGGGACTGCCAATCGGGATTGATTGTTCCGTGTTATTTTTCGATTAGTATCTGCCACTTTTGTAGACTGATTGTCAGCTGTTCTATTAGTAACGGAAGTTCTGTTGGTAACAGTGTTGTGACTGTTCTCGTTGAAATCTTTAGTGTCGTTCGCGTTTTTGTATTCAGTGTCCCAGGTGAACCGAACATTTTCAAAGCTATCAGTTGACTCCATACTCTGTGTGGAACTGGACCTCTGACCACTTTGTACCATTTTGGCGAATTGTATATTGACAAAACTGTCAGAAGTCTCAATGTCATTGTCGGAACTTCCGGTAAGACCATCCGTAGACGACGTCATAATATCGCAGATGGATTTTCTGCTAATATTGGCGGCGCGGATTCGCTCTGTACTTCTGGCCACTTTTGATCCGCTATTGGAAGATAATCCTGGACTCGGATATTTCTGCCTGCTCTTATTTAAAGCTGATTTTGTGCATTTCGGTGAGACGTATCGTCGCGCCATCTTATGACCTGGAGGAGGACTAGGTGTTGCCATAGACCTCGAATGGATATCTGAAAGAGAATTTCCGTTCCTCCTGGAAGAATGTATTCCGGTGGAAAGAGGACTCTGAGCCCTGGTAATCCGAATGTTCGTTGCCGAGCCTCCATGAGCACCACTGCTCATTTCCCCATTGGCGTTGTTCCACTGACATTTTACGTTCTCAGGAATACTACTCAGTGAGGAAGTGTTACTGCGTGAGCTCTTCTTCGGGGTACGCGGTAGATCATCCGGATTATTCATGAGATCACGCACGGATGTAGTAAGTGCCCTGATATCCTGAAGACAGTCTGCACTTAGGGATACTGGTTCCAGATCGTCTTCGTAGCGGTTTCCGTTGACGACGTCGACCTCGTCCTTGTCCCAGTCAAAAGGCATATCGCTGATACCCGGTGACAGGACGTCGGACCATCTGTTCTTATGGACGTTGTCCGTGACGACTCCTTCCTCGGATGGTGCAATGGCGCGTCGCTGCTTCTTGTAGTCGAAGTCGAAGGTCGCCATCCTTATCGGCTGACGCTGCTTATTCCCGTATTGCTGCGACGATTCGGGAGTTGCTGCTGCTGCTGCTGCGGTCGGCTCGCCTCCTAGAAAGCTCTGCTGGTGTACAGAGGCCGAACAGAGGGAAAAGAAAAGCACCGCTACAGACACAACAAACCACTACAGAAGCACTTGTTTTCTTTCTCTAGGCTGGCATTGGCAACTGGCTTCAGGACCTCCGGCTGGTGTGAACCAATTAGGATAAGGACTCCTCATGTTCGATTAACCGAAGGTCAAGAGAGTCCTGGCTAGGCGATACGAGTAATGCAAGAGATACAAAAGAATACTAAAATGAAAAGAAAAGCCAAGTAGCAACATCGTGCTTTATACTGGATACACGGGTGAACAATTTTTTAATCTCTATTTTTAAGCTGCAGCAGGAAATGTGTAGGCTACAATAGGCTTACCAGTGAGACAGATAGTGTACGGATACGAGCTACAGGGTGACTCCACTACAAGAACCTTTAATTTGATTATTCTTAGGTGCAAGGTAAGCCATGCGGGTTGCAAGATATCAGAATCTGATCTACTGCGCAAGAAACGTTTGTGATTATTTACCGCGAGCCATGGATGATCCAGAACGTCTTCAGCGCTGAATCGCAGTTCAGGTTGGGCTTGGAGCATATTTGAAATTAGCTGTTTTGCTGAATCAGATATGCAGTCCCAGTATGGGCTAGTAAACTCGTATTGTCCACTCAGGATCCTTTCAAAGAGTTCCTCCTGTTCGTTCTCCGGTGACACAAAGGGCGGGAATCCGCAGAGTAGAATGTAGAGTATCACACCTGCCGCCCATACGTCAATCTAAAATTTCAGGAAGTGGTAAAAGAATAATTATTTCTTATCAAAATGAAAGTTGAGTAACTAATTTAGGTGGTCTGCTATTGTTTTATTATTTGAAGTACCGACATAAATAGGATCTTTTATTTCATTCCTACAAATACTTCTTAGCTTCGTCAATAACTTTATTTTGTTAGGGGCTGATGGAAAAATTATGAAAAAAACTACAAATTTCTAGCTTGGAACGAATAGACAAAAATCATAAACGCTTTACGCTGTAAGTTATACGGTAATATAATCTCGAGAACGTAGGTAGCTAAGTGGGAAGTTGTCCTGTCTATATCCGTAATCGAGTCAATGTCATCGAGTTGCCTGAGTTGCACAATGTTTAAACGGAATGACTGCCTAACTCAGCGTATTCCGAGCAATGCTCAGCGCATTTTTATTTTTTATTTTAATCAGGAATATTGTTTCAATAAAGAAATTATCAGAGGTAGAACTTACCTTGAGCCCATATCCGGTTTCCGCTAATATCTCTGGAGCCACATAGGTAGGTGTACCACAGACCGTATAGAGAGGTTCTCTGACAACCTGGGCAAGACCAAAATCACCTAATTTCAAACACCTCACGTGACTTCCTTCCATTTCCACTAGCAGATTCTCAGGTTTGACGTCACGATGAACAATGTGGTGAGAGTGCAAATAAGCCAGGGCAGATGTTAAGTGCGATACCATTACACTAGCTTCCGCTTCCGAGAATTTTGTGGCTGCTGCTATGGCATCGAATAAATCGCCACCCTGCAACAATGAATTTCAAATTGAAGAGTATATTCTGTACTCCTAGAATGTATTAATCTTACCTTGACCAGTTCCATCACGAGGAAGAGTTGATCTGTTGTCTCTTGTTCAGTAATCAGACTTATTATGTTAGGATGACAGACTTGTCTTAGGATAGCCACCTCACTAGCCAGCATTGTTTCCTTCCCTTGGCACTTGTACTTGTCCACGATTTTCATGGCGTATTCCATACCTGATGTTCTGCAAATGAATATAGTGATAATAGATTTTCTTGGATAGGATTATTCGACAATTTTATAACATACTTGTGAACGCAATGTCTGACAACGGCAAAGTTACCATCCCCTATAACGTGGCCGACAGCATAGTGGAGTCTGAGGGGTTGTGGAAGTAACAAGGAACCAGGACTTGGAGTTCTCACTTGGGGAACTGAAAGGGCTTTCTTGCCTGACTTTCTGGGCATCCTTGGCATTGGTCCACTTTGTCTTTTGGAGATACAGGGTCCACGGCGAAAGCTCTGTACGCTTTTTGACTCTTCGAAGTCCAACTCGAAGTCCTCTTGGTTAGACTTGTCTGTGCCATAAGCTAGGAAGACCTCCTCGGTCTCAAAGAATTGCTCCAGGGCAGAGATTTGCTGGCCTGACAGTGTGTAGACCTTCCTCACGGAGCCACAGTCTAGTTTCACGGCCTCGGTTATTGCTTCTAATGCATGCTCCAGACTTGGTGCGTTTCTTTTATTTAGTAGGAGGCGTACCACTTTGCGTGGTTTTGTGCCATGGCGGATTAGAGTTACTATACGCGCTTTTACGCAGGGTGGTATTGCACTAGTTTGTCTACCAGTACCAGCAGGAGATTGTGGTAGACCAGATAAGGAGTTACCCCTACGTACTTTAGAAGAAGAATATTCAACCTTTTTGAAAGCTTCACCTTGACCCGAACATACATAACATTTGCCATCTTCTAGGTCACTAATATTCTGAACTTTCCTACCATCCATTGTGTAAATTGCACGTACACCATTTGGTAAAGTTACACTGGATATAAGGGCTCTAGTTAAGTCAGATACTAGACTGTCAAAACTTCGATATCTCTCAGGAGTAACAGCCATTACCACACCGGTATAAAATTTGTCTCCATTCCTAAAGAAACGAACTCTCTTGGCTTTTCTTGTAGGTGGTGTACGAACCACATTCATAGACGGTCTCATAGAAATGTCCAAAAAACGTTCTTCTAGGGCTGACACAATGTTAGCATTCAACTCTCCTCTGCCAGAGAGACCACTGTCTCCGGATGGTGAGGCACCCCGACTTAAAGGTTCCTCCATCATCCTAAATTTTTAAAATAGCAGACACAGAAGAATAATATATAGTAGTTGACATAGTGAAACATCATACAAATATATTCTTATTCCCATATTCAGTATAGTATAAAAATTCTATTCAATACCATTCAAAGGCCAAAGCACAATTTAAATTTAATTTATATATTAAACCTTTAAATCCGTATATACAGTATCAACAAAAAATGTATCAATTACGACAAAAATTAAAAACCACAAAAATAAAGTTTTTCATTATATAGCACGCATGACTCAATGTTCATAACTTATACCACACAGCGATTTAATATATTATCCATCAACATCGCATAGATATCGCGCTTTCAATGTTAATGAAAAATCAACATAAATCAATCTCGCAATAATATAAAGGACAGTCCTTATACACTCACTGATATCTTATCAAAGTCTCAAGAAATCTGACAGATGATGATGCCGGCGATAAGAGCTGAAACGTTCTATAACCTGCACTAACCTTTCAACGTCTAACTCGAATACTAGAAGGATAGTTTTCCGAAGGAATGCCGTGCTTTCGTAAGCTGAATACTTTCACTTTGTTTTTCTTCTTATAAAGAGGAACAAAAAATGCGAATAGACCATAGGCTACTCACCTGCTACTGCGAAACAAGAATCTCTCAACCGGAACGGGAAAGGTCTGTCTGGTAAGCAGAGAGAATGAATCACCAGAGCGCTGACATTTTCATTTGTGTCGTTGAAAGTGGACTTTATGAAGAAATGATTAAATTCAGCTGACGGCCCACGGGTTGGACCCGCTTGATACCGTTTAGTATTTCTCTGTATCTTGATGAACGCGTCACCACGAGGCTAGCTATATTATGTTTGGCCAGAGGCACACTTAGTTCTATACTCTCGAATATCTATAAATACCAAGTTCTTGTCAAAGCTGTAGCGGAAGAGGAAGCAGCACCGCACAATAACGAGAGAAGGGATGGAAAGGCAAATGGCTAGCGAAAAAGGAACGACTGATTGCGCCTGTTCAAACGATTGGCGGCATTTGATTATTCTTTCTTTGAAAAATATTCCACTTTCTTTTGCTCTTCCTTCATTTATGCATCACTCGTTCGGCACACGACCTCGATTCACATGGTTATTCTAATTCCTGTTTCCGTCTAGCAACCGTAGTTGTTTATTTGGAATCAATAAACGTTTTGGCAGGGGAAATTGTGTGGTTAATTATTGGAAGTGAAGTGATTGTAATAATTTATTTTGGAAAATTTTCAAGGCAACTTGGTAACTTTACTATTAAGCTTATCCTTAAAATTAGGTTTTATCACATAAGGTTTTATACAATTTTTATTTTTTTGCAGATGTGACTTATTTTTTGTTGGTAAAGACACAATGCTACTCTGGTCTTTTGTATCTTTCCTTCGTATCATTCATTATTTCTAGCATTTTATGATTGTAGTCATACTCAGTGATACGTTTGAAATTATTTGTTGATGCAACGATGATTGGGTTTGCTACACAAATATCTTCAAATGATATTTCTTTCAATGGTGTTGGATACTGATCAAAGTTTAGTTGAATAAATCCTTTAACATTTACATAATCATATAGTTGGATTGATTTTCCTAGTAATCCATGATTCATTTCTTGATACCATTTATGCTCCAGGTACTAGAAAATTAATGAAAATCATTCTATTAAATAACATTCCAACAAATTTTGCTACACTATGTAAAATACTCACAGCTATGTATCTTGCAGGAATTTTGGAATCATATTCGATGCTTGATCTTATTTTTGGAAAAGATAATGGTAAAGGCTCGGTCATGGTATCGTGTTCTAGCCATTTCTCACCAAGAAGTGCAATTCTTGCAAGTTTCTCATGTTTCTCATCTATTCTTTTTCTCTCATCTTGTTCCATTTCAAAATCTTTCACTTTGTATAACACAGTAATAGCACCAGTTCCATCATCGACTGAAATTTCCATAATGCAACAATGACTCAATTCATAAAGTTAAAATCATTTGTTATATTAATATTCTCACCAGTGAGATCATAGCAATTCTTTTTCTGAACAATTTTTAAAATAATTCCTACAATCTCAACTTGTCCTATAATAGTATGGGGCATGTTCAATGGATGAAACTTAAAAAAAGATCCTTGAATAAATGGAATCAGACGATAAATTTCTTCAATAAGGATTGCTACATCGTTGAACTTACATGCTAAAAGAAACATATTTTGTAACATCCATAAATTGTATATAATATATGAACTTCTCATCATTCTGTATACCTACTTTTTGTAAAACCAGGCCATTCTTCTCTTTTATAAAGATACTTCTGATATTCATAATGTTCATCATCACTTGATGTATCCATCATTTGACAACCTTTGTATGCGTTGATAATTAAGAAACTATTTTATTATCTGAAAATTCACAATCATAGCTCTCTTTACTACTAGCTGTTTGATACAGATATACGATAATATTTTTTGGAAGATAACCACAGAAGTTAATTGCAGTTCACATGATTTTTTATGATTATTCTGTTGATTTATACAATTTTTTGGTTACTTTAATACTTTTATACGAAATAGACGACATTGCATTACTCCTACGATAATTATCATTTCCTATGAGTTTTATAAGATTGGGTATAGATGTCGACAGTTACACACGATAAATATACTGTTTAATTATATACAAATGATAAGATATTTAATTATTATATATATATATTAGAATGCTCAGTTTTGTATGCAATCCGAATAGATCACAGCATTACATACCGCCATTACAGTTAACTGGTATAAAACATTCTATAGCATTTGCAACCGTAAAATTTCAATATGTACATTGAGTAAATGTTACTTAACAAACTATACAACAAAGGAAAGAGCAAAACCACAAAATCCACACATAATCTTTAATAAATGGTTACAAAAGTTTCTTCAAGACACAATTAAACCAAAAGAATACTACTACATGTACTATCATCAGTAACTGTATAACAATACATTTCGGAGTAATATCTTCAGTAATGTTCCAAGAATAAAGTACCAGACACAGAAGGCAATATACGTTCCTGGGAACCATTAAAAATTAAAGAAAACCTCAGGTATAAAAGTGTTCTAGGCGAATTCGCTGTGTAAGAAAAAATGATTGAAAAAAGGTATGCAAAATTTCTCTAGAATTTTTTAAAGAAATATTCCTCCACTTACATAAGACCATGAATCTTCACCTTCTGGTAGAATCCACGGTATAAATTAATATTTCAACGGTATCCAGGTGTGTGCAAGGGTGTTCCAAATCCTTCATACAGCACTGACAAAAGCAGTCGGCCGTTGCTGTAAAGAAGGAAGGCCTTATAGTGGGGATATCCCGGCGTAAAGCGTTCTCCAGTGGACAGTACAGTCCGTTTGTGCGAGTGATGCGGGTGGACTGAAGTGGCAAGTTGAAAAACTTCCCTTGGACACGATTGAGGAGAATATCAAAGGAAAAAACTTGTTTTAAACAGCAATAAAGAAATAAGGCAACAATCGTTGAGGGTGATGCCTCGCGAGTGAGTGAAGTGTATCTAAAATACAGTGCTGTGATTAAACGAAGCCGGGATTCTCGGATCCGGCCGAGAAATGCGTGCGTTCTTGGTAGTCGCAGGTGAGTCCTCCTGGTTCGCCATAGCACCTGACTCTCGTTGCTTGTTTCCCGCTTCAACGTTGACTAGAGAATCAGTTTATTCTCGTCTGAAAAAATCAGTTTATTAAACCAATATTCAAAAGGCACATATATTTACTTTATACATACACCAGGTAGGCTAGGAAAGTCTACACTTTCCATCAGTCAGGTAATCCTCTACCCGAGGCACAGTTATATATACACCAGACAAAATTTTCAACGTGTACATAAACTTCACTTGGCTATACATATAGCCTATGTTACTCATTTCAGAAATAACTTTTTATATTTCTAAATACAGTGCCGTAAGATTAATCACCGTAACGCAGAAAACATAGCAGCACCTGATCCGCACTCGCAATGTAAATTAATATCGAACCGCTTGTACTCATAGTTTTAAGTAAAATATCGATTCTCTAATCACAGGATTACATCGCTTACAAACGTTCGCAACTTCCAGTAGCAATGTAGCTACCTTATACCTGACTAACCTGCTTACATAGTATATATCTATGTTCGTGCAACCAATCATTCCTCAGGTCGTGGAATGTTACTCGAATTTCGTAGCGTCTAAGTAACACGAGAAACGGCAGGTAGTCAGGCGCGGATATTACCATGCAAAAATGTTTAATAAAAACGAAGACGAATTTCTTGGCTGGTTAGAATTTTTGTTTCAATTCGTAACAGGTGGAAGGAAGGCATGGCGATGCATTAATGAGTTTTCGTTTACGCTCAGGTGCCTCTCTTAAGCGTTTACAACATACGTGCGTACGTATATTTACTGCTGCTAGTCCCTTCGCGTAAACTCTACAATAGAATGGAGTAGACTGGAGTTAGCATGTAGGAGCATATCAAGAGAGCATCACTGAAACGTAACAGAGGAATCGGTCGTTAGTTATTAGCATTGCACGTGCATAATCAGACACCCGGTATTTAACGTGGTAGTTTCATTTTTCATATTATATCCAAGTGAAATCCGAGGATAGGCTATACATAGTGATGGATAAGCGAAGAATCCAAGAGAATTGTTGGACATGCTTTCTGAATCGGCGATTCGCTTTAACGAGAAACGAATTGTCTATCAACATTTTTGTCCATTTCACTAGGTACAGTTCATTCTCATATTTTCACGTTGACCTCGCGAACCCTGTGCACTGTCCGAGGATAATTAATTGGAAATCTGGAACAGAAATCAAAATGAATTTTATTATATCCAACAGTCATTACTTTCTGATTAACTGTATCACCCGGTAAAACTTTATTACCAAGTGTTCAGATTGCAATCCTGGTGAGATTTGCAAGGCTAATATCATATCTGCGGTACGTGAGATATGTTCAATTTACACGTACTGGTACGTGTATCGTAAGAGTCACGAAAATATCATTTTATACGATTTGCAATTCTGGAGTCGTGAGTCTTGTTCTTATTCGATAATACACACCCGTCACGAGAATCACCATAATCATTGGAACCGTCAGAGTATATGATGACTAATATAGCGATGACGTCTCTCTTATTCGATATTTTTCGACCCTGACAAGAGGATCCTGGTATACTGACGAAATCAGTGGTATTCGTTATTTGGAAAAGTTATTGCTCATAGCTCATAGTCCAAATGAAAATTTGGATATGTCTTTTTCGTTTAGAGACTATCTGTCGATTATCAGTTAGCTTAAGGACATAAGTACCCACTGAGAGCACTTACGAGACCTTCAAAGGTACTCTCGTTATTGGTAAGACCCAGCGGCGCCAGAGGCCACGTGTGAATGCAGAGTAAAGTCTGGCAAAGATCATTTCCCAAAGTGGACCAGAAGGAAATAGATACTTTTCACTTTTTATTTTCTTTCCCCATCCCAAAAGGTTTCCTCTTCAGAAATGCTCAGATATTTTTGCTTTTGTCTCATTGTCCAGCTCACTCTATACAGATAGCACTATCCATAGTTTCACACAGAACTCTGGATACACGTGTTAGCATGCACGCATATAGCCTATTTTACAGTATACAATGCAGACAATATTCGCCTGACTAGACTAAGTAACACGAAGCCACATGTATCATGGACATTTGAACGCGTCTGGATTCTGTCCAATACGATACGAACATGTTTCTCTTCATTTTATCAGAAAGTATCTCTGCACAGAGCTATTCAGTTAAATTTCACCATTTTAGTCAGGCAATACTTGACAACAATTTTATATCCATAACTAACAGTAAGGATCTAACGATACACCTCGATTAAAAATTATTAATAAATACATTATGAATCGTCCTGTACGTTGCCCTGTATGTCTACATATTTTCTATATATACCGTCCTTCAATTTTTCACGCTTGTACTTCGCGTAAGCGGTTCCTGCGCGTTCCGCAACGTGATTCCGTCGTATGTGCAATAAAGAATTGTTTACTGTACTATTGTCACAGTCGAGGTATGGAGAGTGAGTACGTGTTAATGAGCGTAGGTCGTATCATCCAACGTAATTGCAGAAGTAAAAATAATGAGAAAAAAAATAAAAATTCTAGCTTTTATATAAGAACCATATGAGAGCTACGACACTAACGCAAGTATACCTTCAGGCTTTAAGAGTCTTTATCGTCTCAGGAATTTCCAAGGCTCATACAACGTAGTACTTTTTTAACATGTAAATATACCACTCATGCATTTAGATAAGGATTACATAGAGATACTTTAAAGCCTTACTCACTAGTGGCTATAAGCTCATTCTGATTCGTACGGCGTCTAGCAAGCACGGATTCATTTTTCATTTCGAATTGACCGTCTTTGTACGTCTACTTAGACTCTACTGAATCATCGATTTCATTCCTCTCATATATCCTAACGGGTGTACAAAGTTAATGGCATCTCTTATCGTTACCGTGTTAATGCAAGTACCAATCACCCACCCTTGTACTAGTTTTATTAACGCGCAGCCCTGAGCTACATTGACTGTAGGATGACTCTAGGACGTGAAAAGTATAGAAAAATTAAAACTCAAATTGTAAAGTCATTCGCTGTCATCGTTCCATCAGAGTATGAGCTGCTTGCGCAAGACTTAATGGCGAACCCTTGCGAAGCCTTAGGTAAACTTTGACGCGTGTGTCGCTCCGTCGCTTACATGTAAAGCAGCTTTACTGTTCTATATCATCTGAGAAAGTCGATATGCTGCTGACCACACCGGACGTTCTACTAGTTCTAGTCTAGTGTCTTATACGTTTAAAAATTCGAAGACGAATATAAGATATGTACAATAGTTCGTATACGATTATAAACGTCACGTGGACTGTGTCGTCTCTTGTATTATTACTTGGAGATGTATCTTATATACATATGAGTACTCCAAGTTAAAATTAGACTACAATGGCATGTAGGAATCTCATTTCCATAGTCGAATGAGTCTACCTACGTATGTATATTCTATTGAAGAATATCTTCTTTTTACTCTAATTCTTATTAAAAAGTAATAAACCTCGTTTGCCATTAACATATTAATTTCTATCTCCGCTTATCACTTATCTCCAGGCTGAATAATATTCTTCCTTGACTCCATGCAGTAATACGCACTCGTTTCACAAGTAATGGTATAATTTTGTCTCCGGTCACTGATCCATAAACCGGGAACGTCAGTCCGCATACCGTTATAGAAAAAAATGAAGTGTATCCGTTGCGAATCCAGAACTGAGAACATGGAAACAAGCATTTTTGTTATTGACAACTGTTACTTACTGCGCATAAGAAATCTGAATCAGACTCAGGTATTACTTGAATTTCTAAGTGGCTATCAATACGTTAATACGCCCAATTAATAGAGATGACGTATGCTTAATGGGATCATTGGTTTATCATGCATATGTTATCATATATTGGTATAACGTGGACGAAGGAGAGAGAGAGATAGAAAGTCTAGGCTAACGGGGCACCGATGCTCACTAACATATGTTTACGGGTGCATTTCACCACTTGGGAATGCAGTTAGGCGTTATTATTCTGGAATTGCATTGCGGTACTCCCACTGGCATCTAGACAGTGGTTCTCACGATAGTTACCTACCTGGAATAACTTATTAAGCGTTCATTACGTTTCGACGTCTTTTTGAGAATCGTCAGACTAGGTATAAGCACTGCTGGAATGAATGAGGCCCGTTCACTATCTGATCCGTGCTGATGGAGGGTTAGTCGAGTCAACTTGGTACCGTAATCCTGCAGGAATGCGTTTTCCGGTTGCGAGGGGGACCAGTGAGCGTATCCTGGATGATTACCTGTGGACATTGAATTGGGTAGTTTCTTGCTCTGAATTTTTTAAAAATATATCCTGATAATTATAAAAATACTTTACAAAGCCAACGTACCTGGTACAGTATTAGTGTTACTTTCTGGAGTCTTATAGACAAACAAGGTTATGTGAACGTTAGATAAGAGTTACATGAGCCAACACGAAGATACTAGTCATAGATGGAATAATGAAGCTGGTGTTTAAGATAAAATCTCTTAGGAATAAATCGACGCATCGCCATATTCATTTACCGTCTTACGGTATTATCCGGATGATGTTAAACGCTGCTTATTGCCGGAGGCCGATAGCAGGAGTGACCTTCTCAAGAAAAATCGGACCGCCATTATGCAAGCGGCCATCTACCAAGGATAGCTTTCTAGCTGGTGAACTGCTTGTTAAAACCTCGTGAAATAAATAGGACCATTCGTCGTCGCGGACCTCGATTTTTGCATGTTGAGACGTAGAAGGTTCTTGATGTGATTGGGGAATTAAGTTGCAGCCACATTGATGGATTCTCAGTCCTTCCATTTATCACGGATACTCATGCATCCTCTAGGTATCCACATCCGTTGAATTTTCCATTCAATCTTCAGATCTTGACTATAACAAAGAAAGCGAGGTACTCTGCCGCCTTGACGCTTGGTAGGCGTGGCGTGGCAGCGTCGTTGAGTCATGTAGTATAGCTTCAAGAGTCAAGGAACTCAACTGTTCAAGTCTATATCTAGATAGAGAGCAACCCAAGTCTCAAAATTCATCTAGGTCTGCAAGGATTAATACAATCCGTCCAGAAGCTGTTCAAGGTTCAGGATCAACTCTTCATGTCCAATGTTAACCAGCTGAGCCTCATCAATTAGATCTGACAGCCATCGTATGATCAGCCATCTGTCAAACTGTCCATGTGATGTCTATCCTGAAATCAAAACAATGTATACTAAGTACCATGAAATATATTTCATAATTAAAGTAATACAATGTCCTTTACTTCATTTGACTTTTTCCCCGTTAAATCCGCTCACTTCTGTCTGTTGCTCCTGGGGGCGTGTGATTCTCCATCAGGATGGCAAACGGGTTCGGAGAGTTGAACGAGCGCACGCGAGAGTACATGAACCTGTACATATGTAGTACATACATATATCTACTAGTCAGTTGAGTGACCAAAAGCAACGAAAACCATCCGACTGGTGACTTGAATGCTTACGTTAGTAGAACAGAACATTTCACCGCTTGGTATTACTGTATATAAAACGAATGTGACACTTCATATATCTATGCGGACGCTGCACGGTAGCTTCGCTAGTGCAATCATCACGTCATTTCCGGCTTGCCTTTCTTTCTACTAGATACGAGAGACTCGTAGCGTATTTACTTTCCATTTTGTATGCCAAACGCATTGCAGGCGGTTCCTTCTTCTCCATTTGGAGTGGCATTAGTCACGTGTAGTCATTCAATCCCACACGAGAATATTATGGATTCTTCTTGTGTCTCTACGTGTTCAGGAAAGATTGCCATATGCACATCCTCGACGCATATCCTTTTGAGAATTTATCGGTATCTGTGTATACGAAAGTATACGTGTAATTTACACGTCTTGGGACATCGTGGATTTTATATAATTCTTTCTAGCCTACCTACGCAGTTATTTAATCGCTTGACCAAAAATTCACATGGCGCAGTAATGGCGACACAGGCTTGCAGCAAACCGGACTGGTTTTAATTACAGATTTAGTTAGTACTTATGCCGTTATCTTTTATCTTTACAGGCGAGTTGCTTGCCGCTCGTCCCGTCCAGTTTGAATATTTTTATCTTAGCATCGAAGACGTTGCTTTTCAACGTTGAAGACTGCGTTTCTTTTTTTCGCTTCTCTCTCACTTTTCATTACCCGTGGCAAGACTCGTTGCGTCACATCTACCTTATAAATCATTAATGTACTCATCTATATTAGCGTGTTCCTTAACTATTGCGATGTTTATACTTTCCCTATACGCTCGAGAGTTTTCCAACAGGAAATAGACGAATTACAATTACTTGGAATCGTGAGAAATTGGATTATTTACAATTACGTATACAATTTTTCCACGGTTTTTCTTACAATACACACATTGGACTTTAAATGGCTCACGATGCAACTCATGTATTATTTAACAAAATTGCACACTGATCACAAAACGTGTTACCGTCGTATCTGGTATCACGTTTACCATATATAATAATCGCAGTTTGCTCTTTCCTTGAGATTTCCCTCGAGCAAAAAAATCACTTATAAAACGAGTCAATGAAAAGTTATAAAGAAAAATGTTAAGGCTTTCCAATCTAATGACCATAATAAACTCTAACTAGTTATCTGCATTTGGTAGGGAATACTCCGTACGGTCCTTATTGATTATTTTTCTGTTATCGAGAGCAATGCAGGTTGCACTGATAAGGGAAACTAGGTCGAGGAATTTATCATATCATGTTAAACCAGATTGAATCTATGGGTATAACACTTAAGGAGAAGACATAGTAGATAAGTGATCACGGCAAATGTATCACTACATGTCCAATTATATATATGATTGCAGTGTTATCCACTTTGTCGATCCTCACTCACGAGGCACCACAGGATGCCGATAGTTTCGCTGGCCATGAGGCGCCAAGAGAAGCTTACTTCAATGGCTCCGCCTTTCTTAAGCTTGCATCAACCATCTCGGTGCATCGACACAGCGGATTGAGCTTTAGGACCTGCGACGGAGGTAAACTCTTCAGTCAAAGATTTAATGCGGACTCCATAAGCCTTGAAGTGACACCGGAAGGTCTACTCTTCGTCGCCATTATCAATCAGCAACGATACGAGGCTAAACTCAACGCCAGATTACTCAATAATGCTTGGCAGAATGTCAATATGATATTTAGACTTGGTAATCTTACGCTGAATGCCGCTGGAAATACTCAGGTCAGTCTTTTTCTTGAGCATCCCAATATACATTGATGTGTAATAAAATGGCGTATGTGGAGTCGATGAATATTATTATGTTTTGTTATTTATTAGGTGATCGCCAATGCCACCTATAATTCTGCCATTCTAATGCTTCCTGATTACGACATTAATTCCTCGCTGATTGTCGGTGAAGGATTTAAAGGATGCATATTACAAGGACCTGGTATCCTCTTCAACGATACCTTCAACAATGGCGCCGTATTCGGTCCCTGTCCGTTGGAGACGAAAGGATGTAAGAAAATTCATCTTGCGTTGTCACTTCCGCTCTGGAATTTCTACAGCGTATTATAAAGCCGAAACGAATTCGAAGTCATTTCCTTGTAGACCGTTTCCATTTTGTTATTCGCAATCGTGAAAGTCTTTGTCTGTCTCACATTATCGACTCCTCTGATACTTCGTGATGTTAGGAGCGTACCTAAAAAAATTAATGTATTTTTTAATATTATTTTTCAAAATTTTTTCCAGCATCCTTGTCATTGTTATATTGTTGCTAGAATTACCTATAGTTTGCTGCCAATTGTTCAAGTTATTACATTCTTTTGTTTTTGTTTGTCGAGCAGCTAGCACATTTATTTATTTTTGTTGTTGCTATTGTTCCACATCCGTTTTGTAGAGCTAGCTCGTGTTTTGTAGAACGCATGCATTTGTACCATCTTTCAGGTGGTCCAAACAGTGTTGGTGGATTGGCAGCTGTCACTGCCATTGCTACGGACTTTTGCCACAACGAACCATGCATGATGCATGGTAAATGCATTTCACGACAGGACCGCTACGAGTGCCACTGTTACGCTCGTTATTCTGGAAACAACTGCCAGCTTGACAATGGTAGAAATAAATTTTCTTCTTATTTCAGGAAAATCTGGATTCCGTTTCTTTTCTTTTACACGCACAGTATAAATGGATCAAGATGATCGTTGCTATCTTGATCATTGCACTGTACACACAGATATAAATTCCGCACATCTGAAATATGTCGCCTGCTTCATTGCCGCATGTGTGTCACAATAACGCTTTTGCTTAAAGACAATGCTTCTTGTTGAATTTCTCCTCTGTCAATTTCTGTCATTGACTTTCCTCGACGCTTCTGGCATTTTCATTATTTCTTAGGTCCACCGTGTTTGAGCAGTCCTTGCAGGAATGGAGGAACTTGCACCGAAGATCAGAAGGGCGACTACAGCTGCGCTTGTCAACCAGGATTCACAGGTGCGCTCTGCGAGTCCCAACTGGGTGCACGACTTTGCGAGCAGAATCCATGTAAAAATGATGGTATTTGTATGGCTCTCACGGAAAGTGACTACAAATGCGAATGTAATCCTGGATATACTGGAAAAAATTGTGAAATTAATATCAACGAATGCGCATCAAGTCCTTGTAAACATGGTGGCACATGCCTAGACGGCGTTAACAATTACACATGCAGATGCGACCGCACGGGGTGAGTTTTATGGTGAAAAAAATTTTTTAAAAATTAATAACTCAACAATGATTGAAATCTTACAGATATCAGGGTGCCAATTGCGAGATAAATATCGACGAATGTGAGAACAATCCTTGTCTAAACAATGGCGAATGTTTCGACAATTACGGTGGCTATATATGCCGCTGCCCCATGGGGTTCGAAGGTCAAAATTGTGAGTTTAATTTGAACGAATGTCTGTCAAATCCATGCGTCAATGGCGGAGTTTGCATCGATGACGTTGGTTCCTATCACTGCAACTGTATGGAGGGTTTTGCGGGACGCCACTGTGAACTTCATAATCCTTGCGAAAAAGGAACGTGTCCTGCGAATAGCATCTGCGTAGAAGATATACACGGAGCACAGTGTGTATGTAAACCAGGATACATGGGAAATCCACCGAATTGTACAGTCAACTATTGCGCAAGCAATCCTTGTATGAATGGTGGTAGCTGCAACAGTGACAAAGACGGATTCAACTGCACGTGTCTTCCGGATTGGAGAGGTGAGAGATGTGTCAATCATAAAAATGTCACAATTGTCTTATTAGCTAATTGTATTGTTTTTTGTGCAATTATTGTTTTATCTACCTTTATCCCTGCATGTGCTTTGTTTTATGTTTGCTTGATGTGTTTGTTTCGTCTGTGTCTTTGGATAAATTAAAAAGGCCCAACGTGTTTGACTCCTGCATCTGATTGGTGTACCGTTTGCTTGAACGGTGGTACCTGCCTTGAGACGAGCCATGGAATAATGTGTCAGTGCACAAGATTCTGGGCTGGACCACATTGCCAGGAACCAATCACTTGTCGAAAAATGCCGTGTAAGAAGATCTCAGCCTGTCATGATTACGTGAGTAACGATGCACAGCATTCTTAATCGTGGTTGTTCCAGCTTCTTCCATTCTTTGTATTGTCTTGCACTTTCGCTTTTTATGTTTCACATCCATAACAGTCCGGCGGATATTTTTGCAATTGTGAACCAGGCTGGACCGGAGATGATTGTTCCATAAACATAGATGAATGTTCCAGTGATCCTTGCAGAAATGGCGGTAGCTGCATTGATCTTCTGAACAGTTACTACTGTCAATGTCTTCCTGGCTATACGGGTAAAAAACCCTTCCATGTTTTGTATCTCCTAAAAATTGTCTATCCTCCTCGTGTACGTCTCCTGATGATCCTGATGACAGTCACAAAGTCATATTACAACGAAAAATAATATCCGTATACTGTTTCTGTTTTTTAGGAAAAAATTGTCAAATCAATATCGATGAGTGTTTGTCTCAACCCTGCCTAAACGGCGGAATCTGTATTGACAGAACAAATGGCTACAGCTGCAACTGCACTCGCGATTTCATGGGAGAGAATTGCGAAAGAGAATATGATGCATGCGCCATCAATCCATGTACGAATAATGGCACATGTACACTGGTTGCTAGATCCCGACGAGAATACGTATGCGAATGTCCAGCAGGATTCAAAGGAAAGACATGCGACGTTAACGTAGACGAATGTGCTGGTGTAACGTGTGCCGATGGAAAAGTTTGCGTCGACATGGTTGCCGGTTACGAGTGCAGGTGCAGAGAAGGATACAGAGGACCGAATTGCACGTTAATTGTTGATCATTGTGCAAATGAACCATGCAATAATAGCACATGCGTTGATCTGGGTGAAAGCGGATTCAAGTGCAACTGCAACGAAGGTTACCAGGGTACGTTCTTTAATAACATCTTACCTCTGATCTGGGATCATTAGCGTGCAAGTTCATTGAAATGTGCATTCCTCTGTTTAGGACAATTCTGCGACATGGACGTCAATGAATGCGAGCGTGAAGGTACTCCGTTGTGTAACAATGGCATCTGCTTGAACAACGAGGGTAGCTACGCCTGTTTCTGCCGACCGGGATTCTCTGGCGACCACTGCAACATAGACATTGATGAGTGCCTTTGCGGCCCGTGCAAGAACAACGCCACCTGCATCGACCGTATAAATACCTTTGAGTGTCGCTGTCCACCAGGATATTCAGGAAAAACCTGCGACATTGATATCAATGAGTGCGAAAGTAATCCCTGCCTAAACGGTGCCACATGCGTTGATGAAGTAGCCTCCTACAGTTGCATCTGCTCGCCAGGCTTCAATGGCTACAACTGTGAAACCAACATTGATGACTGTGAACCATCACCTTGTTTTAATTATGGCCAGTGCATTGACGGCATTAATAATTATACCTGTGACTGTACAGACACTGGTTTCGAGGGTTATCACTGTGAGAACAACATTGATGATTGTCTGTCAAGTCCTTGTGTCAATGGGGCGCAATGCATCGATGACATTAAGAGCTATAAGTGTCAATGTTATGTTGGCTATGCTGGACAAAATTGTGAAATTGATATAAACGAGTGTGAGAGCACACCGTGCAAGTACAACGGTACTTGTCTTGAGAGATCCAATAAGGAATTGTACAAAAGCAATGCATCTACACTGCCAGCGATATTCACCCAGGAATTTAGTTACGCTAATGCTAGTGGATATGAATGCATCTGCGTGCAGGGTGTGACTGGTAAAAATTGTGAATTTAATATCAATGAATGCGAGAGCAGTCCTTGTGTGGCTGGAACATGTATGGACCGTATAGGCGGCTACACGTGTGAATGTGATGAAGGATACGAAGGAGATCATTGCCAACATGACATTGATGAATGTAAACGGTATATGCCTTGTGAACATGGAGACTGTATAGACGGAAGAGCTGATTATTTTTGCACGTGCGATTCTGAATATGGTGGTAAAAATTGTTCAGTTGCTCTTACTGGCTGTCAGGGTAATGCATGTCAAAATGGTGGGACTTGTTGGCCCTATTTGGTCGATGAAACTGAACATAAGTTTAACTGTACCTGCCCAAACGGATATCACGGAGAAATATGCGATTACGTGAGTATAACATCAATTGTATATTATAATTATATTTATGTTTCTTTGTTCGCTTTCCGTTTGCATGATATTCGAGGGTATAGGAGAAGGTGCGTAGGGTACGATTTCTTCATTGTGGGCAGGGATTCTTCAAATATTTGATTATTTCAGGTAACCACCATGTCTCTCAGCGGAAGTTCCTACATCATGGTGAACACAACCCGGGATGAGGGATATGATATCCAGTTCCGCTTCCGGACCACTCTGCCCAATGGACTCTTGGCTATCGGTAAAGGGTCCACGTTCTACATCCTGGAGCTCGTTAATGGGAAACTGAATCTTCACTCGAGTCTATTAAATAAATGGGAAGGAGTATTTATTGGCAGTGGATTGAATGACTCTACATGGCAGAAGGTCTTCGTCGCCATTAACGCTACTCATCTTGTGTTGTCTGCTAATGAAGAACAGACGATCTATCCAATTAATCTTAATGAGGGTTCTAATGCTACTCATACATCGTTTCCGACGACCTATGTAGGAGGGACAATCAGTTATTTAAGAAGACTCACGCACGGTCCGCCATTTTTTGTTGGATGTACCGAAGACGTTGTCATTAACGGAGAATGGGTAAATTTATTTAATTATATATAATTAATTAACCAGTTCATTATGTCGATAAGATTAACGTAATAATCATTGATTTAGATATACTCCGGAACAACGTCAAAAACAGTTCTCATGGAAAATGTCGAACCGGGCTG
The DNA here is from genome assembly GCA_030142615.1 of Syrista parreyssii. Taxonomy (NCBI): domain Eukaryota; kingdom Metazoa; phylum Arthropoda; class Insecta; order Hymenoptera; family Cephidae; genus Syrista; species Syrista parreyssii. The sequence goes on from JARQTG010000345.1 coordinate 1,357,946, forward strand.
CCCTAGAGAAGCACAGTGTTCTCCAAATCCTTGTAAAAATGGCGGACACTGCACAGACAGGTGGAGAGATTTCTCTTGCAAATGTGAGCGTCCTTATTTGGGTCACACTTGCCAGTATAACATGACAGCAGCAACTTTTGGCTACGAGAACATTACAAATAGTTATGTGACTGTCAAAGTGGCAGACATAGCTAGAAAAGCAGTCAGATCCATAGTAGATATATCTATGTTTATTAGAACCAGACAAGATAGAGGAGATATATTTTATCTAGGATCAGAACCAAGCACACAATTTGATGGGAAACAAGAGAAAACGTATATAGCTGCACAATTGGAGGGCGGTGAACTTCTTGTGAGAATTCAGTTTAATGGTACAGAGGCCTACACAGTTGGCGGTGTGAAGTTAAATGATGGTAACAATCATTTGATACAAATTGTCAGAAACGTCACACTGGTCCAGGTGAAGATCAATGGGACCGAATACTTTCGGAAGACAATCAGCGCTACTGGTCAATTAAATGTGACAGTTTTATACCTGGGTGGGTTACCTCAAGCATCCAGGTACATCCGCCAAGTCGATAGTAGACAGATGGAGGTTGTACAAACGCCGCAGGTCAATTTCAAAGGAATCATTCAGGATGTACAAATATCGAACGGTGTTGACACAATGGTTGTTGAGTTTTATCCACTGAAAGCTAAAGATATAAGAAATCTTATACAATTTGGTAATGTTTCTTTTGATAGAGAAACCGTTTTAGAAGGTGTTGTATCTGATAACGTATGTGTGAGCAATCCTTGTTATCACAATGGTACGTGTCATGTGACCTGGAATGATTTCCGGTGTCTATGTCCACGTGGATACACTGGAAAAATGTGTCAAGAGATGGAATTCTGTCAACTTCAAGATTGTCCTACTGGATCTAAGTGTCAAAATCTCGATGACGGTTATGAATGTGTCGCCAATGCCACATTTGATGGTGTCAGTACAATGTTCACATATGTCTACAATCAATCAGAAGAGACAAACGTTACGGAATCTTCTATTGATACTATTGAAATCACATATCGTTCCAATACCGGTGGTACACTTATGCAAATAACACCTAGAACCGGAAATCAACACTTTACCGTATCTGTTTACAAAGACAATGTGACAATCTCTTGGAACTTGGATACTCAGAATATTGGGGAATTGACTTTTGGGAAGCACGAACCAGATGGCAATTGGACATCCATATTAATTAGATTGAGTAACAACACCATGGAATGTGGATATTCAAATTATAATGATGACACTATACCGCAAACTAGTCCCAACTTTAGTTTCTCGCTTTGGTACGATCTCCTGGTTACTGGCACTGTCACTCTGGGAGGATTAGGCGGTGGTTTGTCAGACAGACATAGTTACGTCACTACTAGACAGACAGATTCAAGAGAAAATATTCATGGAAATTCTGTCGACTTCGCTGATCACATCTTGACAACTTCTTCACCTCCACATAGTATGGCGTTTGGTAAGATTTCCTTAAAAAAGATCATTCTGAAATACTAAAATTATCATACGTGTTGTCTGATTGTATTTCTCGTTATCATTAGGTAAAGCCTTTAAAGGTTGCTTAGGCGAAGTGCGTATTGGTAATATGCTATTGCATTACTTTACCTACGATGAAGTTTATAAGAATGCAAACTTCACGCCATTGGAGTTCCTTGCATTGCAACCACAGGATAATGCTTCAAATTATGAAATCATTGGCTGCCGTCTTTGCTTTGATAATGATTGTAAAAATAATGGTTACTGCCAAGATAAAACGACCAGTTACGTATGTGAATGTCCACCGGGATATGCCGAGGATGATTGTTCAGTAGATATTGATGAATGTGAAGATAATAAATGTCAGAATGGGGCTACGTGTATAGATTCTATAGCAAATTACAGTTGTGTCTGCACCAAAGGTTGGCAAGGTTGGCTGTGAGTAAACTTAATTTTTTTATGTGTATATGAATTTCACAAAGTCATTATATTTAATTAATCATTACCGGTATTGTTATACTAAATATGTGCAGGTGCGAGGAGGATATCAATGAATGTGTTAAAGTACGTCCGTGCCAGCATGATGGAGTATGTGTTAATCTACCAGGATCATTCCGCTGTGAATGTCCTGATCAATTCACTGGCGACCTATGTGAGAACTTCAGATTGATAACCTGTGAGAATCAACCTTGTAGAAATGGTTCCACGTGCGTTGATGTAATTAATCCTAAAACTGGTGATAACTTCACCTGCAACTGCATGCCAGGATACGAGGGACCAGTTTGTGATATACCTTATTGTATTAAACAAAAATGTCAGAATGGAGCCAGATGTGATTTTCTATATCAGGTACATACATATATAAATCAGTATTTTTTATATTGATTCTGCAATTGACGGCGCCACTATATTTTAATATTGATGTTTTTACTATCAGCCTCCACAATGTACATGTTTACCTGGGTACACTGGTCTATACTGTGAAATAAACATTGATGACTGCGCACCAGATGCTGATGGAAATGTTCCCTGTAAAAATGATGGGAAATGTTATGATGGTGTTAATGAGTACACATGCAACTGCACCGGTACTGGATATAGAGGATCAAATTGTTCTATTGATGTTGATGAATGCATAGAGGAAGATGTTGACTGTGGACATGGTCAATGCAAAAATTTACCTGGGACATATCACTGCAGCTGTGACCCTGGTTACTGTGGGTACAACTGCAATATAGAGGATCCTTGCAGAGAGGTAAGTTTCTTATATAATTATAATATATAATATTATAACAATCTAAATAATTAATTTATCTCAGGATTATTGTCAAAATGGTGGGACTTGTCAATGCCTAGATGATGCTGGATATACTTGCCTCTGTACTTCTGATTATACAGGACAAAATTGCACTGAGGTATAATATTTTATTTGAAGTAAATTTATTTTTAAAGTGTCATTATTAATTCTACTTTGTTATATCTTTCTTAGTCGGAACACTTTTTGGGAAGTCAGGCAATGGACATTGCCGTTATTGTGGGACCGATTCTCGGCTGCCTTTTCCTTATAGCAGCTGGATCATTAATAGCATTATTCATGATGGCGCGTAAGAAACGTGCTACTCGTGGTACATACAGCCCTAGTGCTCAGGAATTCAGCAATCCTCGAGTCGAGATGGATAATGTAATGAAACCACCACCTGAGGAAAGGTTAATCTAAGAAATCGAAGAAGCCTGTGGCAAGGTCATTCGTCATGAACCTATCCTAGTCCCCTGAGTAAGAAGTTATTACTCCACACTTCTTGACCAGAATGAGATTTTCTTTAGAAAATAAGCCTCGACAGGCGTTGCACTGAAGCTGTTGAGAGAAAGGTGAGAAATAGCAAGTGGTAGGGAGCTGGTCAAAAGTCTCATGCAAAGTCTCTAGTCCTTATCGTATCTCATGTATCGAAAGGATCTTTAGAATTTTCTTTTATTTCTCAATGAGAAACCTGACCTACATTAATCGTTTATGACTCTTTTTATAAGTCGCACGATTTTATGTATCATACATTTTTTCTTCACAAAACTAAGTGTACTTAAATATTCAAAAGTGTCCTTAAGCTGCGGTATTATTCCAAAGGGACTCACCGAGCTAAACCAAGACCCGTCCATTTTAGTGCCTAACTATAGAGTATTTACAGCGAGCCTATTTATAACGTGATTAAATGATATTTAAAAGACATTCCCAAATGAGATAGTTGACGTTTTACGAAAGCAAGATCTCTGAAAGCATAATGTTTTGCCTTTTTTTTCTAAGGTAATGATATAATCTCTGATCGACCGAACAGATGCTATTGAATGTATTTGATGTATTGTATTGTATGATGATTGTGTAGTGTCGAGGGTGTATGCGTATTACTTTACAAGAAGTTTTCTCATGGTTCCTCGGCGAACATGTTAATTTTGTATATAGATGTAGATGATAAGTTATGAAAGATTATTAATGGTTTTACTGATAGGATTTTTATATATGAAATGCAGTGTTTAACGGTAAAACCTGTTATATTTGGTATTTAATATTTACCATGACGACCAAAGTAACTTTTATTAGAATTGATTGGATTCGATTGATAAACAAAAATTTTTGGGAATCTCCAGGGATTTTTCTCAGTCATCACTAATCGACATTAGTAAGATAATTGCTATTTAACCTAATTATATCCAACCTGTATTGGGAGAGGATCAAAATATGAAATCTACTTCTTGCAAGACTGACGTTTCGATATTGTCACTTCTGTTTGTTGCTAAATTATCTAATTATGAGATAGGATCTTTTGCATTATTAGCAGTAGCATCTCGGATGGTTAAGTGTACAAAATAATAAAAATCTGAGCATTTATATACAAATAATGTTACGATTATATTGAAGAATAGATTTGTGACAGTACCCAGTATATATTTAACATTTAATAACAGGTACGTATTGCACGCTACAATTAAAAATACAATTGTCAATATCAGTCTAAAAAAAAGTTAAAAACTTGTCTTAAAAACCACTCCATATAATTCTCCAAAAAAATATTGTTCAGCATCACTAATGTTTGTAAAATTGCATTTCCTACCTTTCACATTTCTTAAAACCATCCGACACTCTTTCCATTAATTTTCGAGAGTTTTTCACGTGATAACTTGTCAAAGAATAAAAGACCAGCAGCACGTTCCACGGTTTCTGGAGGTACCTAGAAAGAAAAGTATAAATTGCTTTATAAAGTCAAAAATGGCTAGCCACAGTTCGAAGAAATTAAAAAATTATATTACTTGAAAGTTCGTGAGAGGCGTGTTCTCATCGATGGGAGCATTTGGCATAACAAATACTTCCATTTCGAATTTGGAATCATTCGTTTCACCTACTACTACTTTATAATAATGCGTTGGGACAGCAACATGATTGGTGCCAATTACTTCATAACGAACGTACTTCTTTCCATCAACGTCCTTCCTGTTATAAGTAAAGATGGCGTTAGTTATTCAAGATTAAAATATAAAACATAAAATCCTGAAAAACTTACTTTGGTAAATAAAGAGGACCGGTGCATACGTAGACGTCTTTATAAACGTGAGTTAATTTTCTGACATATTTCTCTAATCTATTCCAGGAATGCCTATTAAAACCAACACCAACTTGAGGCGCTATGTTAGATAAAAAGAATGTTTGCTCTACGTGTTTCTGATCCACTTTGTGATTTCCCGCTGCAGCCAAGTGACCACGGTCATAGCCGCTGCCTTTATAATCACTATTGTCAGATCTATACAGATATATTATTATTTATATCATGTCAATATTAAAATATTTCTATATGCGCGACATTTGGTACTTCTTACCTAAAGAACGGATGTATACTATTGTCTGGTTTAAATTCACATTTGGATCTGTCTATACTGTCGTTTGGTTTTAAAGTCTCCTTCGTCAGGTGTTCGAATACCCAGTGAGCGACCCTGTTCCTCCTGTCGTATGAGAGAATAAAATCGTCGTACGATCTAATGTTATCGAGACCCGGAAAACCATACTTCATTATCTGGCAAACATTCAAATCATACCGCTATTATATTGAAAGCAGCGGGATTCTCAACAATGAGGACACGTGGCCCAGTTTATAATGGCTAACTGAACTAAATGAAAGGTTAGATTTCTGATTTACGGAATATTTGAAGAATTTACCTGTGAAATTCTTGTAGCCTTTGTTGAAAGACCAGATCCCATATCTCCCTGATAATCAGCAGGAACTAGTGGTGTTGCTGCAGAAACTGTTCCAAAAATTGGCAGAGCGGGCATATTTCTAATTCCATTACTAGAGAATAAACCCGCTCGGCTGTCTTTTTCTTTATTCTCATGTTTTATTCTTTCATATAACTGGCCAGCGTACCAACTGCCAACTCCTACACTACTTAATACACTTATCTTCAAAAACGTTCCCGAAACGCTTGCCATTTTGTATTTTATTAATTATTCTTTGTAGTAAGCAGTAATAACTTTGACTTTCGTAATGTAGCAGACGACTGAACGATTTCCACTAGTTTTCGTTACTAGGGATATTTTGGTTCTTGTAATTTCATCGGATTCCCGCTTGATATTGAAATAGTTAAACTTTAAATATAATTTATTGACGGTTAAGCCTAGACTAATTTTGGCTTGTATATAATTTGATTTTGTACAAGAAACCAACATGTAATCGTATAAAGACATATGCAATATATCTACTGTTAAGTTTGGATATTCTGTTTAATGTAATATAAATTCTGGATAATGTTATTATCAGTCACTATGCTCATCTGAATCTTCTGCTAAGATCCTATCATGTCCTGGCAACATTATTTTTGCGTCAAAGGTCTTTTGAAAACATTTTTGAAAGATGGATCGAGCCTTCTTCGCTGGGGGTGGTGAATTTGGTACTGTATCTTCGTCATCGGGTATATCTAAAACATCTGTACGTTCCTTGCACGTTTTTCGCTTTGATATTGTAGGGAATACAGAATTTATGAGATTTCTGTTGTCCATGGATTCTCTTTGTGATATGGATTTGCTGGTAGACGGTTTATCACTGTAATTAGAAATTTCCCTGGCGGTTCTTTCGCCGTTATTCTGCATGACATGGTTGTTTTCAAAATAACTATTACCTACGTTATCCAAAGTATTTGAATCGATATTAATAAAAACTACATCATCGCTGGCGTTACTCGAGACTCCGGTTTCGTTAGTATTTCGTATATTGGATGTCGCATTGCTTGTTTTCGTACTAATTTTTGAATTGTTGATGGTGCGACGATTAACTGTCTTTGCAGATTTTTTAAAGGATTTTTTGTTCGCTGCTTTCTTTTGTAAGCTTTCCTCTCGTTTGCCACCTATAGATTTCTCAATTGCAAATGTCACATCTGGATTTAATGTTGACAGCACTACATTGGCTTCGAACGATGTTGTTTCTAGAGTGAAGATCACTGGTCTGCAAAATTGAGATTGCAGTTTGTAAATGCAAGTGTGATAGATATGATCGTTTCATGTTTAGTCCAAATATTTACCTTCCAGCAGTTTCAAAATGGATGCTTAATGAAAGTCCTACAGACTCTGCAAAATTTAGAATAGCTCTCAATTCTTTCATGCAGAAAGTTATGGTCGTTTCTGTTTCTACACTGTAGTCGGCAAATTCGCTCAAGCCTAAAGCCAAATGGGTTCGTGTAATCTTTGACAATGCTGTAAATTAGAAAATTCTATTTATTCCACTATGCAAATACTTTTCAAAAATGAATAAGCGACTTACTGGATGATTCATCAATGTAATTTCTGAGAATAACTTTTTGTGGTGTGACTTGTATAGTAAGTTCTACTAGGTTTTGTTGAAAATTTTGTATTGCATCTATAAGTACCTTTGAGTGTGATGTCAACTTGTTAGGAATACTTTCTTTATTATATACAGCCTGGAATGAGATGTAAGATTATAGAAATATAAATACAATTTATAGACAACAATATACATACATACCTCCATCATTTCAGAGTCTATTATAGGTAATAAATATGTTTTGGTAATAACATTCTTGTACTTCAACATGAATATCAATTTGGAAGCATTTGGTTGCAATTTTATATGGCATGTTTCCACCTGTTTATCCAGTGTATTTGGTGTTTTGAACACTGCCATAATACTCTACAAAGAATTGGTTTAGTGTACATGACACATTAAAATAAAGAATATGCAATTATTTACCCTTATGGAGATTTTACACTTGAGGGTGTCCTCTTCATCAATATCTTCAAAAACATAATATGAGAAATAATTTTCATGGAATGTAAAATTCGCATAAGCAGAATTTGCCATATTGACAGAGCGGAAGGAAATGCATTTTTCCTGAGGATGCACATACATTTCATCCCCTATCTTTGATAGACAATGAATAGCTCTTGCCAAGACTGAAATCATGACCACATAATTATATCAGAAATTGACACTAATGTTAACTATATAATAAACTTTATTTAAGTAAATAAAAGTTGACAAAAGGCAACAGAGATCATAACCTAAATATAAAATTAAGATTAACGTACTTTTAATATTTGCTCCAGGTACGACACACTTCATGGTGATTTTATAGCATCCACAATTTTGTTATATGAGTTTTGTCTGAGCCAATCGTATAAATTTTTCAGCAATTTACCATTTCATACGATACAGCGGTATTCAAGTTCCCGCTTTTCACGAATGATCTTTGTAAACGTGGGAATGTGGAAAAGAAATGAACTTGCATGTGCTTCCTCCTTCAGTGATTGGCTAAAAGATAATTCTTACCTTACGGGGGGGGGTAAGGTATCCTCCCTCTTCATTTCACTTGGACTGTCATTCCTACATTCACGAAAATATTTGACATTTCCATAATTCGGAATTTCGTTAATGATTGTTAAAATTGACTCCAAGAGCTTGCATAAATTTCGAAGTGTTTTATAGTAGCATATCTATTTAATAATCATGGTAAGTAAAAATCTGCAATCTTTTGTAGGTCTGATGAATCACTATGGGGTTACAAATTCTAACCTCATAAAAGAGTAAATAACTCTGTTTTCAGATAATATAGTATCATACGACAGAATTCCTTTATTGTATTTTATTAATTATATAGTACTTTAATGATATTTTATTATTAAATGTTTAATGACTGATTGTATTATTTTACTAATGTATCCTTCATACAGCTTGTTCTAGTCTTGGGAGATTTACACATTCCACACAGGTGTAGTAGCTTGCCAAGCAAATTTAAAAAGCTCCTTGTACCTGGTAGGATACAACATATTCTATGTACAGGGAATCTTTGTACAAAGGAATCCTATGATTATTTGAAGACTTTGGCTAGTGATGTACATGTAGTACGGGGTGATTTTGATGAAGTACGTACTACTTCTAAATACAAACTTATCTTAATCCTTAATATTATCAGTTTCTATGCTAACACCTGCATTGTTCATTCACAGAATTTGAATTATCCAGAACAAAAAGTTGTTACTGTTGGTCAATTTAGAATTGGACTATCGCATGGTCATCAAGTAGTTCCATGGGGTGATCCTGAATCTCTAGCATTAATTCAAAGGCAATTGGACGTGGATATTCTCATATCTGGTCATACACATAAATTTGAAGCTTACGAACATGAGAATAAATTTTACATAAATCCAGGATCTGCAACTGGAGCATACAACCCTTTAGACACGTTAGTGGATAATTTCTTTGTAATATCACTCAATGAATTTCATCAACAAGCACATGTTTGCATTTACACTTTTTCTTCCAGCTCCGTAATTCCATCCTTCGTGCTAATGGATATCCAGAGTTCTACAGTGGTAACTTATGTATACCAGCTTGTAGGGGATGAAGTCAAGGTGGAGCGAATTGAGTACAAGAAAAGTTAAAATAAATGAGCATTAGCGGCTGCTGTGAATTTTCGTACTTTACATATATATTTTTTTTTATTAACGGCGTCTACCGAAAAGAGATCTTTGCACCGTGTGCATGTGACCAGTTACACGCGATGTATATCCATTCTTGAATTCAAACTATATGTACCGTACGATTTGTGCGCGATGCGTGCGTATTATTATATATATACATATACATATATAAAGGTTGCCACTAAGCACTTATACACGTGATTGAAGCGTTCAACGCTTTTATTGTAAATAAAGAATAATTTAATCGTTATATATATCAATCAGCATCGACTGATCTAGGCCGACTTGTTTGTTGTTTACCAATTGTGAGCTGTTCCGCTTCAGTAGCTTACCATGCTGGTTGTCACGTAGGATCGATCCGTAACGGGTATCAACCTGAACAAGACCTTTGTAATTGTTACATGACTACGTGCGTATGATCCCCACTCGTCATACTTCCAAAATAATCGTTGTCTTCCGTTATCACTTCCAATAGCTTCTTCTGGTTTAATGCGACAGAGAGTGGCAATATACATATAGCCTATTCCCATAGGCGTTGAATGATTCAAGGTCTGCTACGTGCAGTGTAGGTGGATAATAATAAGTAATCTTAATTGAACGCTTCGAAAAACGATTAATATCGTCTACTAAAGTATTAAGAAAGAAATGCGTGTGGGTGGTTATAAGAAAAAAAAAGAAAAAAAAAAGTTAAGATTTACATTATTTCAGAAGCAATCTCGGCTGCTTATTGCCACGTAACCCTGTAATTCTCTACGCCTATGGGGATTTATCTGCAGCAGAATAAAGACGCTTTATGAGAGAAACGAGAGTCAGTAAAAAAAGAAGAGTGGCCAGTAATGGCGTCGGTGGTAAGAGGGGGGTTGCTGAGCGTCGTTACAAAAGAGGTCCGGGCCCCTTGTTTGGGTTTAGTATAGAACGATCGCTCGTGTAGTATTCATCTACAGAAAAGGATTCTTCGATTTCAATTTGCTATTTTCTTGCGTTATTAATATATTAACTGTGCAATTGACAACATGGCTCTTGCAATGATGAGGATTGGAGTACGCTCCGCCATTTCGCGGGGAATTTTGGAAAAACGCGGGGCGCAGGCGTTGTCCTCTTCTCTCTTTGCTCCGGAGCAAAATGCTTTCAGGACAGAAAAGACGTATCAGGTTTGTGCAATAATATTCATTGCTTGTTCTTTAATTCCGTTTTCTTCAGTCGTCATTGATACTTTCAGAAATGCTTTAGCGTCTCGTCCGTATTTTTTGTTAAGGATGTTTTACCTTATACCGTCCCAGCCAAAAGTCTCTGGAATTGAGAAATCTAGATTATATACACTTTGTACGACCAAAGAGATCGTAAGGAACATAGTATATGATAAAAGTACATCCACATTTTTGCTATTATCGTTTAAAATCAGTTTATGTATCGCTATTTCTTCAGAGGGAATTGTGGAGTATTGCTGTACCGAAAATTTAAAAACATTGATTCCAGATTGTTCGTGACTCTTAAGAGTAGTATTAAAAGATATATAAATATCACACGTACGATACAAATTTAAATGTACAATTAAATATACAGAAACAAAATGGCGAATGTTTATACAACATTGCGTGAATATTGATGCATACTTTCTAAACACACTTAAATAGTTCCAACAGTTTCTAATGTTATTTTTTACCCGCTAGTGGATTTATCCACGCCAACATGTGTCTTCGTAAGAAGCCACGTTAAATCAATAGAAGTTTACGAACACGTAGCGTCTGAACTAAAAAGACATTCGACTCACATTTTACACATGCTTTCAATATAGATACAATTCGTGAAAATTTCAACTTTATTTCTCATGGACTTGACGTATAGGTTGAATATCCTTAAATAAAATTGACGTGGCATAAATAAAAGTTGTATTTACGATTTACATATTTTTATAGGACTATGATAATTCTAAATGAGTCACAAACTCGTAAAGTTTTTAATATTGTATTGTATTAAACTTTATACGTATTACGTATAGAGTCAAGCAACCGGCAATTATGTTCATCAGTTGTATTTACTCGATACATGCGACATGTGTTTTCCTTTATGTCTGGTGTGCAACGTCAACCATTTTATCAGTGTAATATGAAAGTAGGTCTTCGCACCAGACTTGTTTATAAACTGAAAATCGAATCATGAGAACTTGCGTAATCGGACACACATAATAGAGATACATGTATGCACAGCAGCAGCTATGCGACTGAACAAATGAACAAAATTGTTCATTGCTGTCAATACCTGTACAAGTAGATATATATTCTTAATCTATCATCTGAAAACATACAAAATATCTTTCCAATAACATTCTATGTAGTCAAACTTGACTCCCAGGAATGCAGTGAAAGGAAAAGGGCCCGGTTAGTACTATAGTCTACAAGGCCCTTTCACAGGTATCTTCGTAAGCGATCCAAGAAGTTGTATTCATTCATTTAAATGTTCAGCAGTTTTCATAGTAGCATTAAACTATTTTGCAATGTTATTCTCGTGCCAATCACGTTTCGCGCGAGCGACTTAACTCAGGTTAACGAACCTTCTTGAACTTCGGTCGTTTCACAACGCTACGTAGGAGAAACATAACAATGAACGTGACTGTAGAAAATGGTACAAGACGTTGACATAAAGAAATGACTGAAATGATAATTGACCTTATTGGTGAGCAATGAATTTTATACGTAATGAGTCTTGTTTCTTCTTTTCAATTTCCAGTATGCTCACGTTGCCAAGAGGATGTACAGTAAACGGAATGTTCATCACACAAGGGCGTCGGCATCTCTTAACGAAGACAGCGACAGCGACAGTGATTCCGATGACGAATATAATAGGGTGAGATGTATACTCTTTTCGAATGCATTTCTTGCGCACATCGTATTACGAGTACGTTACGAAAGGCTGAAATTCAAGGCAGGAAACTAGAGAATGTATTAGTTGCTGCTCGTTGCGCCACTACCTATAGAGTATTCTATAGAACGTATGGATGTACGCACAAGTGCGTGATATTATTGTACTGCTTGTTTTACATTTCAAAGTGGGCAGAACCAGTTGATCGGCTCTGTCGTGTTTGGGCCCTTCAAAAAGGTCTCTGATTTCATAATAGTTATTGCGTCATTATGTACAGTAAATAAAAAAAAGATGTTATTCAAGAGCGACTAAAATGTTAGGTTAAAATATTTGGGTCACGAGCATATGTTGTGTAGACGTTTCATGTACTATCAAGTGTTCACGATGACATATATCGTATGGCTAATTTTCTTTTGCCTCTAAAAAACAGTCTTGTCCTTTTTTTTTCCATTGACAAAGGTTATCGTGTTTCTTTGATATGATTATTGGCCTTCGTCTAAAAATTGCTAGTGCGTATTTCGTTTTCAGACTCTTTTGTCTCAATGCTATTCCCTCTTGCTGTATAAAATTATAATAATGCAATGACCTTAATTAGAAGGCAGTCGTCTCGTAATTAAAATTTTAATCAATACTGTATAAGCGATTGGCACCGATGGAAATACAGTTTACTACTTTCTCTTGCATGTTATGCATACAAATTGATGCTCTTAATTGTAGGGCGAGTCTCAGTTCTGGAGGAGGAAGATGCGTACTTTACACAGTCATCTTGATGTGAATAAGGACGGCGTCATTAGCTATGATGACTTTATGTTACTTGGTGAAAGGTTTGCTGACTTGGGACATCTGAGCCCTGCAGCCAAGGAGGAATTTCAACAAGTTCTCAAAGTAAATACAACTTCAGTTTCTACGTGTAGTTTCAATTACATACAAAATCTGAATCTGTGGCTGATTTAATGATATTTATAGGACATGTGGGTGGAGCAGTGGGGCGAAATCAGTCCATACAATCTCGTATCTGTTGAGAAATATTTGGAGGAGATGCATCATGTTCTTAACGATAAATCGCTTAAGCGAAAGTGTCACCATTTCTTGCCCTTTTTGTTCAAGGTAAACTGTGTAATATAAGAATGTATTGGAATTATTGTAATACCAGGAGGATCCTTTATTCGTTATGAATTGCTGATTTTTTTTTTGGTTTTTGTTTTCCAGGCAGTTGATAAGGATGCAAGCGGAGAAATATCAGTGGAGGAGTTCAAGTTGTTTTTTAAATGCCTGGGACTTAGTCATGATGTAATTATTGACCAGTTTATCATTTATTATTTTGTGTATTATGAATATTTTGTTAATTGGATTTTTTTTATCTTTAGCACGCTGTCGTGTCATTCACTTTTATCGATACGAATGAAGATGGGAAAATTAGTTATAAGGAATTTGTTAAGCTTGGACGCGATTATATCCTCAGCGATGATCCCACCAGGCCCAGCAAACATTTCTGGGGGCCACTGGTCGAGTGATAAGTACATAACGATCTCATGAATTGTGATAATTTAATGATAACGTATTTTCGTGTCATTTCATCAAAGCGTCATTTATGCCACTAATTTTTAAGCGTAGAATAAGTCTTTTTTATAGGATTTGTATCGATAGAACGAGGATTTTAATACAGCGTAATAACACGCACCACTATATCTACTGGTCTTAAATTCGTTCCATCGTCCTTTGACATTAATAATGCGTAAAATTAAATTGAAATAATTGAGAACGTGAGATTTACTTTTGCAAACGTATTACGATACAGTAAAAAAAGTCTGAAACTGAATTCACTGTGTATATTATAGGCCAATATCTTCCTGAAGATTCTTCACTTGCGAAATCAGTGCCATAACATCGTTACCCCTGTGAAAAAATTACGATTATTAATTAATTATGTGGATAATTAATGTTTGGTAAACAGACAATCGGATTATTTCTCTCATTTACATTTGTTTCAAGTTAGTCTTGATTGCTTCCTCTTGAGATTTGCTTAGTACAATATCCCGCGTTACGTTCGGTTTCTCATAACTTTCACGATATTTCGCTTGATCAGAAGCTTTTTTCTTCAACTGCTCCAAACGCATTTTCAATTCATTTACTGTATCGGCCATATCTTTCAATGCGAGGGCTTCAGCTCTCTCAGCAGCAGACATCGAAGGTTCCTTTTGCTTAACAAGTCTTAGTACAGTATCGGCTCTGAAAAATAAGTCAGTTGATTATTCGTTGTTTAGGAGGTAACTAAGTAGTAGCCGAACAAAGTTATTAATCAGAAATGTTTTAAAATTTTATAATTAGGCTCACCTTCGTGCTAAATCCTCTTGGACATCCTTAATATCTTCATAATGCTCGGCCAGATTTTCTGCCGTTTGTTTAAGTTCTCTTTTAGTTTCTATAAGTCTGTCAAGTTCCCTTAATTGGTGTTCCTTGAGGGCCTTGAGACTGCGCACTTTTTTTGACAGTTCTTCTCGTACCTTGTCGTGATTTATAAAATAGCTTGTGCGAAATATATGAGTAGCACGGTATAGTAGCTGTTAAGACAAATTAATAGCTGATGAACATTAATAATTTTGTCTTTAATTTAAGTATTACTACTGATATTCTATATATTACTTACCTCCAGTGCTTCACGAGCTGATAATTCTGATTGATTGCTCAGCTTTGTAATCGGTTGTGTCACCTCGTGTCTTAGAAGACCTTTGATGTATGCGTCGAATGGTACTTTAGTTATCTAACAATTCATTTAAAATGATGATCAGATGAAGTGTCTAAAGATTTTTATTATATAGTATTGTGAGAGTGACTTTACTTTTTTACTGGGACTCATGGTTGGCTCTTGTCGTTCCAATTTTGGGAGATATTGAAGATCTACTACAGTCAAATCCACTACTACTCCAGTATGAAGCAATGCAATCAGGACACAAGGATCTTGGAGTAAACCGAAACCTAGTATAGGAGTAGCTTGATCTTCGTTGGTATGCTTGGTTCTTGTGCAGAGAAGATATTGAAAACTTGATTGGTTCGAGAGTGATGGAAGATACAGCTCAGAGTTTTCTATATATATAAAAAAAGAAAATTAATCAATGATATCAATTCGAAGGAAAGTATTATATGTTTCAATGAAACCTTGTACCTTCGTTAGCATTGATATATTCATCCAATTGTGAAACCATGGGTAGACTGACCATATGGATACCAGCATTATGGGAACAGAAATATCTAAGGAAAAAAAAGTATATCGATAGATTTTTCAATAGGATAAATTTTTAAGAAAATGTTATTTTTGTTCTACGAAACCTGGATTTGTTTCCTTTGTCACGGTGCAGATTAATAGGACAGGTGTATTTTTTATCCTCTTCCATGTACAGCAGTCCTAGTTCCATTTCTATACTTTCATAAATGTACAGAGCATCCTTCTGAGTGTTAGATCTTTTTGTAATGCTATTGGATGAATTCAGCTGCGAAGGTGAAAAAATATGGATTATTATTTTTGAATTTTAGGACCAGTCTTTCTATTCCTTTGGTTCCTACCTTATCTTCCTCATCAACTATATCCTTCAATAAAATGCCATGATAAATCTTTCCATGACATGATGTCACTATGACAATCGGTGGTGTTGTTTGGATGCACATTATAGAACAGAATTCTGTAGCATAATTATCCTCTGCCCAGGGATGTATAGTTAAGAATTCAATTGGTATTGATTTAGAATAGCTGAATGGAATTAGTAATGATTAGAGAAATGTGGATCTATGTTGAATGGCATTGTTTTAATACAATGAGGAAGTTATACATACGTTTCGCCTAAAATATTTTCACGAATGATAAACACATCCCCGGATCCACGAAGTCCCAAAATTGACCACTCTATTTGATTCCAGTTTATCTTGTCCATCTGTAGTGAAAAATGAAACTTGCATTCTCCAATTTTATTCTACACTAATAAATTAATGATTCACTCACGTTGCCTTTAGATTTCTTCACGGTTGGTGTAGTAAAGTCAAAGTCGACTGCTGTGTCGCCAAGGTCTTCGAAACTTGGTATTTTGGATGGAGATCCTGATGGAATCATGCCGATATTCCAGCTTCTGATAAGTTTCGGTTCTGAGCCAACTTCGGACTCAAATAGCCTAAGATGAAGGATACGTATAACATATATTTATAGAGAATTATGACAACTTTTAGAAATGTAAATATTTGTTATTACTGTAATGTATTTTCTGATGTAAGTACAACCAAATGAGAATCATTAGTGGATCCAGGATGCCATCTTGCTCTACGAACTTCACCAGTAACAAAGTAGGACCAGCTGCTATTAAGATTGTGGCTTCTG
Organism: Syrista parreyssii; assembly: GCA_030142615.1. Classification (NCBI taxonomy): domain Eukaryota; kingdom Metazoa; phylum Arthropoda; class Insecta; order Hymenoptera; family Cephidae; genus Syrista; species Syrista parreyssii. Next base: position 1,374,668 of record JARQTG010000345.1, read on the forward strand.
AAACACAAAATGAAAGGCATATGAGAGAAGAGAAAGATTATTCGTAATATTATCTTTAAAATACGTAACAGGATGTACAGTTCGCGCGTGTCTTTAGGAAGATTTGAATTTTGTATGGCGGTGAGATAATCAGTACTGGTTTGGAATTTTAAATAAAACAGAAGTAATTATAATCCCGGTCGTCTACGGTCAGTCGGGGGCCACGTGGTCCGAGACAAGGTTTGCATATGGACTTTTTAAATAATTATTATATTCAGCTTACGTTGCCGTATCGCGTACGCGTGTCATTTCGCGTATCCTTCCACATACGTAGAATGGGTGAGGAAATAAGGGTGGGAAGATGGCTAGTACTTTGCATACGTTAACCGTAAATTTGTTTGCCAGAAAATGGCTGCGTATTGACATAATCCTCAATCTGATATGAAATAACAAAAAATACGTAAAAACCACAACAGACTATAGTAGTAATACATAATTATTAATTAAATTAACATAAAGTTAATGGCTATAACAGCACCAATGTGTTTAACAGTCGCTACTTTTACCTGTGTACAATTGCAATGGTACGTATAGTTGACAGAGGATAGTCGTGTATCTGGCCAGAGGGTGTAAAGGGAAAAAGAAAACAGAAAGGGTGGTAAAACAAAGAGAAAAAAAAAAAGAAAAACAGAAGGCAGAGACTCGCTCTCAGTGCCAGTGGCTGCCTGCATTTCGTATTTTTTTATTATTACTCATATTTTCGCATCCTAGAGACGGGAGGGGGGTGGGGTGGCTGTAAGGGATGTAGCCGTGGCAGCCAGTGCTGGTTTAACCCGAGCATTATTAATGCCCATAGCATAGCGTTGGCCAGCAGACTTCTTAATAATTGATAAAAATGTATGCACACACGTGTATCCAGTCAAAAAGCCAATGGTCCACGTGTTAGCAGCCAGGAGATCGTCGGCGTCGCGACGCAACCGAAAAAGGCATGAGTTGCAAAGGGAGCAAGGGAGTGAAAGGACGAGGGTTGGTACTCGTGTCCGTACACGCTGCTACCTGTATTAAGGGTGGGAAATGGTTCGTTGACAAAGGTGACGCGATTTATTCGCACTTTTCAACGTGGTTCGCACGACGGCAAATTTTTCTCTTCGTTACGTCACCATTTTGAAATTATCAAAATTTATGCGACGACGACCATTAGCTACGCCCCTCCCCTCCCATCTCCACCTTCACCATCCCGAAATACACAGATACTGGGGTTGTGTTACCCTGGAAAAATACCCTGAAAAAAAAAAAAAAAACTATCCCTGTTACCAGGTTACGTTCTCCATCGAACCGTGAGCCAGTTGGTAGCACTGCTGCTACCAGTCGTACGCAAAGCACTGTAGGTACCTACTTACAAATAAGAGTCTGAGTAGGTACAGGTTGGTAGTTCACTGTGAAGTAGAGAGCGTTTCGTAAATTCGTGCCGGCTGAATTTCCAGGGCTATAATAAATTAGACAAAGGCCCGTGGCTCTTGCGGCGGGCGGAGGGAGGTGCCCGAAGCGGAAGTACGGGTATAGGAAGCGGAAGTATGGGTATAGGGTAAGTAAAGGGAGGGAGAGTGAGGGCAGTGCTGGTGCAGTAGCCTTGCGCATCCCTTACGTTTCGGCCGAGGGCGCGTATTTAGAATAGCGGTGCTCTCATTAGCATATGCGGCCGCCACGGGCTACGCTATTGCTTGTGGAGACTCGAGTCGGGCCTTTTGTAAGGCGAATTAAAGAAATTAGTAATCTGAATAAATATGTATAACCGCGTCGCGGCTTGCTAGGCATAGGAGCAGAGTGAAGGAGGGAACGGTGGAACTACTAGAGGCCTACAGAAACGACTGCTGCTGTTACTGGTACTACCGTTGGTACTACTGGTGTTCGTGTTGTTGCTATATCTACCAGAATGAAGAGCCACTAAGCTTAGTGCAACCTGGAGGAAGACGTCGGTAGGCATAGACCCATAGCCTATGGAGTATTTCTTGAGAAAAAAATAAACGAAACGTCGACTGTGGAGCCGGGTCAAATCTAATTAAGAAATTCTTACAGAGTCCTCGTGTCGCTCTCTCTTTCTCTTTCTCACTCTTCATGTACCTAGCCTATCTCACCGTTTCACTTCTGTACTCTTATATAGCGCTTCAACCCTTTTTCGCTGTTGGCTGCCGTCGTTATCCGGAGAAATTAAAAATAATTTTCCACGACAAATATATTAACCCTATGCTACCACGAGGAGCTCACCGTGTAACCCGTTTTCTTCCCGCTTTCGAGCTTTTGCGTTGGACAGCCTGCCGTGACGGGAAATAATAAGACAAAATTTGTAGCTAGGTAATTTATAGGTATTTTACGTACAGGGTTATTCGGTATGACTGGATTTTAATTTGTGTTTATTAATTTTCATATTTAATTATATTTTTTTACAGATAACTGATAACACATGGTGCAATCGTATTCTATGGGTATAATGAAGCTCGTGGTCATCCTGGCGTGGAGAACCGACGATGGTTCATTGCAATGGTCTCACCGAGCCGAGATAAACGACTCTCTCACTTCTTTATTTCCTTCTCTCACTTTCATCCCCCTCATACTTTCTACATTCTCTTTGACTGTCTCTCCCACGGCAATAAATCCCCGTGAAAATACCTACCCTACTTGCCAGTGGGGTAGGTACCACCCACTGCTACCCTTAGCCATTTCCTCCTGGCGGCTAACCTAAAAATTCATTAGATTATAAATCCATTAATGCTTAACCGCTCGGCGAGGTCCCTCACGCCTGGACGAGCTTGAATTTCGATCGGATTCCCTTACGTATCGTCGAATCGCATTCGTTACATAGAAACGCTCTGTGTTTTTATTCAACATTTTTAAATCTTTAGTAAGGACGCTCCGGTTGGTTTTGACATACATGGGATAAGATGTAGATTTATCTTATAAGAGATTCACCATAGGAGTCTTGCTTGGAGACTGTTGGTTAAGATTATTCGATGTGGTTAGGTCGGTACTTTTGTTAGAGAAGACAGCCGAGAGATAAAGTTAAATTAACGAGCCGGGGGGCGAGTTTGCAATTGAATAACTTTATAATTTTTGGTTTTCTTTAATTCCCACGATAACGACGTATAGCTATAGTATAAAGAGCGGACCGCGGTTAGTCTCAGGATCAGGATTACCATGGCCACCCTTGTGGAGACTTTAGGTAGTTAAGAGAGTAAGGGGAGGAGGCTAGTTTCTATTCGGAAGTAGATGGCGTTGTCGTCGGCGGTAATACGTTCCTCAGTAAGGGTAATTCAGAGTCTTCTATTTTAACTTGATACCTTTTCTTTCACCGGGCAACATTATCTTTCTCTTATTTTTACGAAATTTTTATTATCATCGTTCCAGGCAACCAGGAAGTGCCTCTGCCTTTTTGCAACTCTTTTTAGGTCGGACTGCCGAGATATTCAGTGAGGGTAGAGGGTGCGAGTGGCAAAGCAAGAGTAATAAGAGTAGGCCAAAGTGAGAGAGAAAAAGATGCAGAGAGGGAGAGAAAGAGAGAGAGAGTAGCTAGCCGTCGGAAAGTAATTAGAAATATGGCTTGCCAGAGGTAAATGGGCCGTGATGCCTAGGATAATCGTCCCCTTTCAACCTACGTCCTCTGCGCCAAGGATCCGTTCGTCCACTTTTTTTCTCTCGTTCAAACCCAGAGGATCCGCGGGCCCTTAGATCGCGCGGATTACCTCCACGTCGATTTTTAATCCCGTTTCGACTTAAGAGCCACCCTTACTTAAATCCAGGATCGGAGAGCGGCCATACGTCACGGGCGAGGTACACTACGTTAAAATGGACGACAAGATTAGCTCCTGCCAGTGTAAAATCGATAATAAATTCCCTGTAGGATACCGAGATTTTCTACTCTTATTTATACAGAAGGATTTTAATCTAGCTTAGGTACATTTCCTCATGTTCTTTCTGACCGTCTGACCTATAAGACTTTCTAGCAATCCTAGTATCCGGAATACAGTCTTAGGTCTGAAATGGTAGGAAGACACAGTCGAGTGCATGATATTGCTTTCAATTTGTCTGAATTTCTTGAGGAAGGAGGAAATAGGCATTTATATAGTCTTTCTGCATTCCAGACGCATTCTCATATCCTCTAGAATTCCTAAGGAAAAACTACCTTGTTTTACCTACACTACCAAGGTAGGAATAGGCAGTACTTGAGGGATACATGAGAAAATATATTTTTATTCCAATTTTTTTTTTTTTTTATTCAATCATAATATATGGACGGGGCAAGTAAAAAGAGAATTCCGTCTAGTAAAAGTACCGAGAAGTCGCAAACCCTTTATTTTAGTAAGGATATAGAGTCCTGATATGATATCCATATATAGATATGCATATAATATATCGTTAAAGTTACCTCGTGCGATATCTTTAAAGAGTGTCTACCACATGGTACTGTCGTATAGCTTCGTTATTATCTTAGAGAAATCCTGACGAACATGGAGCTAAGATTGCGGTCGCAGCATCCCCAGGAACTTGGGAAGATACAGGAGCCACGTGGTTCCCGTTTGACTTTTAAGCTTGGAGCTGAAGGGAACTGTGTAAAAGGCCTACTTCTACCCTTCCGGAAAACAACCTTGGCTCTTCTATACCAGCAGGGTGCAAAGGACAAGGGGGTTGCAGTTCCCCAAGTATCGGGAACCTCTAGGACGCAAAACGGGACACACGTGTCGTACTGTGTCCTGAGAGTCTCCATTATAATTCTCGTGGGCACCCTGGGTGACTCACGTAGCTGGTACCTTGGCTACGATACCTACCCTCATCCCTTGTTTCCATTTTGCTTCCATTCCTTTACTCACCTTTTGGCCTATCTAACACCTCCGTCCTACTACCCCTTATGTAGACCGTGGAAGGGTGTGGTATCCCTAGCACCACCTGTACTTTATGTCGTTTTTACTCGTCGCGATTACTTAGCCAAGAGGGTGAGGATGGGTGGTTGGGAGGGGTTGGACAGGAAGAGGGCGAGCAAGCGGGTGGTGTTCTCCAAGTAGCTAGCGACTTAGGTCCTCTCTTCTCTGTTTCTTGTACCCCCTTGCAACTACCCTTAACCCCTCACCCCCTGCTGAACCTCACTACTAGGAGACAACAGTTGCCCAAGTTGAGTTAGCCTGGTCGCGCGTGGCGACGTAATATCACGTTATTTAGAATATATTATATCCACGTGGAATTGCGTTACCCTCGAGCTTTGGTCGAGGGGGTTGAAACCACCCTCTCTATGCTCATGATATAACGAGAGCCATTATGATAATCCGATGCATAGATTAGGCATAACTCATTACCCCACCTGCTGCTGACGGGAGACGAGATCACAGGAGGATCGAGAGGACGGATTTACCCCCGGGGGTGATTTCTTAGCCACCATCTACCCTCTTCTAATTTTTGTTCTTTTTTATCATACCGCCCGTATCTCACTTTGTATCCACCATACCGTCATCCCTGTAGCTACTCACCTTCGTATCTAGAGTCAAAGTGAAAGTTCCACACGCAAGGGGTGGCCATCCCTTAACGGATGGTGGGAGTCCAAAGCCGTGTCAACGATAGCGCATAAATATTAAATAAAATATTAACTTTTCCAGAGACTTTCGACGTAAACCCCGTCGACGTGGCTAAGCAGTTTCTTTGCGAGATTCTTAAACTTTCTCACCCTTTCTCGATGCCGACGCCGTTAAGGGAATCTTTTGTCCAGGCGAGTCCAGAAGATTTTCATCGGAGGTTTGGTGGCGGCTTTGGTCGAAAGAATTTCTGCAAGGTGAAAGGGATGAGAGTGGCGCAGTTTTAAGGCACAATTTACCATAAATTTGGCGAGCCACGGTGGCAAAGGGACAGTACTGCCCGGGACGCTAAGGGTGACTCGAAGAGCTAAGGGTGGAATGGCGAAATCGCTGTGTATCTTTATACCAGGACTAAGAAGGAACTTTCTGATTGTATTACTACCACGGGCGTTTAATGCGTTTGCTTTTCGTGTAAGAAAGTTTTAATGCATTGTAAGCGGCGCTTAATGAACCTTAATTTCGTTCTCCATGCTCCCGTAAGGTGGCGTCTGCTTTTACTTGTAGGACGTCAGGGCCCGCCGGGCCTTTATACAAATAGTCCTGTTCGATCCATTCCCTCGTTATCATCCTTCTTGTACCTATCTTATCCTGTATTCCAGTAAGTAGGGTAAGTATAGCTACGTACCTACCGTCCTATACGACTGAAGTTTCCATCAGGCTCCCATAAAATCGGGATGTTGCGCAAAATATAACGACTACGCTACTGCCTGACACTCGTGCCGTAATTCATTCTCCTCTTCTTAGTTTACCCTTAGAATCCCAGCCTCCTCTCTCTCTCTCTCTCTTGAAGAGTGTGATCCTCGCTCTAGGTTGCTGCCTCTCGCGACACCTGTGTCAGCAACTACCCTCGTTAATTCTTACTGTAAGAAACTCCGTGCATCGTAGCCACCTATCGGATTTTCTTGAAGACCAAAGTCACTTTTTTCGTCAAGAGCGATCGGTGGATCATTGACAGGTTTGTGTTAATTTTTTTCTGTCTTTTTCGTGGTACGTACTGTATGGATGTTTTAGTTCTATGCAAAGTACCAAAGAGAATTTCGAAGTGTCCCGCAGGGGGAGAATTAATGTCCTTGGAGACGTGATGAAACGCAGAGAGACGATACTGTCCTGGACACAGAGGGAAAGAGAGTGAGACTAGCAAAATGGCAAACAAAAGGATTCCGCTGTAGACTGACGGCGCACGTACAGCGGTAATTAAAAGAACCGACAGATGTCTCTTTTGCCGTCGGGTTTTATTTCGTTACGAGAGACGCGTGTCGTGTATTTAAATTTTCTACGTAGCCATCCCCAGAATTCTTTGATTAGAAGCCCTCCCCCTTCCTGCTGACTCGCGTTACACCTGCTTTGCTTTCTCCAATTTTCCACCCTTCCGTTTGTGCCTATCTTTTGAACGTAACGCAATAGTTATGTAATGCAGCCCTCATATTTTTAACTGTGCACGTGACTATTATTTTTTGTTTCATATATTTCATTCTGTCAAGTAGGAAACTTGTTCTTTGATTTTATCATCCCTTGTTCGTATAACGAAGCGAACCCTTGGTTTGTCTATTAGAAATATAAACAACCCTCCGCGATACCGATTTACACTCTTCTGAGGTATAACAAAAAAAAAAAAAAATGTTATACAGAAAAATCGTAGGGAAGTTGACGACGACGAGATTCGAGACGGTTTTTATGAGGTGACAGTGAGGTAGGGGTGTCTCGGGGGGTGAGTTCTGTGATGTGGGAAGACTCGAGAGAGACGAGAGGGAGGAAAAAGAAGAAGAACAGTTCATGAAATATAATAAAATCCACGGTGCGAGATTGGCCCCCGCGAAATGACGAGGGCTCTTCTTCTTCTTCCTTGTCCTCACCCTTTGCAACCCCTACATGCTATCCTGCATGTTTTTTGCTTCTTTTGTTTTACGTATCCCCCTGTGGTTAGCAATCGCGACTTTACGAGCTAATCAGCAAGCTATAGTCTACTGGATTACGATGCGTGGCACTTTCTTTCTTTTTCATCCCTTTTCTTCATCCCCTCTCTACCAATCATCCTTGGGTCTTGATTATCCGGTACAGTTCAAATGTATCAGGGATATATGTATATCGCTATCTGTGGACATTCAATAAAATTACATTGGATTAACCGTTCGGAATGATTTTCTTAGGGAAAAGATAGAGAGCAATGGTCGACCCAAGAGAAGCAAGTTCATTTACTAGGGGTCGTAAAGAGTGTCGAATTGGGCATCCACTGGCTCGTATAGCAGCATCAGTTCCAGCGCTTCTACGCATCTACACTGCAGGGCTGGTTTACAAGAAGATACGGCCCAATCACTGGGCTCCGCCATCTTGCGGCACGTATTCCACCCCACCCCGTGCTTCCCTCATCGGCTGAATCCTGCAACGTCTTACAGCGGCATTCAACCCCTGGGCACTGGCTCTTATTTATTCATTAATTAATTTGTGGGAGGATTCGCGCCAAGTCCACCCCTCCCATCTAGGGGTGATAGGTAGTTCCCAGCTCGACGAGATTTTTAACAACCCTCCTTACTGGGAAACTAGCAGTAACCTCAGAGACCCGATGGTGATCCACAACCCCTTTACGAAATTCCTTCTGCGTACAGTTTTCTTAACTTGTACGATTTTTTTTAACAATTTCACTACCCTCTAACTATAGGGTAATTATTAGAGCAAATTCTTGTCGTTTAGAATATTGTTACCCTGTATACAATTATTTCTCTGCATATCTTTACGATGATGATCTTTTTATCTTGGGGATGCAGTGTGGATGCTTGGGTAGGGAGTTGGTTTTTTTTCCCCTGTTCCTGACTAGTCTAGCTGACTACACGCGTCACTAATATGTACGGCAACGGCCATGAGAATGCGTGGACAATCTTTCCTGGTGCGGTGGGCTTGTACGCCATTGAATTTATGGTGGTTTCTGGCTACCGTTTCGCTTGGGGGTAGTTTAGTACCTGGTTCGGTGGTGTCGGCTGTACTTTTATTTCTCTCATTCGTTTATATATTTTTTGCCAGGGCAAACAAAAATACGGATGCTGCACGGCAAAAGCACGGTCGCCGAATATCACTGTATTTGTGACTCGAGCGGGAAGATTTCAAGCGGTACTTAGGGTTGTTTTTCGATTTTAAAAAGGGGTCAAACAGGCCAGTTACGATAAATCTCCATGAAAAGAGTCGAGTAAACAGGGCTTTGCTCTTGGGGGTTCATCAGAAAGAGTCCATTGACACACATTCTGCAGCCCTTCATCCCTTACGAAATTCACTTCCACGTTGCAGGTGGTAGCGCATTACTAAATCATCCCCTGGTGACCGCTAGTGGACCATCCCCTGTACTCTTCCGTATACGCATTCTCTCTCTCTCTCTCGTTCCCATCCTTCCGCACGCGCCATGCCCCAGCAACGCGTCGACGCTGACCCCTTGAAACCACGGGGATGGGGGTTGCTCCCGGTTTCGCAAACATCCCTAAACAATGACCGTTCGCCCGGTGATTTTCGCTTGCTGCTTGCTCATCGAAAAAACGTGGCGAAGGTTCGAATAGTGGGGTGGAACACCTAGGGGCTTTTCGACGTAGCACCTACACCGGTATGTCCTCTGGTACCACCATCTACCCCCATCCTGGTATACGAAAGGGGTAGGTAGGTAGGTAGATATGTGCCACGGTATGGATTACCAGGCTAAATATACGAGTCAACCGCGTGTGGTTTCCCGAGATTAGCCCGGGTTTATATCGGGATTACATATGTAAAACCATTAGGTTAAATCATTTTTTAAATAAATGTTATTCGAGATGAGGGAGGTGAGTGGGAACGTCAGAGAGAAGGGAAGGGGACTGGGAGGGAGGTTTAAAGAGGAGGGTAGGTGGAGAGGGTTGGTCCAAATGAAATATTCATCATCACGTATGTGCATTAGAGTTTTCATCCCTTTTACGAAATTTCACAAAGATCAGCATCCTTCTTACTGGTCTATACCTATATTATGTATATACACACTTAAATACACACACATACATGATTCTGTCAAGAGGGTTACTGATAAGTAGGTTATATTTCTTTCAATGTCTCTTCTTCTTTTTTCTTTTTCTTTTTGTTATCCTCACGGGGCAAAGGTGGCGCCACCTTGCGACTATAATGAACCCATTTGTAATGCGGTTCTAACTTTTAGGTTATAACGTAAGAGCCTGGATCTTACTAGTGTATATATTTGGCAAGTATAGCCTATACGAAATCTCTCGCAGCTAGGCGCCTCGTTTTATGTACATACAGAGAACTCCGCGGCATGAAGCTACCTCAGCATCCTTTGGTCCATTGAGAGTCCTTAACCCTTCAAGATACTACCCTAATCTTTTAATGGGTACGGAGCTAGAAGTTGTTATAACAAACCCTGCCGTTCTAACGAGATGGGATATGAATGTCTGGTGCAGTCGCGATTTCTCACCCTTGCTCCAAAATATTTTATAGAATCGAACACACCCCTGTAATTTCTTTCCTTTTTTTATTTCCACTACGTTTCATTTAACGCACGCACGCGCCCCATAAAAAAAATACCAGACGCGAATCAGCGACGATGGCCGCGAGAGTTCTGATTCTATCGTTCGTTAAATGCGTCCACGCGTCCCGAACGACAGAGCCAATAAATAAAAGGAATTAAAATATACGAGAACACTACTGGATACCAGGGGTGTGATGGCGGGGGTGGCTTTTGCGGCCGTTTATAAAATATTGTTCGGTACCCTTACATATGGTGTCCGCAGTTTTTGCCTGTATCGGATTTTTATCGCATTTTTTTTTCTTTATTCATTTTTTTTTATCAACCCCCTACAGCCACCCCACAAACAAATGCTCGCGTATGAAAACCAGCAGCATCAGTGAGCCTCGAAAATATATGCACAGCAGTATCCTACCCCTTCCCTTCAGTATGGACCAATGAAAATCGTAGATCTATAAATTCCTCAACCAAAATGAATTTTATTTTAACGAACGTCAAAAGGGTGTACATACGTATAACCATAGTTTCTATATGAGATATAGGGTGTCGATACGTAAGGAATGAAAGAGAAACTAGAGAGGGAAAGGGAAGAAAAAAGTAAAATGACAGAATTCGAGAGAAAAGGGAAGCGCCATGCATAAATGAGCACAGGGGTTGGGAATACTTTCGACTTCCTCCCTTCATTCGGCATTATTGTGTGACTTGGAACGGCCGCACCTCCCCCCCTCCCCTCCCCCTCCCCTTTCACACCCCTGGATGGCGTTACGGTTTACGAGGCGAACTCTCAGGGTGGCTTTGAACGTCGGTGGTGGCTGAAACGGTAGCAATGCTAGAAGTGCCTCCGAAGAGGGGATGGAGGAAAGGAAAGGAAAGGCGGCGTGAGAATTATTCATAAACGTAGGCCGCCCAGGCTGAGGGGGTGGTTTTCGCACTTGGCTCTATACTCGAGTTGGGTTGCTGAATTCTACCGAATATAACGCCCGGCTCGTCCTCGCATAATAAACACATAACAGTAATCCTTAAAACAATAATTAGCTCCCGTGAACCTCGTTCTGGCCATCCCCGAAGGACCAACCACCCCCTTTGATTCTAGCCTAGCTGGGAGGGGCAGAAGATACTCAGGGGTGTTACTTGGCCGATTTTTTCGAATTAATACCACCCCTTTTATACCCTTAACCTTAGAGGGCGTATAACCTTAGCGTCTTGTAGAGTCTTCCGGAAGTGGAATATAGGGGTAGCAGGGGTGTATTGACTCAGGGTGCATTTTGGCTTTGAATGTATTAGACGACGAAAGGATTTCGCCAGGTCTTGAAACTAGTATATATAGGATTGTGACTGTGAATAAAAATAGGAATAAGAAGCCGGGTATTATAAGGGTGGGTGGGTGGTTTAACGAGAGCGTGGCGACGAGGGGGGGTGCAAAGTGGTAATAGTTTTAATCCGGTGTCTTGGAGTCAGGATTTGGTGGCGCGGCAGTTAGTGGCTGGTAAGTGGCGAAGCCACTTCGCGCTCTGATATCATAATCCGAATAATCGCCATTATTGCCGCCATTTGCTTAATCCGTGCTACGGTACGGCCGCAGGAAGCTACCAAGGCGCCATACTTAATACACCAAGTCAAAAGAATTGAGTAAAAATGAGTTTCGTTAAAGAAAAAAGAAATTGTCGATTTACAGTCTTATTTTCTTACGATATAAGAAAATAAGAATAAAATACACATCGCACCATAACCTCAAAGTATTGTACATCTCTTGCCAAAGAATTTCCTCATTGTAACAGTGTTCAGGCGAGCAGGAATTCGCCACATTAGAATTTCTCCAACGGACCAAAATCTCGTAAAGACACGTAAACGGTGACTTTCGAAGGCCAAGTGGTACGAGGTGCAAAGCAAAAAAAAAAGCTGCTACCTCTCCGCAGTATTTCCGCTTAAACGGTACGGTGACTCCTGGACTAGGCGGGAGGGTGGAAAAGCGAAAAAGGGGGTAAAAGGAAGGAGACATTAAATCCCTGAGATTTGTTCTAATGGCCGCAACTTGCTTACAAACTATTCGCGTTTCCACTCCACGGGTGTGGTTTGTGTCTACGTGCGATTGTATAAATTTGGTCGAGCGTGCTCGGTCGGTGAAGCAGAGCGCGGGCGTTGGGGCCGAGCTCGTTGCTTAAATACAAAAACTCCCTGTTAAATCTCACCCTTAAACTTTGCCACTTTAACCCAAGAAATATGTTTATTTATCGTGTCGCCGTGCAGCATAGCCAAAGTTCCTGGACATGCGGGTTTCTTATACACTCAATATACCTGTATAGGGTAATTTGTTTGCAAGTAAAAAAAAAAATAGCTTTTGAATTCCAAAGAAACAAGAGCCTCCTCCCTACGACTTTGGTTAGGGGATGATAAAGACATTTTCTTGATAATCAGTTGAAAAGTAAAGACAGCAGTTCGCGGATGACGGCAGTGGCACGCCGAGCGGTTATCTCTAATAAGACTTCTAATTACGTGACATTATAATTACCTGAAAGATTAGATCCTGGGAAGGGGGTGGTTGGGCCGTGGCGGTCGTACGAAACGTCAGAAGGGGTAGGTAATGTGGAAGATAGTCGGTGGCATGTGTTGTTGATGAGGCGGTTAGTATTCAGCGGTGTGTTCCGCCCGGGACTTTTGAAAACTAACTAAGTAAAGCCACCTTAATTCCATAAGAGGGAGACGTAGGGGTTTAGGTATTATTATGACACCCTCTTAATTACCGGATATTAGGAGGGGTGAGAGTAGCCGAGTACTTTGCCAATAGCGGTTATCGCATTGGCTACTGGGTCACATTTATCTATGACTATACATATATACCCAGTGATACTCTTATCACAGCTGACCTTGACCTATGATACGATACTCACATGCACGTTATAACGTCCTTGCCACCCTCGAAAGCGCCGTCCTTACCCCATCTTCTTGGCAGTTCGACAAGTGCCAGTCCTAAGTTACCCCAAAGTACCAATTGGGTCAGAGTCTCATTGATCAATAGATTGGTGATCTCGAATATGGGTGGGTCGGTAAGTAGAAGTGTCTGAAATAATAAAGAAAAAAATTATGTAGAAATGAAAAAAAAAAAAAAAAAAATGAAGATAGTAATCGTGCTAGACGTTGGGGGATGATGGTAATGATTTTCAATCGACACCTGGTGAACGTATGCACTTCGGCAGGATCAATTATTCATATGGATCCGTTAGACAAGGGCAAGAGACTCGAAAGAGGATGGGAAACAAAAACGCCAATTAGGCGATAAAATATGCAGAGGGGTTTTGAGAGCTCGTTTCGAAGTTGGGGGATGAACGTGAGCGCACGACTTCACGTTGAGGAACGTCCTGAAGGGGTGGCGGATATGTGCGAGGGCACAGGAGGTCTTCTGGTACTGCTGTGGCAACGATGTCATAGGAGGTGCTTCGCTAAGGCAGAGAGGTGGCGGATGGGCGTCAGCGTGAGAGTTTGGCTTCTTGGAAGTTCGCGAAGATCTTAGACGTAGATATGTAGATATGGCGTGCCTAGCTACCGTGGCACATAAAATAACCGCTCAATTATTCACTGAGAGCGAGTCGAGTGAGCCGAGAGTGCGATGCAGCCCCTTTCACCAAAATCAGATTAGGGGTTGTGTCTTCATACTTCTGTCCCTGAGTGAATCTTAAATCACGGTTTGAAGCACTTAATTTGAGGTTAGAATTTAGTGGGAGAAAAAAACAATTGAAATATATAAAATCTATAGGGGTGATCAGATAAAAAAAAATTTCATTTCTCCCTCGAATCATACGGGAAGCACGTACAGACTGGAGTTGATGATATTTCGGGGAGTTTCTAAGAACCGCCGTCAGAGGGCAAAATCTTTGGCAGAACCTTTCATGTAAATTATAAATTCATTATTACTCGGTTCGGTAAGCATGTCGGAGGATTTTTCGGCTGATCGCTTGAATTCGCGAGTTTCAAACGAGATTTCGTATAGCTTTTCCCGTAAGGGTGGTGAAAGGGGGCGAAGGTAGTCTTCAACCCCATGTAGAGTAATATCTCCATCCTCTTGCGACTGTATAGGGAGAAGCGAGACGTCTATTGATTAAAAAACTTTATAATACGATCTCATCCCTTATTTGCTTTCTGTTTTGATTTTTATTGTTCCATGGGATATGGGGTGGCTCGTTCGCGGCCGAGTTGACGGGGTTCATTCGATATTTAATTTCGAAGGAATTCCCGTGACGGAGTTCGCCAACTTAGTTCTTGGTGAAACACCCGTGCGACACGAACAGGTGGGGTATCGGCGTATCAAGGGGCAATTACTTTTTAGCCCGGGGGTTGGTTTCCTGCCGGTGGAAAGAAAGTGCCGAGTGTACGACAGAGATGGATAAAACAGAAAGAAAAAAAAAAAAAAAAAAAAAATGGGAAATTATGAGGAATGGAGCAATCCTTACTTCCATACCAGGTCGGTATACATATATCTAGAGTCCTGAACGAGGATCCTGGTAAGGGAGCTCGTTATTGAGAAAATTGAGCATCTTCAGCAGACAACCTTAGCAGCATCCATCTTAGTTTCACCGATGGTACAACCACCATGTTTGTATTTTTCTCATCTTCGATATTCTCCACTTCACATCTTCACCCTCTGTCTACCCGCGACGGTTATCCAGTCTCCCAACTCGTGGAGTGCTCCAAGGTATTTTTGATTTGCATCCTTTTCTAGTAATTACCAAATGCCAAGGGCACTCCCGAGTCACCGATCACCTCCTGCAGGAATAGTGATCGATTCCTCAACCTAACCTAACTCAATCGGGAATCGACGGCGTGGCGATATTGCTATTTAATCTTGTTAGGATTTTAATTTATCACGGTGGTACCCGTGATAGTCCGCCATTGAATTCCGATGGAGGTGTACTAGTGAAGATGAATAGTGTTCTGGTACGTAAAGTCGATCTCATCCTGGATGCCAGAAAGTGCGGTATGCTGATGATGATGCAGATACGAAATATATCGATACTGACACTATTTTGTTAAAAAGAAAAGAATATTGAGGAATCGTAGAAGACGATATACGAGGATTTAAAGAAGAAGAAATCTTATAGAAAGGTAGATGCGGATGGGATGTAAATGTGGCGCTAGTGTCGAGATCCGTTCGTTGGGGTTTTCGACGTGGACAAATAAAGTTTGTACGGTTAAAAGTTCTCCCCTCATTAAGAGGAAGTCCCCAGGGCCGTAGCAAGAGAGTACTAAGTGCCACGTCTCACTGCTAGGAACACATTTATTAACAGGAGTCGACCTCATCCTCCATAGCGGAGCCTCCAACCCTCATTCACTTTGGTAGCTGTCTGCTGTCTTGTCCTACTGGCTATACGCGGAGGAAGTGTAAGAGTGGTAAAATGGTGGCAAGAGGGCGGCTGCCTCGGGAGAAAGAAAAAAGACGTCACATTGTCGACGCCTTATTAATCCGGAGGCAGAGGGGCTTTGAAGAAATTAAAAGAACAGAGAGTATAATGTGAATACATCCATTCTACCGAAGTACCCAAGCTTCTAGCTGGCAGCCACCGCCATCTGAAAGAACCATTACCATTCTCCGCCTTCGTGCCGGCTAAGTACCAGACTGATAGACATCTTGAGCCTTGTCACGCTTTTTAAAATCCAATGTATACTGTACAGTCGGAGCTTTTCTGAGAGTCTTTCATTTTTAATGCCGCCTGTGGATTATATAATACCTTACGATTTTACGCAATTTTTTGACTCTATTCTTTTAATTTTAATTCTCTCTTCTTCTTAGGTATCGGGTATCGTGTTGTATTTTTGTTCAAATGAATATTTAGATCCAGTGGACCAGTAGTGCCTTGCTAGTCAATATTCATTGTGTTAATTAGGCAAAGAATTTGGGAGATAAAAATAAATATATTCTTAGCACATCTCTGTTGCGTGCTGCAATTAACATTTCATTCTTTTCTCTTTCTTCTTTTTGATTAATTCGTTTCACTGAAAAGTTGTTTTGGAGTAGGAAACGATATGGCCGACTGGAGTCGTTTGTACTTCGGGTAAATATCAGGTCAACTGTTCTTAGTGGTTGGTGGCGTCGCCGCGCGACGTGTCCACGGTGGATTCTGTTTTGTTTTATTGAAATTAAGGTAAAATGTCTTCACGCGTCATGAGTTGTTATATATACAGCGAAGATGACAGTTTACCGGCCATATATTTACCTGACAAAACGGAAATTTATGTTGGGCGATCTGACAGTACTGGTATAAGAGATAGCATGTGCTCACGAAATCAAGGTTAGTAATTATATTCCCTGCATTTACGTCAGTTTCACTATGTTCGAATTTTATGCGCTATAATTTTTGTATAATTCTGCTTTTGAACTTGTGTTCATCATTTGATCTTTGCGAATTATAGCATTTCTTATTGAAATTGGTTTATATAACCTTTTTGCAAACGGTTCAACGTGCGTAAGTGCATGACTCATACGAAATAAACATTCTAGATATGAATAATGAAGTTGGTTATATAGTGGGGATTTCATTGGGTTTCTAGTTTTAGTATTATTTGTAGTCTACCAGGAAACATTGGCTGACAAGTTTCTTGCATCTCTTTCATTTTTACATTATTTTATTAGTTCGGCTCTATGCAAGCTATGAGGACCAGAGAGTTTTCGTGCAGCAGGTTGGAACCCGGTCATCTGGTTTGAACAAGTTTAAAACGCGTAGAGGTGTAAAATTGGTTTCAAGACACGGAGACAGTTTGCATATTCTTTATGGCAAGTACAAGTATCGGATAGAATTCAATCCACCACCAAGTAAAGAGCAGCTCGAGAAAAATTCCAAAAGGACCATTGTTGAACTGGATGAGGAAGATAAGGAGTTTTATGAAAACAGTGAAAAATTAAGTAAAAGATCAAGGATGGGTGAGATCAATGAAATAACAAGTATGGGACTACCGAAGGAAAGTGTTGAAGAGAAACAGGATATGAATGATACAGTGGATAGTGAAGTCGTGAATGAAATATTGTCTAAAGTAGATAGTGAACAGGATATACAGGAACCATCGCATCCTAGTAGTAGTAACATGGTTGGGGTAACGGGAGGCTCAGGAGAATCTGATTCTGCGGTGTGTGTGAAAGGATTCTGGGAGGATATAGATAATAAGGCTCTGCTGATCTATACAAGCAGAGGAGTACAATCTCGATCAAAAGTAATTAGTTAAACATTGTTTTACAATTGAAATAGCGTTCTTTCAGTCATGCAGAGCAAAATTTTTATTATTTCAAGATAGCAGCTTATGATATGGATGGGACTTTAATAACGACTCAGTCAGGCTTAGTATTGCCAAAGGACTGCAACGATTGGCAAATATTATACCCAGTAGTACCAGCTAAATTAAAGAAATTATATGCAGATAATTACAAAATCGTAATATTTACGAATCAAGGACAATTGGGTGCAGGAAAACTGAATCCTAGCGACTTTAAAATGAAAATTGAAAAAGTCGTTAAAAGATTGGGTGTACCTATTCAGGTGTTTGTAGCGACAGGTAAAAATTACTACAGAAAACCAGTAACAGGAATGTGGGACACACTAATCAAGCACGTATGTACATAAATAAATTTGTTAATTTCCAAAAAAAAAAAATTAACGTCTGAACATTCTAAATTTTTATCTCAGAGAAACGACAATATATCCATAAATAAGAGTCAGTCATTTTATGTGGGTGATGCGGCAGGTAGAAAGAAAGATTGGGCTCCAAAAAAAAGGAAAGATCATTCCTCTGCAGATAGATTGCTAGCCCTAAACTTGGGCCTTACATTCCATACTCCGGAAGAACATTTTCTAGGACAAAAACCAGCGCCGTACGAGCTTCCAGTCTTTAATCCAAAGTCTCTAAAAAAAGATATCAGCATATGCGATCCACCAGATGCCAAGATTACTACCAAAGAACAGGAGGTACCATAAACAGTCAAAATATCTTTTAAAAGAAGTAAAACTACAAAAAATTGCAACATTTATGATACGTGCAGGTCATCATTATGGTCGGCGGTCCCGGTTCCGGAAAATCGTACATAGCAAAAACCTATCTGGCCGGCTACCAGCACATAAACCGAGACGCTTTGCGTAGCTGGCAAAAGTGTGTAACTCATATGGACGAAGCATTATCCAAGGGTAAGAGTGTCGTAGTGGACAATACAAATCCTGATCCAGCCTCCAGAGAAAAGTACATTAAGGTAGCACAGATGCACAAAGTACCAACAAGATGTTTCGTAATGGCTACAGGCCTGGAACACTCCAAGCATAATAATAAGGTACTATCAACATGACACTACTTATGATTCTAATAGATTCACGTTCAATAACATTGATTTAACAGTTTCGTGAACTCACGGATTCCAAACATCAGACCATCACCGACATCATTATAAATTCCTACATGTAAGTAGTCATCTTACTTTTGCTCACATTTTTATGCTTATTTTTCTTTTGGCTGAAACTAACATCAGAATCGGGCAAGGCGAGTACTAATACAGATTAGATAATTTGTTTAATCGTGTATGACTATCAAACGATGAATATTTTATCAGCGATACAAAGTCGCAGCTGCTCTGGCCTTGCCTGAGATTCATCCGGTTACTCCTACTCCTGAGTCTACGTCTCTACAATCATCTCTTCACAAATCTACAACCTTACAGGAAGAATTACAGGCCACCCAGTCTGGACGAAGGATTTTCTGAGATTGTGAAAATCAATTTTGTACCGCAATTCCGCACGGAAACGGAACGACAACTCTATGAGATGTACCTGCTTGAAAAATAGAAAAAACTAGTGAAAATAAAATCTAGTCATCAGAATTTATCGTCAGGACGGTTCCATGAAAATTATTTACATGAATATTCCTTGTGACATAGGCTGACGTCACACTGTTTAAAATAATCACGTGTTAGCTACAATTATGACTATGCATGCGGCACGTAAAATTTTGGTGCGCATCTAACATGCACATAACTTGTTGCTTTTAACTAAAATAATATGTATCCCTGGAATTATGAATAAACTGTAAGTAATTGACACACTATATAATTATATTATAAAAATCTTCCATTTATCCCGTTATTCTCATGGTCAGATTTCTCAATATTAATCTATGCTATAATAGTTCGATGCTCACCAGTCCTGACGTGCTATCTCAGTCTTCGTCCATTCCTGGCAGTAATCAGCTCGCGGTAATGGAAAGCGAGCTAATACGAGAAACAAAGCTCAGTTTGTCTCGTTTCCTGGACGCAACAGGAAGTGAGAGTGGGATAGTGAGAGATGGGAAAGAAGAGGAAAGAAAAAGCGGGGAAAGAGGGAAAAACGGCTGGGAAAAGGACGTCGTGGGTATAAGGAATTACCGTGAGCCGGGTAATTATTCCGCGTGCCCCTGGGTATAGGGAAATAGACAGGAGCCCGATCCGGCTCCCTCATCCTACTGGCGCAGGACTCGACCCCAGCATTGCGGCCTCCGCGTATAACGACGCAGCAAAGAATTATAAAATGGAAACTGGGGCTTGATATTAATGCATTGGGCTTTAGAAGAAATACTCCTGCGTCTGCCTATCTTCTTAGAATAAAACAACCGAAGTTTATTCGAGGATTCTTTTGCGATTAAAATTCTCTTTGTTTCTCTTGATCGCCAGAAAATTATCAGGTGAACCAAATTTTCGATTTCTAATATCCCTAGAATCTTGATTCATAAATTTAATGAATTTTTATATCATACGAAATTACTAGAAACGTTGCTGATTTGAACAAAAGCTGTCGACTGTTTTCTCATACAAAAAAAAAAACTGGAAGCGGCGAAAATGTCATTGTCACAGAATGCATACACATCTACTCGCAAACGACGTTGAATATTCTGCGAGTCGTTTCTTCTCTCGTACACGAAATAAGATGCAGTCAGAAATATATGTGCATGCTAAATAAAATGGTTGATGTTTATCACGCGTGAGTATGTCAAACTAAAAGGACAGCTGATGCTTATGAATCCTTATAACAATAACGTTCCAGACGGTGCCATAACCTGTCAGAAATAATATCAACATATGATAGGCCTAGACACAGTAACAGCAGCAATAGTGCAGACGTGTCCCAAGAAGCAGATAACGCAATTTATAGCTACCGAATGCACCTAGAATATGTTATACAAGGTGTCTTTTTAATTGACGAATATTCTCGAGGGTCGAAAGTCTTCCCTTTCGCTAAGTGTCCGGCTTAACGTTCGAGTCTCTGGACAAAAGGGTATATCGCGCGTCTCGCATTGTGTTTACTGAGTATTTCTCGCGAGCAATTTCGCCCTAGGAATGACTATGAGACTGGCATAATGGGCCAGTCCTTCCGAAACACGTGGATTAGAGAAGGCCATACGGAGACGTAGAGTGGTAGGATGGTTGCTGATATATACATATATAAAGGGTGAGCATAATGTACGTAAGGATGGCAAATGAGGACGTTAGCCAAATAATGCAAAGCAAACCCTGCTCTGAGATATAGTCCGGCATTTGTCCATATTAAGGCGGTGTCAAGCTCATACTCGCGAGTTTCACGTTGAGGAGGATGAGGACAGGCCTTGAGGATAGTCTACGTGGTAGGTAGGTAGGTAGAAGGCGTATGCCTCTGTCTCTCTCCCTCTCTCTATCTTGTCAGAATGGAAGGTGGGCCGTGCTAAAATTATATAGCCAGGCATCACCCGTTATTAGTCAGAGTTGGGACGCACGCCGGCGATAACTATGTGTATCTTGAGCACCCGTTATATCGCGATTCGTCACGCTTCTCCAGCGTACACGCAATTTTACCTTGTAATCTCTCTGCTTCATTCGCGCCCTTTCTTCTCTCCCGCCCTTTATAACACCTCGTGACATACTGGAATGCGTCTATTCGAATATTTCCAAAGTCGCGACAAAACCTGACACACTTTGCATAATAATCATGGACGATTACATACGCGAAGACCACGTGATCCCAAGCCTCCTTCCTTATTGGTGGATTAATTCGTGCGACTGCTTAACGCAGTTTCGCGATAAATCAAAAGGTAATCACGTAAATGGTAATCCTGATACAAGGACAGGAGGAGGCGTTACCGATCCTCGTGACCGATAAAAATCGTACAAGCCATAGCCCATTTTAATTTGTCACGTATCATAAAATACGCGTGCTTTTTACTTATTATTACGTATACTCACCTGTTTCCAGGTGACGATGCGTGTTTGCAGAAAAAAAAATGAAAATATACATAAGCACGCACGTGTACGAGTTACGCATAAAATTGTTGGAAATCCAGTTGCGATTTCGTACTGATAAAATCAAAATGGATCCATTTCCTTTATTGTTTGATTGTATCAGTTAAAAGAAATTTTCACCGCGGATTAATCGTCGTCCCAAAATGTCTTTAACTCAACCCAACGTCCATTATCACTGCAGGTAAATAATGCAACAGCAAAAATACCAAATAAAACCATTCAATAAAATGAATTACCGATGTTTATCTAACTGAACTACCAAATCGGTTTAATCTTAAATCTTAAGTCCATCCCCTAGGTAAATCCACGATTTCGCAATTGGATAACAGACGGTCCTAGTAAAAGGGTGGTTCGCGTGTGACACCCCTAGGAGTGATGCACGTTCCTGTCGTCGCTTGACAATTGTCAGGATCGTGTGTCGCCTCTTCATCCCCATCCAACCCCCTCCGTCTCTACCAAAAAAAATTAGCTATCGTCTTTACGCCTTATGGGGATTCTGCACGATATCCGACCATCGGCTTATTTTGTTCTTTATATAAATCGGCCACAGGTTAGATATGCTTTAGCACCCCTTGGCATATACGTGCACCATCACCCTTTTCGTTAGGGTGTATTTTCTAACAGGTAAATATTGCAGAGTGAATAAAATTTGTTTATAAAGAGAATCAGTGAATTAAAAAAAAATAATTCAAATTCCACCTGATTTACGCTTCATTTGATATCTTGAGCACGTAAAAGCACTGATCTATCATTCGTTCTTATATCCATTCTCGCAATTTCCCATACTTCCTTTACGAGTCTCCTTCACGAGTGTCTCGGGAGTTTCGTGTAAAACGTCACATCGTACGAATCTCATAACGCGACTGTCTTCTTGACTTTAAAGGCGAATGTGTGAGTTTGAAACTAATAAGCCGAGCACGAGGTACAGTACGAAGGTATGATGATATAAGACTAAGCTTGTACAGGTTGGAAGTGTAGGTGGCTGAAAGGGAGTTGATACTTGGTATTTTCACGTGGTAACGAACAGGACACACGATTACGACGCTGATCATTTTTGTGCGTCTAAACTGCGAAAATTCACGGGCAACAAGTAGTTCGTTGTGCGTTTGACATTATAATGGAAAAATAACTACCTTTGCATTATTTATCAGTGGTATTGACTTGGTTGCTGTGTATGACTCCTTATCTCCGTAGTGTGACTTTCGATTACGTAAGCCACGGTATTAAGGCGAGTATTAAAGCAGCGACTGGATTACAGGGAAGTATTGCTTCAGAAGATACGCTGCGAATAATCTCATTAATAGAATAGATTTTCGAGGCTATTGTCTTGCGCAAGGATAAGCCCCGTACAAAGACGAAGCATAGATCTGAATTAATTCTTCGACTTACTCAGTCTCTCATTCTTTAAGCGCGACGAAGAGTCTCAGGGAAATCAAACGTCAACCCTGTTACTCTTGTAGTTGACGAGATGACGTCACGTAGGGTATCTCACGAAAATACACTGGACGACCCATCCGCGTCGTCCGACGGGTGAAATCGTCGAATTTACTTAGGCGTACAAGGCCAGAAAATGGCAAGGTTACTCGTGAACGAGCGTCGGGACGCTCGTACTTCTTCGTTAATGGTAGTAACATCCCTAAAAATCGGTAACGAGATCCCTTGATGACTTCAAATAACGACAAGGCTCATACCGGCCCGTTACGATTTTCATCCCCTACATAACGTACGTGTGTATATATATATATATATATATATATATATATATATATAAACTTTGACCTTAAGAGGGTTTCTACATTTGTCCAATGAAATTTTGTACTTTGGGACGATTAATTTACTTGTTGTGTTGTTCTAGATGGTAACATGGAAATCATTTACGTGGTATCCCTAGAGAGGCTTTTTCATCATAAGGGATGAAAATGATGGAGAGGAAAAGATGAAAAAAAAAAAAATGAAAATTAAGAGCCAACTATTCTTCGAACGTGGACGGTAGCCCTAATCTTTATTGTAACGAAAGCCGTTAAGGCAGGGTGCGAGCCTGATGGCGCAGATGCTTCTCATTACGCCATCAAGAAGTTCGACTCTTAACTCGTTTCACGGCTGGAAATAAAGGATGCTGTGTGCTTAAGATTTTTACACCAAGATCGTCTTACCACGCTTTATGTCCCACTTAAGGACCTAAACAACCACGTGCAATGTGATGGATTCTCCTTAAGAGGCATAACAAAGTCCCATTGTACAAATTTATAGGATTTTACAACAACAACAATGCATACAAAGCAGATTGATAGACAGAACGATCGATGTGAATGAAAGATAAAATGGTCCAGTGCAACCAAATGGTTCCTCCCTATGAAACTACCGGATAGTTTGATAGTCCGGAAAAGGGTTGTACATCAAACGCTAGCAATTAACGTCGACGCCAGTGTTACGTCTGAACATGCACATAGGACTCACAGGGTGTCGTATACGGTTTTTACCTAAATAATACAAAAATGAACCCCGTACAGTCCCTGCAAAAAAAGTACAGTCTTACCGATAATTTTCAATTATACAATGACGGATATTCCATACCACGTGACAATGGGTCTCGTATATACCCAAAGTAAAATCATGGAGCAAGTCAGTGTAAATATATGAAACACCCGGTATGCAATTTTCGGTGGTGGTTTGTACCTACGAGGTGGGGATGTAAATTTGCATTGAACGAAATGAGGCGCTATGGGGCATTCCAGTCCGAAGTTAATAGCTTCCCAACGATTAACTGTATCTCCCTGACTCTCACCATATCTCCCCAATCTCTCTCACTCTCTTTCTCTCATATGCTGATAGCAGCCAGCACAGTAACAACCAAGCCCTAGCCAGTATACGGGACACACTCTCTCCTCTCTCTGGCTCTCGTTCTCTCCATCGCGTATCCCGCGCCATACTATCCCCTAATAATGTATGTCCCAAAGGCTGCGAAACAACTGACACGACCGGGAGCACTTGTGCTGGGATACTTGAATAATAGTGACGCGATACGAATAATTAAAAAAAAAATTAACGACATAGCCAGGGATAGAAATTTTTTTGTTCATTTCAAAAAATAACCAAATCAGCCGCCACTAAGAAATTTTACAAGTCCCCGAGGAGGGTTGCGAATTTCGATCGTGGTCCAGCCAATAGTTTCTAGGCGACCAAAGGCACTATAGGAGGTTATAGAGCATAATTTAGTGGACAGTTTGATATACAAACAATCTTTAATGAAATTCTTGGTGTTCATTAATAACGCATTACAGCCTCGTGGCGCCGGCGTTCGTGTTCCCCGACGCCTCCACTCCACTAATACCATCCTGGTCGCTTACGTAATACTGCGAACGAGCATCTTCGAAATACGCATACTGTACCATTTTGGGTAACTCCTCGTATTTAGAGTATTATAGTCAATAAGTTAGTGATAAAACAATTCAAGTCTGATAATTGATAATAATTATTTTATCGGTGACGTGAATATCGTCTAATTTTCATGGGGATGATAGTTAGGGGTAGGGGAGGGGGGGGGGGTGAGAAAAAATTTTTTTTTCCCGTATTAAATAATTTGACATTATTATTAGACTAGCTTAACGCGTCTGGTGAGAGTGCATTATTTGTAGCACCCTGTAGGTAATACTGTGAGACAGGCAGGTAGAATATTAGTAAGGGATGGCGAGGGATGTCAGGGAGGGTGAGAGGCGTGGTTGGGTTTCACGCGTGATTAAATTCGCGTGCCGGGGGTAAATTTATGATCGGGTGAGTTTTGCGGGCCTAGGCGAAGTCTCTTGTATTATTATATAATTAATTAAATAATTAAAAAGCGCGTCGCGACGCCCGCGGAATCTATGTAAACCATCAGTGATGAATGCTGCCACTGTGATTCCGCGACACGAAGTGTCCCGGTGCCCTTACGTCTCTTTATTACGCAATTTCGAGGCATGACACAAACGTATTAAGTGCGTCCAGATATGAAAACGCTCCCAGAAGGTCGCCAATCCAATTTCGTAATGACCAGCTAATTTCAGCCCTTCATCCATTCACGTTTAATACACATTTAATTAGCAGTCCAGGTATATGATATCATTAATAAAAAAAATCAGAGTGCCAAATGACTCTACACACATGGATACTGATAACCGACACGTTTCATTGAAAAAAAGAAAAAAATTCCATCTATAGCATAAAACAACAGCCAGCATCCCCTAGTCATAGATGATCAACACCCCAGGTGCAGAATGGACCAAAGACTATATATACCATTATAGTCGTGCGAGGCAACCCTTATCAATTATATTATCATGAAATCCTCTTGATTGCCTTTTTTCATTAAACGGAATTACTCCACGACGTTGGTGACAATTAGAGGTGGGTAATTTTGCCAGTGGGTGGTAGAAGTGGCGGAACGCTATAGTAATGGGGTTCGCCACTTTGGTCATCCCTTCTTCGAGGGTGGTGTCGAAACAAAATAAAAAAAGAATAGAGAGAGAGAGAGAGAGAGAGGAATTAAAGACCCACCACAGTGGACGGTGGTCAAACCACTTGCTAATGCACTCCCTCGCTCTTCCTGTCCCGTTTTCTACCCTCTAGAGCCAACCAGCCCTACATGAACTCAGTCATACAATGGAACACTGGCGCTCGTACAGACGTATCTGCAGCCTTTTATTCGGCGACCACGTGGGATTCATAAAGCAGCCATGAAATATCGTAGCTAAGTAAGTTGCCTCGTTTAGCACGATTTGAGCTACGTGTGCACAAATGTACGCTCTTGTATAATGTATTTTACGTTAGAACAAGCGACAGTGCTATAGGATGAATGGAATAAAGAAAAGAGACATCCAGATCATTTTCGTCACGTAGGGTTTCCTCATTCAATGGTAAATTCATCGGTTACAATATCAATTGACAAACACGTGTTGACAGTTGTCACTATTATTATCATACGAGAACTAATAATTACGTCGACAACCAGTAAGCATATATAGTTACGTGAAAGGGGGGTGCGGCATTTATGGTATAATAATATAATTATAGGATTACATTGCCACGGAGCATGTGACGCTATTTCCGGGTGTCTATAAATCAAGTTGCCTTATCATAAAGGGATGTTGGATGTAAATGGCAGGGGGAGAGTAGCGTAAGAGAAGAACGTTTTAAAACCATTAGCGACATTAACTAGCGGGGTTAATGATAGTGGAGGGGGAAAGGGGTGGGTGGGAGGACAAGGCTTCTTGAACGGACGCGTAGGAATTTCATTAGGGAAAAGAAACGACAGAGAGGATCATACCGAGCTACCATGTGCCATACGTGCTAATGGTGGATGACGACATACGAGTGTAACCATAGAAAGAGAATGATGCACTATGGGAACGAACAACAGTTGTAGCCAGGACAGGGGTAAAATATCCAATTAGCCGATTGTTTGATAACGGACTTGATTAATGTGTGTATGATCTATCGATTACCAATTTTCCGAGTAGAGTTATTCGGCGCTTAATTGTAAGGTCTATATAGGTACGGCTAATTAGGGCAATTAATTAAAAAAATCGAGGATCGACCACATACGGTACCGCGAGGAATGAGCCATCGGGTGGTTAATTATTTTTCGTTTACCTTGTGAAGTCGCTGGCAAGTATCTTGAGATTATTATGGGGGTTGGTGCATAAGGGTAGGTTGTCGAAATTAGACAGTGTATAGCCTTTTAGTGGGAGTCTGGTGGGTGGTTAAGGGGGTGTGCTTTGTCATGGGGTGGGGGGGGGGTGAGTGTTTCTATAGGGTGGTCATACGTACGGCTATCGCATGTCGCTATGGATAATAGTTCGTTAGTCCCAGAGTTCAGTTTAGCTAATGAACCGACGGTGGCAAAAGATGGACGTACGTATAACGTGCTTGGGTATATATATGTATATACTTATAGTTAAAGGTCCACTCCCGCTATGGTCCACCTCCCCATAGCGGGGGGTCTGACACGGAATGACAATCAAGTTTTATATTAATGTCTGTTTGGGCTGCACCCACCCATACGGGATGAACATTCATTTAATCAAACGGTAGCTCTAACGTGATTACTTATTGCACATTCGCGTTATTCTCGCACGCGTGGGACATGATTCAACAATTCCCAAATGTAATCGCGTTATGGCTTGGACTGACCGCTATAGGGGTATGTATATACGTATGTATACATAGGCTGGATGTTAATAGGATAATAGTTTTATTTTACCGTTCAGTATTTATTTCCATTCTGATTCTCCCTGACAACCCCTTTTATACCTGCACGCCTATGGGTAGTGTTAAGGGTAGTATTTCGTCGACAGGATACATCGCCGGGGTGAAGCAATAGGATCGGTTGGCGAAGCGCGAAGAAAAGTCAATAGGAAATAAGAAATGGCAAGGGGGTTGTGGTCAGCACTTAAGGGTAGAAACGGTCAGTTCGAAGGGTAGATAGATACACGCTGAGGATTGAACTTTTTAATTCAGTCCCATCCGGTCGGGGGACACTTCGTGAGTGACCTCAGGGGGTAGTTTGCACGTATCCAGAGCGTCACCATTCCCGCATCGGTGGCTAGCACCCCTAGGACAGTCCAAGGGTGGTTCGGGGTGCAAGGGACCTCCGAGTATTCACTATTCCATACATACTGTGCGTGTCCGTGAATGGGTGCAGGAACTCGTATGCCGTAAAGATCGGCGAGGAGTAATGCCGGACGTGGTTGGCGGACACGGGGGTTGGATACGAGGGTGGTGGGAGGGTTGGGATGGACGATATAGAATTTTAATATACTGCTTTACGAGCGCGATTGTCCGCCATTTTACGGGCGTTATAGGGCGGCCATTTGAATTCTTAGATCTGCATACTTCGCGGAATTGCGTGGTGACTATGGGTGTCCATAGGAGGCACTTTCCACCCTTACAACTGGGACTTCGTCTCTCGTCACTGATGAGGGCGCGGACAACGTCACTGCTATCCCTTTACGCTGGGCATTGCCACTACTACTCCTGATGCTGCCATTATTTAACAGCACCCCTTTCCCCATTACCATAGCTGCGCGCGGACATTCAAATATCTCGGTCGCCTCTCTATATTATGGCTTAATAAAATAATAATATACAGCCTCTCTCTCGGCAGGCTCTTTACGTATATACTATATATATATATATATATATATATATATATATATATGCGTACGTACGTGCTCACGTATTCGTCCCACCTATCAACTTCATAATAAAGTTCCTCAAGCGTCGAGGATCTGCCGAGACGCGTCATATGGACCCATTTGATTATCATAGAATTCTAGTTTTCTTTGATCCACACAACCGACTATGTCGAGACAAAACATACTCGTTTTATCTCATTATCAAAGTCACCTCACGCTTCACTGAACCTCTAGACTGTACAGGAATACCCGTATGTATATCTATACGTAGCAAGATACAGATACAGTCTGTTTTGGCGATGGCAAATAAGCCTAAAAGTAGTTGGCGGTTCCTTGCCCAATTTAGCATCCCTTAATCGCTCCTGAGAAGAGAAAGGCATCCCTTAGGCAGCAGCGGTAATCGTCCGGGCGATGCGGAGAGGAAATAGCGCCGATCCTCACCGTGAGCGCGATATAAGCCGTATCAGTTATAATTTACAATGTTATGGCGATTTTATGTATATCTTGCCGCTGTAGCGCGGAGCGTGGAGAAGTATTATTTAAATTAAACGGGGCTAAACTAAGCGAACGGGGCATCGAAGTGGCGTTGGCGTCGACCGACGTTGCCTCTTTCCTAGGTTCGTATACGTATACGAGATACGTATACTATAGTGTATGGGAAGGGTAGGTTGGCGGAGGTGGTAGGTTCACTGTGAGTGAGGGTGGCCGCGGAGGTATGCAAATTATTATCGCGGGGCGATAATTTAAATGCATATTTCGCCTCCTATATCATTTTATTATTGCCAGCCAAGTTAAGTCAGTCCGTGGCCCCGTGCCCATTTACCCTAGGCGGTGGCTACCCTCGGAGAACCCACCCCCTTTTCTCTACCCCCCCTCCCCCCCTGGTATTACCTACCGCCACGTATTAGAACCGCTATCGAAGCGTTTTCCCGTATAATCCTTATTGTTACTGGCTGCTCCGGGATAATATCCTGTCGAGTAATGGCTGCCGAGGCGAGATTAATATTACTGAGCTAATTGTGTACTCCGGAAGGATCTTCTTCTGCGTTATATTCACGGTAAAGATTCCTGGAGACTAAATCTCATTTTCTCTCTGAGGTTGCTCTGGACCTGATGTTTATATATCTTATATCTCAGGGTCTACTTAAGATACCCATTGTCACTTATTTTCTTACCTTTTTACATCGAAAGAATTTTCAACCCCTATTATCGGTACATGCTGTACGGTGGACTTGGGATAATTGTGACGTCATGTCTTAGATTGGTCGGTAAAAATATATGTAGGTTGGTACCACGTGGAACAGATAGGATTTTACAATTTAAAGGAGGGTTCAACCTGGACATTGCAAGACTTACGCAAAACGAAGAAGGGTTCAAGCCCGGGGGTAGTATTTTAATTCCTGACCGTTATCGCGGGTAGAGGGGTTCGGGTCAGCCGCGAAAGATACATGTAAGTTGACCCCGCCCTCGGGACCTTTCTGTACGCTTATGAATATTAATTTCACCTACCAAAAGTCTCCCGGCGCTACCCCTTCTGTATGGACAAGAACAAATTAAATCTTGCCCCTTTCGTATATGTTTTATCGTTTATTCCAAAAGCGCCATAGTCGGTATCACGGGGGTTCTTTAAATTGTAAAAATGAATCGATTCACCTTTGACAGTTTAATGTGAGATGCACAGTCGGTAAGGTAGTTTTCTACAGGTATCTATACGAATTACCGAAATCTGGCAAAATTTTCGTATTTTCTAGAAAGTCAATCTTCTACCCACTCTTGTGGCTTCTGAGAGGGATGCAAACAGCACAGAGAGATTTCTCTCTCGGCTACACGCAGCCTCCCAGAATTCAGCCGTTTCATAACTACAGATATAACCGGGAGTTAAAACCGCAGCACGACTGTCGTATCTTAGAGGTTCTAGCAGGGTGCCGGGTTCTACTCTTGCCCTCTCACGAGAGGGATCTTATTATCAAACTAAATCTCATCCCCGAAACAAGTATAGCAGTAGAAACCCTCTCCTTGCACCTTCTCTCCCCTTATCCCACCCTTAGCACGATTCCTCGAGTGCTCGACTACATCGCAACTCCTCTACATTTTCAGGCACTACACCCTTAGCTACACTTGCCATTGCTTTTCCTCCGGTCCACAATTTTCTCTATCTCTTACAGTTGCTCATACACTTTGTAACCATCCACCTACCGCGTAGAGTTTCTATTTATTCTGTGTGCTAGCTAAAACTTCACCGATATAGGGGATGTCAGTTTACATAAGGACGCGGAAGTCTTAAGACAGCTTGAATATCTGGAGTTCAGATTTTTGAAACTTCCTCTATCTGCTATCGCTAGGCAACATTAGACCGGAACATGGTACCATTTCGTACAAGAAGTATGATACGTACGAATACGTAGGCTGTATATAAGAGCCAGGATACCCGATCGAATGTAAGTCGAGAAACGCTTTGGCGAACTGAAAAATGTGACTGTAAAATACAACCATAAATATGGCGGCAGCTTTTGAAAAATATCCGGGTAAATTGAATAGCGAGTGAACTTTGATACGTAGGTAGGTAGGTAGGTAGGTAGGTAGGTAGGTAATAGCTATATACGAGTAAGGGAAGGTGGCGAATGGCGCTCGCCAGTCGGTGGTTGATGGTGTTTTAGGGTTGGGTTGAATCGAGAATGGTAGGAAGGGTAGTCAAAGGGGGAGACTACTAAGGGGTTGCGTGGGGTAAAATCGGCCGGAGCGTGTGTAGGTACTTAAATGTCCCACTATTTGTCGTGTGTCAAACCGGCCGTTATCATCAACACGCCACTCGTTATGCAACCACGTTTCGCAAACTCCGCAGGGAACGGAGATCTCTGGTTTTCAGTGAGGGGTGGGTTGATAGGTCCACACCCCAAAACATTCATTCAGGTGGGTCCGGAGTGCTTTAGGAGATTTTTCAAAATATCCATCAAAAACCATCAACCACCCTCCGCCCCTCCCCTTTCAACCCTCGTCTCATGGTACTCATATATACCCCATTCAAAACGTCATACCTCCTACTACCCTCATGTCATATAATATCCAGAGTCATTCGCACTGAGAGAAAATATTTGTCTCCCGTTAATTTTTATCCATTTGCATAACTGGGGGGTTGGGTTGTCCCGCGAATTCCTTGCATGGAATTTCCAGGGCTCCCGAGCGTCCTACTGCTCTATGATACGAGGATATGGAGGAGCAACGTCAAACATTAGCTGTAATGTTCCCGCACGGGAATGCTGCTACATCAGCCTGTATAAAGTGGCTATTTGTTACGTTATTACACGCCTTTTTGATGCATCGCGCACAACCCACCCGCCAGTCGGAAAGCTTCCACGTATTTTCTAGCCGAAGCCCTTTATTTTTTTTTCTGGTATATTTTGATATTTTTACCATCTCCCTCTCTCTCTCTCTCTTTCGTTCACTCAGCCCTTTGGGGTAAGCACGTGCTCCTAATGTCAGTCGATTTAAAATACAAATTCTCGCGATCCGTATCCGAGCGCTTGGTTTTCTTTGGAATTCGTCGTGACGCGTGAAGAAAACACATGGAAACGCGTGGTACACAATGGTAACGATGAAAAATTGCAGTGAGCGTAAAATTGCATTCTGGGTATATTTTATGGA
The DNA here is from genome assembly GCA_030142615.1 of Syrista parreyssii. Lineage (NCBI taxonomy): Eukaryota > Metazoa > Arthropoda > Insecta > Hymenoptera > Cephidae > Syrista > Syrista parreyssii. The sequence continues at coordinate 1,406,828 of JARQTG010000345.1, forward strand.
AAATCTTAAAAATATCATATGTATAAAATTAGCTATATGTATTTTTTCATGCGCGTGCATTCCTCCCGTATCTCGTCTTTTTATTTGGATATACAGGGTGAAAAACAAGTAGCCCAACTAGCAATAGGAACAATGGGAAATCGAGGGATTTCTCCAAGTCCCCTTTATACCGTGGAGTCTAGGGTTGAATATCTTTGATTAACGAGCGCGACACTGGATATAGAGCACAGACCAATCAAACCCCTCAGATACACTCGGTCGCACCCCACTAAGAAATATCGCGATGGGTAATTTATAACCGATAGCAAAAACCGGCGAGAGTCATCGGGAAACCGGCCAGAAGAGGCATCGGGTTCGAACAGTTAACCACCGTTATGAATGGCTCCTATTTATTACGTATAACGATCCGACCCCTTGTACTATAGACCAACCATACTATACAATATTAACTATTTCTTCCATTGCGGAAAATACACTAGTCACTATGCTAAGAACAGAACCCTTGAAGACCTTAGTAAAAAAAAAAAAAAAAAAAAAAAAAAAATCCCTAGAAAATTCAAAAGGTGAACTGTGATATTTCTTGCGAGAATAATAGATACGGCTAATATCATTTGGTCCTGAGAAAGAGTCAGCTTTGAACTGATATCTGGTATTGCCTGTTCACAGTGATACATGGGCTACGACAACGTCCCATATATTTTCTTGATCGCCGTGGAGTTGGTAGTACTGTATATATGTATGTGTAGTAGATATGGATAAAATTGTATGCTACCCATGTATAAGGGTGTCGTCGCTATAGGTCGGACTGCTATGGGCAATCCGAAGGAAAGCCTAGGAAAGGCATCCACGGGAGTAAATTGTGAATATGATAATGTGAGCCCACAATCCGATTCGGTATTTTACTGGCGTTTTTCCGATTGCCTGCCTATTTGTTTGAGGAGCTCTAGTCTCACTGCGACAGTCTGACGAATGGGGGATATTCTCTACTTCATCCGATCACTGAGCCTTAGATGTATATATATGTATATGTACAGAGGGTGTGTATATAGATATTTTTACTGGTCCGCGAATGTGTCTGAGTTAAGGGTGCATTTTTCATTTCGTGGCTGTCGCGCTTCGCGATTTGTCGAAAGAAATAAGAGGCACGAATTTCGAAGGGTGTAAAGGGAAGAGCGTGTAAGGAATGGATAAGATGGAAAAATTTTTGAAAAATTGTAAACAACATTTTTATATTTTCTTTCTTTCGGTTTTAAGGGTTGATTGGATATCTCAGGGTACGTTTAAGGTATCGCTGTCATATATATATATATATATATATAGGATGAAAGAGAAATGAGAAAAAAAAGGTCCATTAAGAGACGGAAAGTAGGTGGTAGAATGCGTCCCTGCAAGATGGCGTCATTTTCCAAGCCATAAAGATCGGATATTACGGGAATTATTCAGGATAATTTAAATTGATGTATCAATTCCTGGAGACTCGAATGGCTGAACGCTATGGAGTGTATATACATATATATATCCACGTCTTCTTTTAGTTCCTAAAGTACGACGGAGACAGAGGGTATACCCAGGAAAACAAGAATATAAATTACTAACAGATACTATAATTTAAATTGCCTGGGGTTCGATATCGTGTACGCCTCTAGCGCTATGCTCGACGCACCTCGTAAAATTCAAATAGGCAGCCATTACTCATAACCACGAGATCGTTACTTGAAATGCTGCCTGTTCAATTTCCTTAAAAAAAAAAAATAATAAAATGACAGTCCTCTACCTATCATCCAAATTAAGGTTCTCAGTCGGGGTTTTTGTCAGTCTGTAGAAACTTTTCTGACAGAATCACTCGCGAGTCGAGTCACACGCGCCGCACAAATTAGTCACGGATTCCGAGCAAACGGAATATTTGAGGTAGTGGCGTATAGCGCCATTAAGTGTAAGGCAGGTGGATGTATTAGGAAGCTGAGAGAGAAGATATAGAAGGCAGAGGTTATAGGTCGTGAGAGGATGGGGTGATAATGTATCGAATGACTGACACCTCATACTAACAAAGTCTGACTTGTGTCAAGTGGTATCCACTGGCAGCCATTTTGAAAGAAATAAACACACGTGGCAACATTCCGTGCACGTATGTTGCGAAGAAATGATACCAACCATAAAACTATATACAGTTGGTATAGTTTGTCCTAGTATAGGTTAGGTTCTATTAATTCTGATACAACCCTTAGAAAAAGAATCCAGCATTTGGTGTAAAAGCTTTGTTTACTGTACTCGGCTATCTGAGAAGGGATTCGATTACTCATTTGTGTATAGGGTTGATTTTTCAGTGTTGAATATACCGGGTAGGTATTCGGTCTAATAGGTAGGACAGCATAGGAGTGGCGAATGATTCAAGGGTAAATATAATTACAGGTAATAAAGCTTCGGTTTGGCTATCATTAAGTTCATTAATCAGCCGGTTTCGGTTGGAGATAGATAACGTTGAAAGTGAATGTTGGCAAAGGGGTGAGATAAATTTTTTACCCTCCACGCTGTAATTTAACATCGTTATTTAAAGCCTGATAACTTTTATTCGGCACCACCATTTTGTATTGGGCATTTATTTTGGGGGTGCGAGGGATATGGTTTGATTGGGGGTGTACTGGATTTGTTTTAAGCTTCTTGTCACAGGGTGAGCTTTAATTGATCCCCGTCGATGTAGGGGTTGACCGCGAGGGTGTTAGGCTGAGAAACAATAATAATATCTGACAATAGGAATAATAATCATAATACCGTAAGAATTGTTTTGGCCAAAGGTCCGAATGATCGCACATCCCCATTATGAGCTTTGAGACAGAAACCATTAGACGGAATTCATCCCTTATAGGGAGCCAATCATAAATAAGTATAAGCACATAAGCAGGGAAAATTTCATCCCCTATCGAGAGCGGACATCATACATCATTGTTGGTAGCATACGTCCCGTATAAATACAACTGTTTTCTGAACACGTAGACCGAATCCACGGTTGGGCACAGTTTGGGTTGGGTTGGGTCAGAGTACAGGAGAAGGAAACGATTTTCCTGTGGGCAGGAAGGGTAGCGGGATGACGTCTTTGATACTCAGGGGGATGAAATTCCAGTGACAGAATCGTGGGAGAGAAATGACAATATCGCCGATACAACCCACCCCCTCCGCACGGCTGGAAGAATCCGGCATTAGGCATGATGTATGGTTCGCCTTGCAGACAGACCCGAGTAAAGCAACACGATCCACTCTAACCATCGGCAACCCCTCCTTAGACAACCCCTCTCGAGCCACCCCCTTGGAATTTCGTGCGCGGTATATTGATGCTGGTTATCCAGCCGTTTCGAGGATTTTCTACCCTTAAGGCGAGGAGGGTAAATTTTCGACGCGATAGTCTGTTATTTTGTGTGTGATGTGTTGTTACGTGAGAATTGTGGATTTTTAATTATTGGTTTTCTGGGGAATATTTTTTCTTACTTGATTTTTCAACATTTTCTTTAGTTGGTGTCTGCTTAATACCCCGGCAGGTCTTTCTTGTTACCGACTGTTTTACAGGCGTCGATTTTCCTCCACATTAGCTACCGACTTCGAGACCCTTTTCTTTCCCTTTTCCCTACCCTTTCGCTTCGCCCTCACTCATCCTGAGTTACCCTCATCCAGCAATGGTTTAATTGAATTCCGATTATCCAAAGATGTTTCTCTCGACCCAGTTCCCGGTGCTCCTAAACCATGAATCAAAAACAGCCGTTTCTCTGCGGACGACGTAATTATTCAGATTTCGATTGCGCATTCGAATATGGATGATTGATCTGGAGTTTCTTGTCAATATTGAAATGTTGGGCGACATCTGTGCAGAGCACCCTTAACGACATGCATCCCCTCGAACGATAAATCACAGTATAAAGTCAACCAACCGCAAGAATATTAAAAACGATTTTAAAAAATTTTGATCCTCTTTTATCTTTGCACCCTTATTTTCTACAGGAGGTTTAATTTCGTAAACTGAAGTTGGAAAATCGTTTCGTCTCGTACAGGTGTATCATAACGAGGCAGAAGGAATGAGTATGGCCCCACCCCTATACTCACCCTCCACCCCTTCCACAGACTGAGAACAAAGCTCGAGAGAGCACGCGAAATCCCCGTCGACACGCATTTGCACCCTTAACAAAATCGCCCATAATTTCAGCCACGGGCGACGCGTTCGCGTCCTGGGGTTAAAGTCGCCAGAAGAAAAGAATTGGTATTCCGCTAGCGTCCTCCCGGGCGGCACGAGAACTAGTTGTTAAGTCGGTGCGATGTCCAAAGCCGGCAAAGAGAAAAAAAAGAAGGAAAGAAAAAAAAAATAAAAGATTCCACGAGCAAATGTAATCAATCCCGCTGAGCTAGCCAACTGGGGGGTAGTAGGTTCTTCCGGCTCGTTTTCGAGGGATGAAATGCTAGGTCGAGCTGTCCATAGGAATAAAGCGACACCAACTTCTGTCGAGGAAAGTGCCCAGCGGAAGGAAGAAAGAGGAAAAAAAAAAGCAAAGATCAGTTCCTTTTTGTAGTCCCACCAAAAGCCGGATAAAAACTTTTCCATGAACGCAAGAGTTTTCTGGCAAAGGGTGTGTGGGTGGTATTTTTTATCAAAGCAAAGTGTCGAAGTAGGACTTGTTCTAATGCGGTAAGGGATGAAAAATTTTCTGAGCCGGTTGAGCGGCACTGGACCCTTTTCAGTAAGGGATGATTGTAACGTCATTGGCACACGGTCGCATCTATAAATCAAAGCTCTGGAAGGAAAGATCTAAAAACCGCAACCCCCATCCACCATCCCTCTGGATGGCGAGAGAAATCTAAGGTGAGGGCAGTAGAGGTAGGGATGACATAAAGAATGGAATGAGGCAACAATCACTCCGTGGTTTCCTGCCCTTCGAGGACTCACCCTTCGAGTTTTCTCCTTCGGTTATTATTTCCATCTTTAATTTAAATCGTTTGATTGTCCCCAAACGCAAAGGGTTGTGCGACTGACGTGGACTGATGAGCGTAGGAATCAAACCAAAGGTTTGACTGAGGTCTCACCCTCTCTCCGAGATAGGGTAGTTACTCACCCACCACCCATCGTAAACCACCCCGTCCAACCATCCACCTCGTGGTCTCTTTGAAAGATTATTGTTGCGCGGAAACGAGGGTGAAATTTCAAAATTGTTACCCGACCCTTCCAGTCCAATTTTCAGGCTGATTTGCCTTCGACCTTAGGTGCCTCATTTCGTCCCAGTTATAACAACCGACTTTTCCACTCGGTATACCAAGGAAATCAATACTGCTAACCGTGCAGACAACAAAAATTGTAATTTAAAAAAATTAATTTCCTCATAAATACTTGGAGAACGCACCACCCGGTATAATTTCCCAGGACGACGTAAAGTCCGGAGGATCGCCAGGACGTCATCCAGTAAAGTGCTGCATCCTGAATGGGAGATGATACGCCCACTGCTAATTGCATTATAGATCCTCGCACAGTTCTCTATGTTCTCACACCTACCCCCTGTCTAAGGGTGGCTTGATTAAAACTTGATTGCATTATCCAAGGCGCGATTCTTATGCGTGACTCCTTTGCAGACACTTGAGAGTGTGTCTTCGATTTCCTGTCTGCGATACATCTCCAAGTGCTTTCCACGAGGTTGCAAGGTGTTGAATATGCCAGAATACAAGGGCTGCGAGAAACAAGGGTTGGTTTTGTCGAAAAGTCGTCGAAGGTATCGAAGAGTGTTCGGGACGTTATAAGGGTTGGTGGAAGAGTAGGTGGAGGGTCCGATACCGGGAAAGGATCACCTGTTGCTCGGGAACGATGGGGTTGGGGTCGAGGGTTACAGTTCGAAGGCCATTCAGGAATTCTACGAGGGGGGTGGAAACAACCCTCGATCGGTTGTGTAGTGGGCAGCGAGTGGCTATATTCCTGGGAAACGCTATGGGAATCACCCTCGGCGCTGGAGAGGAAGGCACAATGGACACGGTTTAAAGGGGAGGCTCGAAAAGCACCCTCTGGAATATCGCAGGGGCTTGACCGAGTTCGTAGAGAGGGATGGACTGCGGCCATTTTTACTTATCCCCATAGGGGTTGAGAATTATTCATAGTGTCAAAAAGGTTATGCACTGGACACATGGGGATTTACTGACACGATTTTTACACACCCCCTACAGACTTTGGTACAATAATTTCACCCTTACAAAAATACACGACTACCTCTTCATTGCAATTATAATAATCTTTGTCTTTCTGTAAAAACACTACGTACAATACACGGAGAAAGTGCAGGAAAGAAATAAACCACCAGAGACAGAATCACCAACAGGGTAGTCTTTCTAGGTCTAAGGGATGGGATTCCCATGGGATCCGTGCGAATGAGACTGGAATGCTTTATGAGGGGTTCTGACCGGCGACTTATGGTCAGGCCAATGACGTATTACCAGGAAACAGAATTACCACCCTCGATATCCACTAGCATTTTTAGATACGCACCTAACTATACCACCTACCCCTATTTTTCCTCAAACGTGAATTTTCATTGCCCAAAAAAAAAAAAAAAAAAACCATAAACCATTACCCCATTCAATTTAGATCAGTGCCGACACAATGCTTGTTACATACATACACAATACTTTGATCCCCCCTTATATCCTCATGTTCGTGAACACTTTTTTTCCCCATTACTTCCCCATGCATTCCAGTACGCATCATACGTGTCAACCCCTGGGAATTTTCTATACGGGACGCACATGAAAATCAAGGCAAAAGGCCAATGGGATTTCATGCGGATTGTCAGACACATAGGTAAAGTTCGTACCTTCCGTTTACGCAATTTCCCTCATTCTCCACCCCCATTCACATACTACACGTAATACATTGATTTACCATTTTATATTCCAATTAACATTTATTCCAATCACGATTATCAATACCTTCTACTATCAACAGGCAAATGTAATAAACGATAAATACCTGTCTCTTCATATAATATACAAGGTGTACAATACGTAACGGGAATGAAGTCCCATTCACATAACGACAGTATACCAAATGAATATCGACCCTGGGACTACAGATAAATCATAGGCTATAGGTAATTCAAGTAGCCATCACGTATTCAGGTTATCATTCAAGATTACAAGGCATTAACATAATTGATAATGACAGTCAATCAAAATTTATAGTAACAGTTTTTCCGTAATAATTCTAATGACAATCACTGTCGCTTGTACGTCAATACACAGTGAGCAGGTTTAAGGGGTGTACACGTACTTTACGCACAGGGCTGCATGGGGAATATAGAAGGGAAGCCATGCAGGCTTTAGTATACTTTTACGCAACGCACGCACTATACATACATTGAACCCCTTGAATGAGTGAGGTGTCAGTACAGTAAGTATATCTATATACAGTACCTCTGTAGGGTTCAAAGTGCTACTTTTGCATAATACTAATCCACCTGTTGACTATCAATAACGACCCCTATACCAATCTTATAAAAACATACATTATTGGAAAGCAAGTCTCAATACCATCCAACGGTAAAACAGCGTTTGAATAAAAATGATATATTTTCTAAAAATAATTTTAACAGATTCTCAATCAAATCATGAACGGATCGAGTAAGCGGAAAAAGTGCATGGAGACGAATCGAGAGGCTACAGGGGGTAAACCAGACCAGTAGCATAGCGCAGTAGGAAATGGTAGAAGCGTAGAAAAGAAACGAGCCCATTTTGATAATGGGTCTCTGTCTCTATATAGGAGGCCAACACTCTATAAAGCTCTGTAGGGATTTGGTAGGCTATCGTCACCGGCTTTCGCTGAAGCGGATGTACCCCCATGGTATAAGAATCCAGCAGTGCTTTATTTTGTACCCAGGTCACTTCCCTTGCACAGACTAAAGATTTGCAGACCGACTGAAGCATTACGGTGGCCATAACCTCGTTTGAAGAGATTGATAAATACCTGTTATATAATTTCCAGGTCATCTTCGAACTATATAATTGTCAGATTGGACCAGTAAAAAATATTTTCTGGTGTGGTATTTATTTTTGATATTACTTAATATATCCTAACACTGACTATATACGAGTAATACCTGATGCCTCGTGCTCTGTGCGTCGTAACTACTGAATGATGCAAAGGACTTGGCTCTTTTATGAAAACGAGGCAAATTCGCAGGGTTTCTAGCAGCGAAGGTTAATTGTAACGAATTCAGCGTAGCGACAGTCGCGTCGTAGGGGTGGGTGAGGGGGGGGGGGTGGTTGAGGGTTTAATAGGATAAGCTAATTGTGGGGTATTGGCTAAGAAGTCGCACCAAGAGAGACGAAGATAAAAGGAACGAGAGAATTCTCTCTCCCTGGCGCTTGGATCGTTAGCAGTTGGCAGCCCTGCGGAATCACAATGTCCTTTCTTACACTCATCTCCAGAAGGACTCCTCTCTATTTTCTATGCGCCATGTTACTTCGACTGCGATGACTCCGCTGCGGTTTTTCTTACTGAGTTACTTGTGGCTAGCACAGCTGTATATAAACTGAAGTAGCACTGGGAGGAATATTAAGGTAGTTTTTGTAAATTTGAGAAGAAAAAAAAAAAAAGTTGGTAAATAAATTTACCACGCGATTATAGTAAACTCCGATTAACCAGTGTACAAGATGGCGACCGTACAATTAATCAAATTAAATGAGACTCTCCGGAGACGTAATAATAAGTAATGAGCGAATGGCCATCAGTCGAGTGTCAGGATCTTTGTTCGGTTGTCCTGAGGTTACTTCCGGTTACCATGAAGGGTCGCAATCATCCTGACCACCTACCTGGAAGGTTTAACGAGTAAAAAGGTGCGGTCCTGCTATTATTTTATTAACCAAATGATAAATTGCCCGTGGACATATAGAGACCAACCTGCTAGCTAATCCAACCGGTACCACTGCCTTTCTATGTACACGTCCCGTCAGCTGTCAGTGACTGTCACGATGTCAGGATGTCGCTGTCCGGTTTGCTCTGTATGTCCAGTGGAGCCACCCACTAAACAAATGATTTCCCTGGGCATAATCGCGCATTAGCCCAAGTCACGAAGACCGCAGGCACACCTGGCGAAAAGTAATGTGCCTGACAATCAGGAATTCAGTGTGCAAGGATGGTTGGGTTAGAGAAGTCAATATGAAAATAATAAACCGAGTGCTCCGTAGGTACTGAAATATCGACTAAAGATTGATCGAAGAAAATAAGAAGGAAAAAGAAAGAAGAATAAGAGAAGAAGGAAGTATTTCCCGTCGTCGCTTTATACCGGAGGCTTAGATTAAGTCCACCAAGAAAAATCTATCCAGGCAGCCTTTCCACCCCCGTGTGGATCAGCCAGTAGGTAGCTAAGGGGTGGATGGGTGGTTGAGTAGATAGGGAGGGTTGGAGTGGCTGAAGAAAAAAAAAACCTGGCAATATGGGTGTTGTCCTGGCTCGGATCTCACGAACGATATCCTGCCTTTGGCTGGATGAGACTGAAACGGGGGTTGGCTTGCTACCCTTATACTATATATCTATATGGGGTTAGCTAGCCTCCAGGCTGGGTAGAGGAACTCTAACTCAATTTAGATCGAGTGGCGGACATTTGTTACCGGTCTCTCCTCTGGACCCCTAGAGCTACTTTATCCTCGGGTCTGGGCCTAACGCTTCTTCTTCTTCTACTTCCTCCTACCCCGCTCTCTTGTGTCTAGTACTTTTTTTATTTCGTATTATTTATCTGGATAAATAAGTCAAGCTGGTTCTCACTCTATTATTGATGGCTCCTACTGTAATGGAGACTTATCGAGAAATTATTAGGATTGATTTTGCCCATCTTCATTTGGGGAGATAAGAGATAACCCACTATCATTACCTTCATACAGATACGAATCTCCACGGTGATAACCCGACTTGCGTTTATCCATTATTTTCATGAAATATTTTATTACGGACGTCAGGACGAAGTCTTCGGTAGGACGTGATAAAGTATCCGACTCCTGGATCCCCTGGAATCTTCGTAAAATGGACATAGGCGTCTTATATTAAGTCACAGTGGAAGGGTCCGCAAATGGTCAGCCATTAACACGGTAGACATAGCTACGTTTCCTGTAATTGCCGCCGATCACAGATGTCATCAATATTTCTCAAGATCCAAGGACAGTCGAAGAGGGAAACCTGACAGGATCCTAGCTTCGTACCTTTCCCTTAGAAAAATGATGGCATTCGATATTCTCTAGAAGCTGGCCTGCAGAATTTCCTATAGACCAAGCTTGTAATGCCCAGGAGCACCGTGTAACATAGCCACACGGTGGTCAAACAATCAGCAATAAAAGCGAACTGTTAATTTTGTTGTTCGAGGTAAACCGACAAGGGATGGGAATAGCGAATGGGGCTGATGCTCTCCCAGGCTGTACTGCTTTGCTACACAGTGGCAGGGATTGGTCAATCCCAAGGCGCCTCTCACGCGGAATGGTTGGGAGCAAACAATATAGTTAGATTTTATTTATTTTCATTAGAATCCGTGATTGTCTCTCATCTCGGTTTATCGTTCCCGGCGCTGCTGGGTAGCGCGCGCATTCGATTTCCGGTGCTCTGCCGGAAGTCACGAGAACTTCCATCGTCAACTTCAAAACACAAAACAGTCACCAAATTACGTATATCGACGAAACGAAAAATACACCCTGACTGACAAAATCTTTCAATCTCGACATAAGGGTTCTCCTTCTCCAAAGGGGTGAGACTAACAAATAGACTGTCCATTAAAGGTGCCAACTCGAAACTTCTGCTCAGTGTCCACCAAGGGGATTGATATTGCCAAGATAGTAAATGTCCCTTCGTTTCTTGGCCGTGGCCACTGGTGGACTCGGTCGTTTCGTCTTCGCTAGCTTTTATTAGACATTAGGTTGTTTATCAAAGACTCGAGGATGCTTTTCGCCCTAGTTTTCTCGCTACCGAAACCACGGGTTAAGCGATGCCACACAAAATTTATAGAACCCTAATCGAATCAGTCGTACGAATCGACTGTAGGAATGCAACGCGTGTTTCAGCTGTAACGCGTCGAAAAAATTCTGACGCAATAACGAAAACAACAATAATAATAATGAGCCGCAAAACACCCTTTACGCAAAGTGAACGTTATATGCTGACTAAAGGCATATCTGCCAGAGGGGGTTAACGAGACCACGGGATTCCACCGCTCTTTATGATCAGCATGTTACATTCTGCGGCGTCGCGTTAGGTTATGGATCATTCATTCTCGAGCACCTATGTATATATACATATTCATCACGTGTATACATACACTTAAGTAAGTTTAGAAATTCAGAAAGTAACAATTAAAAAGTTCGGGTAAGGGGTGTAGAGGGTATCTCAATAGGGGGATGCCGTGAGATAGGGGACGTTAATCTTACATTGTGTCAAGGGCTCGGTGGGGGGATGAGTTTTAATAAGATTTTCGATGTCTCCAGGAGGTCATCGCGTGCTCGACCCTCTTCGGAATTGCATGTCGTCAGGCGTTTTCACGAGGCTGGTGAAATCCCTCGATTTAACGTAGCCATTATCCTCGTAGGTAATGAATGAGTGGTTCCTCTACGAAGATGAGGATCCTGAAGGATATGTATCCTCGGCGAGGCGTGATCGCCAACAATACCCCGGTTGACAACTCGCGCGGCATTGTCCTTCCTGAAGGACTGTTTATCACGTGGACATTGTCCATGTTGGGTGGGTGGGTGGGTGGGGGTCGTGTACACGTTGTACCCCTCATACGTAAGGGGATGAACACTATAGAAGGTTATAGTATATATGTATGTTGATATTGCGTATAGTATACGGTAGGTGGGAGGAGGGTTGGGAGGGTGAACCAGAGGCCTCCCAGGTCCTGGGTAACGTGCCGGTTCCGTGACACCATCGCATGACACTCTAGGGTACCGTAAATTAGGGGGTCGGGAATTATGGGAATATTAAAAATGAGAAAGATTTTTGGAGTTTTTGTGAAGAAGATGACGCTGTGTAAACGGACACAAGTGTTTGGTCATACGTATATTTGGGGCTATAGACTGTTGTATGTACATACAAGGGTTGTTGAACGAAGGAAGGGGGATAACAGGGCTAGGTAATTCAGGTCTCACCGATCAAAGAGACTCTCGAAGAAGGTGTTCCTCAGGGGTGGGTTTTTGTCAGCAGGTAGATTCGGTGTTGGGAGTAGGTGAAAAAAAAAAAAAAAGAAACCCTCTGAATAGTAGAGGGTGTGGTGGGGTAAGTATGGGGACGACGGCGATGTTGGGATGATGAGTGCGGTGGGTTGGTACCGCGGTTATACTGAAGGGAGTAAGGGTGGGTTTTGATGATAGGGTTTTCGCGGTGTGGTTCGCAGGGTGTAAATGCCAAGTGAACAGTTCGGAGTGAATGGCCCTCGAGGAACTCGCGGACGGGGCCCTCGACCTTTATAATCCGAGGATAATTACTGGCAACCGCTCGGTCCGCCATACACGAGAGATTAATTGTTATTAATTATTTTCTGTGCGGGTAATTGCGTCATCGTAGAGACTTTGCCGTTTAACAATGAGAGCCAGGGCGCTCGCTCTCTTCGTTCTCTCTTTTTTTTTCTCATATCCGCCCAGGACTCGGAAGTGCTCCGCTTGTTGAAAACTGCACCGGTCCTCATCAGACTGCCAGTTGCTACACATTCATCCCCTTTTCACTCTCCTCCCTTTGCCCGCTAATCATCGTTTCTCCTCTCTTTACCATCTCGGCACTCGTTTTACCACTACCATCCATACCGACGTCTGTCTACCCTTCTTTTATGACCGACCACCCCTTGCTTAAACCCCACCCTCGTCGACTCCATGGTCGACTTCCGGTTAAATTCTTTCAATTGCAGGTAGAACGCCCTTTCGCAGAATTTTGCGCATTGTTCACCGCAGCTGGTGGAATTTCTCCGGAGAGAATTTCCCGAACGATCTTATAAAGAAACATCCCTTACACGACCGACCCTTAGTCTAGTCAGGACGATACCATCAGGAGTGATATCTCAAACTGTGCGCGAATAGTCCCTAACTTTTAAGGGTAATAAGAATCGTCGCTAAGATCGGAAGAACCAAGGAACATTTGAGGCACCATAGAGAGCGCTACCCCTAATTGCAGTCATTGTATCGCCGCTAGGCTGGTCAGCTAAGGGCTGTTGTCTCCAGATGGTCCAAGTGCCGAGGGGTATGGTTTTGTTTGCGACTGAACAGGGTGCCGTATTTCTGGTGCCTTACGTATACCCGATTGCTGCAAAGCGTAAACTCCTAAAGTTGCTCCTCGTGACGTGTTTAAGGGTGTTCAGGGTGTCGTAGCAGCATCCCCTAGAACTTACAAGTCTTTCAGAAACAAGTAACGTTCCCTATACAGACGGTAAAAGAATTAAAGGACAGAGACCAACACAGACGGAAGCGAACAACGACATACAGGCTATCAAAATATCCTCCAGCAAAAGAACGCGTAGTATACACCTATTTAACTATTGGCCAGGGAGCCCCAGGATCGTTCCTGGTCAGCTAGAGTCTTGGGTCTAGGTGGTCGCAAAATAAGAACAACCCCTCGCAGGGTGGACGGTCGCTCAGTGCGGATAGGTAGAATGACCAAGAGAGTGAAATTTGCGGTGGTGAGTTAAAGAGAGTCTGAGAGAGTAAGAGAAGAGGGAGAAGGAGAAAGAGAAAGAGAGAGAAAGAGAGTCTCGGTCGACGCTGTTCGCAATTAAAATAATTCCCTTTCTGCCTGCAGCCGAGCGGAAAGAACTTACCAACACCCTCGTCGTCGGTACCCTGGGGTCCCACCACACCATCGTCCACACTAGCCAACACAACCCCCATAGCCAGTGTGTTCCAGAGTCTCTCCACCCTCACCCAACCCCCTCTGACTACCAGCCTGGTAAGCATAGCTATTTTAATTGTATCATCCGCTCGGAGGATGACCAGTACGCCCGGGACGGTCTGGAATGAATGCCAGGGTGAGTATGTGGCTACCGTTATGCTTTACCATCTAGAATTGCAGGGGTGATTGCGAGGCTGTGCTCAAGGGCTGTAATCACAAGAGGCCCCCGCGTCCAAAATAGAAGAAGAAGAAGAAGAAGAAGAGGAGCACAGACTATAGAGGATGGTGAGTACTTGAGGTTCTCACTGCTAACTTCATAGGTTAGGTATTCAGGTAACCCCTATACGAGTTCCTCTAGCCCTCACCCTCGTGTCTAACACCCTTAATATTTCCATCCCCATGAGAAGCGACTCGATAAAAAAAAAGTGTAAGCGACTCTCCTGCTCTTTATTTACCACTAACAGTCGAATGAAACAAGCTAGAGCCGTATGTGTTGGTGCGCTGGACCAAGTAATGGCAATCAGTAAACAAAAGGGGGATGCCTTGTTCGAGCTTAGCACATTTCACCCTCCGGGCATTCAGAGGTATATCCACGGTCCTTTGAAAAGGACTGCGTCTTTCTCCGAGGCGATGTAAAAATGCTGACGTGCACTCAGGACGACTGTAGACTGGGACCAGCGTACCTGAAAGTACAGCAAGGTTAAAGCCGAAAAGCTGCCACGAGACAAGCACCGAGAGCAAACATAATAGGACGCGTCTTACGCACCTCGGATGAAAGCCGGTTCACGCTACCGGAAGTGCAGGGGAACTGAGATGACTGAGGTGGACTGTAAAGTCACGCGACCAAACGGTGCACGAATTCGCGTTACATCAGAGGGAAAATAAAATTTAATGCCCTCATCGAACTCGTGTATACCGAGTGGTGTAACGGAGATGCGTACAGAGCGCAGTACGAGAACGATAAAGAAGATAAAAGGGAGATTCGATGATGACGATGATACTTGATCCTGGTCCTTGATCTTGAGAGCGTAAGGCGAAGAAAGTGACGCGACAAGGCTCGAGAGAATAACGAAAGGGATTGGCGGCATGCGTGCCGAGGCTCGTTACGCACCAATTAAATGCGTGCAGACGGGCTGCCAAAGATATTAGATGCATCAGAGCGCGCGGCCGAGCAAAAATAAGTAATTAGAAATACCGACATGGATAATATACGATGCAATTAAGGCTGAAAGAAGGCCACCTAGCTAGCTGGCTTGGCTAGCTAGCGTTTTAAACCCCCAACCCCCTTGCGCTTACGCTATGCGCTCCTGGGAAGAGGTGGAGCCTCACCCAGATGCGGATTCATAATTAAACACGCCCTTAAAACAAAATCATTACGGCTGTGTCAGGGGCGGCCTGTGTTCGGGGGGTGGGAGTGCCGCAGGAGACATGCCGAAGGGGTTGACGGGGTACCGTGAGAGGGGTTTGCGCTACTATTACCCTCTCTTGCTGTCTCACTCTCTTCTCCTACGGTAGAAACCTCCTACCCCCATTCTGCCGCCCCTCTGTGTACCTCTTCATCCCTACACGTACTCGTGCATTCATGTTGGTACAAATGTGAGTCCGCTGTTCCGAGAACGGCCAACATAAACATACATCAACCACCCTTCTCTCGCTTCCTAGTCACCCTTTTTCTCATATCTATATATATATATATATATATACACGCACGCACATATATGTACGTCTGGTATACATATGCACGATATATCTGTCATATAGCACACTTTTAGATTATAACCCTAATTTGGCATATAACTGACCGGAATTTCCGTTTTACCCTGGATTTCCGGAATGATCAAGATTTTAGGCTGATGAGTCTAAAGATTAAAAGGGAGGCTTAAAGCCCTGCTGGAGTAAATGTTAAGAAATTTTAAGAATCAGGAGTCGTATGTAGTACGAATATCCCCAAGATGACAATGCCTGATACGAAGGGATGCTGATTACTGGAGCAAATAATTTTACCAAAATTTCATGCGTTTGAATAAATATTAATTTAATTAAAAAATAAATTAAAAATATGGAATTCAACAGAAGTATCGATATACGAGCAATTTTATAAATAATTATATATATATATATATACTGTATAAAGAGTAAGGGACGTTAAGTAAAACCGAAATTTTCTATTCCTTAAGCGACAATGGTCCATGAGCAAAGCAATGAGTAACAGAGTGTATAGTAAAAGTGTGAGTAAGAAAACGAGATAAAAAGTTCAAGTAGGTTGAGCAAGTCGTATAAAACGGCGTGGATACCAGCACCTCGAAAGGACGAGACTCCTGTCTCCGTTCGAAGGTGTACAGGATGAGTTGGCAGCAAGGTGGGGATGAGTTAGATCTACAGAAGGGGTAGGTATGGGGTTGGGCATGCGAACAGGGCATCCCGGGATTCGAACGGGAACCACCCACCGAGTCCACCGCGCCGGTCCGGCCGCCCGTCTCGTCGCGAAAGCTTCGCTATTTTCTCACGCCAACCCCTATTCTCTCATCGCTCGGGGGTGGGGGAGAGGGTGTTGGCTTTGCCTCCTTAGGCTACGATCTTGCTAACCCCCCAGACTCGGTACTCGAGCTGGAACCTCACTGCCAGTTTCCCTGGGATTTTGAATCCATAAATCAATCTAGATTAAGATTTTCAAAAATGGACAATTTTGAAAATTAACAAAAAAATGTTTTTTCTTTTTCTCCTCTTATCTTGTTTCAAGCTAACGATTGGTATGATTTTTCCAAGAATTTTTTCGTCCCCGAATATTTATCGTATGACGACCTCAGTCTGTGGAGCAAAGCGACACGGATATTGCGAGACGAAAATTGCGACAACGTGGCGTGAAATGAAGCGTTCGCAAACGAGTCACGATCTCCTAATTAGGCGGCTAAATACCGCTGACGTTTTTTGCCGTTGCAATATTATCATATTTAGTATGCATACTTAGGAAGCCGGCTTAAATAAGCCAGGGTACTCTCGGGCTCAGGAGCTTGCAAGCACGAGTCTAATAAGTTGTACTGTCCAAGGACTGGTGGACTGGTATAATATTTCTCCTAGACGCCATTTACGTCTACACCGTCTGCAGGTACTTTTGACAAAATAAATACGATACACCCTAAAGCCATACACACCCCGTGAGAAATGATGCTATCGTCAACAACAGTAGCAGCCCAAACAGATTGATTAATTAGACCCTAGATGATCACCAGAGAATCTCAACCCTTTCGATTCCTGCTGGCAGCATTGAAGTCTCTACGGAATACCGTGACCCGTCGCGACCTAATAAAAAGCCAATAAAAGAGCTATAAAAAATTTTCAAAATATTCCACAACAGACTAAATTCCAAGTCCTAACGAGGTATGATAAAGTATTCGATTGTTTATTGTCATTTCTTTTTAAAAGACAATTTTCAAAAAAAAACTTCAATCATGGACCGCGATGGTAACGAGGTGAATGCAGGATCCAGGCGTGACAACTTTAAAACGTAAAAATTAGCGGATTGCTAGGGGTTAAGTTGTGAAGACTGGACGAGAGCGGTGTACGTAAGGGATGTTTGAAGCGCGAGGCATTTCATGAAGAGTGAGTTTATGGAAGGGAGGTTGCCACTGGACCGAGGGGTGGGTGGGTGGGGGGGGGGGGGGTGTTGGTTGGTTTTCTGCTATAACCATGGTAGTAGTGGCTTTCCAGAAGTACGGGGTAAGAAAAGTTTTGGCTCGAGAAAGCGAGGAGGCCGAGCTATGAGAGGTTCTAATTTACAGAGATGCGGGGACTTTGCGTCTGAGACCGGAGCTAACTGCTAATTTAAGGGTTAATTCCTTGGGAGACAAGTTGGCAGAGTTACGACGAAAATATTCATGGCATTATGCATACATTTAGCGCGGCGTCGCTAATAAAAATTAAAAAGTCTAATTGCAAAGCGCCGGACCACGAGGTCCCGTCGTCTTACGGCGGTTTTCAATCAATCTTGCGTACGCGTCAAACTGATGATTGGCAAATTCGCTATCGATTACTCGTCAGTCAGTAACAATTGTATACGACACAATAGGGTGTCGGTTGACTCTATTCTGCAAGCTTAGCGAATTTTTCATTTGTGTATGAAAAATCTATCGGTTCCAAGACGCCCTGAAAACTATACACTTGGGTAACGTAAAGATAAAATACAGGTCGTTTCATAGGAACGAGATTACATGCCAGGGTCCCAGTGTTCATTTGTGAAAATTTTCAAGATATTGGAACGTATTGGAAAGGGATGAATTGGGACAAGATGCAGATGCGGGAAGATGTCTGACGCGATTGAAAATCGGGTTTGAAGGGAAAGAGGAAAGAGAGGGTGGGGAGGGGGGGGGGGAGAGAGACGAGTCTGACAGGATTTCTCAATCTCAGATAAAGTCAAGGATATATAGTGCAGGTTGGTTGGGATGCTAGTAAGATAGAATGCTGAATGCTAAAGGAGGGTGGAAACGACGCCGGGGGGTCAGAGTGCCGAGAAGAGTGACAGACGGATTTGTACTTTTTAAGAAGCGCGACGTCGACGCTCTTGTTTCTCGTGTCGCGCGATAAATAAGAGCCCTGCGTTACTCGACGCAGGAGTGATAATTAAATTGGGAGGCCTTCGAGCTTTCGACGGGGCACTGTAGGGGGGATGAAGTTGCCCGGCATAATAAGAAATTTTCTTTGGGATGTAAGAGGAGAAAAAAGAAGAAAAAAAGAAAAAAAAAATTGTACAAGATAAGGAAATATTTTATTAACTGAGAAAAGATAGTCAAGAAAGTCAAGCGTGGACGGATCAGCCCTCTGCGAGAGGTGACTCTAATTTTGCGACTGTCATCGTTAAGGCGTCCATCAATTTGTAGGGGTGGGTCGAAGGGTCGCGGAATAGGCAGAGAGGATTCCGAGGCTGCGGGGGTGGTAAAAAAAATAAAGAAAATTTATTTGCGTAATTTGAGCGGGCGCTGAGCGTATGTTCAAAGCCTGCAATCATCCCCCGTAGCGTCGGAGCAACCCTCCCACAGGGAGAGAGAATGAGAGACTGGCTACGGTGCTACACTCAGCACGGTGGAGAGTGGCAATATAGTTTCCCTAATGGCGCTTAAAAAATCTTAAAAAGACGATATTAAGAATGTGACTGCGCTGGTGGAGGAAGCGAAGGAACTCGAGAGGAGTGCCGGGAGTTTCTTGGGTGATTCAGGGTAGGTACGGGAAGAGGGGGTGGGGTGGGGATGAGGTTGCTACGAGTCTGGTTAATCGCCGTAAGACAACCGGAGAAATGAGCGAACAGTGCCTTGCCATCCTTACACCCCTCCCGAACTCCCCCCCCCCCCCCCGCAACCCCCACGGCACCCGGGACTCGCCTGTTACAGGCATGGGGGTTAGGGTGGAATTTAAAGGAGTGTCAAGTGGCGTAAAAAACGCGAAGAAATTAAAGATGAACCTTCAGTGAAATGGGCCGTGAGCTTCCGAGGACTCTTATTCCGACCTCCCTTATTCTCGTTGATATCCACCCCTAACTCATTCCCGTCAGTCAGGACTTGATTCAAAGTAAGAGCTACCCTTCCTAATTAACACCATGAAGATAACGTGGATTCTCATGTACTACCGTGTCCCTTAGAGCGTATATGACATCTTTGACTGTCGCATCCCCTATGGGATGCAAGAGAGAGAATGGATGCTAGTAGACGGTGTACAAGGGGGTGGAAAAAAAAAAAATATATATACTGCCGAAGAACGGGATCTCGTTCAATTTTAATCGCGCGTCTGATTACAGGAACGAGGGTGGTTCTCCGTTAACTTCAATCACTTAATTCTTTTCCGGCTCACCACCCCCTTGGCAGAGATGAAAAAAGAAAAAAAAAAAAAAACCTTGGTAACGACACCAGCTAGGTTAGAGACGCTGCCTTGTCTTGAATACAAAATATCAATCAGCTTCGGATAGGGTGGGGCGTGAAAAATACTCGGTAATTACGACCTCCCTCGCAAATATATTCATTGTCTTGATTACTTTGGGGGATGAGAGACTCTGGGGATACTTGAAGCAGGAGGGGGTTGATCGGTCCGAAGGAAGTCTACTCTTTTTCCCTGGGGATTTTTTTTTTTTTTCACATCTCTCAAGAGCTTTATACCTGAAACAGAAAAAATGGGAAAATGAGTAAAGGAAAATGGCTACTTCTGACAAACCCACCCCTATCTTCTCGGGCAGCCCCCATTACCGTTCATGTCCTGTGAGAAGGGTCGCGTGCCATCGCGAAATCCTTCCACTAGAAACTGGCATAACGAATTCTCGTGAATATTAAGGGGAAGACCTTTTTATATAACGTCCACCCCGGACTGGGTACTTGGTACCCGGTGGTAATTACGAAATTCAAATTAACTAGAAAAATAGCCCGTTCTGCCCATTTTTGCACTCTTGAAAACCCTTTCTTCTTAAGGACTCGGACGTGACCTATTCTTCTTCGGAATCGCGCACTCGGCCTTGTACTCGGGACTTTAATTACCCCAACTAAACGACTACTCAAAATACAGAGGGTTTTATACAAGGGTGGATGAGACGAAGATCCGAAATTCTACGTCACAAGCAACATGCCATTCGCAACCCTTACAACGATGTTTACGATCCTCCTAAGAATTTTTTTACGCCAGCCCACCAGTCTTTACTGGTTTACTTCAAAAGCACGAAATCACTCAAATTTTCTTGAAATTCGTCAAAATTTCTTCAGATATCAATATCAACCCTACAGACGTAGGTGTTGAAAATGTTAATTCGTTATTGAAATACAATTTTCAGACTAACGAATCTTGTCTAAAATACCTAAGGGTATAGGACCTCGGTTACTGTATGATAAAATCTCGTGGTTTTGAGGGCTCGACAAAAAAAAAAAAAAGGTAAAAGAAGTAAAACAAGAAATTCACTGACACACGCACAATATTCCTGGTAAATATTCGACTCGAACCGATGCCAGATACGATGCCGGTTGTATCGCATTACGAGGGACATAAAAAGTTATAGTTACATTATAATAAGCCGCGTAAAGCCGGTCCCGGCCGCGAGAACGACTTTACATTTACGTCACTATAAATATAAATACGCGAAACTGGCTGGGCTGACGAGAACCACCCCCGGAACACGAGCCATAGGTACCACCGGTAGAAAGCCACCCTGCATTCGGAGGGAAGTTGCGAATTTATCGTCGTGTAAATCTCAAATTCCTGATTATTGGCCCGTTAAAGGAAAACGCCTGCCGACTGGCTCTTTGGCTCGCTGGTTCACAGGGGTTGTTACCTCGGTACTTTCCAAGGGATGATTCTTCGATTCTTTCCACAAATACATACCCAACCACCTCGGAAGCATTTCACGGCCTGTAAAGCTCAGACGAGCGTAAACTCTCTCAGCCCTGGACACAGGCATCCCTTGCGTCTTCCTCCTGATATCAAAGAGGGTGGCGGTTTCTGGTAAGGGAGTCGCCTGACTTCGAGAACAGGGTTGCTCGCTACTTGGTTTATGCGATTGCGGTGGTGGTGCTGGGTATGGCCGTCGCGAATTTTTATTTGTATCTATAATGCCCGGCCGTTTCGAGAGACGAAGTTGGAATAAACGGAAATTACTGGGGCCATCTTGTAATTATACGGGCTAATAGGAACGTAATTTAGTGTCTCGAACTCGAGTTAGCAGCCGCAGGAGCGGTGCGCTGCCTTCGCGGAAAATTAAAATAATAAACGGCATCGTTAGGATTCATCATCTGATTTTAATTTCCATTCCGAAATGATTGCGCATTATCTCACGGCCCGTAACCGTTTCGGAATTTACAGCTAGGGGGCACAGACAGCCTCTTTTTCCCTTTTTCATCCTCCTCGTCTTAGTTTGTTTTTTCTTTCCCTTCTCCTTCACATCCTGCCATCCAGGGCTAACTGAAAAACGGGCTTTCCTCTCGTTCCTCGGCTCGATCCTCCGTCTAACCAAAAGTCATCGATCCCTGGGAGCCACATTGATACCCAGCAATCGTAACGCCTCGGACGTTTATGGCTGACGCAGAGCTTATGGTGTTTCCTTGAAAAATGTCAAAGTCTCATAAGCACGTAGACATTAGACCCATAGTGACAAAGTTCAGCAGAAATGCCGTTTCGAATGTCTAATAAAACAACAGAAGCAAAGTTAGCCGTTCCGAGCAGGTAAAAGAATTGAAAATAATTTCTATTCCAGAATTCTACTTCCCGATGCAACACACGCAGGAATCCCATAACGCCTAGTCAAATGACGGCCACATGACGAAGCTATTTCACGGATGCGTAAAAAGGGGTAGAAGGAAAAATCGACAAAGTCAATTCATCCCCTGACACACATCAGACTAGAGACTTCGACAAATCGGTAAACAAAGACTGAATAATTCATAATGGATCAAAGTGTTAACAACCCTCAGATATTATTCAATGGAATAAACATTTTCCCTGCGTCATTGACCAACTATACATCCAAGGGGGTTGCCAGTGGTAGGTGTTAAGGGTAGCATGAGGAACGGACACGAATCCTTTTCGGCCGAGGATCCTATCCATGAATCTCAGAAGACACGAGAGACAATCCCAAGTGCCGTGCGTCACTTTAGGGTCACTAAGGAGGGCTCTAAGACGCGTTTAGTCTCCCGTAGGGGTTCCTACCCGGTGCATAATGGCGTCTTGGTTGCCGACGATAAATCCACCATTATGCCATAACCGCCATCTTAGCGTTGGTCGACTGCGGTGCGACGGCGGCTTCTCTAATAAATATCCCAAGACAATGGACACTGTCCAAAACACGGTATATCTTACGCCTTTAACTTGGCTACCGAGTCTCGACCCTTCCACCAAGAAACTATCCCGGCCGACGGAGCGTAAGACGGAGATAGGAAGATTCGAGCTGGATTCCCTGGAAGGAGAGAGATGGCTAAGAAGAGGACCAAGAGGGCAAACCTTCGAGAGGAGAAACGACACCCCCATTGGCCAACCCCATACCCCGTTCTTCTAGCTCACATGAAATTATAATGTTTGTTTCAAACAAATTACCATGATAATGCCAGGCGTCGCATGGCGAAACCGTGTCTTCAGTGGCATACTTAAATTACAGGAGTGCCAACGCTATAATCTGCCCTTGTGCGCTACCATTCCAGTGCCACTAGTACCAGTGTTACCAGGACTGTTTTGGGGAGGTGGATGGCGTCGAGATTCCTAGAGGGTAGTTGTAATGTTAATTAGCCACTTTACCATATATATAACCAGAGACAATCGTGAGTGACTGCTCAAGGTATTGTTACGTCATTAGAACGATACTATTTGATGCTGTGATATCACGTGGTTCGGGAGATTCGAAAATACTTTTTTGATCTTCTAAGTAACAAAATTGTATGTAATATTCTAGGCTACCTTCCTGCGTGTACGACACTGGTGGTCCTCGTACCAGGTGCATAGGAGTGTAATAGGGAACTTTCGGTGTGCACGATCCTTAAGCTCGTAGCATCCCATGCCGTGTGGCACTTCCTGCTGGAGGTGGAACCGTGGAATTATTAGATATGCAACCACCTACTGTACAGCAGCACCTTCTCCTCTGCCGGTGTTATTAAACTTAGTTATGAATGCCCATTAAAACTGTAAAGGAAATGCATTAGCCCACCAAGGCAACCTAGTCTGACAATGCCACCCCCTGTGGAACGAGAGCCATCCACTTCGCGGTACCGTATCCGCCGGAAGTAAACCTTCTGATTTATGAGACTTCTGATTTCATCCCACTGTATCTTCGGATCGGGATGCTGTTGAAATAAGATCTGAGATGAATAAGAATATTAAATAGGCATAGACACACACACGTGCATATATGTATATGCTCGATGAGTTTCAAGTGTCGGGTTTCAACATCTTTATTGCATCTCGAGTAACCAATGAAAATCAGAGGGTTGTTTCGTCCCTCCAAGAATTTGTATTTCCTTCGAGTTACAAGACTGTAAACAAGGGCAAGTAAGATAATTCCAAACGAAAATGTTATTAGCTGGGAATCGTCATCTTTAGGAGGGGTGGGTCCGTACCCTTTGAGAAGCTTATAGCCTATACAAGTAATAATGGAGAAAGCGCGCTACTAGCTTCTCTGGCTTTCCAAGGGTGAGTATATAGAGGGTGTGGATGGTATACGTATTTTAACGGGCAGCTTTGACAATGGGCGGTATTGTTGTGTCTTGAGAGATAAAGACGCCGTTCTCAGGTAGAGAAACGTAAGGCGGATGATAGTAGAGCGTTAGCGGTACAGTTACGCGATCTCTGCGATTTCGAGTAGCTACCCTTCATCCCCTAGAAACCACCCCGGCTAACCAAACAGCCATCGCCGTAGATCCAGAGATGCTATGGACAGCGTGAAGAGTCGTGAAGAGATAACCACGAAAATTCCTCCTGCGTCCCCGCTGAAGTCATACACCTTCACAAGTGAAATACCACCCTTATCTTTGAAGTTCATTCAAAACTTAAGGGATGAATAATAACAAATTTGCTAATCAACAGCGAGTCATTACAATGCACGAGGTACGTACCCATAATAGCTCTCAGACTGGTAACAGTGTGTTAAGGGTTGCTCGGAATGGGTAAGGGGTGCATGCAGGGTGACTCTACGATTCCAAGGGGTTCTTGTGTACGTTTTACTTTTTATCTTTGCGCCCGGCTAAAACGAGACTGAGGTAAAATGTATCTAACTGCCAGGGTGCGAAATATGAATGCCGCGAGGGCCCCGATGTCTACCACAAAAGCCATTGTCCGCCACTTACGGAATTCGCCAACCCTTGCCGGCAGCCTCTACGCCCCTACGTACTCCGGTACTACACCTAGTACAACCTGGCAATCCCTTTTTTTTAATCCTTTCTTTCCTTCTCCTCCACTGTTACCTCGGTAACCTTCGGTTCACCGACGTGTAGTAGCGGCGAACTTCTACGATGTAAAACACTTCCTGTGAATTTTATTCCACTCTCGCAAGCGGCTCTACACACCCTTATCATAGTCACGTGTGGGTATGTTCACTTACGTGGAATCCAGGTTCAAGCCCCTTTCGAGAGCAGGTACCCCTTTCACCCTCAGCCCTCGCTGAGAAACGTCACCATAAAATTACTTTTTAATTATCGTCCAGTGGATTTCGCTTATTACACGATATCTCAGCGAATCTCGGGTCAGACGCGACCTTCTGGAATGTTCTATTTCGTTTCGAGTCCGTTTCCCTGCGCGACCTCTGACCCTTGCAAGAACCAGGGAATTTTTTAATTTAGATAAGACACCCTTTTGGAATACCAGTAATAAAATTGGCCATTCCTAATCATACAGTCACCACGTGCAGTAAGTATGGATATGCACGTGAGATAATCGATTTCGAATCTGTCGATCTCTTACCGACAATCGATAATCGTATTTTATGTACGACCGCACGTAGATTACTGTCAAATTTTTAAACGTCACGAATGCCATTGCTTGTCTTTTTTCGACTACAGCCACGGGCGGGTAGACGTTCGTGCGTGCGAGAGCAGTGGAGAAGGGATGACGTGGCGGGGGCTGCGTATATAATATAGGCACGAATGTAGAGAACGTACAGCATATAGAAGGAGAGGATATGGGTTTGGCAATGCGGCCACGGGTTATTGAGCATCGCCGTAGCGTTGGCAGTTTTATGGATATACGCGTCACACTACGCACCGTTTCCATTCGCAATTTTACCACCCCCCGACCATCCCCTATGAGTAACGGGGACGGATGGATGGATGGAAAATGCGGTATTGGCCCCATTCACGCCTTTTTTTATTCCCCTTTTCTCGCTCACCCTTCTTTATTGCTGGCTCTCGCTGCTGCAAAGCGAAGCTCGCACCGAAGATCATTATCGTCTATTAAATCATTCCTGTATTGTCAGCCATACATTGTTCCCATCGACGGGCATCCTTTGCACGAAAAAAGCCACCCCCGTTTCGTTGACGTAGACCTGACCCAAGAGTAACGACTGTCACCACGTTGGTTAGACACTCGTCTGGAATGTTATTAAGAGCGATAAGACGTACCCCGGAGCCAAATAAATTCGCGAATTAAAGAACTTATTCCATTTGGGCAGTCAAAGGGGTGTGAATGCTTTCGCGAGACTATTATCTCCGAGTACTAGGGGTAGGTACGGGTAGTAGGTAGGAACGCTAAAGGCTGGTTGGAAGGTGGATAAAAGTAGCGTGCAGGAGGTTGGCGAGGTTGACTGCGAGGTGGATGCCAAAGGGGAAGGTGGTGGGAGGAGGGGTGGCTGAAGGGGATGGACTGAGGGTACGTTTAGACGTTCGTTCCGCTGGTAACAAAGATAACTCTATGCAATAAAAATGATTCAAAGTTTCCCGCGGCGGATGGCGGTTCCGATGGCGGAGCGGTTGACAATGGCGCGTCTTTGTCTCCGACCTCGTACCACGGCTATAGTACGGCACCCCCTTGGCACACACCCTACCCCATAGTCAGGGCACCCTGCGACACCTATCTTCCGGTTTAAAGTCCCGCAGTCCCCCGTCCCGTACCCTTTCATTCCACTCCCGTGGCAATTCTACCTACCAGCAGACCGAACAACCCCTAACCACCAACCCCCTTTGCGAACAGGACCGTTGAACCTCGCTAACTTTTAATATTTACGACTGATATTCTAGTGATTTTTCTGAGCTTGCATTCTGGGGAATTATTCTGTGTCGTGGCACACGTGCACTTGGATACTTCTAGGAAGACATTCAATTCGAATAACTGCGAGGGATGAGTATACCGCTGAAAGTACAGTTGTGAACGTGACTTAATGTTACAGGTACGAACTGTCACTAGGAATGAGGAACCTGAGGTCTCTAGGATTTTATCTTGGTTCTTTACGAGATTTTACCACTGCTCCATGCACATGCGGACTCGGTAGATGTAGGGGTGTTGAGTTGGAAAGGGGTTGGTATGCGTTTACGTAACGCGGAGAAGGGTTTTGAATTTGCATTTTATTCGCAGTGTGGTCTGCAGTCCGTGGCCAGTGGGTAGTGGCAGCACACTACTCCTCCTCCTCCTCGGTCGCTCGGACATTTATTTTAATTAAATTACTCCGGAGCGTCGAACAACCCATTTCCTATAAATTATCCCCTTACTGCTCTTTTGCGCGCGGCCAGGCATTAATGTGCCTGCTGATCCTGCGCTGCCATTGAAATGAAATAAAAGCACGGCCCGAGAACGAAGCGTTTCTGCCCATTCTCACTACGATTCCGCCCCTCTGCTTCCCTTTCATTTACCGCCAGTAATCGTCGCTCTCTTTACTTCATATTCCATATACTATTCCTGCCATATACGTACACATGACTGGCGAGCTCAGACGTACTGGTCAGATATAACTATCGTGCAACAGTTTTGAATAAAGAGTATTGTACAAGATTACTTAATAAAAAGCAAGAAAAGTAAAAGATATCTATTATTTGTACAGGGCTAAATGAGTTAATTGATCGGAAAATAATTATTCTTAAGAATTTTTATTTTCCTATACTTACCGTGAGTGCGAGAGAGACAGACGCATTGGTATTTATCTGCGTAAGAGGAGGACAGACATAGCGATACTTGGGAATACTTGGGTAATATTTCTCGAATCCATGTCACATTGTGAAGTTATATATTTCAAAAATTCTATAGTAATAACGTTCGGTATAAAATAACACGTAAGATAATCAATAAACTATTAAATAATCTTTGTGCTTCTAACAAGTTTTTGAATCAGAATGTACTGGCAGATACCGCGTGCTCTGGAGTTACGGACATGCGCACTCGATACGCGAGGTTATGTTTCCGCGGAGCGAAGCGAGGATGCTGTATACAGCACGAGAATTGTCAATAAGGACTTGCATCGATTGGATACGTATACAGTAAGAACAACTGGGAATAAATATTATTTCTATTAAGAATATAAAATCGATACTCACTTGGTAAGATACATCCTCGCCAGCTTTCCCACGCGTGGCAGCAACGTTCAGCGTAAGAATCGCGCCTTTTTCTGCGTTCCAGGCGTAGAGCACGTCATCCCGTATTTCGATGATATTTCTGGTGTCTTTGGGATCCTTGGGTAAACTCTCCTTTAGCACTTTAAATAATTTCTTCTCGTTTAAACAAAGTGGATCTGTGCACGAACTCATCTTCACGTTTTGACGCACGCCACTGCACAACAATGAAGTTAACTGCTGTCGGTAACAGCTGATTCCAGGCTGGCCACCTCTGTGGAATAATATGGTACTAGAATATAGTGAAGTCAGCTTCTAAACTTGGACAGAGAATTGGTACCATGTGAAATTGAATATGTATTGGTAAGCGTTTATTATATGAATTTTTATCAATTCTTCCATAATAATTAAATTAATAGTAGTTATACAAAATTATTCAGAATTTTAAGCAAAAAAAAACTTTGAGTTCATTCGTCTTGTCGAATTCCCTCAAGGCCCCGGAGGGATTCGAACCCTCGATCTCCTGTTTACTAGACAGGCGCTTTAACCAACTAAGCCACGGCGCCTGCTTGGAATCAACATTTTTGTTTTTCATAGCAGTTATGCAATATTATAACAATGATAATTCTTATAACTCAACATTAGATAATAATATTACATAGTACATTAGAATGAAAACCATACGTTGTAAATAAAAACAAATATCTACGAAACCTTATAAAAGTTTGCATAAGATCGTGAAAAACTATTGAAGTCTTATCAGTTATCTACAACCTTAGTCTCTTGTCTTATCAAAAGTTATCAAAAATATTCGCTCCCGGGTGGGCTCGAACCACCAACCTTTCGGTTAACAGCCGAACGCGCTAACCAATTGCGCCACGGAAGCCACACGATTTTATGGTCTCTAAACCTTTCATAGTCACTAGCAATAAACAATTATTAATCAACGTATACATAATTTAATCATCATGTCCGAATGAAAACAACGTAAAGTATTCATTATCTACGTAAGCTAAATGTTCCGTCAGTTGCGTAGATACAGCGCATCCATAAGCGCTTAATTACACGAGATACTCATTAGTAAGCGTCTATATGCAAGAGGGTGGGGAGTCGTCTATTGGGGGTAGGCGGGTGGTCCCAAGGTGATTTGTCCGTCAGGATGAATCGCAGATGTTTGATACATACGAAACCTTTAATTAAATCTTAATTAGAGCGACTGTTAAGGATCATTAAGTGGATGAAAATCGTCACTGCATTTCGCGGTTCACCCCCAATCCCTACCACCCTCATTACTACACTCGTTACCCTCAATCGTCGCTAAGCAGACCGAACGGAAAAAAAAAACGTCACGAGAAATGTATGGTATAGCTTTCCTTTAGTCAATTAAAAAAAAAAAAAAAAAAAAAAAAAAACTTATACCAGTCCTATACCCATCATTATTAATATACACGAGACATACCAACCTCGCGTATCCACATATGAAAATACTATATGTTCAACGTACACAGTTTTTTATCTAACAAATAAATTCGAAATCGTTTCCAACATCTCCTACCGTGGATCGCGTTGGAAGGCCGACACGGCTTCGGGAATGCCGACATTAATGGCGCGCTTAAATTGTGTGTTTAATTACAAGTAAGAGACAGTTGCGGGAGAATTTATTGGTCACTGTTTTCCAGCAGTATCCTTCCTTCCTATATCCCACGCTATACCACCCTCCACTATACCGTGCTTTGAAACGACCTATATACACAAGTACACCCCATGTACCACAGTTCCAAATACCTATATAGAATCCGTACACACACTGTATACACAAAACCATAATAAATTAATTACATGACATTATTAATAATTACATAATCATCATGCACATTCGTAACATAAATGATTAATCATAGAAATTATAAATTTAATTTATAAATTTTAACATGTGCAAATTTAACCCAAGCACACGTACAGTCAATATAAATCGTTCCTACAAATTTACAGATTTTTCACAATCCAAAAGCTATAGTGTCAACACGGTATCTCTGTGTCCTCTGCAACCTGTAGATTTTCCGAGAGTAATGGCGCGCGTTCGCGATTCATCATTCGCGTTATAGGAGCGAACGCTCTCGCGTATCGGACGCCACGCCAAGTTGCAATTAGTAGGAAATAACGATAAATCCACGTCGTCGGGACGCGTGTCGCTTTGCGCCTGTCGGGACGCTTCGAAACTGCAAGCTTTAACGTAGGTGATCGTGTGCAGCCCTTGTGTAGATGGGTGGGAGGGGGATGAGTATACGGTGTATTAGAGGAATAAATGTATGCATATATACATGAATGTATACATATTATATATATATATGTACATATATTGTATATCGCCAAGCCGTACATAACTACTCCATCTAAGCATCTACGTACGCATAGTAACTGTTATCGCGATGCCTGAGAGTTTGGGAGGTTTACTTCTTATTAGGTCGAAATTTATGCCCATAAATCTAGCCGGGTTTGCGCGGAGAGGTTGAATCTTGCTCTTGGAAGTTTACATCCCCTTCCGGTTTTACCACCCTTCCCCTGCCGTATATAGACTCGTACCCCCCCTCGACCCGGAGCAAACGCCCTTCTGCATCCCCTTGTCTTGAAAGCACGGTACCTTACAAGCTGTAGATATATACCTACGTATGGATACCTGCTTCTATAGGATCTAACGGGTGTTTCAGGTGTATAAATTGTTAGAGTTTAATTAATGGGGTTGGACATATCGTTCATTTATACTCACACACACATATATATATATATATATATATATATGAATTTTATAAGAATCGTTCTTTATTAATTTTTTAGCTCCGATTGGTGCGAGTGATTTTTATTCAGGGTTGCTACTCGGCTGGAAATCGTTTAAGGGTGACTTGATTATTGTATCGAATTGTAGACACCCGTTATGGGATACATCTTGGCACTCATAGGTCATTGCGGTGCTGAAAGGGAGTAACTTATAGGAGCATTGGGAATTACCAGTTTATTATTAGGGAGATAGCATAGAGGGCCAAGATCAGGGGTTGCTGTTAATTCTCCCAACACTTGGCTCCCCGGAGAGAACACGCGGCCTCAAGACTACCTTCTTGGCTCTCCCATTCTCTCTCTCTCTCTCTCTAACTCGTTCTCTCCTTTCAGCACCTTGAGTCGCTCTCGTTAATTAGTACTATTTAAAAGAGCCTATCTTCCTGGGTTAAGATTAGCTGAAGTTCATGCAAATAGCGTTTAGCATAGTAAAATGATGTGATTAAAAAAAAATAGGAATAAAATATATTTTTATACGTTTCGATAAAAGTGTAACGAAGTCCATTTATATCTAGGACTGATCTAATCGATGAAACGTATGAGAGGAACAGATGTGTAAATTGAATCTAACCAAGAAATGGGTAGATGGATTCGGCGGTGGTCCAGAGAATGAAAGTAGCACATGTGCGAAGACAGACGTGGCTTTGATCTATGGAGGTTGTCAGCCCTGTACCAGCAGGTTCTGTGTTGTCGATTCGTCTTCCTCGTAGACGAGCACCAGGTACCTTTGGCCAATCCTTTTCCTCAATCTTCTACAATTCAGCGCTTCCCTTATAAATGAACGTTGCGGGTATCCCGGTCCACCATCGTGGTCCAGAAATTGTTCTGTTTTCTGTATCCGTTCAATTTATCTATCGGTTCTTCACGTCCGCCACGTCGTTTATTATTACGTCAATCACAATGAACCTCGTAGCCTTGTATATCTATGGGCAGTGCAGTACTTCCAAAAACTGTCTTAAAACTGATTTATACGTATCTTGGATACAATATATGAAAGTCATCAATGGGATCGGCTGTTTAACATTGCGTAGGTAGTTTATACGTTAACGAGTGTAGTGAGAGAGAAAAATTATTTCCAAGCAGCATTCACGCGATACGTACAGCACGCAGGACATCCTCATTTTGCTTGATTGAGAAATGTCCCACTTGGAGCATCCATTACCTACGTCATATCGGTATGTCAGATCCCTTTGTAGTCTTCACCCTCTCACTGGCACGTATGATAATAATAATCACACGAGGGTATCGTTACGTCACGTGGTTTAGTATGGACGATTGACGAAAATGGCAGTAATGAAAATTTTGTTTAATGTACCTCAAACAATTTTCTCGTTAGTTTCAAGTTGCAGATAAAAAAAAAAAATTGTGAAAAATAAATATTCGCCCTTCGATTTTTCGCTTTTAACGGCCAACCGTGGTTTTTGTTCTTCGGAGTTTGTTTGTATGTGCCGCAACCCTTATAGAAGGGAGGAACATGGTCGACAAGGCTAACTATGTCAATAAATCAGACACTTTAATGAAAATGTGGTTGTATCCGTTGCAGTGGCGGGGCGAGTTTGGTCGTAGGGTCTGTTTAAATGAAATGAAATGAAAAGGAAAGAAGAGGGATGGAAAGAGAAAGGAGGAAGAAACAGGGGCAGCACTGCGTTGGAAAATACTCTCGTAAAAATATCAAGATAAGCTTCGGGTGCCGTGATGTAGGGACGCAGGGGTTGGTTTGGAGTAGGTATGGTGGCTCTTGGAAAAAAAATTAGGAAAGAAAAAAAAAAACAGATACACGTAATTAAGTAAACGCAGCGAATCCACTTAAAACCACGATTTCCCCGTCTCTTCATACACCAACCCCCTGCACCCCCAAAAAATACCATAAGCGCAACCCGCTTTGAACTATTATCTTGTCTATCGTCCCTACTGCTTTTCCGTAATGTATTATGCTACCCCATATATTACCTCTGATGCAGACCACCCCTCCATAGAAATGACGATAGGATCGGTTACAGGGGCCTTTTTGATTATGCATTACATGAATTAACACGTGACAGTGTCCTGTCATATCCTTTGACCATAAACATAAAAATAAATCAATTTGACAACTGTCATTTGATTATCACACAAAAGTATTCTATGGTCAAAAATGCACCCTTAAAAGTATAATAAAAAATTTACCCAACTTACCAATCCTAACCTCAAATCGGTGCGAGAGCATGATAAACCAAGCTCACGTTACAAGGTAGAATATTTCACGGAGACGCTTTCGCCCCTATCTCAATCCCATCCCCAATGATGTATTCGCAATAAAGTAATTAGCCAGGCAGCCTAAGGGGTCAAAGGGCGTCAGAGGTGTCGGCCACAATTGATGCCAACTGATTGCTATGGCGATTTTGCAGAAGCACTCGAGGTTAATGAGATGGCGAGATAAAGTCTTTGCCTGTTAAAGCCACGCGGGTGCGTATTAACGTGCGTACATAGGTGGACACGTATATCCCATGGCCATTCGTCGGATTAACACGTATCGCATCAAGATACGTAAATACTTGTCAGTGGCTAAACTAGCCGTCAGTTTTACCTAAACAATAAAAGATAATGATCAAATATGTCAAAATCGAAAAAAGATTCAGAGTGAAAAAAATTTAATAATTAAAAAAAAAAAAAAACGATCACGAGGATCGCGAGTTCCAAGGTACTAAAGCGAGTGCTAAATATTCTCAAAGCGAGATAATTAATCTAATACTTTTTAATTGGGATTAGCCATTGTCGGGTAATCAGGGTAAAACAGCCCTAAAAAAGCACAGGCCCACCGATACCGACCGAGATACGTCTTTTATGGCTAGTCCGTGCGCCATCCAACAGTTTCGCCGACGACTATGATATTGCTACACCTTGACTTCACTGCTGGAGACTCCTTTAGATCCATCTAATTACGCACTAATTACGCACGCAGTATCTACTGCACTGTTACAGAGATAACTGGCATGCTAGTACATCAAGCGGCTACGTTTGTACACGTGGAGTCGTGTATACTACAGGGTGTATATCAGGAAACAGTGAATGATAATACTTTGCTTCAGAAAGGGTCCCATAGGCGACCCGAAAGCGTCTGGAAGCCACGAGGCGTGGCAAACCGACGTGAAAATCAGCCAGAATAAAACATCGCATTGACATTTACATGCGGGAGGGTAAGAAGGATACTATGTGCCTATATGCTGGGATAGGAGGGGATGTAGCATATGTAAGAAGCTATATCGCGAAAAGTCAGCCCGTTAGCTACCCCCGGTGGTATGCAAAATCCACCCCGTGAACGGCTGAGTGACAGGGAGTATCTATCTATATATACGAAATATTCTCTAAGGGTGAGGTTTGTGTATTTTTCTAAAGGAAAGCAAATAAATATGCGAAAACGGAGTTGAAGGGAGTCTGATGTGTGCGAGTTGTGGGTCTATATATATATATATAGAATTTTATCGTATGGGATTCTAAGTGGTAGATGCCATGAACGGACAGACAGCCGGAAGTAGTAGAAGACGGTTTCCGATGGGCGGGCATTGTGCTGGAATCACATGCAAAACGTAGAAGAAGGAAACGCGGCATAATAGAGCTTTTCAGGAATTTTACATTCAATCGAAAAGTCAGAAGTTTCAGTATGTGCGGACATATTCGCCAGCTTCTAGAAATTCGCGATTCCTTGCTTCCTTGCCAGGACGTATCACGCGTTTTGACTTTCCCGCGACTCTTATACTAGCCACATAATAGAGGGTCGGTATGTGCACTATTACGCAAAGTAAAGGAGCCTTCAAGAAATTTCTCCGGGGATAGAGAGAGAGAGAGAGAGAGAGACAAGATAATGATAAAAGAAGGACAAAAAACCTCAAAAAAATATATCCAGACAGAGATACCTATACCTCCTCTGGCGAAAGATTGTACACGTGGCAAGGCAAATGGCCGTCATTCTTCCGCGAGATGGACGTAGCCATAACAAAATGGCAGCTGGCACATTTGAAAGCGTCCTGTAGAAAATCGTACGGTCCAATGGCTCGCTGGCAATTCTTTAAGCGTGAAATAAATAACGAGGGCTTCAACGTGGAAGGGGTAGTGAACGAGTGTATAAGAGAGAGTGAGAGAAAAATAAAGAAAAATCATATTAAGAGTAAAGGACCAAGTGAGACAGACACAGAGTACGAGGAGCAGTATGAGCGAGGGGTAAACTGGACTACTACCCCATCTCCAGTTGGACTGACGTTAACAAGAAAAAACTGAGGGAACACATTTTAATGTCAACAATTAAAAATATTACACATACATTACGAGCCACCCGGTTACCCAGCTCTCCTCGTACACCATGGCTGGCCATACTCGGCAGTGACTACTTGCTACCTACAAGCCGTGCACGCTCATCTTTCTCTGACAAGCGTACAAGCTCACGAGCGTGATATGATAATGATACCAAAAGCTCTACATTACACAGAGGGGCTCACGAGTGTCATACTATTTTTATATCACCCTAGCATTTCGAGGGTGTGTTATTCCCTCTGCATGCCATTCGTATTCTAACTGGATATATGAACTTTTAACCCCTTCTTATTATCCCTCGTCATGTCACTTGGTCGGTAATGATGACACTTTTTTTTTTTTTTTTTTCGTCAACGTAATCATAACCTTGAATTGTATTGATTGTTGGGTTCTTATTGATATGCTTGATGTTAAAAGATAATTAGCACACGTCTTCATCCCTTGGTATATATTGGGTTCGTTATAACGTTCTGTTCCTCTGTCTGGGATTCGATGACGAATGCAGGAATTGCGTGTTCTGGTCTTCTAGGTTTTAGGAGTCAGCGTGTGCGCTCGAAGGACGATGACAAATGAGCAGAGCTGCTTGATTGAGTATTGGCATGGCTATCCTACCGTTCTCACCATTCTAGCATTTCTATTATTCTTACTGCTCTCTCTTTCTCGCGTCCACGAGTGAGTCCGTAGCACGGCGACCCGCGCCCATATAAATGAATCGAGTCCCCAGGGGTGTATCTTATGGGGAATACAAAGCATTAATAGATAGATACGTTTCCGTGGACAGGGATGAATTGCGTCGAGGGATACGATCGATTTGTTTCATCCCTTAGTCCTTCGTTTCTCTACTTCCATCTTGTTTTCGGTATCAAACTATCGAGATGGTATCTGTTTATTTTTTTTTTTGATAATTAACAAAAATTATAGACACGAATATATTTTTTTCATCCCCCGTAACGTCTAGTATCTGCAAATTCCTTCTTGTCAGCAGAATTCCAGGGAAATGCACCCTGGGCCAAGTTAACTAACGTTTCGCAGGGTACATGGGCCTTGTATTTCCATAACGATTGCAATTACTATTGCCCCCTTACCTCCCGTCTATAATGCAGACCGAACGATAACCGCCAATGCATCGGAGACACGAGAAAGTCCCGTTAACATTCCGGGGTTGTAGATAGAGGGGCGGGAGGAAGTAACGAGGAAGGTTAAGGGAGGGATTGTTGAAGTGGGCTGAAAATCCCCTACTTGGCCGAGGCGTGCTTTTAGCTCTTGACTGTGTCGGTAAAACAGGTAGACGGTAAGGATAGGACGGCGTGTTCACTGTTTTATCGACTGTACCCAGTGACTGGAAAACCTTGCGGATTTCCCGGTAGAAAGGGGTAGTTGCGAACTGGCTTGACTCACTCGTACAATATATATATATATATATATATATATATATATATATATACTCTTTCTGTATAGTTAATGCTTCTCTACCATAGATATATCTATGTTTTTTTCTATTTTGTTACCCGTGCCAAAGCGATACCGATTAGGTGCCATTCGTGATAAAATACTATAGGATAAATTGCCTGTCCATTCGTTTCCGTTTGCAAGGCGAACGATAGGTATCAGTAGAATGGCGTTGACAGCAGCCAAGGCAATTATCAAAATTATCTAATTAACATCAGTTTTCCGCGAGTTTATCAGGAGGGCACGAAAACAATGTATTCTCCAATAGGGGATGATATAAGTAAATTCGTTATATATCTATCTTACGGCAGTGTATGTTTTTATTTTATACAATGTAGTGTATTAGGGGATGGTAAGAGTGCCTAGGGGTAGTAATAAGCAGGGGAGGGTAAGCGCATATGGATTTTTCATAAATTGAATGAAGTTCGCGCGGGACTCGGAGCCATAATTTCAAAAACACATATATTTAATTAAAGTAGCCGTGCGCCCAAGAGGGGTTGAAGGTAGGACCCAACCTCGAGAAGGGTGGGAATGTGAGCGACTGGCCATAATCGCGATTTACCGTGTCCTCGTTAGAGCCTTCCGAGCCACGTGAAAACTTCAGCCACCAATCGCGTGTAAGCTTTGAGAAGTATTTGCCAACTGGGATAAGGGTTGTTATTCACTAAGGGTTGCTTTCCAGCTAACCACGTATCGCTACAATGTGCATGTTCCGCGGGTGCTATCGTGAGCCGCGATCAGATATCAATAGAATTTGCATAAAAATCTATACGCCATTGCTGCCAACCCTGCGGACCACTCTGTACTTTTTCATTCTTAAATTGCCAGCACTGTATCCTCGTGCAATGCTGCCAATTTAAAGTGGCCATCACTTTCGTACGATTTATCGAAAATTTTATCTAATTTTTTTATCAGTCTTACTTAGCACTGTTCTTCGTGACTTAACCCTTTCATCCTTTAATATTATTTTCCATAAATCTATATATTTATCTATACGTATTTTCATTCCCCTGTATTCTTATCGTCCGGGCAAAGCAACTTTCACCCTAATGTATTTAAGTAGGTTACTGTAAACAGTCCTCACAGAAGGTCGTGTGTTGTGGGTAGGCATTTAATTAGGCACCCCGAGCGAAGCCGTGTTACCAAGTGCGTGGGATTCTGCAGCTTGAGTCAACTCTGGCAGCCTGTCTTCGGCTTTCACGAATCTCCGCAACCTTCTGCGTTTCTTCCTTGTCCCACCTTCCTTAACCCTTATACGAGTTTATGCTTACAGTAGATATAGCCAGTCCTTGTCAGCCAAGATGTAACGTACTGTTCTCACGGACAACTGCCCTTTTGCCACTCAATCTCTCATACAGTTTCTCACTCTCATCCCTTTGCAAGCTGAATCTCCCGCTTGTTGGGAAACCGACGTCGCCGCAACCCCTAATCCGGCGTCGCGAGTTCGCGCGGCTCACGACGCTGCCTAAGCAATTCTAATTAGTCGGAGCCTCGCGCAACATTGAGAGAAACTGTGTATACAAAGATTCTCTATGGTGATCAATTTCGGACGGCTTCTCTTACGGCCTTTATTTGTTCCTTCTCTACTTCTGATACGTCTGTCCTGCGGACACGGGGTGGTGTAAAAGGGAAGGGATGAAAAGCGAAAAGATACCACCCTCCTATTCAAGACATGTAATATTTATCGAAATACGTCTCGTTTAGACATCCATTTTCAGTCTCGATTCTTGTTGACATTCGTGAAATTGAGATACATTCAATTTTAAGGGTGAGACACTGTGTCTAGGGGGTTGATCTTCGTAAGAGTATCGGAAGGAGGGTGTAGGCATAGTTGTTGCTAGGGTTGCACAAATGACACGGTTATAAGTCAGGATACCTGAAGGGTGTATTTCTTATTTATGAGAAAAAGAAAATATTTTTCTTTCAACATCCCCGATGCAACCCTTAAGTAGAGAAATTTTTTTAGAATAGTCAGACTTTTTTTTTATCAGTCCAGACACTGTAGGCATTGTCTTTCGTCTGATATCGGTAAAGAACGTTTTTCTCGGGGGGTAGTTACGATAGGGTGGGTTCAGGTATTGGAGGGCAGCTACCCTCAATACACTCGATACAAAATTCTTTTCAGACGCGCCTGAATGCCTATAGGAAATATGTGAAAGGCTGCTGGATTCCGTAGAGGCTCTGTATGCTCAGGCCTTTCTGAATGTACGGAATAGCGTTTGCAAGGCGCCTATAAGCCTCCCCGTAATGAAACATAAATTATTCAATCGAAATCAGCCCCAACCATCCCACCCATCATCCCAACCACCCCATCAGCCCGCTACCCCCCGAGTGTTTTTGGCCAAGCTGGCTTTAAACCAAACCCTTCATTTATAACGAGAAGCAAAAGCACACCGGCTAATCTACGCATCTTCTTTCCGCGAACCGGACATACGAGTCGGTTCGTTTCCCTCGGCCATTTTATATTATTTTTTTGAAACCCTCTACCTACCCTCTCCGCTTTTACGAAATATAATACTAACGCGAAAAAAAAAGCTTTGAAAATCATTTTCAAAAATCTCTCATAGTCATTCGACTAGGAAACATTTTTTTTTGCCGAATATACGCGAGTATCTAAAATAGGGGATGAGATGGTCTAGGGGTTGGTATAGAAACTTAAGAAGGGATAAGGAGAACAGTAGACGTGGGATGAGGTTCCTGGCATTCGAGAAAAAGTTGAAATTCGAGGGTTGCATTATTAATATCTACCCTATCCCAACCACCCTTCATCCCCTTTGAATTCAGTCGAACGTCTTACCTGTATATATATATATATACGCATATAGACTGCGTGTAGCTACGTTTTTATGTGTCACCTCGAATATCTATGGCGAACGCAATATACGTCAATATTTTATAATACGACGAGGCGAATTCGAGGACTCCCAGGATTCTACTAGGATTCTCTCAGGCACTGCTGCTGGCTTCATGTTATTCGACCTGGGGATGCCATAGGAAATTGATACGAATACGACCGGTATAAATATGTAGGAATCCCGATGAGAGAGCGTTATTCCCATTTTCATGCCTTATCTTTTCTCCCTTCCGTATTACGTCTTCCTCTTTTTAATTCAATATCAGTCAATAATTTAACATGCCGTTTTGATTCATCACAAGAATGCCCCTCCCTTATTGCTCCATTCTCAACAATTTAATTTGCCACCATTTTGCAAAATATAGTTCCTATATAATCTCCAATATCAAATACATAACATCCGGTTGGTATTACTTGAATTTTTCCACCCAAGGCAGTATCCCTTACACAGGTAAGTAGATAGGTATGCAACTAACCAGACAGCTATATGTTTCTGTGAATTCTTGGTATCCATGATTTACAAAAAAAAAAAAAAAAAAATTCGAATATCGCAGGGCATGCAAAACGTGTTTCGTGAATCCAATAAAATTCTGTGCCCGAATCACGCTTAGGATTCAGAATTGAGGATTCAGTGGGGCGGCGGGGGGTATAGGTATAGTTTAGGAAGGTTTTCTTATTGGATGGTGATAACTCAAATAGGAAGTATGAAGGGAAGAAGCCGACATATTCGTCGAGGATACTCACCCCTATAGTATATAGGAGGATAAACACGTGCCCGATATAGCATATATCCCTGGCCCGAATATTCGAATGTTTTTGATATTTATTACCCTGCCGTTTTATTCCTTTTCGAAATTCTTCAAAGGCCATTCTTCTCGACAATTTTTTTATTCTTTTTCTTTTTAGCATCTAAGCATATATCCTCTTCATAGAATCCGAAGACGATCGAGCACCACCCCCTCGCCCAATTTCACCCCTCGAGATTCCTGACTGAGAGCCATTACGATTCGCGGCTCGGTGGCTTTATGCTTGCGGGACGTTTATATCCTGAGGGGGTGCAAGGGGGATTCTCGGTGCCGATTTGACATTTAGCCAATAAACAAAGTAATCCTTTAACGTCGCGACGCCCGGTGTGTCAGCAATATATTACCAGCGATCAATTCTAGAATTACGGATAGTGACGATAGAGTCATATATAGGGAAAAGTCAGTACAGGGGGTAGTTTATCGATCCACATCCGGTGATACTGCCAACCGAACGATATTTATTTAAAAAAAATATTGATTATCATCAAAAAGCAAAGATAGTAATAAAAAATACAAAATAATTCCTTATCAATTTTTCCACGTATACAAAACCTGCCTGATCATCAAACTCGTTAAGAAATGCCTCATTGTGAAAGAACCTTTAAGCATTTCCCAAAGGTTCGCATAGGAGATGGAAAAAAAGTGATATATGAAGTCGAAGATTTTGCACGGGTCAAGAAAATCTAAAAACTTTATAACTAGCAATTCTTTTACGTTTTCAAGATGACGTCTTAAGGTGCTATATACATATAGTTTGGTACGTAGGTAATGTATCTACTGTCCTTGTGTACCGACCTACCCACCTACTCATCTAACTAGGTACACCCACACCCAGCTACACAGCATAAGAGTAAGGAACAGGGTGGAGGAGGGTAGGTGCCTTTCGAGCTTAGGGGTTTGATTACTTGTTATCGGGGTAATTCTAGCGTCGTCTGGCATCTGATAAAGGCCCTGCGAGTAATTATTAATCATAGACTGGGCAGCATAACGATCCATCCGAGTCTTATCTCGGCGGAGTGATGTATGTATGTACTAGGAGGCGGCCAGCTTGGCTTGCCACCCGTTGCAATACTTCACCAAGATAACAACTAATAATCGATAGGCCGCCATTGCTACTCTACCTAGGTTGGCTTCCTGCGAAAAGCTTCACAGCTAAAGCCTCGACCTATGCGCCTACATATATTTCACCATATGCGTATACGGCATACGTGTCCCCAGTCTATCCCACATATGTTAATACAATGTACTTTGCATTGCATGCATAGGAAACTGCATAGTACAGTATTTCCTTGATTAATTAGCATCGTGATTAGTAATTAGAATTCGATGTATCAACCCTTATTAACCTTTTAGCAGCCACGATGTTTGTCCGAGGTAGGCTTACTTTTTCGAATTTAAAAAATTTGCCGGGCTGTAACCTAAAGCTGCGGATGGTAAAGTACAATTTTTTTTTTGAGTTAGATGGAAACCTATAGGTACCATATTAAGAGGGTAAAGTATGTGTTTTCCCTGTGAAATTATATCAAGGCTACGTCTTAGGCAATGTGCCAACTTGTCGTTGCGACGGTTCGTTGCGGGATAGTTTAAAGGTTAAGATACGAAAGTGCCTTGTACGGCGAAATCGAATGGGTATACAAACATGATCGGAGTTGTTTTAGTTTTAACGGTGTAATGGGAATTACCGGTTGGTGTGCACGCACCTTTAGCATCCCAGCTGTCGCTGATTCTGGGGTGATCGAATGATAGAGTGTGAACATAAAATGGAGAGGGTGAAGGGGTGGCAAGGTAGTACCGGTCAGAAGGGCGTAGCGAGGGTGGTGAGTGAGTGAGTGGGGTAGTGTGAGCCTGGCACAGGATAATGTGTTACAATCGAACGCACGCAATAACGCCTATCGCCGTCGGTCGATCGGCTATAAAATGTAAAATTTAAAACAACAATTATCTCGTGCCGTGTATCTAGGCGGCTCGACAACCGATCTGGTAGAACGGTCTGTGAGTCTGTCGCTTTTTACTGTTGTCTTTTCATTTCTCTATGGCATTTTCTACCCTGCCGCCCTAGTCCTCTGTCCACGTTCAATAATTAATATATCGACTTCCGTATTGTTGCTAGGCATTTATAAGGGAAAACAAATGAGTATCGTTCGAATCACATTGTATTATCTATAGTGTAGATAATTGCATACTGTATATGTCTTGCTG
Organism: Syrista parreyssii; assembly: GCA_030142615.1. Classification (NCBI taxonomy): domain Eukaryota; kingdom Metazoa; phylum Arthropoda; class Insecta; order Hymenoptera; family Cephidae; genus Syrista; species Syrista parreyssii. The sequence continues at coordinate 1,449,092 of JARQTG010000345.1, forward strand.
ATTCTTTACACGTGAGTCCAGTCCGTATAGTCCGAGACGTTTAAGTTTCCTGCCTTGGACTTCTCTTGGGTGAGAAAATAAACTCTGGCGAAAGTACACCGAAGAGGAGGAAAGATAAATTGGGAAGATAGCATAGAAGAAGACAGACAACGTCCCTGGACTCGTGGACTCTATATTCTGTTTTTTTCCCGAATTTTAACTGTTTGCCAGGATTACACAGAGACTCGGGATGGCGTGAAATTTTTTGCGAAAATATACCAATCATCCTGTAATACTTTATTTCCTTAAGAAAATATATACGCTTGGGATTTTCTTTCTTACGTTTTCGAGCGATCTGGTAGATAGGGGTGGTTTTGATTCTCTTTCGAGGGTGTATATCGCGAGAATTGTACATAGGTAGGTACAAGGATTAGGGTGGGTTTGATAAGAGGGAATTGTATTTAGGGGGTTGGTTTTCTGCATTTGAGAGTAAGAGTTTAGATTTCAACCCTCCAGCTCCAAGGGAGGAAGTAACGGCAGGTCCTAGCACTTAGCAGTCGGCACAAAGGAGCGAGTGTCTCGACCTCGTTACGTGGGCTCCCCGTTAGAATAAAGTATGATTAGGACGATAGTTATGGCGTTTTGTATTATAATTCCACGAGGGTAAAGGCACGCGTATCCACCCTCGAAGGAGCTGTTACAGTTTCCGCCAAGTTTTCGGGCATAGTCGGGTGGGGGAGGGGTTTACTAGGTACTCCCGGGCAACGCGGATTTACACTAGTTCCTTAAGATAACGTTGGTGCGTTAAAGAAGACCAAACAAATTGTAGAGCCATAAGGGATGATTTTCGTAAAACAGTCAACGAAATACATGTTTAGCAACCCCTATGATTTGGAGCCAGCAACTACTTAGTATCAAAGACAAAAAAGGTCTGAGAACCCTACGTACCATTCCCATGAGATTCCTGCAACCCCAATAAGATTAAACCCTTGGAAGACGATCCCGAGGGTAGTAATCGAACTTTTCAGAGAAAGTAATCAATCGATCCGCAAGGGGGATGACTGGGATACAGTAGTACTTTCAAGGGGTGTGTTTGGGTCATCCCGTGGCTACCCGTATTTGATTGTTTAATTAGTAAGATGACCCCGACGCTCTCCGGGGGTGTCTTAGGAGTGTGGGAACACAGCTAGATGGTGACCTTAGACCTCAGGGAAGGGAGGTTAGAGAGGCAGAACGGCGGACCGAAGGGGTGTGTAGTATCTTCTTGGAAGGAGATATAGACTCCACTTCAAGTCCAACACCAAAGACGCGGGGGCTGGCCGGATCTCTCCTGTATAGGGGTATTAATCCCTACCCTCAATTACCCTTTGTCTTGGGCACAGCTTGGTCCACTTGTTAAGACACCGCCACTGTTTGTCTTAAGGGGGTTGCGCAACCCGCCGGGCCCTCCGCTTCTAAGGTTGTTTCGGTGGCTGCTTTACATACATCTGCAACCGGAGACGAACTGCTACGGGAAGACTACTGATTGTTGCGGTTTCTCTTCATCCTGGTCTTCACTTTGCCTATGCCGACTGATTCCTTCTGTAGAGCCAAGAAATAGTTAGTAGGAACAGACCATCTTGCACGTGTATGATAAATCATGTGTACATACAATATGGAAGAATGGGGGCGGCGAGGGAGGTAGGGGTTGCGAAGACAATTTTTTTAACTCTTTGGCGCGAAGGTAAAGGATAACGTGCAGTTATGAGCTAATAGCTCGGAGGATGGTTGAAGGGATGGAAAGTCGGGTGAAGGATGTGGGCAAGAAAGAGTGAAAGAAGTGAGGGATGAAAAGTCGAGAGGAATAAGGGGGATTCGTGAAAATCCCGTGTAAACATTTGCAATGGATTTGCGAGCTATTCAAACGGTTAAATTCTCTTAAGAATTTGGTTTGTACAGGGGTGGAATGGTGGCAGCTCACCTACCTACCCTCCGCGAGAAGCGGGGTGAACCTTCCCACTGCTCTTCTATACCTTCCACAGTATTCCTTATTCCTTCCTATAGGATTTGGTTCTTCCGAACTCCACCCTACAAGACTCTCTCACCCTTTGTGTTCCTAACAATTGATATTCTTCCCTGTGCAAAGAAACAGATTTCACCCTTCGCCGATGTCGAACAAATAATACGAAAGTAAAATCTGAGAAATTCTGAGGATATCGTCAATATCTACTACTATTTCACCCTTATTCTCTTACACCTCGCTGTAACCTTATCTAGGGGTTGAAGAAGAGAACTTAGCACTGCCCACCTTAAACCGACGTCATGAGGAAGGATTGAAAGGGGATGAAACGATTGGCTCCACGTGCCAAAGACGGATTAAAGTCTGATAAAACGTGGGATGGTGCGACAAGGGTGGTAAAAGGGGGTTGCAGGAAAACCAAAGTTGGAATATGCATGGCAAAGGAATATGGCTTATTTGCGTGCCACCAAAACTTTCTGGCAGCGTTGCATGTTCCGCCATTAATAATTGCTTTACAACTGATTTTATTTTATTTTCTCCCAGCCGTCGCTGGCCCACCGTGAGGCACCCGGCACCCCCACCGCAAGGGTTGTATGACCGGCTTCACCTTATTACCACCCCGCCATACCATATTAGCATAATTAACCCGGCCCTGATAAATCCTCCGACGCTATCGTATTTTTTCCTGGCTGACTTTTACGTGGCTAAAAGGACAACTGCACCTCACATATTTATTCATGCCTCATACATAGTACATATTCTTCATTACATTAAGATATTCATTGTCAGCGACACTTTTTTTTTTGACAGCTCACTGATTCTCCAATGATAACAGTTTTTCAAATATTATAACAATTGCCTTTGTTCAACACGTTATCAGTTTCTCTACATCTTTACACGGTGCCTTATGTACACTTTTGATTTAATAGTAGAAAAGTATGTGTGACTCAGACAGTACGTTGCGGCGACTGCTACGCTGTACTGGATATTTTTATACAGCTGCATTACATAGGGGTCGACCACGTGTCCATACCCACCCTTTAGATCTTAATATAAAATGGTAACATTGGATATCCACAAATAATCCATAACCTTGCATTCAATTTATATAAAGAACTCGATAGAAAAAAATTCAATTATTTCCCTAATCAAATTTACCTAAAATTAATACCCAAGGGAGTCGATTATATACCTATATATTAATTCAATATCCATTTTGAGACAAAAATAACGTTAATTACTATTGCGTAATTATTTGAAAAAATAATTAATATTACATAACAAAAACATAACTTGATTAACAGAGTCATTACATAGTAAGTCTTGACACGAGTGTTGAAATTTTCACTTTCAACGGTCCTATCGCTATTAATGACATTATTATTATTATTATTTACTAACATGTCATTAATCATAATAATATATGTACATATTATTTATTTCATTATATTCAATCTCTGTCTTACTTATAATGATTCTAATGACTGTCTATTGACAGCAAGTAGGCAGTAAAGCTTATAAGGGGAGATATAGCGTCCTGGGGATGCATATGCAGGTCCCGGTTTATGGGGTTTATGCGTTTGCGGTCTAACCTCAGAAATATAACTCTGCCCGCGGCGGCTCCTCAATCTTGTCGAGCAGCATCACATCGCCGACATAACTCGGAAATGTTGGCTTGCGGAGACCATCCCATGGCGGATTCATAAGCCAGCTAGAAACTGGTAGAATCAGTACCTAGAGTCTGGAGTGTTGCTAGCGGTAGACGATCTTATTTATTCTCCATAGGCATGGGATACTCTGAGAATTTCCATAGGATTTACTATACAAGTGTATATATATATATTGATCGAGTAACCAGTTAGAAATTTAAACTAATCTTATAGGGAAGGATGACGTAGATCGAACGGATATCTATCGACGATTTTTCAACTCTGATCTACGGATAGCGTGATCGCGTTAAAAGCAGCCTTCCCAATCAACCCCTGGTTCAGAATAGAAACAGGAAAGTTCGGTAGGGGTTGATATTGCGGGGCTCGATTACACGGAGGGATTAGAGCACGATCGGCAGGTCACGATATTCGGCAATACACCTTCCGTCCAGGCATCCAGCCCTTGTTTCCTGTTTCTATAGTTTGCTCGGGGGTACATGTGTTACGTAACTCTAGTATACCTATGGTTATTTATACACACACGTAGACGTATATAATTCTAATTGAAAAAAAAAAAAAAATGGGAAAGTAGAAACCGATTTTTTTATTAAGTTTATTTTCATCGGTGACTTCATTTTTTTAGGGGTTGATTTATGTATCTGACGAGATAATAGATTGTGCAGGTAACTGTGTAAGGTAGGACAATTTCGATTTCCGTGTAGAAATCATTATTATGGACGGGGGTGGGTAATCTATTTGCATGGTCGATCATTGTCAAAGTAAAACTGATAATGGCTGATAGTGGGTTATCACAATATCGTATAACGGGGGTAGTTAAATTAATTCCTATTACCGATTGTCAGTGCCTATTGTACGCACCCTTGTTTGCCTCTACTGCTATCCGCTCATTGAATTATGATCAATTTGAAAAAAAAAAAGAACTACTCAGATTTCGTGACTTGAATTCGAGCAAAGAGCAGAATGAAAAAATATATTGATTCCCTTCAAGGCTGATTAAGTGTCATGGTAAATAATTGACAGATTCGTTATTCGCATGATAATAGTAATCAGCAGATACTGGGTAGTTTGGTTATGGTGGAATGTAAAATGAATAAAAATAATTTTTATGAAATTTAAGTAAACGACAGATGATGATCTTTCGTGTACGAAAAAAGCTACAATTTTGACATATTCTTAGTGTGGTTTGATCGTAAAGAGCTTGAAGAAGAAAATAGGTAAAAATAGACGGGCGAAAATGTTGACAAGTGGATTCTGATGATTGAATTGTGGATGGGTATACTTATTATAGGAAATGACGTAGTGAAGTAGTAAAGGACGTCTCGAACCTGGCACACGATGGGATTTTCCAAGATTTCGCGTGCCGGAACAATAATAGCGATACGCCGCTTGCCAGGCCGGAAGGCTCCTTTGCGTTTCGAGTCTCGAAAGGAATCGCGCGCCGTTTATATCCGGCTGATAATTGCGAGCCGCCCCGAGAAATTGTCGGCTGTGCGAAAAGTATTACAATAGCGCGTCACGATACAGTTATTATCGACATGAACTTCATATAACTGCCATAGTTCGTTGAGCCTAAAGAGGGAGAGAGAGAGAGTACGAGAGATAGAAGAGACTAAGAAAGAAAGAGGAAGAATTCTGGATTTAAATTTTACCAACTTTAATTTGCCTTCTTCGGTCAGTGCTACTGCGGGGTTTATCCACTTGGTTCTGTGGAGATGCCAGAAGGAACTGATCATCCCTTAGCACGTATACTTCTGACCAACCCTTCTTACTACGTACCTACCCTCCCTGTTCAGCATCCATCGTCTAATCTCGGGTCCACTTTGAAATTCAATTTTAATTAATGAAATGCGTGGCGATATCCAGCGAAATCGAACGCAATGGACCAGGGATGTGAGTAGGAGATTTTTATTTGCGAGTAGATGTGTTGGTGGGACTAATAATCATAACCCATAATCATCGAGGTAAGTGTGCCTCTAATCGAGCATTCGTGGGAGAAAATGCGAGAGTGCGAAGGGGATGAAAATGTAAGGGGGTTGTGAGGGGGGGGGGTGGGGTGTGTGCGTATATCTGTCTATACGATAATACGTACAGAAGGAGAAAGGTAGAAAGATAGTGGAAGGTATACCGTATAGAGAGGGTGTATAGAGGGGGTGGCGAGAGGGTGCTTTCAGCGTTTAAGCCACGTAACAAGCGCGTTCGCAGTAAAATCGAAGCCCTCGTTTGCGAGGCGCAAAAAGCTCTTGATGGCATTTCGTATTGCCGTACGGTGGCGTCGCTCTGCGGCACAGTCAGAAAGCTCTGTCAGGGGTTAGAAGGGTAAGCGGATACGCAGAAGGGATGACGTTCGTTAGGGGGGTGAGTCAAGTTGGATTCGAATGGTGTGCTAGTGGCGGTAGATGGAGGAGGTAGGATGTGGGGTGGTTTGGATGAGAGAGTAGCCCGCCAGCACACTTTGCGATACGTCGAATGACTAATACGTTGAAACAATAGGCTGTCGTCGGGGCCGATGACGCTGGGGGTGAGTTAGGGGTAGATGCAGAGCTCACTAGGGGATGCCAATGCACCACTTAAGCGTTTCTATATTCGTACCTTCGACGGGGAGGACCGAGAAGGATGCTTGGGTATACATATATATCTCGGTGCTTTTATCGTTCGGAGCTTACAGCCCGGCGCGATATTAAATTATGAATTATCGGGGTTCACGTGCGGGCTTTAAGGCGGATTGGCGTCGCGATGCTCTTGGTATTCCTCTCCTTCCTTGTCCGATTTCATATTGTCATTAGCCATTGTTTTTATTCTCGTTTTTATTACATGGCGATACCTTGGGTCTTTATGTGGACCCAGCAATCGTGTTGAATAAATTTGTACAGGATTTATGGATTTTTGTGATTTCAATATTAAGGGTGTTTTTTTTTTTTACTTTCTTTTAATGGATGGTACCGTTTGTATCTATAATGTCTAAGGGCGAGAGAAGCTTTTGCATCGGACGCATCAAAGCTCAGAGTCCGGTCTGCTGTGAGACCCTTAGAGCCATGGGGGTTGCGTTATCCCGTCTAGCCCGCCGCTGATTGCTTCTCCTCCCTGCCTTAAAATTGACGTCATATTCGTTATCCTTTCAACCCTTCTTCCGCGCCAGCCACCTCCACCCACAACCCCCTACCTACAGTAAGCACTACTACCACAACCAGCAAGAGCACCATCCTCCACCCTTGCACCCCTTTGGAGACTGTGTTTGTACTCGTCTCTGTATTCGTGCCAGCATCTCTTTCTCATACGTATAAGCATATAAACCCTCCTCCGCGGCCACACCCAGTTCCCGAGCGAGTAGCTACCCCTGAGCTTTACACCCCCTACGACATTTCAACCCCCTTCCGTGACAGCTCCTACCCCTAGCGGAAGAGGAGCTTCGATCGCGACTGTCGAGGAATCTTTCTTCATATGTCTGCATTATTATATTTTTACAAAAGATTCTTTTTTCTACAGTTACATTGTCCAATGGTATTTTATTTTAATATCATTGAGTCTATGTAAATCCAATAGGGTTGGTACGTTCGGAAATTATTAATTAAAATGATTTCATTATTTTAATCGAAGACGAAGCTGGTCTCTTTTTCATATGGTCAATGCTTGACCGCCGCCATCGCTGATACAGTAGGTTTCGTGGGTGGTTGGGTGGGGACTGCTTCCGAGAATGGTAGAAAGAGGAAAAGCGGGAGACGGGGTAGTTCACCCCTTACAGCGCCGAACCACCCCCCCCTCCCCCTTTGAAAGAGCTTCTATCCCGGGAGAGCTTCCATTACTAATCCATGCAAAAACCGGAATATCTTTATCCCTCCACGTGCTGGAGACGTATTTCCGGAATAAATTCTACGACTCTCGACGGTGAAAAACTCAGGCAGATGCTCTTACTCTCTATACACGCAGTCTATACTGTATACTTTACCTACCCGCTTGATTACCCATAACCCCACTGTACTAATTAATCGTTAACAGTGAGATCAATCTACTCTAAATAGGTCCACCCGATCGATATTCAATACATTGTCTTAAGCCAAATAGAATTCACTCACATTTCCGGTATGCGTACTAATAAAAAAAATGAATTAGAATTACAAACCAATAATTATTAATGACAAAAAGAAATATTGAAGAAATTCATAAGTCACAGCCCTAAAAAGAATTGTATTCTGGAAATACGTATATCGTAGGGGCAGTGGGCAAGAGACTTCGACCAAAGGGTTTGAGGATGAAATTCTGAGGGTGCAGAGGGTTGAGTCAGTTGGAACCTGGAGTTGGAAGTACGAGGAGGGTTGTAGACTGTTCTCAGTGGGTAGACCAGAGGGGTATATAGAGAAGCGAGAGGGTGGTTGGTCACGGCCTGGAAGAGGGATGCGTGAGGAAGCGCAGCCAGGGGTTAACAGAATACGAATATGAGAATTAAAACCGTCGAAGGAATTAAAGCGTATAACGGCGGCGCATATCTGCTAGAAGCGTCTGTCCATCCCTTATTCCGTCCATCCCTCTGACTACATCAGTACGTCCCGTCAGATTTTCGCGGCACGGCTGGCTGGATATTGTGGATTGAGGGTTGCAACCAACAGTCACAAGCGGTACCTCCACCTTTCTACCTAAGGGATGATTTTCGTAAAACTACCCTCAACCCCTTTCAAATTAAAATTCCTTACGATATTTTATTTCTACTACGTACTCTGTTTCCTAGAGACACACGGTATCGAGCTGGGTTAACTTTAGTTCTTCGTAACTACCCTTACGCCAACAACTCAACCCCCATAGTCTACGAATCAGGGAGTGACGGCTCGCAACAGTCGCAGAGACGTACGTCACAGAGTCAGCAACTAGCAGTTGGCTCTGTAGTGACCGCATCTCTATATCAATCACTTGGCATCGCGGCTGGGCTGTGTGTGACCTGTGACCCCCCCCCCCCCCTCATACCCGCCCCTCCGTTCACCCATCGAGCTATCCACCCACTCAGCCCTTTCCAACTAGTCACCCTTCGTGCCTTCATCCCCCTTCGTATATCCACCAGCCACAATCCTACTGACCCTTCCACCTCTCAATACCCCCCTTCACCTTCCCGTTCCTACATGGTATGCCTGTCGGTTACGCGTATAAACCGTACGTGTACATGTGTGCCTTCTGTACCGCACCGCTAACGCTACGTTCGGATTGATAATTTACGTCCGTTAATTATGAGCGTGCGGTTTACGTAGTAATCTCGAACGATCGTATTCTGACATTGCGCGAACGTAAGTGAATTTCTTGAAAAAATAAAAGGCTAGGAACAAAGTCTGAATAAAAATCGGTGTAATCGATAAACGTATGTTACACATTAAAATGGGATGATTAAAAACATATTAAAGACTCTAACGACGTGTTTAGTAGTAGACTGTACTAAATGATTGCTTGAACAAATACCCCCCGTATATATCTATATCTTTTCATTTTCATCTTCCTACCAGTAGCACGTTACTTTTATACGGATAATGACGTGCGCTCACCGTCATCGTAGGGATGTAAATGGTGAAAACGTAGAGAGAGAATCGCGCGTCGCGACGTGGTTCGACGGAAGCGCCGTCGTTCTATCACGGGCATAGTGTAAATTTTATTTGAAAAAATATACACGAGGGAAGATAACGTCGCTTCGAGCAGACCTATGGTCCTCGTACGCCATTTCGTAATGTTGGATATATATGCTATATTATTGTTGCCCGTACCTACTAGGACAGAGTAGCTAGTGGCAGGATCGACGTCGGTAGATGAGAAATGGAAGGAATGGCGGCGGTGTAGTAGGTTGAAGTTCAAGAGGATACGCGTCGGGACGAGAGTGCGTAGAGAGTAGAGAGATACTCGAGTGGGAGATAGGATTCTCGGGTCGGGAGTCTCATATCATTAAAATAGAGATATTGACAAAAGCCCCGTACGGTGGATGAAGCAGCCCCGGGGCGTCTCACAGATCAATGGGAATATTGAACAATTGTCTCTGGCTACGGCTGGAACGAGCGGCCAAGACAATCAGCCCTCTGCGAACAATGCGTAGCTTAATGACGCGGTCCCGTTCGCCATCGTTGAATGCATCTCGTCTGTCTCTCTCTCTCTCACTCTTTATAGTAGCTATGTATATATGTATATATATATATATATATATATATATATATATATATATATGTGTGTGTGCCGTCTCGAATATTATAATTAATATGAATGGCACATACGAAAGATCAATTCGAAGGAATATTAAATATTAAAAAAATGTTTAATATTTCTCTAAAATTCGTTTATTACGTATACATTCATTTGAAATGTCGTTTCTGTTATTTTGGCGGTTTCTTTCTTTTTATGTAAGACTTACTGCGTTCTTTATTAATGTGAGCAATGGTACTGGCGTTGCTGTTTTAGGGATCAATAATTTATGTAAATGTGTAGGCGGCAAGGGCGCTACCGTGTGGCGGTGAGTTAGTGTCGAGAAGGCGGGTGGTCGATGGGTACTGGAATGAGAGGGTGGAAAGATCACGACACGAAGGGGTTTTGATGTCCAACCCTTTCATCGATTGTATTTCTCGTCCTCCCTTTTATCCGCGCTCGCCCCAAACCTGGCAACGGTCATTGACTAATGCTCGATAATGTTTTACATTTGTATAGGGATATTTCGGACTGCTAAAAGGATCTCGGCTTTATGCGTGAATTCTGTGTAATTTTAATGCATTGAGAATATCCAACGTGGATATAGAGCCATTGCGAATTCTCCTACCCTTATACTGTTTGAGCGCTGGACGCTGGTAGGATAATCTTATTTTATTGGATATTTCTCTGGGAATTTACGAGAGCGGGGATAGATGGTAATCCCTTTTGATTTTGTATGCCAATAAAAATGTCCAGTCCTTTTGTTTTATTCAAGAATTTTTCTTTTACCTTATCAATGTACAAAATATCATTGCGAATTTGAGAAATTTTTTATAAAAGCATGAAATAATACGTATTTGTTATTTTTTTGGAAAATTTAAGTGGCAGAGAATATACGAAACATAGGGGATGAATTTGAGGTGAGCGTAGAATGAGATATCGGTTGTTTCAACCCTCCATATTTGCCCCTTCTATAAGCTCGCAGTGGCGTCATTCCGGTTCCCTACCCTTTGATCCTCCCCCCTCCCCCCAATAATCAATATATTCTAACATAACTCTAATGGCCACCCCATTTGAATATAGCCGAATATCAACCCCTAGTGTCTCCACGTCTCTTGCGCAGCTTCGACAATACCAATCATCTCAAATATTCCCTTCTGTCTCTACCAACACACCCCTTCATCCCTTACACCCTAACAATTCTGTTTCTCTAGCTTCCTATTCTAGAATTAACTGATGTATATTTTATCGTCCCTTCATTTAGCCATATTTCTATCCGTGCTTTTCCTACCTGCAGATAAAAAAGTAAAATAAATTCGATTCTTATTAGATCCCCTGCAAGGTAGCAACCCCCTGTCGAAAAAGCATTACGCTCCTAACGTACGATAGAACGCGACGTGGTACATTATCGACAGCATTAGCAACCCCGGAAAGGGTGCACGGTATTGTGAGGGGGTGCTACAGAGTATAAGGGTGCTAGTGGTTGCTTGGTTGCCTGATTCCATCCCTTTTGCCAGCAGTATCCAAGTACTGGTACGATTGATACAGCTATACGTGTCTGTGTCGATCAAGCTTTTCATCCCTTACAAAAGCTTCTGTCTCAAGCAAAAGGCTGAGACAATCGTCATGCGTTGTTACGGTAGTATAAAAAAATTATACGGCGGAATTAAAACAAATATATATATTACAACTTTTTATACTAACATTATAAATTTATGGATAAAGCAAAGTCGAAAAGATTGATAGACTTTTTGTATAATAGAAATTGGTTATTCTATGCCTTATACGCTCGAGACACTCAGTAGATGGTTTTGCGGGTTAATAAATCAATTCCTCCGCGGTATCCCGTCAGCCGTAGGGGTTGCCTCTTCGGTTCTCCAGGTTGGTTTTTGGTTTCGAGTGCACTCGATCTGAAAATAAGGATTTACATATTCATGCAAGGATCTCGACGGTGGATTCGTAGATAGGGAAAAAGAGCGGAGATGAGAAGAGCGTAGCTATTGGCTCATTGGTATACCGGGTGTGGGATAAAACGTAAAGATAGTTGGTAATGGGATTTCAGCAGTCCATTGGGAGAACTCCTGATGTATCGAGCTTTTTCCTTTTTTTTTTTTTTTTTAATATTACTCGCTTCTTACTTTCTATTAAATTACAAACTTTTTATTCCGAGCGTCAAAGTTCCTACGTTTCATTCATTCCTTCGTCTGACTCTTCTGATATTCCTTCGTTCCTCCTATTCACTCTGCCAATTTCGAGGACGAATCGTTATTATTATGATTCGCGAGATGATTGGTGCGGTTATTCTATGGTAATGTAGGCAGAACTTTTTTTTTTTAGAACCGGAAACAAGGGCTGATAGAAAATAATTTAGAATTTTTGTACTTTTTTTTTCTCAATGGGTTTTTTCTTGGTTTCATTTTCTTTTTCATTATGCTTTTTTGCCAATTAGATGAGCGGTTAGTAAAATTGAGTGTATATGGACCGAGAAGTATTCGAGAGGATGTGCCTTGCCAACAGTCGTCGCTTATGGAGGTGGTTAATGAAATATTTAGAAACCCTTCAGTGACGTCATACCGGAAGTTGTCATTCGAAACGACAGAATTGGAATCGTTAGTCTTGACACGTACGATTTATTTAAACTTTTCTTTTATCGTTGCTCTCACGATTACCTATACGATACGGTGCTCCATTTCCACTCTCGTGGTCCCAGCATCCCTCAACATCAGTACCCTCTGTGTCTTCGTCTCTTTCTCTCCTGTATCTTGCACAGAGTAGAATTCTTCATTCGCGTTTGTGGGACGAAGCTGTAAAAAGAATGACAATTCCAGAAGTGGCAACGTCGGAACGGGGAAGAGCACGGAGAAGGAATAGGGGTGGGGGTTGATATGGGATTAGGGGTCGTGTGAGAGGAGAAGGAGAGAGTGATTGGGAAAGAGATGAGAAACAGGAAAAGTTGTCACATTTGTTTCCGTGCGATACGCGATAAAGGTCAATGGCAATGGGTTTCATCCCTTGTGTTACAGACGCGGTTTTTTAAAAGCGTTTTTCACTCTTGGCATTTTGGAGGATATTCGGATTATTTGGTACACCCTGTATATGTATGTACGTATCGGCAGCGTAGAAGCGATTCCCACGGTGGATGGGGTAAGCCAATCTTTTGGAAACCACCCTAAAATCCTAAGGAAGCACAATATTTATTGGAGGGATTTAAAGTGAATAAAGTTGCCGTTGTTAAGGGTAGTGATAGTATACCAATATTTTATTCTATTCGTACCAACCCCTGAAATATAGTTGAACTAAAAATACTCATTGGTACAAATATTTTTGAATTTCATTATGAAAAGAGCAGCCTCCATTCCTGCTCGGCCGAACGTGGCCCGTAGTAGATCAGGGGATGAAACAAAGGGGGATGAAAATTCTCGCGATAAAGTCGTTCGATGAATTTCGAGCATCAGAGCCACTCAGGAATCGAAAGGGTCTCGAAGGTTCGAGTACTTTTGTGAAATCCGACGCGGAAGGGTTGGAGGGTGAGTAGTAGACGAAGGAGGCAGAACAGGAGTAGAATAGTGGAGCGAAAGGGGTTGCAGAAAGGACCGTTGAAAGAACAGGGGGTGGTGTCGTTTGTCTTAAGTATTTCAGAACTCTGAAGAGAGAGAACGAGAGAGATGAAATAGAAGAATGACGAATCAAGAAAAAAAAGAGAAGGGGTTGATTCGGCCCGATCAAAGGGTAGCACCAGTATCAGGGATAAATAAGGGTACAAGAGGTAAAAAAAGAAATCCCCTAATCCGACTCCGTTAAAGTGTTCCACGTCCTGTATATACATCGTTCACCAGGAGTCATACCCCTAACCCGTGAAATTTCCCCCGTGGGTAAAAATCATCCCCAGAAATTCCCCAATGCGCTCGAGGGGCCTTTACTATGGTTTCCAACCCCTTCGTCGTGTCGCGTCGAACTTCCTAGCAATCGAAGATGGAATGCTAAACAGCTGAAGGGTTGAACAGTGTCGCTAGCTCGTTGAACCCCCGGACGATCCTTACGACGCCGACGCCGATGCCGACGGCTGGGCCCCGTTTGCAGGCGCTGCGCGCATTTAGATAAGTTAAACTATAAATTAGACGGATCACTGGTAGCTACTCGAGGAAATGTTGTCAGCGCCTGAATATGTATGATTTATACAAGGAACCTGGCTTTCTGATATAAGTCCTACCTGTAGTGACTGCCAGTGACTAAAGTTCAAAGGTCAAAATATACAGAGACATAGAAGTCAGTACGGAGCCATAGAAATTGTATGACAGTTTTCTGTATTACAAATTATATGTTTTCATAGGTTTACATGTGACATAGATAAAATGCAAGATCAATTATAGATTTTTCCCTGCTTTTGTCTGTTTCTCAATAACTTGAGTATTTTTCATTTTGACTTTCTGATTTTGCACATTGAATCTTTCAGGCTTTAGACTTTTGCGGTCAACACATACGCAGCTCAATGCAGGAAGCAAAGACACGCGAGTTGATTTAGGATTTGGAACCGCAATTGAGCGAGCGAAATACCCGAACGGAATACTAATCAAAGATACACAAATTCCAAGGCTAATACTTCAAATCCCCTTTAGCCAGGATCCCAAAATTAAATTATTGGATTAGATGCCACCGTCGCCAACCCTTCTGTTCTCTTGTAGAATTCACCCCGATATCTCGTACAACCTGAAAGGGATAGCTTTGTTTTCCTGTCTTTAACTTTTCGAATATCGACTGTATCGCAAGCTAGACTCACCCTCTTTAAAACATATTTCTATATGTTAATATTAAATTAGACGTAACATTTCCAAAAAAAAAAAAAAACAAAAAAAAAGTCAAAAAAATTCCATAAACAAAATTTTGTTCTAACGTTGCTCAACTTTTAAAAAAGTTTTAAGGGATGCCATAAGTGACACAGAGAGGGGTTGACGTTTCTGAAACAAAAGATATCTGTCGTTTCCTCGGATGGATGATTGCGTATTGCCAAGGGGGTAGTTTTCCGTTTTTTCTTTCCTCCGCAAGAAAAGGACCAGGATATAGAGGCAAGACTATATTTTCATATCAATGATTTTACGACCGCATCCCGCATACCCAGGGGGTGGTTTTGGTGTTCTACCGGGGGGTTCTCAAGGAAATCTATATTTTATTGCGCGTGAAATTTTTGCTATTTATTCGCGTATAAGAATTTAAATGTTTCCAAAATACGAGGTTGGTTCACAACCCCTGCGTTCTCCGTTTCATCCCTATGGGGTAAGGATGCCTAGTGAACCCAGCCATCCTACCCCCTCCTCCCCCCTTCTAGCCTTTCGTAATCCTTACATGATTTAGATTCGCGGGGGTGGTTTGGTAGTGGCATGGAGGCAAAGGGTGGGTCGGACAAAGCGGCGCGTAGATTAAGTTCGATTCTCCGGCATATTCTTGGCGGAGCCCCGACGCCCGTAAAAATATGATCGCGGTATTTTAAAATAACGACGCCATTAGCGAAACTCGTACAAGATGAATGAAGTAATGCCTCATTTTCGTGCAGAGGCCCCCACAGCCATGGCCGTCCGCTTAAAAGGGAAATTTGTTTTTGATATTAGGTACGTAGGCATCCACGTGGTTTAGATGCGCCCTTTCCATTACCCATAGAGCCACCTAACCAACCTTCCTTTTTTTCCTTAAACGGGCTAGTTAGATGCGCTACTGAATTTTTATTTAAAAATTTCGCGCCCTTTTTGAACAACCCTCTGCTGCGTAAACTTGAGGGTCTTTGTAAAAAAAAAAAAAAAAACAACGCTTTAATCTTACAGGATGAAAGGTCAGAATTAGTATTGTCATTATGAAATTTGTCCTAGGTACTCTAATGCTTTTTCGTAAAGCTTTTCTCAACTTTCCCTAACCTTCCCCATGCTCCACCCCTGAGAAATCCTCTTTTCTCGAGTAAACTTGAAGAAACGGTTTACTCGCCCGACGTAGTCTTTTTGAAGAAACAGTGGAGAGCCACCCCTCTAAACGGGAACAAGTAATATCTCTGTAGGTGGTTGAGAGCCGGTTGGGGGTTGAATATGGGTCAACGGTGGCGGCAATTGTGATGGCGGCACCCTACCAGAGATGGCGCCACGGTGTCGATATATACTACAGGGTATATAATTCAACCATCCGTGATTCCAATAACCCACCCTCGTCCCTGACACGCGGCCCATGCACCCCCGTATCAACTACCTCTTGGCTATAAAGTTCCAGTTTACAGGGCGAAATGGACTGGAAAGAAAAAAAAAAACGAGAGAATGAGTTAGAAATACTGAAAAATATTCCTACAGATATAGTGATAGAAACTAACAGGATTGAAGGGAGGAGAAAAAAAAAGGAAATAAAAAATATAATAGCAGGTGCATCCTTCCGGCAGGATGAACTTTAATTGGAATATGAATTCGTTTCGCTCAGTTTCTGATATCATCTTTAATAAATAATATCACGTTTCACATATTTACATGATGGTGCACGTTTAAAAAGAATCCATTATGTTACTCGGCTCAGACTATATATATATATATATATATGTATACAAGAAATTCAATAGTACGAAAAGTTTTATAGCTTTATAAAATACAAGGATTACCTAAAAGGGAAGAAATTCGTGTTTCTACAATATCCGTGGGATATTTCGAGAGGTGGCCGTTCGGAGAGCCAAGAGAAATGGCCGGCATTATGTTTGGGATGGCAGGCAATGACGGAAGTTGATTCGCCAGGATGCCGGGGGACTTGGCTGGCCTTTGGAGTTGTGATCTATGCCGGGTATATTCCGAGTCGGAGCTCTCCCCACGGGAACCCGCGTGACGTATGTGGCTACCTGACGAGAGAAAACAATCTTCGGGAATATATATCGCTCTTACCTGTGAACTCGGTCGCTTGGAATTGCGATACGAATTGAAATTGCCTTGGGCAACTGCTACTGGTGATATCTACTGCGAGATACCATAGGTATTAGCATTGCACGTGTGTCTTTCGCTGTATATACGTATATACAGTGAAGGTATGAATCTTGGTATCCAGAGGATTTTTCCAATGCAGAAAAAAAATGTGGGAATGGAAATTTTCATGGGACGATCAAACTTTGGTAGGCAACAAGAATGAGAAAAAGAAGAATAAAAAAAATTCATGAAGAGCACGCACGCCCTTACCACCCCCTTGCCAGTGGCAGTTATCGAGTTAGAGGGTTGAAAGACGATATTTACATAGCACCGTCACCCACGCTATCCTGCCGATTCCCTCCCTTTTCAAATTCGACCTACTCAACCCTTCTATACTGCACGGTCACAGAGAAGAGAGAGCATAGCGTACTAATAATTACAGGGACGAATAAAGTTCTTTGTCACCCTGTAATTATTATTTTTGAATTTTTTTTTTTTTATTAATAAGAAAAATATGGACGAGGTTAAGAAATTCCTTGATGTCAATAAATACTTATTGGTGCCAGTGGTGGCTTTACTGTGACCAGTTTACCAAGGGTGGACGGAGCCACCCTGTTGTTTTCCACATCTGTCTTCGGGTAAACGCGTGTGGTTTAGCCAATTCGCCCCTTGACCGAGAAAAATGGCTATCGGCCCTGGGAATACGTTTACGAGCGTTCCGGGGCTGGGTAATTCTATTACCGAAGGATTTTTTTTCGCTTCATACCATATCGAACCGGCATTTCTGCTTCTTCTTTTATTTTCCCTTCCTCCATCCACCCTCTCGTTCTTTTTTATCGTGAATCCTCTATGCGCTCAAGCACGCTCGTACGTCTCCCTTAATAGGGCAGGTTTGTCCTGCTGTATACCGTAGGGATTGGCAGTACCATTAGGAACTTTACTGATTTTTCACGTGGGTCCGTTTATTCTTGTTCCTTCATTCCATAATATTTCTCTTTCTTGTTTTTCATCCATTTCGCGAAATCCGCTCGCGAAATCAATTCGACTGTTTTGTTCCCCACGAAGCGATATCAATCTTTTTTACCAGACTGTATACATACAGTATAGGAATCTCTCTCGGCTACCCTTAACTTTTTCTCCAACCCGAGTACGAGGCCTGTTTCGACCACGTAAGCCACTCGATATCAGACCATTTGCATATTCTTTATGAAAATTCTATAGTTTATGGGGACATTTGTATGTATTATCGTATTAGCATATTCCAAAAGACGGCAATCTCAATATTGGATAGGATGTGCTGGGTTATATCGTTTGTTTACTGCCACTTGGCAGGAGCGACAGACCTTGTCGCCATTTCCTTGATACGCGTATAAACCTCGATACTTGGGCGAACCTTTGATATTTTCAATTTCGACTCGAAAAATTCGCAACTATAAGTATGCATATAAGGGTACCCAAAAAAAAGCAAAGGGGTTGATCCCCGGATGCTCTGCCAAGTGTTACACGAAATTATCGAAAACGTTACCGATAATTCGCTAAAAGGGGGATGCCTTTTGGTTTCCAAGGGTAGTCAACCCTTAACGCGCTTTTTTATTTGCACGAGCAACCTTCCACCAACCAGAGCCACCACCACTACCACTACCTCTTGACATCAGCAATCGGCTCTTACGATACCACATATGAAGGTTCCTCCTGTGTGTTGCTAAGCAACCCCTATACCGAAAGGGAGTCTTCTTGCAGGAATAATACGTGCGCAACGGGATTTTAGCCGCTTTACTCATTTACTCTGATCGTACCACGTCGAACTGGGAAATGCAAACATTTGACAGAGAAGCCAGTTGAAATATTTTTAAATAACATTTTTCCACCCTTACGCGTCCTCTCCTGGTTTATTCATAAAAATCGAATTTTATTGAGACCCCAATCGAATGACTTTCTGAGTGCGTTACGACGGTGACAAATCACTCTCGACGCATTCCACTGTAACTGGTTAAGGGATGAAATCACCAACAAGATAAGAAGAGGATTGTAAGCAAGCCGCCAGGAATTCATATAACCACTTGGTTCCCGGCGTTATCTAAAATATAAGTAGGACGACTCGTAAAGCATCGTCGAGGAGTCGTGTTCTGGTTCGAGGACTGGTACCGGCGCGGCCACGCCACATCGGAAATATGTCAGTGGCGTCTATAAAATCGGCGGGTGGCCTCGTATATATATTCACGAAAAGTATAAAATTGTTTGCTATTTTCATTTGGAATCCCGTCGTGCCCCACGAAATCGATTCGTCCTCGCATACTTATGGGGCTGTCGTCACCCTCAATATAGAACTGACTAACCGAAGGGTAGTTTAGTTCTATTATCCAAGCCACGAATAAAATAAGAAAGAAGAACAAAAGCTATAGTAAAAACTAAAGACACTAATCACATTAGTATCCTCTGACCGCAGTCGCGGTATAGAAGCCAAGTGAAAATGACAGCCCCTCAAAGTTGCAAGAAGAAACGAAAAATAGTGAATTTAACGAAGAACGACCTAGAAGATTTTGAGTCCACGCATGCGTCTGTCTTTCTCTTACGCGCACGTATCACGATAAGTCCGTCTCTCTCGCACTCATGGCAGGTATAGAAAATTTATAAAAACGAACCCATAGACCTTCTCGTTCGACGAAACTGGTCGACAACAAGATATCCGCGATTATCGATATTCACTAAGTAATTCTATTAACGATAATCGACCAATTAACTACCTGCACACCAGTAACCAAAAGCAACAACTAGATACCGCATGTATCGTAAAGCAACTTTGATACACATATATCAGCGTAAGTCCGTGCCAGGATTTTGGTTCTAATCAAGCTAGTGGTTCTAATACCAACAGGCATTTAATCTCGACAACTTGCTAACGACCTGACCAACACACTGCTATACGTTGCCGATAAGGAACGAGCTCGCGCAAGAAGCATCCCCCGATACCAGGCTAGACGTCCGATACTCCAACTCCTTAGGTCGAAGGGTGGTTACGAACACCATCAAAAGTATCCATTCTACGCTAGTAGCAATGGCAAGTATTAACCCCTCCACCCCAACCCACCCTGTACCAATGTCGCATCAGATACATACAGCAACGAGACTTTCTCTGTATCGTATAAAGGGGGTGCATGGGACGGCATTAGCTGGCTAGAAAGGTAGGGTGGTTCCAAGGGGTGGTTCGTGCGCTCGTTGCCAGTTGAACTGTATCTCCATAGCGTTACTTGTCCCATAAACAGACTACTATTCTCCAGTCGATGGTCTTCGGATACGGGGGGCGCGTGTATTCCGTATAGTTTTGCGAACTAGCGTCGTACCACGCCAACCAATTCAATTTAAACTTTGCGTAGCGTTGCGCGCGCATGCGCGCGATACTAACGTAGCCGCAGAAATACTAACGATACTACCACTGCTAAGGATTCGGTATTAGGTAGCAGCATCAGCGCGATGAGGGTAACGTCGCCAGGAAAGCACAGTCGTGTCACCTATACTCTTGCCTGCCCCCTTTCGTCCCCTTGGACTACAGTGGCACCTACTCCCTCCTTTCTCCGCTATCTGTATACTAAATCGTCCGAAATTAATGCGAGTTATTAGTTCCCGGCGATAATTAGGGGGCAATTGCACGGAAAAGCGATGCAGCTTAGAAATCGGTTTACCGGACGGGAAACGAGTTTTAGTCGCGAGTATTTTGCACCCTTGGTATTTAGTAGGAATATCGAATCCTTGGATATATATATATATACATAGTACACAGCTGTACTACAGTTATACGTTTCGTGGATCTATTTAATTGCGAAATCGAGAGGAGCTCGAGGTATGGATATGGGTATGTTAGGGGTTGTAAAATTTCAAGTGGCACCAATGCCGTCAAAGGAATGACTGAATATTTCCTCATTCATATTGGCAATACACTCGGGAATCTACGGGCTTCTTTTCTATTGGTTGTTTTTTTTTCATCCCTCTATACATCTCTTCCTCCTTTTTTCTCGTGTCATTCAGTCGTACTCTCGCGTGTAGGGGTTGGCTGGCAAAGTGGATGGTACAAAGGCATATCAAACTTTTCGAATTATTGGGCTTTCGTGGCTTTTGCTATATGGCAAGCCGCACCATTTCCGACTGCAATACACTCAGCTTTCGATATTTGCATGCGTGTTACGCATCTAACGCGACGGATGGGGGTGCGCGTTAATATTCATACGATACGCGGGAGTAACACGCGTCTACTCAAGCACCACCCCTTACAGTATTGATACTAGCTGTTACTAACGGATAAGGGATGGTTGTATCGGTAAGCCCGTGTATGAATTATCTAAAATCACGTGTTTTTTTTTGTTTATTCAATGAGAAGAGGTTACGAGAGGAAATGAGGATAGTCAAACGAGAGATCACACGAGGAAATAAAAAATGGATTTTAAGGGTGCGTCCAATGAGTGCTACGGTACTGGATATTAGGAATCAGCATTGATGGCGCAGAAGACGACGTCGGCCTTATCGATTGTACATAACGTTTCAGTGATTCATTGGCTCCCTTGTGAGCGAGGGGGTAGTTGGAGGCATTGTGCTGGGTAAAGTAACGCAATATACACCCCCCGTGCATAACAAAGCATCGCGCTATAGGTGATATTGATGTTTTAAAATACATATCTGCATACGAGCATCCCCTACTATAGGGGTATAGTATTTAATGAGTCGGGAACTACAGGGAGAGTAGTACGTTCTCTATGGGGGTTTCGCGTACTCAAGGGATGTTTCTAACCTTACTTCTACCGAACTTACCCCTCTTAGCCCTCTCTCCTTCTATCCTATCACGATATACAACAAACCTCTCAGTCTCGCCCGTTTTCATCCCTTGACGGTGTTATTCATAACACTGTCTGATTTATCGGCATTCATCAAACCGCCATTGTAATAAGAGACGGTGCCTTCTACGAGCACGCAGGAGGGTTGTTCCTGCGTGGGTAAGCAGCCACGAATCACCTACACTATATGCAACCCCCACCCTCAAAATAATATTCTGCCATCCAGCATAGCGATTAGAGTCAGCCACCTCTTTGGAGAGATATAGGTATACGTCTATATTGTGCACCCTTAAAATACATATAATAAATAAAGGGTGTCCAGTATCATCCATCCAGAGGTCAGACGTACGTAATACACATTTCTATTGGATTTCCCATGGTGTCCCACTGCTAGCCTCAGAGGGATGAGTATCTAGACGGATAGATAGGGGTGTAAGACAGGGTGGCTGCTTGGAGAACGGGGTGGCGTTTCTTCAACGTAAATCTTGAGTTACCAGTTTGAGCTGTGTAAGATGCCAGGATACGAGGGCAGGTGTCGCGGTAAACTCAGTTAATTAGACAAGAGGCAACCATCACGGTCTCAACCCCCGTGCTTGTTAATAACGCGTAATTACCATTATACATGGCGATACACTCTTACAGTAGCGCGGCCCCAGCAACCCTATTAGATAAGATGACACCTTATTATACGTGAACTAACGGCGGCTTTGGTATCCTTCGCGAGAAACTTCGAAGCCTTGGCTTTGCCATGGGAACGAATGATATTCTTCTGTTATAACCTAACCTACCTCTGAAACTCATAGCCTTCGAGTCAAGTCCTTCTATTGAATCCTTATATATCCACTGTCAGTAGGAGCTCTGAACGATACTGCTAAGTATTTTCAGCACAGCTTGATATTAAGTTTCGGGATCATTCGACCTTGGCCTTTCACCGTTAGTGTAACGTTTCATGTTATTTCTGATTCAAAGGGGTTCAAGCTGATTAGCTCGTTAATTGGTACTAGTTAGCGGGTATCTCGACGGGACTTGGATTTGTAAGATTCCAATTTCTCTCCTTACGTTACCCGTATAACATTACTTTTATATTAGACAAAACACCCTTAATACTGTTTACTGCGTTCTTGGAAATAGTATCCTGTTTCTGTCTGGTTACATACAGACGTAACTTACTGTGCGTTTGATGTACGAGTAAAATTTTTGTTTCATTTTAGTATAAAGGGTTACACGTGGAGACACACGTGGTTATAGACGAGCGTCTCTAGTTGGCTCGTAGACATTTGTATTGAGCGTCGTGAGGCACCTCGCGCACCTAGTTATTTTGGGTTGATAAAGCTTCAGGGTAGATGGAGAGATTCAAGCAAAAAGTGGGCTTTCCGCGAATCCAGCGAATTACGGGATTTAGAAACCCTGTTTAATTACGTGTTAATGTTACGCAGACGCCGTGCGTCGTTGCGGCAAGGGTTTCTTTCACGATTTACGTCATAATCATGTTCAACAGGAGACTCGCGGCACCCCTACGTTACCGACGGTGTACTTGGTACACAAATGTATTTGAAGGTAATGTGACGTGTGTCTTCCCAGGGTTTTCAATGCCACAAACGGGCTGATGCAGCAGTCTCGTTCTCGCAGAAGGTTCCAGGGTAAGCATCGTGTACTATGTAAGGTTAAAGATGTGCCTAGCGTGAAGTACACTCCTATAAAAGTTGAAATGCTAAATGCTGCCATTCAGTATTATTCCTTTTTGCTTAAGGGTAGCCGAGTACGAGTCCAGGATAGTAGGGGATGGTTGGTGTACCTGCTGCTGCAGTAAAACTCAGTGTCGGTTAAGAGAGTGAAGAAACGAAGCGGTAGAGGATGGTGGTTAGAGTCTAGGGGTAGTAGAGGGTGAAGATAGCTAGCAAGGTGAGACTGTGGCTGTCATGAACTGGGGGTTGATTCTCTCGTTACCTCTTTTCTTCTTTTTCTCATGATTCTCCTCTTTACGAATCTTCTACTGAGACCAGCTACCCCCCACCACTGACTTCTGCTTTGTCGGCGACTTCAGGCTCTGACTTAGGGATGGGTGGTGGGTATCACACACAGTCGAGTGTATAAATGACGGGGTTGGGTTTTCGCTGGGCACGCTGGCATAAACATGAAACAACATTATGAAAGGGTGACGTCGCGGCACGGCCGGCTACGCTCTAATTTAAACAAATATCACAAGTTGTTCAGCTCTTCCTCATCCAGCGCCCCCTTTCTCCGCCTACAACGTATCTTCATGCTGCGTAGGTAACCTGGCAGCCTGTCGCGCTCTATACCTCAAGCGTTCGCCATAATGGACCCGAGAATAATTCCTCTAGGAATCATCCCTTATTAAGAGTGTAGGTGAAAGGAGTGAAATTTTATACAATTTTTTCACACTCTTTCTGCACGGTGTTGGATTTGGTAACGAATGAAACAATCTGCCAATCATATCAGAGACACGAATACTCATCAGGGGCTGTTCCAGAGTGCCTGGAGTTCCAGAGTGGCGTATCCGAGAAACTTGATCAAGAGAGATTCAGGGATGAGACTTCGTAAACAATAAATTAAACGCCGAGGATCAAACTAATTCTGCGCCTCGGGGAATCAGCGAATAAATTATTCGTTCGTTCAGTTGTTCGTTCAGTTCATTCCTTCATAAGGATGAGTACAGCAGATGAGGACGAGGATGAGATTGGAGAGCGAAGGATGGTTGAGGAGGGTAAAATTCAGGCGATGACGATCCCGTCGGAAACCAGAGACGCCAGGGCGTCGTATTAGAATCCAAATGATCCCATTACGAAAACAACAATAAAACTAACAAAGATAAAGGGGCCGTTCGCGCGAGGCTCGTTCAGAAAGTTGAAATTAAGGGGTGGCTCTCCAGTGGTGCCAAGTACCATGACGATAGGTAGGTGCAATCTTCATTTTTTTTTTTTTTTTTTTTTTTCATTCCCCAACCTCCATAGTATATCCTAGTATCTCACTGATCCAGAACCTTCTGGTACTTGATTGGTCCATGATTTGTCTACTGCTGGACCTAGGTCAAAACTGATGTTGTCTAGTTGAGAAATTAGCTGGTAACTGGAGAAAACGAATACCTGGCAAAATGCATATAGGAACGAGTACGAGAATGAAAAGGAGTGTCGAGTGATACTGGATGCTGGATATGATATATATATATATATATATATATATATACGCCTGAGTGTACCAAGGCATTTAGAGACCTTTAGCCCGACTCATCAGCTTTGTGCTTTGCGCGCGAGTCGAGTAATAACGCAGCTTTTGCCAACCTCAAAAACATGAATTTTCACTTCAACTTTTGGTTAACTGCCCGTCGCGCGCCTAAGTACAAAGTTAATTTTTTAATTACGCCATGTGTCATCGCGAGGGGCCTCCTCGAATGTAAAACACGTGTATACCACGTGTGATTTTCAAGATTGATCGTAACATTTTATCATTAAATTCAATAATCAATGAATGTTACTACACATTGATAATTCGATGAGAGGAGATACGAGTTGGCACTATAAGATTTTTAAAAACTGAAACCTTCATCGCGTGATATTCGTCGTTAGACTTTTATGATAAAGATTATATGCTTGTCACCTCAGCAATAGCGAAATGAGAATTTACGGAAACGCTCGTATTTTAATTTTTCAGCAAAGACCAGCTACACGATGATGCTAAACTACGTGAAATCCCTCTCAGACTTTTCTGTAGTCATACCTAAAGGGGTTATAGTATGGTAAGCCCATAGGAGTTTAGAAAAGAGTCCACCCCTTTTCCGTTTCTTGGCGTTTCCTCGGGCACACAGCATCCGTGTCCGGGGTTGACATTACGGCGCATAATATTTAATAATTATTTTCATTAAAGTTGTAATAAAGTTTAGAATACTTTATTAATTTATAGGGTAGAGAAACACGTTTTAAAGGGTTGCTACTCCTGCCGGCTTCTCACCGCCATTCGTATCAATTATCATACAACGCCAGCTGGATTAACCTTCGCCACAGATTCTCTCCCCAGAATCTTCGAAAATTCCCTAGACTTAATATTTTACTTTAAAACCTTCAGATATTCTCAAGATCTCATCCATTCGCTTCTCTTCCACCTCATTCCCAAGTACTTACACAGTTATCGTTCGCTCCCACTAACCACCTTTCATCCCCTCTGCCTAACCATCTTTCACCCCTATACACTTTTCTTTACATCTTCACCACGGACAACGCAACTTGTTAATTTAATCCTCGCAAGCACTCTCGTCTGGCATGGCGAGTGCCTGGCTTCCGGTAAGGCCGAATCTACCTTCACCTCCTCGACCTAAGTTCATTGAAGGTCCCAGTCGTAAGTATTCGGCCAAGTGGCCTTAAAACGCGGGTTTGAAACGCAAAACACAAAAGTCCCCTCTGCAAGCGTGCCTCGCATACGCCATACTGTTTCTGTTTATACTTTTACTTCGACCTCTTCTGCTTCTACCTGCCTCTACGCGCACACATATATGTATATCTATACCTCAGGACTTTACTTCCCTTTAGCCAGATGTGTATTCCTCGACATCCCTTTTCCTTCTCTATACCTTTTCTTCGTCTCGTACGCATATATACGCCTGTACACGTAATACTGGCAAAGTAGTACGGAGGCTACCTTCGACCCTCAACCCTACACTCACCTACTCTCTTCTTACTTGAATTGAAAATCTCTCTATACACGTGGCCGAGATGTATGCCGGCTGGAAGCCGTAAGCAAATCGTGTTATGCTCACGGCCGGCCAGCTATCTCTACGGTCCGAAAGGAATTAAAATAAATACATATCTTAATTAAGCTCGGGAGTACGACATACCGGGTGGCTGAAAGTAAACGATTTTTCAATTTTATCTTAGCGAAATTTTTTCATATCATTTTTCATTCATATTCACATATACAACTATGAATGCAATTATTGTTAGTACAAGGGTCGTATGGGCAATTATTTTTTATACACGTATCACCCTTAACCGAATATCGAATTCATTTACCTCTCTATTCAGCTCACCCGATAACCCTTATATATACATATGGCAGCTCAGTTTTGTTGCTTTATTCCCCTTTATATGCATATTCGAACATCCGCAGCTTGCATCTCAAACTTCTCTCCTATGCGCTCTCAGCGTTAAGAGCTTTTCTTGATTTTTATTTTGCTTTGCATACTTTTCCTTTTTTTATGCTTTATTCGACTCACAGTAACGTCCATACGAGAAATATTCGCGATGGTTTTTTTTTACCTAGATATTTACTATACATGTATGAATTACTAATTACAAATAGTATCGATCTTTATACTTACTGTACCATATATCAGTATCCATATTTACAGATGCCTTCAAATTTCCATTTTTCATACATCACCAAATCTTCCAGGCCATCACGAAATTTTTCATTGAATCAATCCGACCAGCAGTCACGAAAACGTGCAAATTTCAAACGAACCCGCGTTTTATTTTTTTTCTTAAGCGCAGACGGTTTCACCATAAGGAAGAGGAAGGTCCATGGCCTCGAGTGAGCTTATTATTATTTATACCCCTTTCTGACCGTTGCGCCGAGGTGGGATTACATTTTCCTCACGCTCTGCTCGAGCGGCTGGCCCCGACAATTTTCGTTTTGCATTCCCTTCGTCAAAGAGCCCCTCATACTGTTTCACACGAAGTAGTATAATTATTTTAGTTGAATTAAAAACACATTGCTGTTCTTGCACATACATACGTGACAGTCACTGCTAGAAATCTCCGAGATAGATTTGTGTATTACGTCATAAATTCAAGTTCAGTAATTTTGCCCCCCCTTTGACATACATTTAGTATCACTCCTTATCTCCATTTATCTCTCCAACTGACCTTTTCTAATTAATAGTAATGATGGCGTGCATAAATGGGCTCGTATACAGTCCGTCACGAAACCATACCGGAGTGCAGTTTCATTAAAGTATTGTTTGGTATGACTATACCTTTAAATTTATCAATTTTACACAGTATGTGTATATATATATATACAATTTATAATATAACTAATATATATAATGATAATGCTAAAATACACATTGAAAATAAATTACAATTGTAGTATCACCATGTATTGTTGCACTTGTGTTTTGTGCCGGACTGTACTTCAGTATCATTGAGATATAAACTGTTCTCGCATTTGCGCATGCGCTTTATCTTAACTGAAAATAGCGGACACTATTCGTCCATCTATAGTTATTCCAGTTGTTAAATTATTCGTGAAATCGTAGTGTGGTCATTGGAAAATTTCTTAAATGTGTCTTATCGTACGATCAGTTAAACATAGTATTTCACAGTTAGTCGAAAGTTTTGATAACATTTATCTGCTCGGTCAGCAAGTATTGTATTTTTTTCTGCACTACCGCGCTATCAGTTAACGGTAAAACTATAGGTCTATAAGAACGAATTTTCCATTGAGATTCCAGTAGTTGGACAGTTGACGTCCAACATGCAGTCGTTGCAAGTTTTCACAGTGATAACTGTTCTGTTTGGCATCAGTCATGGATTAAGAGTACTGGGAGTATTTCCATTGCCTAGTAAAAGTCATTGGATGATGTATCGGAGCCTCGTCGAAGAATTAATGCGCAAAGGTATCGAGGTAAGATTGAAAAAGAAATGTTAATAAAAAAAAAATTATGAAATTTTGTAAATGATTTTATTGCTGTAAAAAAAAAATTCTAATTTTAGATAGACGTCATCACTCCGTTTCCTCTGAGACATTCCGCGCCGAATTATAAAGAGATAATCGTTGAAGATCTCGATGTAGGATTGACCAATGTTACTACTGACGTATTCAGTCATTCGAATCCATTCACTGATACGAAATTTATGAGTGTCATGGCGGGAAATACACTCTGTGAATTATTAAGACGAGAGCCGTTAAGTAGTTTTATCAAAAATACACCAAAGGACAAATACGATATTGTCCTTACGGAAATTTTTGGGGCTAACTGTTATTTGGGTTTCGGTGCGCATTTCGACGTTCCTTTGGTCGGTATTACGTCATCGGTCATACTTCCATGGGAAAACGATTACGTGGCCAATCCGGAATCGACGTCCTACGTACCAAACTATATGCTATCTTATACCGATCGAATGAACTTTTACGAGAGATTTATTAACACTGTTATGAATGCGATTATTAAGTATGAATTTGCGTATTTTACCAAAGCACAAGACGTTGTGCTGAGGGAAGTTTTCGGGCCTGATTCGCCCGGGGTTAGAGAATTGGAAAGTAAAATTGATCTGTTATTG
Organism: Syrista parreyssii; assembly: GCA_030142615.1. Classification (NCBI taxonomy): domain Eukaryota; kingdom Metazoa; phylum Arthropoda; class Insecta; order Hymenoptera; family Cephidae; genus Syrista; species Syrista parreyssii. The sequence goes on from JARQTG010000345.1 coordinate 1,477,913, forward strand.
GTAAACTCGCATTTCTCTCTTAACACAATACGGCCGTTGATACCAGCTGTGGTCGAGGTGGGAGGATTACACGTTCGTGAAAATCCTACTGATAAAATGACACCGGTAAGTTTTTGCAATGCGTGAGACTCAATTGACTTCTTAACGACGGAGTTTATCATTATCAGAATAGGACAGATAAATTGATGGTTTATCTTGATTATTAAATTGAATTAAATTTGTTTTTAATTCTATCATGTAGGAATTACAAAAATGGATGAATGATAGTACAAACGGCGTGGTATATTTTTCCATGGGTTCAATGGTAAAGACGGAATCATTTTTACCGACAGTTATACATGCTCTTTACGAGTCATTCAGTAAACTGGCACCGATAAGAGTCCTTTGGAAAGCTAATCTAACACAATTGCCATCAGGATTGCCAAACAATGTTCTCACTATGGATTGGATACCACAGGCTAAAGTTCTGAGTATGTATTTTTTGTTGTAATTTTTTAATAAATAAAAATCGCATGAAATTTATTATGAGAAAATTGATCCAACGTGTCTTTACGTTATTGCAGGACATAAGAATGTTAAAGTATTTATCAGTCACGGTGGTCTTATGGGAACACAAGAGGCCATTTACGCAGGGGTACCAATTATTGGTATTCCATTGTTCGCTGATCAACAACTTAATATTAATAATTATGTAACTAAGAAAATTGCTGTTCGTCTTGATTTTAATGATCTCAGTGAGAAAACTTTATCGGAGGCCTTGAACACTGTTATCAATGATCCCACGTACTTGGTAAACGTTAAAAGGATAAGTAGTAAATTTCGAGACAGACAAGCGTCGCCATTGGATACGGCCGTTTGGTGAGTTTATTAAATTATGACTTGTCAATTTTTTAAATGAATTGTTGCGAATTTTTTTTTTTTATTTTAAGGTGGATCCAATATGTTGCACGTTACGACAAAGGCTGCTTGAGAGCAGCTGCTGCTGACTTGACCTGGTGGCAATTGGCTTTAATTGACGTTCATGTCGCAATTGCGCTGATCGTAGGATCTACTTTGTACCTTTTAAATATTATAGTCAAACTGCTTTTTCGTGCTATCAGTAAGTATTTTGTGGCGAGGCAAAAGAAGATTCAATAAGAAATTATTTCTAGGTCAGAAAACATTAAAGAGAATTATTGATACGAATGCATTAAATGTTATTAGCATAATGATATCGATTAGATTAAATATTATATAGATATTCTATATTAAGTAATAAATATTTATTTTCACGAATGAGAACGTGGCTGGCCATGTGCTTTTTGCCAGCAAATAAAGAGAAATTAGAAACGCGAAATTATATCCTTTTCTGAACGCAATCATACCCTTGCAATTAGATCCGTTACAGGAGAAAAAAAAAAATGGAATTCTCAGGTGCGAAAGTACCTTTGGCGGTTCCCGCTTAAAAAACACGGCCACCTTCGTGGTAGCAAAAACTTTTCCAATTTTAATCCATCATTCGGTAGCGGTAAAAAAAAAAAGAAACTTTTGTCCCGTAACAAGTTGGCAGCGGAGATGACTGCAGGGATGATGGCGATACCGTAACGTTTCGGAGAAGGGTGGTCGCTGTAAAAGAGAAGGAAATAAAAAGCAGAGGCTATTGCAAGAAGGCCACTGTTACTAAGGGTGGGTGTTGGTATAAGTCCAGAAAGTAAAAGAGGGTGGAGACAAGGCAAATGGGGGGGGGGGGGTAAAGGGTGGCATTCAAAGGGGTTTCACGAAGGGTTTGACCCATAAATAAAAGAATTAGTTTTTAATGAACATTAGTCACTATTAATTGTGGAAAGTTAACCCCTTTTTTCTCGAAGAGGGTCCTTTGAGACTGACACGACGAAGGACAGAGGGTGGTCCGCGGTCCTAACAGGGGGTGGATGGGTAGGTGAGTTTCGCGAGCGGACTCCTACGGAATCCAAAGGGGACCAGACTGTTGTGAGTACCTACAGGGTGCTTCAGAGGACCTCTGGAGGGTTGTCAAAAGGAAGAGCTACCCTCCACCCCACCCACCACCACCACCACCACCGCCAGAAGAGTCACTGACGTATCCTGAAGCAGGCGTACGGTGTCACCCGGCTAAAGGGTTGAAAAACACAGAGCCCTCTTTATTTAACATTTCCTGCCTGGCATTCTTTCATTGTGCGATAATTAAGTTAGCGAAAGGGGTGGAGAGACGAGCCAACCCCAATCGCGTCCTTGTCGCCCTAAGATAACATAAATAATTAATGGCCCTGACCATGACGCTTGTCAAAATTCCCGCCCCCCCCCCCCCCTTTCTCCTTCATCCTCACACCAATTTTTTTTTCCCACCTCCCTTATTTATCCCTATATTCAACCCTCAAAGTATCTTTGATTACAGTCACCGTACATTTCCACTACGTGCCAAGTACATACAAGGCCGTTGTATACGCGTGTCATAAGAAAACATTGAAGCGTCTCATATATCGCAACTAAGAGTGTAGCTGACGATTCATTAGAATTTACGGAATTTCAAACTCGCAAGATTTCTATGATTACAGGTGAGGAGCTTCGCACGCATGTGTTTTCGTGTGTGCACACGTGGAAGGATATTACGTCTCGGGGACTCGAGTGTACCAAGCTAAGAGTTATATTAGACAGGAACGAAGAGAGCTCCAGTAGCAACTGTCGTCTTTCACTGGGATATTCGCCCAGCCACCCAGTCAGCTATCCAACGCGTTGAAACCTCCGCGTGCACCAAGAATCTCGCTAATTAGATATATAAGGAAGCTAATTGTAATAAGGTGGAGTCGGGTGTACGAGAAGCGAGCCATGGTCGACGTGCAGTAGTTATATAATGACATTTTCTCTATTTGCTTCTCTCTCTCTCTCTTTATATGCATCACATGACGTCTCGACATCTCTTTACAAACTTTTGCAATATTCCAGATACGCGTCGCAATGCTACACTCAATGCGACTTATTTCTAAGAGAATTTCTCCCGTTAGTTGAACTGACATAGGATACCTGTGCTATTTTAGGATATTGAAATATTTTAATTACCTAAAAATATAATAAAATATGTTCAATTAATAAAATTCATCATGACCAAGAATTATGACTATCCTATACACACGTGCTATAAACAGTTAAATTCCTTTATTACTATTAATGGTATCAACTGGTTAGTCGAGAACTCTTAGGAAAATATATACATTGCTATATAATACGTGCGAGTATGTCGAAGTGGATATATATTTACGTTCTTTGGCTTCCGTCAAACGACGTTTGACTATGAGACTGGTGCTATCGGGCGCGTAGAATTAATTAAACACGGATTGTTTGACGTGTAAGCAGCACAACAAACTCTCATCCATCCTGCGATCTTTCCTTCAACCTCGTGTATTGCGTGTCGGGAGGAGACAGAATATAGCTAAGTATGTCGTAACTAGCAACGTAGTCGAACTGCCTTTCAACCCAAATTACGCGATGCCTCGTGAGATGAAAGTATTAAAGGTGTGCAGGGTAGAAAATAAATAGGAAAGAAAAGAAATTTTTTCAAAATTTCAATAGTCTTACGTAATTTTATAATATTTCCTAATTTTACATTCATATACGACCTCGAAAACTTTTGCACGATTCAGCTTGCAGCCAGCACTACGTTTTAAGGTTAGGAGCTACCCCCTCTACATCCCTCTCATTGCGGAGGTGGTCGAGGGTGCCGGTGGGCTCAGAGGTGAAAGTTAAGGGATGAACGTGTAGTAGTTATAACGAGAAGGCGAGTAATTTAACCCTTCTTAGAGTCGCCTTGTCTTCAGCCCTGACTCCTGATGTACACCTTGACTCCTTCCCGACTCCCTCAACGCTAGGACTCTCATCCCCTTGCGTCTTATCACCATCCTCTTTACGCTAAAATCTCCGACCCCATCGTTCAACGTTGGTTTATTTAGACGCGGCGGTGGTGATCCCTTGATTAAATACTTCTGCTTCATCGCACGAGTTTCCACCCCGTGCTTTTCCGTCGTTGGACTCTCCCTTATTTGCCCTCTCTCTCTATCTCTTCTTACATCCCTTCATGTACCTTCTTACCCACCCCCCCCCCCCCCCCACCCCTTTTGACGAAATCTTCACTGGCTAACTAACCCAGTTCGCTCTACTTGGCTGTCGCGACTTTCCTGAGAATCTTCGTCGCGTCGCTAGTTCCTTCCTTATTTCAAAGAGGAAGAAAAGATCAAAGGCTCAATTCACTCTTTATCGAATATTTTTCAAAAATTATTACGTCTCCGAGCATTGCCTTTGATAATCCAAGGAAATCTTTTCACGAGTTATCAGCACCGCGAATGATACTTGGGCGAAATCCTTTGCCGCGCACCTGTGTAACGGAGGTTCGTCCGTAGCCACTTGACGCTAAGTAATTGTTCACCACAAAAGCGGAAAATTTACGGCTTGCCATTTCTAAAGGCAAGTTTCACTATGAAGCTTGTAATTTTCACGGGTGCAGATAAGCTCTGGTAAAGCACCGCTACGACGGCTATCACTTGAGAGACTCGTGATTTCTGGAGCAATGACTTTTGCCATGGGGATCGTTATAGGAGGAAGGGTATTACCTTCGAGGTTACCTGAACCGATATTTTTTTTCGATATTTTAAAAATACAAAAAAAAGCTCCCCGTACCCTTATACTAGAGAAAAATGCAATATTTTTCCTATCATGGCGATTTACATTATATTATATCGTCATCGCCAAATTATAAATTGATATAATACTTTTCATTGGTACCAATGCAAAATTTGTTCGTACTTAAATGAGCTTGCATGCTTATAAAAGTAGCAAGGATCTTCTCGAGCTACCCAAGGTACACCAGAGGCTGGATGAAATTCCGAAATCCGTGGTTCTGCCGATGTAAGTAGGCTCAGGTGTCTCAGATAACAAAAATATGAAGCAAGTTTTCGCCATAACCCGCGAACGCGCGAACCGAGAGGCATTAGCATAGTAATGAATATTATTACATTTCGGGCACACTCAGTTTAATTCCATCTTCCCAGTCGTAAAGATAATAAGCAAGTGGTGGCTGCTCGGTACCCTATATACATAGGTATAGGTACTTATATACGTTAGCTAAGGGCGAGACTAAGGTGGTGGTTGCTGCCCGAGGGTGCGGAGAAACTCCAAGGAGTAACAGTAACCGAAAGTGGGGGTAGAGGGTAAAGGGGTGAGAGAGAGAGAGAGAGAGTCAGGAGCAACTGAGAGCAAAGGATAGCCAAAGCACACAGAAGAGAGAAAGAAGAGGAAGAGGTTCGAAGGAGGGGTGAGAAGAGGGTTGGCTTTAAGAGGTTCACAGGAGGAGTAAATATAAACTTGGGAAAGTGACAAAGATAATTCTAATAAAAGCGACGACGCTGCCAGAAAGAGCACTCCCGGTTTCTCCCGCTTAATTTCTGACATATTCCGGCATTGCATTATACCTAACTACCAACCCCCTCGAGCATCCCCTATTTACTATACCTGCCAACTGGAATCATCTCCCGACCTTTAATCTCACTTCTTCCCTGTTTTCTTACCCGGAAACGAAAATTTGAAATCAACTAGATTTTTTTTTGAACATTTTTTATGTCCGTATACCATTAGTGCATGTTACGTATATATGGTATGATATTAGGGAATGGCAAGGATTCAAGAATTCCACGACGTCTACTTACCATGAAACGTTATGGCTTATTATGTCATTCACGTTTATTTCATTAATATTAATAACCCCTTTAATTGTGGTTCACGCTGCCGTTGTATCTCGGTTATTTGTACAGAATGTCCATTCTCCTATCTCGTCTTTCTTGCCAGTTGCTACACAGAGAGATACGTATAGTACAGTAGTTACGGTATTCTGAATATCAGTATATTTTTCTCGTTTGAATAGAGACCAGATTATATATATACCTTTACTATTGCGACCAGGGGACTGTGAAAAGTCGACATAGAATTTCACTTGATTTATCCAATATGAGATGAAGAATTAATATTGACAGCCATATCGAAAAATGAATGTTCGAAGGGCGCGCGATTGGCTAGCGATTTTCCGGGCACTCAGCCACGAGGGCGCCCCTATTTTCTTTCCTCTGGCATAATCGACCATATTTTCCTGACTTCCTACCTAACATCCGTTTCTTTCCATCCCGACTTCCAACCCGGTAGTAGAAAATTTCCCACTCGTCACTCCGTTTCCGTTCGATGCCGTATTTATAGGCAAATCCAACCCCGGCGAATAATGAACGAGGAAAACGAAAGGAAATCTACATACGGTTCTTTGGCGGGTAAGAGCATCTATTTTGGATCTATCGTAGGGTGAGGCTGTTATCAATAGATCTCTATCCTTACGTTACCGAGAACAGCCAGCGAAACACACCCCCTCAAGAGCCATTTGTCATCCATTAAATTCTATGAGTCGTGTATGCTTATTCGCGTGAGTTAAAGAGAGACAGCGATACCGATGACGTGGAAGCTCCAGTCGACTAGTGGAGAACAGATACAATTTTTTTTTCAGGAATACCACGTCCGCCATTTTGAATAAATATAACCTCTCAACGGGTTCGTGCTGCAAATAGAAATATTATATATCCATACAGACAATAATTATTATATATTTCGGAAAAAGAATCACTACGCGCCTCACTACGTCACCGGTACCAGAATAGGGGTAGGTTTCCAGACATCGTCATATTTTCCTGGCTGTCGCCGCCATCACCGACATACAGTATGTATATTTCCATTCCACGTTTACGAGGAGTGCGGTATGATTTTATATGCAAAGAGTAGTTTAGAGCTAATTGTTAATAATAGGATTGGTAAGGTGGGAATTCATCCCCTAACTCCTCCGACGCGTTTCATCCCCTTCGCTCAGCCTACCATACCACTCTATCCATATACCGAACACCGGGAGTTACAGACAGTCTCACTCTCGTCCCATTTAACATCAGGCTTCGCTGTACAGCTCTTCAACCTTCTACCTTCTGTATTCCACCTTTTCAACCACCTAAACCAGCCAGCTGGCTAGATGGTTAGCAGCTAACTTATACATATGTCCGTCCGAATGTCCGTAGACATATGGTACCCGTTCGTAGGTAGATTCATCTGCATGTCTACATATATATACACATACCATATGTATATATACCATACGTGTACCGTTTCTACCTACTATAACTACATACGTACGTATTATTACGTATAAACGCGTAATTCTGAATTATAAGCTGGCCTTGTTAATGATAATTAAAACGCCTGGACTCTTTGCAATGGAATATTTCGCTGCAGTCCACAGCGATATAATACAGACTCGTAGGTCTGCTTTGGTTAGCTACGAGGATAGATAAGAGACCGGAATATAAGACTTTGGACAATATGGTTTCGTTCGCAAATATGTATCGGAGTTATAAGTTACAAGAGTTTGTACACTTTTTTTTTTCAGTTAAAATATTTTGGTACACCTGACTGTATCGACATAGGACGATTGTACGATTCAACTGTGGGGGCTGTGGAATCGTGGACGGAGGTATTTCGGGGGTTTGGCAGTGAAACATTGGAATCGCAAGTTTATCGGTCGTTTTACGGGGGCTTCGGGCCCCGCGAGAGAACCGGCAAACGAGCTTAAAGTATTCGCCAAGCCGGGGGATGGTAACGGCGAACAATAAGTTCATAAAACAAGTAATTTCGAAAGGGCGCTTCTATGCTGAGGGCTCTTGGGGGTGGGATAACTCGTGATGCTTCTCTTCTCCACTTCCGTGGATGCTCGTGCTGCTGCTGCTGCTGCTGTTGCTCGTCCTCCACCTCCACCGATGGGAGGATGAGCAGCAGTTGAGGCGTAAGGCATAAAACAGCAGTATCTATAATGCCTCATCAGAATAATCAAACGATTAATATGTTTATTAGTATCGGCAATGGCTCGCCTTGGAATACATTAACCTAGGCCTGATATAACCAGACATTCAGGGGGATGAACGGAACATTGAGCAATGCCTGACACCATAATCGCGATTACTCCTATATAAACTTTTCATCCCACTGAAAATCAATGGATTTTATTACCGTACCGAGAATACATACTGTGAGCGATTGACGTTCTACCTAAGTTGTTCATCGGAGGGTGGCTTTTGTGCGTAGGGTGGTAATGCCAGATATTCTTACTATATAGGGGTATCTATCCCCTCTTTTTACTTTGAAGCACGTAAGTACCACGTATGAAATTTAAATTTCGGAAAAAGGACATTCCAAGGCGTTTTTCACTGGGGGGTTGGTAAGACTCTAAACGGAGAATGTAGGATGAGCAGATATCGAAGCTGCGAGGGATGAAAATCTCAAAGACACTAGGGAATTCATTTTATAAGAAGGTTGACTCTGTTTTTGGATAGGCGTTCTCAAGCTGTAGGGGTGGGAGTTTATCGGTAAGAGCAGAAGCCTATAACCCTGCGCTTACCCCTTTCTTAGGGCAGTTCATTAGGCATTGTGTACAGTGTACCCTAAGCCTAACGAGGTTCTTGCAGCGCGACTAATTTATATTTATATCTCGCGGTGTATATATAATACATTTTTATAATGTGTCCTCGGGGCGAAGGGTGGTTTTACGACACGAGGGTCGGAAGGGTTGTCTTGGTCGCGCTACCCTCCTTTAGCCCATTATAAGTGTAATTAGATACGTGACGTGTAGACAGGGTGGTTTAGTGCGTTCAACAATGTGTCCCAAATCTTTCATATCCGACTCCACCGATAGACAAATGACTTTAGTTAAGGGTCGTAAAAAAAAATAAAGTGTAAGAAATTTTTTTTTTAAGTAATGAGGTCAAAAGTCACGGAACAAGGAGCATCTCGCGAAAGGATTAAACTCGGTAGATCGCAGGGTTTAGTAGGTAGTCAGAGTGCCTAGGGGATGAGAGAATGATCTCGAATGGAGGATTCGGCCCTCGATGGGGTTTTGAAGGGAGTGAAACGTAGAACGGGGGGTTGGCTTCGGCGGGAGGAATACATCATACAAAATATGGCGGCCGATGCGATCCTCCACGGGGCAACTTTACAACCCCGTCCGCCTTTGCCTCGCAACCCCCCCGTTTCACGTCCCGCAACTCATCAACATGAATATTCATTATTCGATGATATTTCTCAACCCCCTCGCGAGCACACTGCCACCCTTTAGTACCAACCTCTCTCTTTCGTTCTCTCGCTCCCTCACCTCCGTCTCTCTCACTCCCTCCCGAGTCCTTGCCATTTGGAGGATCGTTAATTTATAACTACGATTGGCAGTCAAGGGATACCGGGCTGAAGCCACCCTCAACCAGGAGCCGACGTATATTATTCCGAATTTCGAAATATCCACCCCACTTCGACTCAGTAGATTTTCATATTCGAGAAATGAATCTGTCGTAGGATCGCATCTTTGAATTTCGCCATTAGCAACCGTACATGCATGATATGCGCATACATACCTGTCTAGATTCCCTACATACCCACTACTGGCGAACGAGGGCAGTGTTACGCACCAGAGGGTGAGTTTTGGCGAATTAGAAAATTAACAGGGAAATAGCATTTGCAATATGTATCAGTTTATTTATAGTTTGGTCTGTGGCCACGGGGGGTGGGAATGGGGTGAGATGCAAGGTTACCGGGGTTCGAGGAAGGAGGGGATGCTTAAAGAGAGAATAGGACCTAGGGGGGGGGGGTGGTATGGGTAGTGTTGGGGTTAATAGGTACCGTAAGAAGGGTAGCTTTAATGCGCACCCGCTCTGAAATATTCAACTCTAGGTTTCCCGTGCGCAGAGAATCTGCGGTACAGTAGATATTCGGCTATGGCATGGCAGCGTATATTACAATTTATAATATATACAGAGCAGCCATGAGGCTCGATGGCGGTGGTTGGGGAAAGGGGGGCGGGGGGTGCAGATAGGGTTAGCGGATTAATGAAAGCCAATCCAAGGGCCCCGGGCAACCCTCTCCTAACGTCACCACCCCATAAACATGCCGGAGATCCGGATAACGGATACCAGCCCATCGAGAGGACCTAGAGAGACTGGAGAGAGTCATCTCTCTTTCTCTCTCTCTCTCCCTCTCTCTGACTTCGACTTCTACTAGTACTGACACCCGGTAGCTATAGCTAGTAGCTAGTATCCGTACTGATCAGCCCGACGGTACTAGTAGCCTGCTGCTACCCCTAGAACCATCCCAGGGTTCATGAGTATCTTCTGCAGGGGTGGTGACTGGAACTCGCATTCGCTTGTGACGATCATTAATCCGATGTCTAAGTAGCCAGAAAATATTTTCCCCGACTGAGTGACGAAAAGGCCGGGGGACGTTGAATTTGAATCTCTAAAAAAAGGACGTCGAGCGCCGCGACGACTTAGCATATCGTAAAAGTGTGCCAACTCTTGGCAGTCCTTTGCTTCTTATACACGTGTAGTTCCTCTCTCTTCCTCTCACGCACCCCTTCGTCCAACGAGACAGCTCTCTCACTCACTACTACGACACTCTCGTGAGATCGCGACGTGTATCGCACCATAAAGATTACTACCAGCTAGACTTTATTGTCACGTGTTATAAATGATGTCGAGAATGTATATACAATGTATTCAAATGGTATTTTTATCCGAGGCTCCTACCGACTGGAAGAAATGCAAGAGGACTAGACTCTCTGAAGATGAGTGGCAGAATGACAAAAAGAGATGATAAAATACTTTTGGATATTTTGAAACTACTTTTTGGTCCACATCGACAACTAGAGTAGAAACTGTAAATTTTGAATGCTGTCGCAAAAATTACAATGCTGAACAGTATCAGAGATTCTAGAGAAGATTTGATATCCAGAATTACAAGGTAAGAGGAATTCAACCCCCTCCCTCCACCCTCGTCTCCTTGATGGCTGCGCTACGTAATGGCTGCCGTTTACGTGTAACGTGTGGGTATAGGCGCGCTGCCATTAGGAAGAAGTTCTCTTTTTTTAGAGAGGAGCAAGGAGGAATGGAGAGAAAGTGGATGGGTCAAAGGGCGAAGAGAAGAAGGTAAAGAAGAGTATAGAAAGGTCGTGGCTCGAGGAGGTGAAGCGAGGGGTTGGTAGCAGGGGTACCGGAGAGCCGTTGATACAGAAATCCGGCAATTTCTCAGGGTATTAAGTGCGCGCGACCTTTAATATTAATAATAATAATACGTGCCGGTACAGGGGGTAGGGGCTTGATGGTTCAGGGGTAACTTTTGAACCCAGATACAAATTACAGCTCATTTTTATGCCATTTTAATATCGCCACGCGCCATTAAATATCTCCAGGCTCGCAACCACCCCCTCCCCTCACCACGTGAAGCCGGTAACGTCTCCATCCCTTGCACGGCATCCCTTTTGCATGGAATGAAAAATTCCTAGCTACCCATTAGTTCGCGAATGGCAGTATAGTGAAATAAACAAAAACACTTTTTCTTCACCAACCCCCGTTATACCAACCCCTTGTAACCTGAAGAATGATCAAGATCAATAACCCACACCGGCACCCGTAGTTGAAATAACTTTCATCAACGTTACGATGGACTTTATTCACACATGAAAAATCCTACAGGCTGCACCAGAGTAACGGGGCTAATTTCACGCAAAATATACCGGAAGTCGGAGCATAAACCGTGCATCCGTACCCTTGACGATATCGCTCATGATTTTATTGCAGGAAGTGCAGACTTTTATTCTCATATTGCATTTTAAGTTATGCTAATTTCAACCTACGGAATAAGAAAGATGACGTCATCGTCCGCTTTCTTACTCTACCGCGTACATATTGCGGATATCCTGTGAATTTTAGTCAGTAATGCTAAGGGGGCAGTTTTGGTTGAATCGAGGGCTTGGGAGGTTTCGAGTGGGAAACACAAGTATGTAGTGTTGTGATGTCAGTATGTAATATCTACACCTACGGTACGTACGTACATACGTAACATCGAACATATTCATAACTCGCATTTACTGCGACGTTACTTGCCTTTTATTCGACGAACGGAACGCTCAGCCGTAGATGACAATTTTATGCTGGCTTTTATGACTGGGAAGAGCATACTTTGAATTGGGACTCTAAGAGTTATGAGGATTTAGATGGTTGGTAGTGATGGAGGTAGCGAGGATGGTGGGTGGGTTTGAGAATCGTTGGTAACGGTATTCGGTTTTATCAAGCTACTCTTGATACGCATAGCGTGTATTCAGTATCCCTTGTAATTCTTTGTCATGAGTAATATTTAATTTCATTGTTTTAATTTTATTCCAAGTCATAGGGGAGGGAGGCGATCCGTTTTAATTAATTCTTATCAGATTTACTGTGATATCAGTTGGTCGGGTATGAGACCTGAGGGGTTGTTCATGAACACGAGGGGTGGTTTCGGATCCTCTTGGCAATTTCAAAGTCATCAGCATAGTTGGAACTCCTTGAGGTGAGGAACGATTGTAGGTCCAGTGGCGTTTGGAACACTAAAGGGTAGCTGCTTGTCTAAGGGGTGGCTGTTGTGCGATAGTTTGGACGATCTATGACCCGAGTTCGCTAAGAGACCACCAAGGGGTGGATTTACTGGTCCGCCTTGCGTTCACACCACACAAATCCAAGTGACCGTCGCTCTCTACCCAGTCTACTCTTCTCTTCAACCCCTTCAGTTATCCCCACCTCCGGTACTCCGAGGACTCTTATACGACTAGACCTGTTTTCATCCCTTCTATCCTTATCGCACCGCCAGAACATCTCGACTGGACTTCTATATAGCCTACCCTTGTACGATCTGCGGCAACTAGAACTACGTTACCATTGAATTCAAGTTGAGTGACCATTGCGAATTCGCAGTATCTTCAGGATTAAGGAATGTTTGGGGATGAATATCTTTGAGAGGGCGGGAGAGTTGATGGGTAAGAGGGTGAAAATTATTAGGACCGCAAAGAACCGGGAAAGATATATACCAGTGGGGAGAAGGAAGATACCCGATGATGCTCCTCGAGGGTCGGGGTAGGGGTTGTCCTTCTAAGAATACTGAGGAATATGAGGCAATGGGGTGTTTCGGCAATGGGGGTGAGGGGGAATCGGGAGGCTTTGTGATCTTTTTTAATATCGCGATTACATTTGACGCGCAATGATCATCAGTCGTCTCTGGGCTATTTATCTCGGCGCTTCTATTTCAGCATTTCCCCATGCAACCCCGTCCCGGATGTGGGTAGGTGGAAGGCTGGGGGTGGCTTTCCTTATAGCGAGATGACACAAGAGGGGCGAGGGGAGGAAGAGTGGCAAAGAGTCGAGGTCGGTTCAGGGCTTTTTTATATTTCAGATGTCATCGTGTATTGTCCATAGCCGTGGCGGCGCGGGCTTGAAAAAGCGTCGCTCGTTAGCTCCGTGAGAAATTAATTATTTGCCCGCCATCGCGGCCGCCCGAGTAATGGTGAAAAATGTCTGGATTGTATGGGATTATGTGGGGATGAGGAGGGGTGAGATTCGGGAGGTGGTCGATGGGCGTACAGGGGTAATCGGGTTTGCCAGAAGGGGGTAGGCTAGGTCGCAGGTCGGGAGGTCGGGAGGGCTCGCGAAAGAATAAGAAGAAACGTATCGGTGTGGCTCGTTACACTTAAATTGGAAGGAATGACTGAGTGCTCTCATTATTCACGGCGAATAATATAGAAAAACTCCGAGGCACTCGTGTTTTCCAAAGTGGAATTTTCCCAGCCGGAAATCTAATGGCCCTTTACCGGAAAACGACTGTTCTCGCTTTCTCCCTCTCACTCTTTCTTTTTCACCCTATCCAATTTCTGCTGAAGTTCGTTTCTTGTTTTTTTTTTTTGGGGTGGCGGGGGAGGGGTTGGGGGGCGAGGGGGAGAGATGACGATTACACGTGGACGTCATTCGATTTTGAAAACTTACTCGTGTGTTAAATTACCACCCTTGTTGACGCTAGTATTTTCGCGATACTGTTAGAGGGGTTGAAAGGTGGATACTGCGTGATAAGTTTCGAGTAGACTGTGTACAGAAATTAGGGGATGATGTCAGATCGTCCATTAAACGGCGCTTACTCGACTCGTTGCCGTACTGACCTTTAACCCCTTGCACGAGTAAAACCACCGGGGGTTGGCAGAGTTTGAGCTGCCCACAGCGGTGGTCTCCTCTAAGATCAAGTGCTTTCCCATTCCCACTTTCTCCCTCGTGGCCTAAGCTCACCCCGCTGACCGGTTCACGTCCGGTCAGTCCTACTCAGGAAGGGGTGGATTGATAAACCAGCCCTGACCGGGGAAATTCTTGCGGCCGCCCACTGAAAGCAGGGGTTGTCACTGGCTACAATCACGTACGTCCTGGTCTGTCGTGTACACGAGATTGGTTATGAACAATTTTGAAATTGTAATTACCATCGATTTTACCTAAAAAAATGAATTTACACGTGTGTTCATTTTGAGAAAATTGTATGTTTAATTTATTAGTCACCTTTTAAATATTTCTTATCAAGTCTTAACGTTTACCAATTTCTCCTTCAGTTATACGCTTTCTATGTGGCAATTGTTTCTTGATTGTATTATATTATTAAATTTTTATTGAACTTCATCAAGACCTTTTTAAACCCTCCAAGGTTTGAGCACCCCATTTCCAGATATTCGGTAGCAAGGGATAGTGGGTCAAGCCAAGCCAAGCTGAGCCAAGAGTATTGTCGCCGGAAGTCCCTAGCGGGACACTGTAGGTTGGGGTAATTGGATAGAGGAGGATCAAACCTCTGTGAAGTTGGTTTCCCATTTTGGCAAATAAAGAAGAAAAAAAAAAACATGTTTAATTCCTCACTTCACATCAAACAATCGTCCAAATCCAGTACCCATATGAACAAGCAATAGTCACAGTCTGTATCAACCCCTATTCCTCTACTGACGATATCGGGTAGCTTCCAGTATCAATTTCATCCCCGTTACATTCGCGTGGTGGAATCGGTGTCACGCGATAAAAACAAAAAGAATTAAGTCCTTTTGTCCCACCGTACATTTCCAACCCCCGTACAAAAGAGAGGAAGAGAGAATATATCCAAGGGTAGCAAATACCACCTAGCTGTCGTGTTACCAGACTAACGAGGGTTTCAAAAGCAGAACCGATTATTTTTCCAGCTTCGAGAGATACCAACCTATACCGATTTAACGAAGCGACCTTTTGATTTATTCTAATTACTATTTCGATAATGCCCCAAAGGCCGGCTGGCATTGCTGCCACCTTTACCCGCACATCCATTATCGAATTCCTACCAGAGATACAATGGTATTCTAGTTAAGGTCGCGACCCGGGCGCTTGCTAATTATTACCTAATTTACCATTAAATCTTCACTGACCGCTGAATTATTGCTAAACGGGAATTAACAAGCTGCCAACCTACGAGAATGCACCCCTATCATCTATTTCTAATGCGACTCTCTCATCTGTCCATACCATGATACACTGTATTTAGCGACGACAAATTTCCACCACTTTTCTTATTATCTCTAGATTATCCCTTTTTTTTTTTGGAATTTTTTAACAAAAACAAAATGGCTGCCACCTCATTATCAGATCACAGCAAATGCACTCACAGGGCAATCGCCTTCGCGAAAATCGCATTTACGTATTATAACCACAAAACGTGTCCACCGCAAGCCAAAGACCTAAAACCTCCTTTGAACGAGCCACCCCGTTTATATTCGACAGTCAGATATTGTTTTGTGTGTCTTGCGTAACCACGTAGTCTGGAATTAGTCTGCCCTCAAAAACCACGACCCACTTCTCATCACTGTACCTGTAACGTTCTTGTTAATACCGCGTCGTCACCGACTATAGCTATATTTAGTCAAAACAATCCCTCCTATGCGTTAAATGCAAAAAGGAGCTTCTGCATGCATAAATAGCCACGTAGTATCTAACTTAAAGGTAAAATTACATACCCACACCAGTAAGGGATGTTATCTGTAAAAAATACCTATATTTCTCTCTAAGGTATTTTTTATAAATTTTCAAGTCGAACGATTCAAAGCTACCCCTTGGGTGTCTCGCGACTCTCGCATATACTACAGAGGGGTCGTTCTCGACTGTAAGAAGAAAACGCATCCGTATGGCTCCCAAGGGTGGTAAGTTCGAATCCCATTACCGGACTCGCGCCCGTTAAATAGGTCTCGCATCGTCAACCAGAAAATATACAGAGTCTACCGGCCACGTGTAGAAGACGGAAGAAGATGCAGCGCCATTCTTATTTCGCCACACGATGGAAATCGATGGGTTCCATTAGAAGACCGTAGGGGTTGCATTATCCCTGGTAAATTTACTTGACTTTTCGATTAATCTGGTCTTCGCACGACTTTGCCATTACTCCTGCCGCGCAAATCGACGTGGGACAGTATTGCTGGTATAAAAAAATAAAATAAAGATAAAGCACCTAGAAAGGGATGAAAATGTGAATTCTTTCTTAGGATTTCATCCCCTTTGGCATACCGTAGTTACCATACCTAGTACTGTGTCCTCTTACGTTTCTTCCTTTACTTATTTCATACCCGTACTGTGTATATGTATTCGCTCTCCTCCGTCTCACTGTCTCACTCTCTCTTTCACTCACTCAACCTCTCTTTGGCGAAAGGAACGAAACGAAAATAAAATGTAAGTGGAAATTTATCGCCTGGGGCGATAGGAGACGTTTCCGTACTTTTAAATATTTTATAAACTTTCTTCTTCTCCTTTTTCCAACCCCTCCCACCGTTAGCCCCCGCACGACCCTCTACGATCGCGAGACGAAAAATAAAGAAGAGGACGCGAAGGAAGATGAAGAAAAAGAACGAAGTCTCTAAACCCAAGGATAAAATCATCCCCTTCCTTACCCCTCTATCCCTCCCCCCTCTCTCTCTCTCTCTCTCTTGAGAACATCTCGTCGTCTGAACTCAGGCGCTCCTGTCGATTTTTTTTTCCCCCAGACATATATATCGTAATGTTATTAAAACTTCTAAATGGCTATGGATTGCTTCCCGAGTTACGGTCCCTCCGCGGTTCAACGCTTTCGGCATTTTTCTCCAGTGCTCGCCCTTAAAAAACCATAAGCGCGGGGGGGGGTATAGCCCCTGCCTTACGGCAACACGTTATACTCGACGATCTCAGGGTATGGCAGTGTTCAGGCGATTTTCAACGTATAATGCATATGACGGTGGAGTTAAAAAAATTGTACAAAAAATAATCAACCCTTATCCCCATGTCAAAATTTTGGTCGCCAACATGCTTCAAGTATTAATATATTTTCTATACCCATTTCAATGTACCATAGTACAGTAATTGTATCTCTATCTAGAATATTATATAGACACGTGTGTCTACGTACTGTAGGTCTGACCGATTAGGCTGTATCAAGAAATCAATTATCGCTATCCATAAAGTATGGAGCGTGTTTCGTGCACGCTGTTAACCATCCCCGTATAACGTAGACCATTACTCGATAACCTGTGGTAACACGCGAACGACTACACGTCAGCAGCAGCAGTATAATGCCGTCCAGTAAGGGAGCGAACGGCTCGTCGAACGACTGAATAGTTTGTGCTGGGACTATCAGCAGCTTTCAATGGCATTACCCTAATATTGATAGCGCGTTTCTGCGAGGAAATTTCTTTTTTTTTTTATAGACAAACATTACAGCCACTCTTAGGTAGGAATTGCGAACAAAAAATTAATAGGGGGTTGATAAGTAAGAAGTTTGCTGTCAACGACTCTGTGAATCGAATACAAATATTACGTAATCGATATACTAATTTTTTTTTTCAATGCCTGATGTGACGGATATGAATTTTTTGTAACAGAAAATTAAGGTGATTAATTATTTTTGAGGGATGTAAGGAATATTTACGTTTATGTTTCTGGTCAGGGGGAGAATGCTGGTCACGAAAATCGTACTTGGAGTAAAAACTATAAAATACAGGGTTCCGATAACCTCGGTATCCTTGCTACCCTTATACATGTCCGCGGGATAGGGGAAACGAAGTAAAGTCTAGGGAAGTAGAGTGAGGGGTGGGGGGTAGGGGAAGATTACTTTTCGATAAGGAATAATTAAAAATTTTCTCGTTTAAAGTAGCTAATTTCGTTTCTGCATCGCAAACGTAGCCCCCGGGTTCACCAGAGGGTCTTGGTACTCGTGACGGGGATGTTGGTTACGATGGTGGTGGTTCACGGTGATGAGGGATGGTAGGAGCGTGGGAGGGGGAGGTGACTACCGGAAAAAATAACCGCTAAAATACTCAGAGATAAAAAAGATAAAAGCCCAAGTTTCGCGACGGGTCACAGTAATTTACATCGGCGTGTGAATCCGGACAGAGTGGCGGAGAAATATCTTTCAGGGAGGATGAAAAGGAAAAAAAAAAAAAAAAAAACGAAATGACGTGATAACCGGTTGATAAGCACTAATTTAAAAACTTGTTTGACCAAGAATTAAGGGAATTTTTATGTGATTAGAAATTCATGTGTTTTCAAAATTATCAAATTTATAGATACTGGACAGGCCAATAGTTTTCCTTAATACGGGACTCTCTATAGGTTTGATCATAAATTTCCATGGCCGAGACTAATGTAGTGGTAATAGAGTATGAATGGGGGTTGCGACCCGAGGTCAGCCCGTCTTACACCCCTAAACCGTCCTCCGGCACCTTTGCCCTCACGAGAAGTACCGGCCGAGACCTTAAACTCTCATCGACAACCCACCCTCCAATTATCCCTAAATGACTTATTGAAATTCCATACCTGAATTATCACACCCCCTAGATTAACTATCTTAAGACCCTAACACGGTTCTGATACAGTAACGTAGTAGCACATTAGAGACTGCTTATAAGGGTAGTTTTCGAGACTACCACATTGAATGTAATATTTCGTATTCAAGTTCAATATAAAAATTCCCATAGTCAAGCGTAATGAAATATGAATAACAGGAGGTGCTGCCATCTCGTGACGTAATCTAGGAACTTTTATCTAGGGTTAATAACGTAGGTTAACATAGTAGCACTGACAGCACGTGCACTCTGGATAACCTATAAGGGTTGTTCTTGAACAATGGATTAAATTTCGATATGGAGGACTGTTAAATTTTTCAGGGAGGTCTCGACGGCGACATAATGGCGAATAAGGGTAGTGCGTAACGTTGGTCGTCAACCAGACGAAACCCTTTCCCGCAAAGTTGTTCCAAAGTCCCTGGACACAATAGACGTGTATCCGTAGCCCCTTCACTATTTCTCTATTCTGTAGTTATATGGAGCGAAAAGCCTCTGCGTATGGAGTAGTGCTGACCAGTGTTCGCTCGAAGATACGGTTGACGGGCCAGCCACCCCCAATGGTTCACCCTCTATATAACCCCCTCTGCCCTCCTTCACATTCAATTCTACCACTTCAGCCTTCTCGCCGGCTGACACCTAACCTATCTACATACAGATACATGGCGGACACCACGTAACATATTTCTCGTGAATTTCTGAATTGTATTCCGAGTTGCTGAACGATACGTTCTAGTTAAGGTCGTTGCGTTGGCATGAAAACAAGCCTTATTATAAAACGAAAAAAGGAAAAAGGGTTATGGAAGTTTAAGAAGATATTGAAAGTATTGTCGAAATTTGCGAAAGGGAATAAATAAGCTTCGAGAAGTTTCAAGGGTTCAACTTTTGGAGTAGGGGTTGAAATCTTTTTCGTGAGAGGGTGTTGGTCCTTGTGTTTGGGATGAAAATGGAATGAAGACAAGGGGTTGATTCTCGAGCTCGAGGGGACAGGGAGAGATCGGTATCGAAATTTATTTGACGGTTTTATTTGCATCGGCGGCCGTCGGGAGGCTCTCAGTCTACGAAATCAGGGGTTGGAAAAGACGCTGGGCTGGACCACAGTGAAAATAATTGCATGGTGCTTGCCGATGGCGCAACCCTTCCTCATTGCAATACCTCTTCCACTCGTTTCTTTATCTTAATGAAACGCCATAAATAAGAAGACTAATGCTACGGAAACAGTAGTCAAGGGAGAAAAAGAACCACCGTGTCGAATTCCACAAGGGTTGCTAACCATCCCTACTTTCTTATTTGATCCAACGAATCATTAATCCTTTCGTCGCTTGAACGATACACTAACAGCCATTCGTTACTACTTAAATTTTATGGTTGCCCATTTTCCTTAGTATTTATCAAAAGTCCCAAAAATTTGATAAGAAATCAAGTAATACGATATCTTCGAAAATGGCGGTGGATTTAACGAGTATCTGAGAACTAGCGTTCCTGGGATTATCAAGCAGAATAAAACAGGCTTAGGGTCCTCGTGGGACGAGGGAGGCCAAAAAAAAAAGAGAACTTCGGCAAAGGGTTGAGATGCAATAAAGGGGGAGTTACATCTGTAAAAATACGCCAATAATTCATTGACAAGAATCTCATCAGCCGGATAATGGGCTACCATTTTCTCGGTAGGAAGCGGTAGCCGCTACGGGTCCCCCTTCTTGATTAAGAATCCAGTTTAAAAAATAATTATTTTTAATTTGTGACCGTGATAAGGATTTTATTGTCTTCGGCTCTGGGAATCCAGCCGGGTACGTTGCGTTACGCGTGGGGTGCCGAAGCCGGCGTAATACTTCATGCTAATTTTATTGCGGCTCTTTTCGGTATTCTTTATCTTTAATAATTAGTATTTTAATTGCGTTTTGTGGTCCTGTTTAGTTTTAATTAGCACAGTAGACCATCCCTTACCTCCGCCTTCATGCGTCACGCCAAAAAACCTACATACCTATCCAAGCCCACGACAGCGCCTCAAATACAAAAAAAAATCTGCAATTCCAAAAAAAAAACAACCCCCACATAATATATCACAAGTAAAAAGAAATACAAGTAGTGCAACCAAACAGCGTATCGAACACAGTCAACAGCACAAGCATAAACATCCCCTTCCTCCACCCAACACACGTACACCCTTTTTCAGTAGCATAGCTAATATCACGGAAGAGCTCTTTGGCAGGCGCGCCCCCTAACAATACACTCCGTGACGCGGCGTAAATCCCCATTAATTTTTTTAACCACCATAAATATTTAAGCAGCCCATATCTCATAGGCAAATGGTCTGGACTGCTTCTTTTTTTTAACTCCTCCACTGTCTTCCGTCCCACTACCCCCCTCCCACCCCCGATACTCTCACGAATTCACTACTAATGAAATTTATGTACATATACCCATTCCTCCCCACGTGGACGATTAAAAAAAAATCTCATACTCGATATCACAACCCGTCATACGATGTCCCAAGAATCCATGCTAGAAACAAACAAGCATGTACTATCAGTTGACTGTTAAAATTAATTGAATCAAGAGTCAAGTAGTCAACGCTTAATCACCCAGAAGTGGTGAATGTTTCACTCTCGGTACGTACGTTAGGCACAGCGTCGGCGAGAAGTGGTCAGTGCTCTTCAAAAGGGTATGGGAGATCGGTCAGAGAGCGGTCAGTTGGCAAAGTTTGGCAGAGTGAATGGCATGGCAGGCACACTTTGCCCGACGCGGGCCGACGTTTGCGCTATCGCTATTGAAACAGCAAGTGAAATATACGAAATAAATCTTGCAAGACCCCATTCAGCGGAGACAATGCCGCGTCCAGTCTATGGACGTTGTAGAGGGTAGGTAGCGTATTGTGCGACGTTGGGGGTAGGAACGGTAGCGCCAATGCTAACGCTACCACCCTTGGTATACACATCTTTCTCTTTTGACTGTAGTGTGTGTATATATATATATATATTGTCTCACTCGCTCTTCCTATTCCACGTGTACCCTGTCACTGTCCCTCTAACCTCCTCTCACTCACTAAGGGTAGTCCTCTTTCTCATTCGCGAAAACTGGACCCCGATGCCAGTGTGTAAATACTGTTGGTGTGTGGACGATCTTTGCATGGGACGCTCGTAAAGAATGGTCGTATTCAGAGTCCAGCACCCCTTCTATTCCACGTCGCACCCCTTCCTTCGTGGCACGACCGACCACCTCCTCCTAGGGGGCTCCGACGGCGCGGTGCGGCCGTAGCGACCACAGTGCAAAGTTTCTGAAGCGAGACAAGCCGCAATATAATGCTACCCTTGGAACTGGCCACGGAGTTCACCCTCTTTACTACCCCATTGCTCCCTTAGTCTATGAGCGTTCGTTTAAGATAAACTTGAAAATTTGTAAAGCACCAAGTGCGAGCCACTGGTTGTCACTCAAGATATATATATCGTCTGTATATCTATATCGTACCCTTGTAGGAAATTTAATTGATAATTTATTTTAGAGTGCTACGTGAATGTAACATGATTTAGCGTTGCAATGATCGGTATTGAAAGGGGTTGGTTGAGATTTCGCGATTCGATGGTCGCGCTTCCTCCGCAAGGGTAATATTGATTTACGCGAGGAACCCCGAGCCTAATCCGGCAGGGCCATAAACAGATCAAGTCCAGACTAAATCCCGCGCAAATTGTTACTAATTCGCATCTTAATAATGACCGCGTCAGAGGCGTCACCGTATCTCAGAACGTGGCAAATTAGCCGCGATGACAAATGACAGTCGGGCGTACACGTGTGCCGCAAACCCTGGCCCGTTGCTACTCTCGTACGGTCTACGGCTTTCTACCCATCCTATACGTATTCCCTTCCTACTGTACTACCCCAGCATCCCTTACGCACGGTCCATACCTACCATGCCTACTACCTCCTACCCTCCTGCCTGCCAGCCTGCCTGCCTGGATAGGTACGAATCCTCTGGACATACCGCAACCAAGCTAGCGATACGGCTGCCTATTCAACATGTGCAACCGTCAACGTGCCCAGATACAATCAATCAAATCAATTAATGATTCAATTGTCCTATCGAAACAAGAGATTTCACCCTATCTCCACAATTATTCGACTATTATTATTTCGACGAATTTGACAGTGATTCAAAAAAATATCTTGTTTTACAATTCACGAATAAATTAAATCAATAAAAAAATTGATAACACTCGATAAATCCATTTTTTATATGCACTCGTGATATGCTCTTTACCCTATCTTAGTTTCTGTATATCTGTATAGATATATTGTCCATATAACAATGCTGTGGATCAAGCAGAGAATGACGTTACCATTTGCATAGAAGACGTTGTATAGTTCATCCTGCAGGCCAAACCTCCTTTACGTTATACGCATGCACTGTAGGTATACGGCAAGGCGACTATACATCGCATATAGTTGCATATCCCATTCCCGTCTATGTCCCATATCTATCTAATTATTGTCGCGAAGCCCAGCAGTCCGCAACCGTGATATACCGCATGCTAATAAGCGGCTAAAGACCGGGGAACCGTGGTACACGCGTCCATAAATCTTAACGACAGATTTCAGACGGAATGGAATCCAATTCGAGAATTCATACAGCATCCCTCATTTTTTGTTTTCAAAAAATTCCAAGATCTCGTCAATCAATTATTCAGACAAGAATTGTACCGTAACTCGAATCCTTCGTTATTAGTGTATGAATGCCGTAAGCATTGGTCGAAGTTCATACGTTCACATATGCTGAAATTCACGTGTTCGCTGAAGCTACGGGTATTTCAATGTGTTTCGGATGCACCGGACGATTCATAGGGCTATCTCGATACGTGCAATCGACAGAGCAGATTGCATTGGTGCATCCTCATTCCGAATGTTCCAATAGAGGTGGTAGGGTGACTGTATACATATACGTATATATAGATATATACATAGGACATGGACTCTGACTGGTTTGGTTTCGGGCTGGCAAACTCAGCCTGCGATGCAACAGCGACCACACATCAATTCACTGCAAATGGACATCAATACTGGTAATTAATACATCGCGCCTCTGCGTTCTCGATGCCTGTTAGAATAGGGGTGGGTGCCCGTAGTATCTCTTTTCAACCCCCCGGGTCGGCTTGATTACGTATGTGGGGATAGACACAGAGTTACGTAATTCGTACAGAAATACTATGATGATTTTAGCCGAGGAAAATTTTCTGCCATTTTGTATATACAGTAGCGTCATGTGTGTTTGTCGTGCAGGTTATAACGGTTAGGCCGATTGACGGCTTCCCTTTAGACATGGGGTAGAAGTCATTGGGGATGTCGGATAAATGGGGATGCAATCGTTGCAATGGGGTGAATTGATGCGTACTTGAGAAGGGGGTTGTTTACTTCTTTCTGTTTTTTTTTCTCTCTTTTAAAGAGCACGGTTTATAGAGAAATTAGGGGTGAGTCAATGAAATGTTATTGGGGTGAAATTTTTAGTCTTGTCGAATGATCGTAAGTGGTGGCCTAGGGTGACAGAGTCTCTGGGGGGACTGAATGGATAGTAGGTAAAAGTATATCTTCAGTAGTATAGTTCATAATTGCCGTACAAAACAATTCCATTTCAATTCGTCGCAAAAACTCAGGGAAATCCGGGCAATGCAATTTATCCGAGTAATATGATTTAACGTGGTACGTAGGGGTGGGTTCGATGGAGGTACGGTGGATGCACGTGTGCAATGTCGTATACTGCATATATAACAACTATGCTAACCTACGAATATGGAAAGTGGAAAAGAGAGAAAAACGCATACGGCCCGATGGAAGGTGATAAATAAAAATACATCAAGTGCAACCTTTTATGCCACAAATTGATACGCATGCTGTGGGCCTTCCTGCGGGACCACGTAACGGGTGTCTCGATTATTTTCTCATTAACAGTACAATCCCGAAAATACACTAATTAACGTCCCATTCGTACTTCCGACTGTTTCACATAACCGAAAAACAGTTTTATATCAAATTTATCATTTTCAATATAAATTTATCGTTTTTAATCATAAATCCACGGGATATTTAAAAAACCAAAAAAAATTGATATTTCTTTCAAATTCATTAACTGCTACAAAAATTCGATACTCATTATCCCCTAATGTCGATTCCTGCAATAGAAATTTTGATATATAAGAAACTTATCGATTTCGATGAAAATGGTCACCCGGTACGTAACACCGAACGAACCTGACATGGAGGGGCTTGCAGGATGCACAAATTGGTTATCAAAGGATATTACTGTGCTCCGCGCCACCGATACACACTCGATTTGATGTGTTGACGCCAGCATCCCCGTTTCGACACTCTTCCCACACCCGTTTTACCAATCTCACCCTCTCTCCCTCTGGACCGCTCATCGACAATCCTCTCTCTCTCTATCGCTATCTCCTCGAACCCCTAGAAGAGGCAGAGAAAATATTTGCGTACACTTCGGGCTCTATCGGATTTTCCACTTGCAGCTTGCTGGCTTTTTTTATTAAAAGCTCTTCCGTCCTATCGTCTCTGGGATTCACATGGAATCGATTTCCATCTCACACACTCGAGATGAATTTTATTATCGCGTAAAATTTTCATACTCAACCCACTCTCAAGAGACAGCTTATATCACACCTATCCATACTATGTATATCCATACCATACTATACCACATTCAAAGGCCGGTAATTCCAATCCAATATCTACTCGAGTTACGAGAAGGGGATTAAACCAGGTAATAATCAATGATCAGACTAATTGAGTGAGATTGATTGTATCGACAGACACTATTATGTAACACATACTCGGTAGTCCCATTAGTACCCACACGTCACATCTTGGCGCAAGGGTTAACCCAGGTATATACAGTTTCCGACTATCCCTATACAATACTCATAAAATAAAGTTACAGTTAGGTAAACGATATTATTAAAGTATTCATAATAGAACGAAGCAAGCGTTACAATAGTCGTATGCTACCAGTGCAAAGTAAGAATAATAAAGGTAGGAAAGACAACACCGTACTAGGAAACAATACTGAACAAAGGCGTTCGGCGCTGCTCTGGGTAAAGTATATTATCGCAATGGCGAGAGACAATCGCATGTAAAACAATACCGCGTGCAGTAGAAAAGACACCAACGAGATGACCGTAACGTGTAACCGATATCCCAGAGAGTGGCTGTTCAGTTTCAGCAGTGCGTTTTACGGAATTACGGATACCTGGGCCTTACATGCCCATAGGCCTTAGATACACGTATCCAACCTTACAATAAATCTTTACCGCCGTACCGGATTTCATCTGCCTATCTCGAGATACATGACAAACTGCATTATAGGACGGTACATCCTGCCACATCCTGAGGTTCGTATTGCACCTACGGGAAATGCATTCTGTCTTATGCACCAAGTGCAATGGACTTTACAGTGGCTGCTTCCATATCGGATACGATGTGGTCTGCACATCCTGGATCGATTCTTCTTGATCGATATTAAAGGACATTTATATATGCACAACATAGATACAAATATTCCAATTTGTATTTCAAATATGGATCCTTGTCGACTTCTAACTTCTATCGAATTTATTGATACTCTGTATACTGCGATCGTTAACGGATGTATTTGTGACTGCTTGATCGATTCTTGTCGAAGGGGTTGATATAATGGATCATCCCTAGTCAGAGGGTTGAACTCTAGGGTCGAGGCCTGGTAGTCACCAATTGATGGTAAACGTCACGAGTCACCACGCTCGACAAATGTTCTGGCGAGAGTCGACCGATATGTGACCAATCATCATGAAAACGCTCTTCGTCATTGACAATCTGTCCAGACGAGTCGATGACTTAAATTTTTAATGTGTTATCAGGTCATCGAGCACGTGGTGCGGTTATCGTTATTCTTTTACATACGATACGTCGGACCTTGACTTATCGCTGGCCTTGTTTTGACTTATGGAATATTGGCCACGTTCAATCTGGCTTTTGGTAATAATCCTACGAGACGCTCGACATAATCACACGATATTATGCATAGGATATATTCGGTGCACATCCGCGGGCGTATTCTCCGTGTTGATTTATCGTTGTCTTCATTATTAGGAATGCACGCGCCGCGTGGCCATTATGCGCGAGCCGTAGCTGCAGTGTCTGTCTGTCGGTCTCTATGTGTCTCTGTCCGTCCGTCAGTACCGTAACGTACAATACCGTACAAGTACGAGTCACCATACAATACCCATACGTGTAGGGACAGTGCACAAGGATGGCATTGAGACACCTACGCAACCACGGTCAGATATGGATAGACAATTAGCTAGCGTCACCGTCTATAATTCTGTTAGATTAGTGGCCGGGCATCCTGCAGGAATATCTCATGCAATCCTGGACGCGTTTGCCAGAGAAAACGGCCAATCCCTCTCTGGTATTCTAGATCGTTGGATACACCGCGCAGTATGGTTGCGTGTGCTTTGTCAGATGGATATTTGAGTATTTTGTATCAGAGTCAAGTAGATGTCGCCCGCGTAGGATCGGACAGGACGGAGAGGCATTGTACAGTGGCTAAATGTAAGACGACGTTCTGGGTCCCTATAAAATATTCAGGGGTGCGCGTGGGTAATATTTCACGAAGGAAATCGGTCGGTTGATTTTTATAATACTGGTCAAATATAGCCTGGGGTAGGAATGGAAAGGTCCGCCATCTCCCTATCGTCCTATGCACAAAGGGCCGCGGCATAACAAATAGATGTATAAAGGGTCAATAAAGGCCGTAGGAGGAAGGGTCTTTCTCTCCCGGAGGCTCCAGGGAAAATAAATCTGAGCTCCGTAGCCGCCGTCGCGCCGCCGCCAGTGCTACCGCCGCGGCGTTTTAACCTCGCAGCGGGATCCTAAAAATCAAGGGGTTGACGACGCCTGATCGCGAGGGTGGCGCGCAGCCGAGTACTTTTATATTCGGTTATTGATAAAAAAAAAAAAATACGTGGGGCGGTCATATACTCGAGGGATTCGACCACTCGAGTACAATGGTTACCATGAAAATGCCTTATAAAATATTCCATATGGAATTGCTTTGAAATTTCTCTATACCGTGGATTTTTCTAGATCCACTTGCTGACAGTAGATATGACCCTGTCGCTACCAGACTGTGATTCCTTACTACCTTTTTCCATACCATGGACTATATCCAGTGACTATTCCTACAGGATTCCTGATACTTCTCGGCAATTCCTGCAAATCTGAGAATGTACATCATGTTTATGGGGCGCCGGAAGGTCCTGTGGGGTCGCGAGAGAGCCTCTATAAAGGCGCACCTTCCGGCTCATTTTACGTGCTTTAAAGTGGACTTTCCATATTTCTCGAACGCCTCCCTATCTTGAAATTGGTCTTCCGAGACCAGGACACCATGAAACACTACCGAGCGGAGGGTGAAGCACCCCTTCTGTTAAAAAGCCCCAAGCTGTGAAGAGGCAGATCCACCAATAAAATGGATCCATGAATCCTATGGACTCAATATAAAAAGACACTGAATGGTTATCACTGCCCGAGATTATACCCGTGGCAAATACCGCATACGTCCGACCACGCATCTACCTACAATCTACTGATACAATTGTACCGTCAAAACGTCATAACGGCAGTCCGGTCGACGTTTCTGGTAAAAGTCGTACGGCGATGCGTCACGATTAACGAGTATGACGTCACAGTATTTCAGGCAATTTCAAAAGCAATATGCAATAATATTAAAATTAATGAAAGCACCTTCGTAAAAAGCGTAACGCACTTGCGCACAGCTACGTAACGATGTACGCAACGAGAGAGAGTGAGATGGAAAGACAAGAACACAAGCGTAAGAGAGAGAGAGAGAGAGAGAGAGAGAGAAAGCGAGACAGAGTGAGCGGCGGAAGGGAGAGGCCACTCGTAATAATCTCCACTAATTTAGCTTCTGGAATACGGTAACTGTATCGTTAATATTCTGAACCCGGTAAATAATAGATGTTGATGCGCCATTTGGGCCGATGAGATTTCAGGGTGGAGTGTTCGAGCTTGAAGTGGACCGTTGTAACGTTCACGGTACCAGAGGGGGGGATCCTGCTGGGTGTGTACAGAGGGCGAGTTTTCCCTCCCCTCCAGCCGACAAATCTCAAATCCCACCCTTCCTTCTACCCCCCGCACCCCACCTGCCAGGAGAGAATATTCAGGCTAGCACAGGCCCCGCTAACAGTCATTTATAAATATTACATTGACGTTCCTACGTTTCAACTCCGAGTCCCTTGACGACGTTGCTCCACTTTCGAAAATCTAAACTTTCCTTCTGCTCTTCGATGCATCCAATATATTTGGCGCATGCACTTGCACGTAAGTGCGGGTAGAGTCGGAAGGCGGTAAAATTTGACAGGTAAGGGAATGAGCGTAAACGAAATAAATCTTCAGGTACTATCCAGACTCATGTATCCAGACTCAACGTGGAGATCTGATCGGAGTCACATTCAATAATTCACGTATGTTATGTTAATCTTACGAAGCGCAAGCACGTATTCGGTTTGGTACACATATGAGAGTAGATGAACTCGACCGAGTGGCTGCTGGTTACCTTTGGCCAGACAAAATATTTCTCCCCGTTACAAAAGCCTCCGGGGAACAACCTGCCTGGAATGTGTACTTGCACCGAGGTCCATTCTCCAGCATCCAAGTGTGAATATAACCAGAAAGGTATATGCACACGTGTACAAGTGCATGTAGGTACACGTATGAAGTGCAAGGGTGGAATACTTGACAGGTAGGGAGAATTCAAGTTCCACTGTCAGTTGTACGAGCACGATCGGTGCCCCGAGAGAAGTTACCCTCAGGGAGAAAGGGGTGGGATGGAATACAGGGTAGAGGGTGAAAGATAGGCATACGTATACATGTATATAGACAGTCGGTGGATTTCGGAGAAAGCCAGTGGCGGAAAGTTCGGGGGTGGTTTGGCCTTTAAGCCGTAGCGCGGGATTTTCAAATTCAATAAGTGATAATCAATGCCAGTGTCTAACAGGTCGAGTGAAAATCGTTCAAACAGTCAATCAAAAGGATTGGATCACTTTTTTTTTTCTTTTTCTTTTATCTTTCATCCTTTTTCTTATTACAAGCTTCCTTCCTTCCACTCACAGCATCCGACGCTCGGCGACGTCGAGCTAAACCCGTTTGACGTCGATGTCAAAAGAACCCAACTACGATTTGGCCGGATGTACCCGCCGTCGACGCCGAAAAAAAAGTGGCGGAAGATCAGTCGACGCGTTCGACGTGAAAATTCCTAAAATTGGAGGTACTCCTTCCGGTTGGTTAGTCAGACAGCATACATACATATGTGTACGTAGGTACCAGGTAAATAAACTGTATAGGATGCTCATCGTTCTCAAACTTCAGTACCGAAATCTCGTTAGAAAATTGTCCATTCAAATCCACGTGGGACCCAAACCACTACTGCTTTGACAAGCATTGATCATCAGTGCCGACTGCGATACTTTTACTAATAAAAGTATTATAAATCCTAATATCTCCCATAAGGGATGCCAAAGGGTGGTCTCGCTGCGCGAGACTGACTGAAGAGCAAACTGGCACCGTAGCAGGGTGACATTCTTTTCAAAGGACGACAATGCTTTGTTACCAACTTTTTTTTTAAACGTACCTCCACTTCCCGCCATTATCTCATTTATTAGTACAAAGGATTCAGAGCTAAGGAATAGAAAGGAGGAGGAAAAAAAAATTGCCACGAAGGGGTCTGATGTCTGAGCATATCCTGGATACGTAATAATAGGAGACAGCGTCCAGGCGCAAATTAACCCGGGTAATGAAAACACAATGAAATTATAATAAACCAATTGCCAGGTTGATTCGCAGTTAGGATGGAGGCCATTCAATAATAAAACACATACCTCTGTAGCTGCTGCGCCACGGAGTGGGAAGCAAGAGAATTAATTTCTCGAGAGCCTTTATGCTCTCTGACTGACCAAACAGTGCTGCCTGACCCACCTACCCCCCGACCTCCTCACTGCCGGCATCTGTACCTTCGCAACATAGACACGTACACTCTGCGAAGTCACGTATGTGATACGTACGAGCGCGTCATTCCATGGATGTGAGAATGACGGAGAAAGAGAGAGGGAGTGAGCGAAGAAGAGCGAGAGATTATGATAAGGAGTGAGACGGAGAGAGCGAGAGGGACCAACCCTTACGAAAATACCTATGCACACTCATACCTGCAACATTATTACAGTACATGGAAATTCAAAATACACTTATGGCAAGTGTGCGCCTGGGGAACCGTATAACACAATGATCAAACATGACCGCGCGCCGTTGCGTTAATATTCACCGGCCGAGGTAAGTATAATTTCTGACCGGCGAGAAAATGAGTTCTCAATGTAACGATAGATGGGGGGGGGGGGGGGGGTTAGTGACATGTCGATTTCTTACCCTTGAGGTATTGTGGTATATTAATTTTTTGGGGTTTTTCTTTTTTGGAAAAGATCGTTTAGGATTTGATGGGGAAGCTTTGGGAGGTTTGGAAAAAAGGGGATGGGGGAGATGAAATTTGACTGGATATCAATTTTGAGGATGTATTACGTTTAAGGGTAGGTATTTGGAATGGGATTAGAGATATGAGAATTCTGGATGGGAAAGATGCAAGAATTTACTGGCTTGTATGAAAATATGTTAACACCCGGGCGTCTACGCGATTAGGGGATGATGCTGGAGAAGCGCAGTAGAGCATAGGGGTTAGTCTTTGTTGCGGTCAGACATGGTCAAGGGTAGGGAGGAACCTCAAAAAGGGTATGTGTTTTCGCAAATGTAGGTGCGGTTCTCAAGGCAACCCTTATGAAATTATTTTCACCCCCGGGCCAAGTGGCGAGGGAAATAACAACGCGGGAAAAATTATTAGAAAAATTAATTATTTGCCCGGGTCTCTTTATTAATTTTATAATTATTATTTTCCACCCCAACCTTCCCACTTTATACCCTTTTAACCCTATTCTTCCGTCATCCAGAAATAGGTAGAATAATATTTTTCTAAATATTTCCTAATTACCCAATTTCATTTCAATTTTCATTATTTAAAATTTCATCCAAAATGTCTTCCGTTAGTAACCAACCCCCCCCCCCCCTCAACCCTTTCTCATGCATATACTTTTATACCTCTCTCTTCATCCCCCAAGCAAAGGGGGAAAGTTAGCGAAAAAATTCCACCGTCCTGACAGCGGCTGCATCCCCTTTACCTTTTCGGCTTTTTTGCCGGTCTGGCCACGTCTCAATTATAGAAAGCCTTGCTTCGACTGCCACGGACGAATTCCAATTAGTCGGTGGCCGTGCCATGTCGCGGGAACCTCGTATGGGGTTTCCCGGATTCTGTACGAGTTCCTTTCACGGAGTGACTCGTTCATTTGCCTTTCATCCCTGCCTTTTCTCTGTCTCTTTCTCTTTCGTTAGGATCCCTACATATATTCATACGTGTTATATTCCACATATCTATCCACCATAGCCGAGACTGGACCAGGCAATACGTACCGTAACCCAACCCTGAACATGTACCTGGTTCACAGAGGCGTCAAAGCCAGCTTGAAACTTCAAAAAAGGTGTTAAAATAAAACAGGTACATCAATTTATCCAGTTAAACGAAATAACACTGATAGGATGCAATAACAAAGACTTTCCAATTACCCGATGATCGATTCATAGTATCCTTATACCTTATACTGACTATAAGCAGCTTCAATTCAACTTGCTACGCACATGAAATCCGTGCTGCATTCCCATTTAAATAGTTTCATTGAAAATGTATATTTAATATTAAGGAATGTTGAAAACGTTAACGCTGATAGTTCAAGGAATGTTTCATTGACGGATTCAAGTCCACCTTTAATATGCCGTTTGAATCAGAGCTTTATACAACGTTACCAGGAGAGATAGCTCCCGGCTTGACGTGTTTGCATTTGAGTGAGCCGGCAGTATTGGATGCATATGTTAATCAGCAATATGGCGCGGAGTAGATATTACCCTATACCGTCGTACAACGGTTCTCTTGGTTCTCGTTCACTCTCACCATACCAAACCCAACCACTACCACTGGAATAACCACTAGCAGTTACGCTACCATCAGCATCACTGCCTTCGCCATCTCAAACTCTCTGACTGTCTATAAACCAAAACTACCGTTGGTCTATACAGTGTAGCATCTCTCGGATTTCTGATTTCGAATTCGCAGTACCGATCCGTCAAACTTTACCACAATGTTATACAGTAAACGCATAATATTTGAATTATTATACGTATCTTGACTGAGCGATTTATTTTGAATTTTTATTTTTGAAAAGTACCATTGATCTTTACTATCATATTTCTTTATTATGTCCTACAGAATTACAGGGGCTAAGCGAATTTTATACTTGACTAGGTCGAAATTGAATTTGAATAAGAAATTCATAAGGGGGCATCCCCATTAAAGATTCTCACGGCTTTGATCGTTCGTGCGATTAAAGTCCTTCGGAGTCAATCGGGAAGTCACATTTTTCAGACTCTCAGAGAATCGTTCTAGAAAGATTGATAAAAACGTTCCACTTTGAAATTAACCTACGTTTACTTCGAAATCACTGAATGGTATAACCGCGCAGATACAAATCCCACAAGGGACAGATATTCTTAAAGGAATCTTTAAAGGGATGAAAATTTCCTTTTAACCATTACATAAGACCCGGTCTCTGCAGCCGTCTCTGTGAAACGTATTAATAATCAGCACAATTGATCTCGTTTATCAATCAGTACATTAAGTCGACTAGATTTTGACATATTCGAAAATAATTATTTCGTATTTTAGGTAAACCCAATCATAAACAATCCAAAAACCAATATATGCGACTAAATTATGTAAAACCTAAACCACAAAGTTCATCAAGTACTAAGACTGCCCTTTGCCCAGATGTATATATAAGTCAGCTAAATGAGGTGTGAAATCTGTTTTCAACTAAGAACGACACACTCGATCGCCCTTGTACCTTTCCCTTCGGGACCCTTCGGAACCTTTCGGAGCCCTTCGTGTCCTGGCCTATAACCCCAGTATACTAGGAAGCTTCAAACATCGTCTAACCTTTCCACCTAACCTTCCATCTGCTAATATCCCTACCCACCCTATTCTACAACCACTTGTCTTCCTAGGCACCTTCAACCATCCCTTTCTTTCCTGAGAACCCACCCTTCACTACAGTTTGGCCAACCGACATTTTGACAAAGGGTTAATCGTCTAACACTGCCTAATCTATTTCTCCTATATGTATATTATTATTATCCTGCACGTAAGATAATCGTAGAACTTACCGTCACTCGTGTACTTTTTCAAGAGCATTTAACGTCGATTTGAAAAGACGTATCGTTTCGGGGATACAATGAAAACATCCCTTTATCCTGGCCAATCGTTTGCAATACATCGGGTTTCCGTTTACAAGCGCACAAATCCTCCCTCTGGAGTATCCCGGCATCCCTTTGCCAAGGGTTGATTTACTGTGAGCTCGAGGGTCGAAGGAAATTCTTTTACCCTCTGTCCCCTCCCCTCCCTTGCTTTTCCCAAAGACACTACCAGCACAGTGGATATGTATTTCCCAGGATCTTGAGTGCCACGCAATTATGTGCATGCACAAAATTATATGCAACGTCTGGCAATAACGAATCTCTATTTTCTGGGGAAACAAGAGAGATGGCAATATTACATATTGCATCAGCCACCTATTATTATCTATAGGTAAGCAAGGAATTCGATTCGCTTCTCGGCATAGTAATACAGCGAAGTCTATTTGCTGCATGTATTACTACGATGCACGTGAAATTTTCAATTTCGCCACCGAACGGGCACCCAGTATAATTATTACTATTCGTACTATTACTTAAATGCACGTGTCAGTCCCAGTGGTAAAATGAATTTTGATCGTACGATTCCTGAAAAGTTTCTAGAATTTCAACCTATAGAGAAATGACATACGGAAATGGTCCATCTATAGTTTTCGTCATGTCAAAGGATAATGGGATCAGGGTAAATTGGAAGTAATGTATCTTCCCTAGTATCTATTGGCAGATTCGTTACTTTCCTGGTGGCGTCATTTTTTCGCGTCCATCTTATTGGAAAGATCTTTACTCATCTCAAGACGGAGAAGAAATAACGAGATTCCTGGAAGGCTTCTGTGTTCACGCTATATATATTTATCGAGATGAAAATTTGGAAGGATTCCTATATAGGATACCGAAAATGGCCTAAGAGAGGAGCAGCTGGTTCGGTTGTTTGCTATATTAATATCGGCCTGCGGTTCGGATGCACTCGAGAATCTTAGGCTTAGAATTCATAAGGTGCTAATAGAATTTTCGGTTCGAGGTTCTCAGAGCTACACTAATAATACATATAGGTGGGTCCCGACTGTATTTTATAGAAAATAAACATAGGTGGGAGTGGAGGTCCCATTTATACCAAGCGTGTGAAAATATTCTTATAGTATACACGAGTAATTATGAAAAAATCTACCGTGGGATTTTTACAATATTATATACTCAATATTTCCACTCGTGACATGTACAATATTGAACTTTGACCCTATTAGCTCCTACATGCACGAGTCAGAAATCTATAGTGCTTATCAGATATCGAAATGAATTCCACAATTTTTGGGTCAGCATTTTCCATGAGCAAATCACGTAAGTCCCAATTATGAGTACTAGGTGGATTGACGGTCAGATACAATTTTAAGTAAACGGCTGAGTCGTAAGACCCAATTTGGAAAGAATTGCGAGCAATTAGCTTGCAACTCTTACACAATTACGTTAAAACGTATAACATGTGTTTGGTAAGTGAAGTTTCTTGGTGGCTGAGAAGTTCCGAATCAATCAACGCTGATGCATTTGCAGACGAAAATTAATATCACTGTCTGCGACATCCGCATGGCGGTAGGAGACTTAATCGCGTTAAGCTCGCGTCTGGGCTGCTTGTACTAGATTGAGCGAGAGGACAGGAGACTCCCGGCCGTTTCAGGAGACAGCCTCTCGAAAAGCTCCTAACTAAATTGGTACATTTTAAATTCGTTAACTATCTTTTGGATACGTAATCCTTTCTGATGTTACAAATCTAAGCATTTAATATCCCGTAACAATTACTATAGCAAAGATATTTAATACACAGTGAATCTGCAGTTGATCGTCGAGACGAAATATAGATATAATTATAACCAATGAGACTATCCTATTCTATAGGCATATTTCCAAAATGCATTACACAAATTGAACATAGGTACAAAGGAGATCGAAAGAGACGACCAAGAGCTCGATATAGGAGATCGACTCTCGAAAGACTGAAATTGTTCCGCATACCAGGCATGACTCCCTCCCACTCGAGTACTGATCGGCAAGTGCTGCCCTCTAGTGAAAAATTTTTCAATTACAACTTGTATATTAAAAATCAACGATTGTCTTCAGTAGGAATACAAGCCTATTGGTATTTGACAATAGTCCTTACTTTAGGGCATCGTTGGCGCTCCCTGTACTACTACTTTTAAATTTTTCGTAATGTTGTTTCCCTGTCTGTCATATGTCAGTCATTTGCTAGGCAATGCAATTACAATGCTGGAAGTTTCACATCACATAAGGTATCATATATATATATATATATATACATGTGTGTGTGTGTGTGTGTGTGTGTGTGTGTCAGTGGACCAATAACTATCTTCCGGGTTTCTTTCTATACTTTTTTCCTCTTTCTATATCTGGATATCATCTCTGCGTCGTCCTTTATAAGGATTTGATCCCTTGGACAGCGTATTATACATTATATAATCGGACGGTATATATTTTGTCCAACTTTAAGCAGTCTGTATTAACTGAAAAGTCGCTTTTAGATACGCAGGGCGACGGGGTCTCGGCTTATCTTTCACCAAACGCGACATATAAACATCAATTCAATGTATGAAATCTGTCAAAATGAATTTCACTTGGGAGCTACCGCAGAAAACGTAGCCATCATTTTTCTTTCCCGGGGCCGAATGTGATCTTGATATAAAATATCGTTGTATTATTGCCACCGGGTAACCTCCTGGTCCTTTAACGTCGAGAAGCCCCTTTACCTTGAAATACCAAATCCCTTTTCTATTTTTTCTTCTTTTCTTTTTATTATCCCTCTCTCATCTCCCTACATAAAATCCGTTAGTCTTGTAATACAGAAAACGGAACACGTTACCTACGCATCGGCGTTCCATTAAAGAAAGTCAATAGGAGGATGAATGTTTTCTCTTTACGAGCTATACGAAAAAAAGAACAAAATATATCGGCTGTGGTATTTTATAATTTTTTTATTCTCGTTCAGGAGCAATAACCACTTGACACTTCAGTAAAATCAATTAGAACTACTATACTAATCGAGACGGCGTTGTAACGTACAGACTATAGGAATGAGATTGATAATTTTTTTTTTTTTTTCCTTATAAAGTTCAAAGGTTACAATGAACTTTGTGCTACTTTTACGAGGACTGATAAAAATTATTGAAAATTTCATTTCAATTGTAATATAGCTATATGGATATAGATATATGGATGTGGATCGAGCAGAGCATATTATATAGTGTGATATAGAAAAATTGACTTTAGTCGAAAGTGGTATGGAGTGAAATGGGTGGACAACCAAAAACGTGGATGGCTATTAGTCAGGTATGCGGCTGACCAATTAAATGTAAATGTTTGTTTATGAGCTTGGTAGAATGCGCGGACGTTTATTGATGTACAGCATTAGCCAACGCATCGACGTGTACCTGTCGGCCAGTATAAAATGAAATTGTAGACGAAAGATAACACTGTGGGACTTTAAATCAAACCTATCGTCTATTATGGCTGTGAATAGTGATATGAGTCCCAATGCATAGATCAAATAGGATCATTTCAATTTTTTAACTCGAGAGACATTCCATGGATAAGAGATAAACGTTATCAGAAAATATATCTATAAGGATTAAAAAAAATTTTTTTTTAATCAATGTTCATCGGGCATAATCAATGGATCAATCTTTTGATTTTTTATTGGGATGAAAAGTTATGTCAGGATGTTGTAATATTGTTAAAGATTATAGAAGCATATTGTTCACGGGCTAAAGTTCGAAGAGCGGAACGAATACGAATGGATCTATGAGGATCCATGGGGCGCCGGGCACCCGTGGTGTAGGGTGTCCGCCATCTTCAAATTTATTAGTCGGGATCCATATCGGGACGATCTGCCCACCGAATAAATTGCTCATAATTTTTAATTTTATAGCGCAGCTCACAATAGCATGACAATGGTGGCTCAGGTTGTGACGTTCACTTATGGGCATTTACGTCTAGAGACGGAAGCATTGATTTGCTTAGGCGCCAGTCAACCAGGAGACATCTGTTGTCGTCTTGATTTTATTCTTGTATTCCTGTGTACTTATATGCTACCTGTATATGATACATTAGACCGAGGAAAGGGAGAATTCCTGAGACGACTTCCGGGTTTTACTAAATTTTTTCGTGGATTTATATTCTTGTAATTATTTGATGATCCAATCAGTGAAGATTGATTAGGCTACTTGGAATTATAATACAATCATTTCGGTGAATGATGATTGGTTCGGCGAATGACTGTGGGTGGTAATTTTTTTTTATTCAAGTAAATTATTTTTTTTTAATATGAAATTTTCATGATATTCTAGGCTGTACTGTTTTGCTATGGGTTTTTATTGGGGAGATTATTTCTTGGGATGAATTGGCGAAATAATTAGATCAATGTCCAATAAGAGTGGGTCGCAATTTATGTAGTGTTAAATATGTGGCCGGCAATAGAGAGAATAACCCTCGTACGCAGGATCTACGCTTAATTGGAAAGCCACGGGGCTTTCCGAACAGTTTAACTGAGCCTTCGTTGCTATCGTCTCAACCATCATAATGTTACGGAGGTCCCTTCTGTATTACAGTAGTAGATGGGGGCTAAGATCCCTTAGAGTTCCATAGGAATTTAGGAATAGAATCTTGTGACTAGGTAAACTTACCTATACCCTTGTGTAATCCTACGGTTAACATTATATAGTAAATAAATTTATAAAATTTTTTTCTTCCAATTTCATCTCCTAAGGGTACTGATGTGTTAATAAACGTAATGAGCTAATTTTAAAAAGTCACATAATTTTTTGGAAAAAATTTGAGAACCTCTGGATTTCGATGGTAGACGCTGGTCGTACAGTAGGAAATGTCCTGAAGGTTGTATTAGGATGCCAAACGATACACCCTTAACCGAACGATACGGATCCATTGAGTATAGGGTTGTTCTATCGGCCGTTAGCAAGAGTTTCGTTTGATTGGCCGACTACAAATTTCCTGAACTAATTGCCACTCTCACTATAATTCCCAATGTGTCCTTTAGAGGCAGAGTCCCAACCCCAACTGGACTCTGAAATAATTCCTGAAGGATAGTTAACCGTATTGAGTGGATAGATACGTTGAGTATCAATAGGGTGAAGTAAAGTGTAGTATCTGATAGATGGAGGGTAGATTTTTGAGAATGCATTTCTGTCTCCCAAGGGTGAAATAGCCGTGCTATAGGTATAGGGTACATACTCGTGAGGTCGTAGGGGTCGTAACTCGCGATCAGGTGGCGAGGTGCCTCGTCGGTTTCTCCCTTATAAATCTCCGCGGCACGCGATGATCGAAAAATATTACAAGAATATATCAGGGCCGTCGGCGCCGCCCTACTCTTCTCTAGAAGCGCCGTTACCACCCCTTTCCGATGCTCACTGCCTCACAGGGGTTAGGAGCTTGAAGAGTTATATAGGGTGCGAGGTGGGCTGATGTCTATATCCCAAGACAATGATATGTGACCCAGGCAATATCAATAATTTTCGCATTTTTCTACCGTATATTTTTCCGACCACCCTTAACCGCCACCTACCCTTAGCAACGCACCCTCCTGCCACTCTAGGTACCCCCGGCTGATTTCTCGCCAGGAGTCCCTGAGAATGGCTCGCGGGCAACTGATTTTCATCAAGACATTTTTCTTTCCCTTATTTATACTTTTATTTTTTTTTATTCACCCCGTACATTCCTACCGAGCATCCCTTATTGTTTCTACAAGCGTCAATCCTTTACCGTCCTTGGTAAAGTCTCTCGTGCGGCCCCTCTAAGCGACTAAGGAGAATAACAGTTCGATACCAATTAGCGAGAAACTACCCTTAGCACTGGTCAGCCCATAAAAAGAAACCGCCGTAGGTAAGTAGGTATGCCTCTAGCATTAACTACCAGGCAGTGGTGGGTAGAAACGTGGTCAGGACTATAAGCAGGACTATGGTCCAGGACCATAGTCAGGACCATAGCCCAGGAACGTGGCAGGAGTGCGTGGGCCACGTTAATTGAACGCACCGCTCCTAACGGCCTTCCAACCCTCTACCGGCCACCATCCCCATCCAATGGCCATCCTTACTACTGCAAATCTATACCACTTACTTTTATGGTTTCTAAGCCTAGTCGACTGTACATACTGCCTACGCACTTTCCAAGCTGGCAAATAAAAGTCCACCCCCCACATAGCAAGCTGTACCAATTTACTAAGAACATCCAGCTCAGACATTTTCACCCTCTACCCTACGAAAATTTGTCTTCGAAAGTTTCTCGATGGACGTTTCAAGTAGATCGACTTAAAATTTTCTTCGATATTTCTGGACCAGCAGTGTATTAATCCGTGAGAAATTCACACATGGCACATACGTATGTATCTTTCCAGTAGAAGTTATTAGTGCGCTGCGGTGAGGAAGTCACGGCAATTTTCGGGACAAATGTTTTATTGTCACTTGGTAGGGATTGACGAGGTTGAATAAGAGGATGGAGGAGGGTCGAAGGGGATGAACAACAGTAGTCAAGGATTCAGGAAGAGAGTCTGTCGTACCGAATGGATAGAAAGGAACGAGAACCCAAGGTAGATCTGGACCTCATCCACACAGCATCCGAAATTGACCGCCGGAATATGCCGACCATGGTAATATCGGCCTCAGGATTTTATGGCTTGTTTTGCCGCTGACAGGGGTTCTCAATTAACACCCCTACCTATTTAACTAACCCCTATTACTCGACACCGAAGAATAGCTACATATACGACCCTCAATGCTCTTACCTTGTTTCCAACACCAAGTATTATTTTCCACTATTCAACCCCTTCACTGACAGCCCATTAATTACTTGTAAAATAAAAACACCCTAATACGTCTAATTAACCGATCAATACTTTAATACCATGGAATCATCCCTTAAGAGAAAAAAAAAATTTTTACTACCATATCCACTACTGCTAAGTAATAAGCTGATAATAACGGTAAGCTCCGAATGGTCTGTACCCTATGTAAAATATACGGTAATTATATGACTCGCAATTATGCGCAAGGGTTAATTCAATTAGAATTTCGTTTGGGTTCGAGGACTCCTGTCTTCTTCCCTTTGTCTTGTATCTCCTTTCACCTACAGCATCCCCGTAGGTATTTCGACCGCAGTATAGCATAATGGCGCAATTTCGACCTATTATAAAATCAACTAAAACCATACGTGACAAAAAGGGAGAGAGTGCTCGAGCAGGTACGCCGAATTAATTTAATCAGAATAAAGCGTAGTCCAGTGTAGTATCGTACGCCAGTACTATTCTATTACTAACCCCGAGTACTCCGCATACATACGCGAAACTACTAACAGTTCGTATCCTTTGATCTGAAATGAATGTTCGTTTGATAAAAATTTTTCAACATCCTCTTGACCACGTTTCGTATCAAAAACATATTAAGATGGTCAGACACAGATAAATCGACGGGGATGCTCGGGGTAGGAAAAATAAAAATATAGGAAAAGTTCGGTAAAAGGTAAAGAGAAAAGATAAGGTAAACGAATGGGAAAGAAAGGGGGATGCTGTACATCCAGATGGCCCAGTGGGAAGTCAAAATGACACCAGTTCCTACCGTATACCCTTGTAACTACCCCAGGAAAAAAAAACAGGCCCACCACAAATTGGCCATTCGGCCCCGTCGAAGTTGGCTACCCTAACCTAAAGGTATCCAAGGCTTTGACCATATTGCCAAATATTCGGTGACATCAAAGAGGTCCACTACGATATTGATACTTAGCGAACAAAAGAGGGTGGCTATGGCGCATTATCGTAAAGGTTGGGTAAGCACGCTCCTGCGATTATCCTTTCACGTGTCTTTTCCTTCCTGATCTCAAACGTAGTATCACATATATATATATATATATATATATATATTGGCTCTTCACTTCTTTCTGGACCAGACGAAATGACAAGACGAGATGAAACGAAATGAAAGTGAAACTTCCCGAAGGACTATACTTTTACTGGTTTACCAGCCATAGTTTTACACCCACGCAATACTGACACTCTAGTACCTTAAAGATCACAGTCAGAGTCTACGAACGTAGCTTTAAGATAAGAATTAAAAGATTCCGCAGAGCCTCTTCCTGTTCTCCCCTCATCATTCCCCTTCTGCAAGACTCAGCCGCGGTTAAGGTCTGCAATGTAATATCTAACGACGCGAGTACAGAGAGTAAACTTTACGAGAGATACTTCCTCCATTTTTTTTGTTGGGTCATATATCAGTTTCTGCGGTTTTAAAATTATTTTAACGTGCCGCCGACAAAGGGTTGCGGTTCGTTTCTGTCGAGGGGTATTTTAATTTTTTTCGCGTAGAGTGCATTGCCGAGGAACCTGCTCGTGACCTTGAGTTTATTGCGCAAGGGCAGTTATTTTGAAAAAAAAATTGGACCAGGTATAACAAAGGGGTGAAAAAAATAAATAGATCGCGTGCCGCAGTACTGAAACTAGTTCTGGCGCATCCTTTGGCTCGTGAGGTCCTGTATGTCCTAGTGAAGACGTCCAATGTGATATTTCTTATTGTCACCGGGAATTGAACGGGCTGCTAAGCTGCCGCTTCCTTTCACCCGATAAATCAGTCCTCGTAAATAACATCGAGTGTCCGGGGTCTGCAACTCTTCCCCTCTCACTCATCCGTTCGCCAGTCCCATACTTCTCTCTCTCTTACCCTTCCTAGTCCGGAGCTAAGAAATAAAGAGCATCCAATGGACTACGAAGGGCCCTTCGTCTTCCACTATTTTAACCCTCGAGTGGACTTGGTTCACCTCACCACCCTATAACATCCATCAAGTCCAGTCTCTTCGTCGAATCCTATCAGCTCTTTGATTCTTTCATTCTTCCTTATCCTTCACTTCGTTATCTTTACCGATAACACTTTTTAGCCATAACCCAACTCGTGATCGATGCATCTAAATAGTAAATGAATTTTCTTATAAAATCTTTGTGGGATTCAATATTACTGTAGGGTGTTCAATTTTCAAAGGGATTCTATGCTAGGATCGTTACTGAGAGGAAGATGGAAAGTTGGTAAGAATTGAAGGAAAGGCCAAGGAGAGCACGAAGGAATCCAAGTGGTGGTAAAGCATGGCTGGGACTTGTGGAAGAACACGGGAGGCCATAAGTGGGACTCGTGTGTCTTTCGCAAGGGATCGAAGGGTCCTATTCGCGTGTATCAGGACTCTCCTCAGTATCACGCTGCTGGAGGCACGTTGATTTATACCGGCAGTAAGATTTATACGGAAGAGCCATAGGGATTGAGTCGCAACACGG
This sequence comes from Syrista parreyssii, assembly GCA_030142615.1. Lineage (NCBI taxonomy): Eukaryota > Metazoa > Arthropoda > Insecta > Hymenoptera > Cephidae > Syrista > Syrista parreyssii. Next base: position 1,521,379 of record JARQTG010000345.1, read on the forward strand.
CGCCGACTTATCGCGAGTGGGTAGAAGCAAACACACTGAGAATGAAGCGAAAGACTTGAGAACAACTGCGCGTATCGATCGGCCAAATTTATGGGGAGTTTAACAACATTATTCTTCGTACTCCATGCCAACAGACTCGTTACCGGAATCACGCAGTGAAAATCAATTCCGGTTACTTCCGCTACTAACGGTATATCGATTTATTATAAATAAACTTGTATAACGATCGATCAAATCCTTAAGGCTTATATACATAGGTATATCGTATACACAGGTTTTACGATTCCAACTACAAGATTCACTTGGATCTTTAAGTTCTGAATGTCCGTAAAGATGCGATTGAGAATTGCGGCATCCCGCAAGACGCATTAAAAGGTGCAATAAGCGTCTTGCATCGGTACGAAGGAGTAGCCGCAAAAACCTCTTTATTGGTACTTTTTGCAAAAACCGCAATGGAGTCATTCGAAACGTGCCGACAAAGTCTGATATTAATTGCGATTGGCAGGGAAGAAATTTTAGTGCTGTACGTTACGGGGAATATTGAGACGATAGAATTTACTTTGACCGTAGAAAATTGTTATACAATTTTGTATTAAAAAAAAAAAAAATTTATCTCTACTCTTCTTCGCTCTACCCAAGTCGGCTGTCTCTGTCTCTCCTGTATATTGTAATCTCTGAACGCAGTACATGATCCCGCACGAGTCTCTAGGGCAAAAAGTCCAGAACGCCGTAGAACAAAGGCCAGTCTCCCTCTCATGGCGTAAGGTGGAATAAGGTGAAATTACAGAAACGTAGAAAACCAGTTATCAAGCACCGTGTGTATATATGCGATCGTTATTATATCCCTCGTCACGTACGGAGATGCGGTATGATAACCTCGGTAGAACAAATACGATGCAAGGTAGGTACCTACGTACCTCGGTTACCTACCTACCTGCCCGTCCTATGGCATTGCGGAGAATCATACAGAGAGACGAACTCGCAGTCAAGGTCCCGCTTTAATCGTGGGCCTTATAAATTCGTCAGCCGCCGCGGATTTAGTGGGCCCCATAAAGCGACCACGCCGGATAAAAACCGAGAGTGGGAAAGATAAAATGGTAGGAGAAAAAAAAATAAAGGAAGAAAAGATTGAAGAAACTGTAGAAATAAATATGAGGACAGTCTACATATCCGAGAAGGATCCATATGTGTGTGAGAGAGAGAGAGAGAGAGAGAGAGAGAGAGAGAGAGAGAGACGGAGAGAGGTAAAAAGAAACTGGACGTATATCTATAATTAGAGATCCAGTTCGGCGAAGCGGCGACCCGTAAGAAGAAAGGGAACCGGAGATTATCCAGTGAACTTGACCTTGCGCGACACAACCAAAGGCAACCCTTACCTACAGTAAGACAGGTGCGCAGGCTTCGATGAATTATTAAGGTTGCCCTCAAGTAACGAAGAAGTATCGTGTGTTTGACTTATGCTAGTCGATCCTATCTGAACGAGTCTCGAGTGCTGAAGACATAAAACTACCGACGCTCAAAGCGCTAAACTTCTCAGGCTGTATTTAACCAGACTCCCGGAATCACGCGGAGACTTTATTCTTGAAAATAGTATGAATAAATGAAAAAAGATAACAATATATATATATATACACACATGTGTCTGTCAGTTAAAAGTTCGACGTATGAGATTACCCGTGGTCCATCGCGTGATTAACGATCGAAGATAACGCGAGCTTTAGTGTCATTCCTCAAAACCGCGAAAACCCTGTTACCTTTAATGGGCCTGATAAGGATTCATGTATGTTCGACTTATTGGTATTACTTATTTAACGATAAAAAAAAAAAATTCCGAAGGTTATTAACACCGCATTGTGACAAATGAGAGAATGTGGCTTTCTTACACGCAACCAATGTATTACGGAATACTCTATGGCTATGTTGGCTATCTTCGGTATTGTTAGATCATTAATAACGGACATATAAGACTGGACGACAAATTAGCCGATAACTCAATGCTAATAGTGTTTTTCTCGCGGCCATGCTTATAATATATCATGACGCGTGATCGTCGCACGGGAGATTGATTTTTCGAAAAATCTGTATATAGCGGACCGAGGAATCGAGAGGAACAATAAGGTGAGGAAATGGTCTCGGAGTTAAAGGATTATGGGGTATTTAAAAAAAAGAGTGAAAAAAAAGGTAAATCCACATACAGGGATCTTTATCGCCTTCAGCTCGTTCAATTCGCATAATAAACAATCCTTGGCAAAGTAACGGCCAAGAAACCGGAACATATCTCGTGCGCGGCTCGGCGACAAATAAACTATTATCGCCAGCGACAAGTTCTCTCACGCCTGTGCCCTCGCACCATGCCACACCATACTGACACCATAGGCATATAGCGCCCCACACATGGCCGTGCGTGAATCAAACGTGAACCCGCCCAGGAATGCCTCAGGACATCGAAACATAGCAATGCTTTATGGTGGTCCCTGGCTGAACCTGATTTATAAGTGCATTACTATACCATGAAAAAGGAGACCTAAGAGGACCGGCTATCTATATTCTATTGGTGGTTTCACCATATACAAGGATCTCCAGGACCATTCAGAATCGAAGGGTCGTAAAGGAGCATCGACAGGAAGGTATATTAAAAATGGGAATATTTGAAAATAAATAAAATGACTAAGTAATGAATAAATTTTGTCACGTGATAATCGTCGATTATAATAATTAATTAAGAAATAATTTAGCATATTAATGGCGTCTAGCTTTATCGTATGATTTATACGGAGAGTGAAATTAGTAAAGGTCCGTTTGATTCTGAGATCGTAAAAGACCCTGTACTCGTGCCCGGTTACACACGGTTACATTTCTACGTACGACTATGTTGGTGATATCGTCGGTATTATCGCGTACGACATTACCCACCTTTGACTAATGTCCACGAACGAATGCCTACGCTTCGCCGATTTATAATGTCAAGGAGATGTGGACAAACACTGGGCCCCAATATATTTCAGATTATGGCTAAGCCTTGAGCGTCACGGGGCCCCTTTCTGGATACCAGAACCCCATACGCCCATGACTGTTACATCCAAGGTAAAGGATGCATCATGGTAACCACGAAGAAACAACCATAACACCAGAAGTGCATCATCTCTAGTGATCAAGAGAGATTCTTCACGATAATACCCACCGATCTACCATCAGCATCCTATTTAACCCGACGACTAGCAGTCCCCATAAAAGTCCCGTATCGATCCCTATGTCGTCTGAGGAAATAAGAGAATTAATAAAAAGAGATCTTTCGAACTCGGTCACGTGACGGGATACGTCGGAATGACGTTTCTGTCAACCATAACGTTTCCCGTCACCTTGTGAATTCGTAAAACAAAAATGGCGTTCGCGTGAGCACAAGATACAAAGATGCTGGAGGTCCTGGAAGTGACGCCAAAAGAGAACGTGTAGGTTGAGGAAGGTGGTTCGGGGTGGCTGCTGAAGGTATAGGAAGGACGTAGGGTAGATGGTGAAGGAAGGCATGTGTCCCAAACGACGTATGCACGCCGAGACACGTAAACGATATATCAGGGGGTTAGCCGCTGGGGACGGACGACCCAGGCCATCTTTCTTCTACTTATACGTGTGATATTCACATGCGCAAACGTGATACACTCTATAGAGAGATGTGGCGGCAGATACCCCGCCAGATACTCAGGCCAGAAGCAGCTCTCGTGAGCTGTAAATGTATTAAGGTTTGATGACCGTGGTGGGAGCCCTTCGAACTCGGGGGGAATGTGGGGGAGGGGTCGGTCGGAGAAGATCCACGTATCAACCTCATATACATATGTACTTACTTTACCTATATATATATATATATATATATATCACTATGTAAAAAGTACCTAGAGCGTGCAAGAGTACCGTTTCTACCAAAAACCACCCCTGTACCAGTATGCTTGTTTCATTTTAATCGAGTAACTACTGCCTGGTGACCTGGTTGTATTATTAATGGGGCGTTTCATTTTTTTATTGGTACCTGTAAAGGCCAAAAGGTGGATCGTCTTATTTTTAGATGTATTCCTGCTGATTGCGAAATTTATGACGGGTTCGAGTGACTCGGTTCTATTCGTTTATTTATTTATTTTTTTTACTTATTCTTGTACAGGAGTTACCTGCGAAAAGAAGTCCTGGCATGGGATTCTCTCATGGGGCATACCTACTAGGTCCTAGTATGCTATGTTGTAGTAGCTGGTTACATAAGGGTAGCCTGCTCTGCGTATGGGGTGTGCGCGTACGAGTGTGTCTTGCATTATTACGTCCTTATATTATATCGCAAAGGTACAAATGCCTGTACGTATGTAAAATTGCTAGCCGCGGCCGCGCGGAGCCCTGCGCCATAATAATATCTGTGCTGATAAATGAGACACATAACCGTACGCCTGGCCCTCCCGTATGTCTTGGCTTATTCCACTTTTGCGGCGATGCATTACGAATTTTACATTCTACAAACGGCGGCTCGCTATCTTCCGCGACACGCGATCCTTCGAGCTACAACTACCTGCTACACGCCTCCCACGTTACTGCTATGCCACCTAGAGAAAGCATTTCTTTTTTTTTTTTTTTTCTTTTTTTTACTTCAACATTTCGCCTTTACCTCTTTCGCTATTCCATTCTTGATTTATTTCATGCATTTTTTTTATTTGCCAGTCGGATCGTCATACTATTGACTTTTGTGAACAAATGCATGTCGTGACGAACCTTTACGTGTTGGTTGTACTATTTATTGCAGTAGTGGATATATACCGTGTTTAACCAGACTGCGACTCTTTTCAGGTTGATACGTAAAATTGGCATGTGTCTTTCCCGGCACGTATGCTCAATTTTGGAAATCTCTAGCGGCTCGTTTCACGGAAATAGTAAGAGAATATGAAAACGGTTTGACGCGAGGGGGAAAATCGCGCGAGCGCTCAGGACGCGTACATGTGGATATACATTTACGTATGCATACGTGGAAAGAGTATGGGAGAGAGAGAAAGGGTGTCTGGTGATAAATAGGAAAAGATTTGCAAAATATATAGCAGCAGTAACGCCCTGAGTCCTGGTAGAGAAGATGCTCTTGGAAAAGGTGGAATCAGAAAGTAGCTATATCTATACCATGTAAAAAAGAAAAGTATAAAAGACAGAGATACTTTCATGTACATAACATGTAGAGAGACAGACATATTGGTATTAGCGCATTAGGTATACTCGACGTATACACAGTATTAAAATTTCTCGTAAATTTTTCTGGATCTCTAAATAAACGAGAGGAGAGTGGAAAGGGAGATGGAAAAAAGGATTGAGAAAAATATGAAGATGAAAAAACTGGAAGTCCGCCATATTTACTACGTGAGGCAGATCTCGAAGATTTCACTTATTTTTCGCTGGTCGATTTTTTTTTATTTTTCTTTAAGACTGTCTCCACCTACCTCCACTTCTTGTCTCTGCGACTTTTTGGATTAAGAAAATACCGTAAATAATGAAATGCTGCCAGCCGATGTATCACCGGGAAGTTCGGCAGCCATTATTATTCGACGCGTGTACTTCGTAAAACCCAGTACACTCGTACCTATTCCTTTATTCCTACCACCAAAACACACTCATCTCCTTTCTGCTCCCTCGAATCCTATTACTCGTACGATCAACATTGGTAATTTTCCATAGAAAAGAAAATCCTCCAGTACCTATACGAATGACTAAGTATATGTTACGTTAGGACCATCGGTAGGCATTGAGCATTTTGAAAGTAACTACAAAACTACTAACTGGTGTACGTTCATCAAAGAGATGAATATAAGGATTGGTAGAACGTCAAAGAAGAAACTTAAGGTAAATGATAGGATAAGGAGGATAAGAAAAAAAAAAAAAAAATGTAAAAATACAGTAAAGGATCGCAGTCAAAATACCGAGCACAGGGCCGTATCCGTCGATAAATTATTATCTCGAAAAGATTAGGCCCGATGTCGCGACCCTCATAAATATCGGTATATTTTCGGTGCGCTAAGCCGATTTTCTTTCTGCCAATGGCTTCGAAAGGTAGCGGCTGCCAAATCGTGCAAAATCCTCTCGCATTCCCTTAACGCTTCTCGCGCCATTCATTCTCTCTTTATAGACCGGGAGATTAAAGATGCTTCCTCTATTTCTTTTTTCATATCAGTCCTCGGTTGAAAGCGAAAAAATTTTTCTGATAACATTTTTTTTATCCGTCAAAGCCTGACAAAAAATCGATAAGACCGAGCAGCTCGTTCCACGTTAAAAAATGTTATGAAAAATAAAAAAAAAATAAATTAAAAAACAAGAACCAGCACGTGACCAAGACATCGAGAGGACATGACGAACGATATCATCAAAACCATACAGCGATCCCAAATTGGTATGCGAGCCGTGTTCTCAACAATACGACAATTTATATGGATTTGGAGAAGTCCTCAGCATCTCTTCTGGTCCAACCTCGAGTTTTACCTTCCGCTGCTTTCAATAGGCTCGCCGCTTCTCGTTTCTCTTTCTCGCACTCGGATCGTTCTGGCCGAGCATCAGCAGGGGTTTTATCTCGCATTCAGTCACTACAGCATCCTTCATGGATGGATCGGCAATCCTCTTTAACCCTCCTGCAGCCACCCTCTGACTGTCCTCCTCGCACACTCGCACTTCCACCCGTGAGCGTCCTTTGCGCCGAACCCCTATGACCTCCCCCTCACCCCCCAAGAACCCCACAACCTGCCCACTCAATGCGAGATTATGCCGCTCGCTCGTCTGAGCGATGAGTGCGAAAACGCGCGAGCGAGGATTTATCGTAATTTTCTACCGAAAGGATAACTCCAGCTCTGTCTCTATCTACGTCATTGGTGGGTTCGCTCATTTTTGTTCTCTCTCTCTCTTACAATTTTTATGCCCCTTTACGCTCGACTTCCTCTATCGTAGTCTACTATATCTATCCATACTCTGGGAATTCTTTTGAGCAGCTACCTGATTCTGGATTCTGAGTTCATTCACCGGGTATACGTGATACATGTATATCTATATAGATTCAGTGCACTCGTTATTTAAAGGTTCCTACGCCACGTCGATATGCCCTTTTCAGTGGGCCCAGACGGCCACTTTCCCTGGTTATAACGATTTTGTAAACTGCTCTTCTATGCTAATATTGATAAGATGGGAAAGAGACACTGTCTATAGGATCCCTATGGGATTTCTGTTATACATTGAAAATCGGTTTTATTATATCGCCAATCTATTATCCATCTCAAATTTTAATTATCTCAATCAGCGTTACACGTGTTCTTTGACGATCTTGAATTTCGAATAATTGAAATCCCCGCATTGTACAAGTTGAAAGCCTCTGTCGACTTACCTTGGCTTCTGACGGCTGACGAGAGATGGCAGCCTCTGTACCATCATCTTCCACAGACGAACTTCGATTTCCAGCATCCCTGTTGCATCGCTTCAATAAACCTCGGCATCTGTAATCCTGAAAAACATGTGGACTATTTAACAAAAATAATAACACACATAAAACTCACAATCTACACGATCCCATGCACCTGGTACCGTGTATGCATATACTGAATAAGATACAAGAAAAATGAAGAAAAAAGGTGCCAACAAATAAGCCCATCGATCTAACAAGAATACAAAGTCTTGTTATTGATGGGATCCATTTAGCAGTACTATACCTATAGCGATACCAGTTATCATTCAGTCACGAAACCCTTTCTTGCCCCAAGAGAAAAGATTCCACATCTATCTTTTTCTCTCCGTGCATCCACAAGCGTCTCAATTCTGAGTATACGCGAAGCAACGAATTTCGTTATTAAGTTTCGCAACAATTCGCAACCAGGAATTCGCATGATGTCGAGGCCAAATGTAAACGATCCGATAAATTATATGGCGCGGGACCATCCGACTGTTCTGGAATCCTTTAACGATATTTCTTAAGGTTTGCCCAGCCTGCCGAGGAATACGATCTTAGATCGGCTGTAACTCAGTCGGCCGATATTTATGATATTTATAGGCAACCCGAAACAATGGATTGATATTGTTTTCTGATTGGGATGGCGTTGTACGTTACATGCACTTCATGTAACGGGCCCAATGGATACCACTGGCTACTCGTTCTCCAGGGACAATACGCGTGTAAACGCACACGCGTGCAATTGTGCTAGAGCGGTAGCCTGGCATGCTTATATATGCAACGGCATAAATAATATTTAATATGACAGCACACGGCGGCGCACTTTGTGCGATATATTTGGTATAGAAATGTCACCGATCGCGTATCTTATTCAGGTTGAGTCGGGTCGAGTCTTATCGAAGTAACATAGCCAGTAAGAATTTTCTCTGCTATACATGCCTTAATTTTTTTTTTTCGTAAAATCTATGAAACCAAAAACAACGTACGACACTACTGTAATACGTAAGAGAGTGTAATCCGATTTTTGAATTTTCTATCTAGCATCGTACTGTCCTCTTTCATTTGACGGCAAAGCGCAAAGAGATTGCCGGTATTATCGAGGGTCGAAAAATCGTTGGCGAACAAAAGATCGGCTATTTGAATATCAAATTGATACTGGCGGCCCGCGGCAGTTATCCATAATCGTATTTAAATGAAGATCACATAAGGTATGGGGTTTAATAGGGGTTATGGTTAACGTTTGGTCTTCCCTCTTATACTTGAGTATTGAAATTCACATGTTCCAATACGTATACGTATACTGAGCACACGCGTAAGCCAAAAGCACGATATGTCCACAGCAGCCACTGTTGTAAAGAATAACGATAAACCATATAATGGTAAAGCCCGACAAATGTAACGTAGGCTAGCATTGGCTTACGCAGAGACAGTCTATTTATACGTATCTATATGTAGTGCATATTGTATATAGGAAAGTCATAGCACGGAGACCCCCGTATATGCATACAATTGATACAGATATACTATCGTGAGCCTTACTGTATATTGTTATTCTTAACGTACACAACTATGGGACCCATACGACCACGTAGACACTCCTGGCCAAGACCCTGGCGAGTTCCCGTAAGGGACCCAAGAGTCCCCAGGGCCCAGAGTCCTCGAAGGAACGAAGGGTACCGGCGCAGGCTTATATGGCGCCTTTGCACAAACTAGGCCCAACAAAGGCTTGTAGACATCTGTTCTTGTCATAAAGATGATTTAGTACGTCCACATGGTCCGTTTCCCTTTCTCTATCTGTATATATGCATATATATGTATGACATATAGATATGAACGTATTGCAAGAGATATTTATTTGTGTTTATCTGTGAAATGAAATTTTTCATTATTTCAATGGACTCAACCAACGCGAGGCCCATTTCTGTGGTTTTCAGTTTGATTGGCTAACCCGGAGGACGCGTCTTGGCGTTTACTGGCAAGTGGCAACCACGGGCACGCAGGTACCACGGTAGATAACCAGTTCTCGTGATTTGTGGCTATTCCCGGGCGATTCACGTGCGATAATAAAGTGGCAATGGGCTTGTTAGCGAGCACCGTGTGTCTCCTCATCCTCATCGTGTCTCATCCTTGGTGAAGTTAGCCGGCCGAGTAGACTATACTAGTTGAAACAATTTCTGTGAATGTGTCATCGGTGGTTGTCTTATAGTCAGAGTCATCGGAGTCACCGAGTCATCAAGAGCTGAGCTGGTTTTACACTGATGCGTGATGGTAATAATCATTTTAGGAACCGTGAGAATTTCTGGACTACGACCTGTTTCACGGACTATCGTATCTCGAGCTGTGGGCACAGAGACGCTAATGGATATCACTCCTGTTAAGTGTGTAATTGCCAGTTCCTGGTGTCCTGGTGATTCCGGATAGGAAGAGACACTTTGTCACCTGGGAGTCTTCTTGAATAGTCTCTTGGAGACGGGGAAGTTCAAGGTAACTGGATCATTGCTGACTCAGAACGTTTATTGCTACAGTGGGAACAGTCTGGTGTCTGGTATAGTTTGGTACTGAGGTATATAAAAAGTGGTTCAAGCTTGTGATTAATTGAACTTTTGGTATAACGATTTTTAATTAGTCTCTTACTTATTAGTCAGTTGTAGTAAGTTTGACTAACTGCTGGATAGTCAGGGTGTGTATCGTGTGACGTGTATCAGGACTTGCTGGGAATGGGGGGTAAAGCTAGGAGAGCTGGTTGCATTGTTGCTGGTCCATTGTTAAGGTGGTATGGAGGTAGGCCTGGCCTCTTTGGTACCGCCTACTGGACTGACCCTGTCAAGGAAGGACCTCAGCCTTAAGGCCATCACCGAGGGAACCATATCTCGGCTTCTCTTTGTGATATTGATATGAATGACTTGATGTATTCTATAAGTGAATACTTGATTCAACTATAGATGCACGTTACAGTTGTTTGATATCACAAAGTAGTGGTGATACTAGAGAAAAATTTAGAAGCAGACAGGAGCACGAGTAAGAATAAAAAAAATAGAGATTCTTATGTGGTTAGATGGACCAAGGAGTGGACCAAGGTGCAGGTCCTAATTCTTCATTCTAGACACGTCCTGCTTGTCGCCCAGGTGTTCACATTCATGATATGTAGAACTTACGAGTAAAGCAGGTACCACAGTTAGTCCAGCTGGTTCCTGCGGTATCTGCCGCGCATGGATCTGGTCAATATTACTCAGGATGTATCAGCAAAGACTAGTTGCGACTCCTTCGACTATGGAATTCTTCGTTGAAGCAGATGCGACCTTTTGTCTTGGCTTGACTGGAGTCGTGATCATCTTGATTCAGTCTTAAATACACGTTTCTACCCTTGTAAAGATTTTTTTCATTTGACTCTTTATTAAGAGATCAGTATGATCCTTAAAACCTTATAAAAAAAGAGGATTTAATTAAAATTCAAAATTTTGTAGTTACCTAATACGTCCTTGTTGGATAGGTTTAACGAATGAGAGATCAGCCATGTAATAGGTATATATGGTATATATATCCTGTTGGTTCCTGCTGTACGTGGCGAATGTATATCAAGGTACACATTGTAACGAATGGTAGGCATTAGTTAACAGGATATCAAAAGGATATCCTGAGGTGGCCACCAAGGAGCCAGGACCCCACCCAGGCAGTCGATGCCGCCTCAGCGGATGGAACGAACCTTAAGGAACACAATGCCTCGAACCTGAGACTCTATCGCGATATCAGCCAGTTATAAATTGTAACATAGCTTCGTCCTGGCATTATGATGTCTCTAATATGTCTTTTTCCACGCTGCAACCTGGCAGCCATCTCGAGAGATGATCGCTGCCTTTATATATTCCAGCATAGGCCAGATGCGCTAACTACCTAATACCTCTATACGACCTCAGCATCCAATCACAGATCTGTACCACTTTCACCGTACTAGAAATGAACTTTGTGGAAATTTGCAAATTCAAATTGTCCTACCTTACGAATTCACTCATACAATATTCCTCCCGTTTGGAATTTCGGGAGTAGCCAGTCATTTCGGATACGGTCGCTCTTGGAATTATTCAAAATCCAAGCTCGCAACTGTCCGAGATAAATAACTTTTAGCCATGGCTCTCCTCTCCACCTACTACACCTCCTCGAGGTCTTCCACCTCCCCGGAGGTTTCGTGTGGGTGAGCACACTCGTGAGCTCCGCAGAGAGCCAGGATGTTTAACATAACACGGGCAATCATTTATGCGTGGCGAGCTGGACAGCGACCCCATAATTTAGACCAGTGGGCAGAACTAGCCTATATCCCCACAGTGCGATTGGCCCCATACGGGGTGTGCATTCTCTATGGAATGCGAAGAAGACGCCCTCCAGGATTCCACCTTTGAGTGCCCTGCCATCCTATACTCGTCTCCACGACTCCCACGATCAAGAAAACAATCAGGACGTTGCAAACTGCCAAGCGACGTTGGTTGCTAACTGCTCGGTTGGGTCAACCACGGTCCCCACTTGATCCATGACCAACTTCAGTTTCCCATAGATACCATCATGACTGACCCCATCCAATAATATCCAAGTGTCCTCGGATACAGTTTGAGAAAAACCAAGTTCAAGTGGAGGTATGTCCATAAAGAATGGGTGTTCGTCAGAAGTCACCGGGTATATCGGTAGAGAGCGTAGGTACGTAGGCCCAGAAGAGGGACCCCCCATGGAGGTATAAAGGTGGACCCCACGACAGTAGCCGTGTACGCATGGGTTAGACAATGCTGTGCACATTAATACACTTCATATTAGTCCGCTTTAATGCGTGTTCGCCGGCCATTGTGAATGAGCGACACTGTTTATCACTGGGTCCCCTGCGCCCTCGAGTTCCTGGGACCTACGCATCCTCCTTTGCACCCCTAGGGGTCCCGCCTTTATCTCAGGACCTGGACCGATCGCGGGGATAACAAATCCGTAGTCTACGTATACGTCCTGAACTCTCTCGACGGCGGAATTTATCAATAAGACGCTAAAGACCGCGGGAGGTTGGCACCACGTAGTGACGGAACGACTCTACTACTAGGAAGGTAAAACACGGTCCCAAAAACTCGGGTGATAAGGGCCCCATTATCTTGTACTTAACTTTATGAATAATTTTGAGCTTATACTACATACATACGTATATACTGAACTTTGACACTAAGGACGGTACAGATATTACTTCTGGCACCCACTATACAAATTGTACGAGTAAGTATCGTTAGCGTGACTCATGTTACAAAATATATTTAAGATGATCAGCTGACGTTCGCTGTCGCCTGGAGTGTTTGCCATTTTGTTCGACATCGGCCCAAGGCAAAGACCTCTACTTTACATCTGGAAACATTCTCTTCCCACAGTGGCAATACTGAATTCTGGGAATACTGCGGTTGGCAGTATCGACAGGATTCGAACAAGGAATCGGTTCTCAACCGCTGCGAGATCGGAATGACAATTGCGGAATTTATTAGTTGTGTCAACCGTGTGAAATAAGGTGACTTTGTCATATATTCCGTGAGTGGATATATTTATATATAGTATATACAGAGTACGCCGAATCTAACGTTTGATTGGACCTGCATAAAATAAAATGCGAATTCATAAAAGGTCCAGATGCTGTAAAGATGAGGGAAACGGGAGAAACGTAGAATTGTCATTTTTACGGGAGTCCATATTTTGTCTGGACGTCGCGCGAACCGTTCCCGGTACACACCTTGCGTCCTACGCAGATATCTCGATAGATGATCACCCGGTATACGTAGCTATGGTACAAAAGGCAGCCTTAGGCGAATCAGCCATATTTATGCTTTGTTGTGAACATAAAGAGCCACCATAACGATCCAACGTGAATGCGCTGTCGTTAAGTATTTCATCGTAATGCATTTGTGCTTTCGAATCCTGGTACATGCAGCCTCTTATTTCCTTGGGAACTAAGAAAATCTTTACTCGACTATTCTATCTTTACAGATCCATATTACCAGCTCTTTGTCTTTAACAATATTCATTATCTTTATACAATCGTGAAAATATATATATATATATATATATATATATACATACGTGCTTTACTACTTTGATCAGGGTCTGACGTACATATATGCTTTCTTATGGGAACTGTTTCGAAGAATCCGAAAAGTCACTGTTCCTCTTTCTCATTGTATCTATTTTGGATTCGAAAAGAGAATTTCGCGATATTCGCAATGAAAGGCGGCCTATTATGTAGCACGGAGATCGACTCACGTTCAGCACGAGAATAAACCGTTTCGAGAAAAAATTTGCAAGACAAAGGGTACCGGCGTTTTACGCGTCACTATAGCTGAATAAAAGGAGAGAGAAAAAACATCAAACAGAAAGGAAAGAAGGATACATAGACGCAGTATGTATACGTGGAGGTTAGTCTATATATAAGTGAGAGTAAGAGAGAGAGAGAGAGAGAGAGAGGGGGGGGGGGGGAGAAAGAGCGAAAAGCACGTGGTCGAACGCTCCCAGAATATTAATATAACGTTCGACTCGAAACGTATTGCCATTGCCGTCTCTGTCAGCAAGCCAATCCGTTGTGTCGTTTGCATTTCGCAATTTCAGTGTCACCGCGAATTTATAGAAACACGACTGACGAGGGATCTTGCCTTGATATTTGACTGTGTGATAAATCTCGTCTCAGCCAGCGGCACCGGCTGCGCGACTCGTTGCATAAATTCGAAAAGTCAAACGACTTCGGCGGCCATTTTGTCACATTGAATTTGACGTCACGACACGAATTATATTAGCAGCTTATTAACGTTGTTTAATTATAAACATAATTTCTTTTTCTTCTAATCCATAAATGAAGATACTAATTCGCTATCTATACACACGCATACGAGGTGCGTTGAGAAAATCCTTTATCTTCAAATCGCCGGAGATAATTTGCTAGTGTAGACATGGCAAATATCTGTACAAGAGATCAGAATAAGGGTTGGAGTGCGGGACGGTTTGGTAGACCTAAAGACTATGTAGGTTATAGGGAGGATGGGATCACTAATACAGGAGATGTTTGCGAACCTGTTAATAATGCCAAGTTTGCTCGCCAGGTTATTAGTGATGGCAAACACTTAAATTGTTCTACCGTGGATTAGTAATAGAACGCAGCTGCAAAATTTCTTGGATGTACGATACCGCGTGCGGTACATATAGGTACTGTACGATCGGTTAGGAATGCTATAAGAAAATACAAAACTATTCAGGAACGAACACAGTGACTTATCTGCAAGGTATTCGTAAATTTCAAAAATAATATAAATGATCGATATAATACATGTATAATTAATCAAATCTTAAGGGTTGAAAAATTTCATTCGAATTTGGATATACAAATTCGTGCTTGCGAGAGGTGCCCATAGTGATACGATCTTATGGAACGTTGAAAATTCTCCCCTAGAGGGTGAACCCACCCCTATCCTATCCACCTTCGTACTCCACTCCAAGCGGCCTGACATTATATCCCATAGGATACACCGTGAACGCATCCCTTGAAAACTAAACTGGTTTAGCTTTAAGCACGTTAGAACCCCTTTAATAGCTTATAGGTAAACAAAATTAACATATCTTAACAGTGTTAAGAATTTCTGGGTCCCCTCTCTCTCTCTCTCTCTCTCTCTCTCTGATGTTGATGACGGTGCCAGTAGCGATACTACTGATACTAGTAATATCATCTACTTCTTGCCGGGGTGAACCAGAGCGTAAGTTCGTTAAGTAGTAAGGAGCGAAAACCGCCATGAGCCATCCGATACGTGAGATCAGGCTAGAGAGAAAGCTGCAGTGCCTTATCGTTAGTTGAGGTAGCAGATAGAAGGATTAATAGTAAGGTTGATCCACATGAACTTTAGCATGCGTGACCTACGTCCTACGTATGGCGATATGGATGAAACGTCATACATTTTTTGCCAAAGCTCTTTATCTCTACTTTGAGTTGCTTCTGCCCGTTGAATTTTACTTGCTATGGTATAATGCATCCCGCGGGATCTACCTCGTGGAATAAATATGTAAATCTGAAATTCCCATGGCCGTGGTACACGTTTCCCTAAACGATAACGAATCCTGCAGTCGTGACCCTTTCCCGATATCTTTAAGACAAGTTGAACGTCGAAGGTACCGACCGGCAGCCGGTGCAAGATTCCGCTACCAGTAAGGTAACCCTGTCTTATCCATCCACGAATATCCATACCCAGGATACGTGTATCCAAGCATCCAACGATTTCTCCAGTGCCTGGGAGAATTCGAATCTCCCGTTTACCAAGTATCATTGAATTATTCAGTGGGCACGCTCTGGGGAGCATGGCTGTCGAATTTAAGTACCGTAGTGATAGGATAGGTTGCTTTGATTCGACGGGAATAAAAGTATGAAATAAACAGAGGGTAATAATAGTCTGTGCGAATAGAGGCCAACGATAAGTGAAGCTCGGGATGAATTTTGGTGGCTGTGAAAATACTGAGGGATATATAGCATTCGACCAATTAGTAGTTGGAGTTCCTCGAACAAACAAGCGGAATTCGAGCTACCAGATCGGCAGGCCACGTTCTAAATCACAGCGCGATAAAATCTCCGTGGTTGCTGCGCCGAGGAGTAGTGGAAGGGAAGAGAACCGTGAAAGAGGGAGACAGGTGGGTCCGTGGTGTCCCCGAAGTCAGAGGGGTGTAAGGCTAAAGGACAGGGTGGGGAGACCAAAAAAGAGCCGAGAGGCGCGTAACATAATTTTGACGAGTTGAATTTGGACAGGTTTTGCCAGAATAACACGAGATGAATAACCAAGTAGATCAGATCTCTTAAGAGGTCTCGGGGGTTTACTAGGGACCCTCGAGCCTCTAAGGCCCTCGGGTCACTGGCTATACGTTGGGACTATACCGTTCCTGCTCTTGTACCCTGGTTGCTCCCCTGCTGAGGTCCAGAGGCCACTTATTATTTCTCATCTTTCTCTTCACTTCACTATTGCCAACCACTAGAAACTATAAAATCTTAGTTTATCCACTGTTTCATCCCAGGACTCGCTCTTGGGAATACTAATTTTACGTCCCACAGCTTCCCGTGGACCGATTGCCAAATGTTTTTTAGTTCCTTAACGGTTCCACGTATTTATTTTAACTGTCGCTTTCCATGCTATTTACCTTGGTAATTTCTCAAAATATATACATTTTTAATTTAGCACAGTCCAACCGTTTACGACTAATGAAATTCTAATCTATACTCCTTAATCCCTAAGTATACGACAGGAGGTCTCTAGGTGGGCTTGATAGTTTACCGATTTTCGTTCCCGACATCGTGGCATCGAAATCGTGTTTCTAGCCTACGATTACGACGCGGGCTGTGATTAAATTGAAAGCTAATTAGCATCGGACAGCTAATTTCACCGTGAAATCTACTACGAAACCCCTTCTCGATGTTGCCTCTGCTATTGCTGTTAGCTGCTAGGCCGTTCACGTTTTCGGAAATGTTAATAATACCGTGGGCGTTTCGTGCTGTCCGAATGTCAAGGATTCAACGTTTAATGGACGGTATCGAGAGGGAAATGGACAAGCAGGTTACGGATGAGGGTGGATCAGCAACCTCAGAAGCAGACGATTCCCGATTGATGTGATGATTCCAGTCATTTTGAATCCCTCTAGGCTCTTTGACTACCCCAGCATCCAATTCCTACCAAACTGGACCAGATCTTGTCTATATTCATTCGATTGCTCTGATCGATCTCAACATCCTCGGAATTCAAGAGAAGCCAATGTCGGTGGTAAACTTTGTCGCTTCTTATGCTCCTCGACGCCGACGTCCACTACGAGTGCTAGTAATTAACGCCGTTACCTCCGAGTGGCATGAAGAGCAGGGATAGACAGCTAGACTGGATATATAAAGCCAAGGTGCACCGGTGTAACCTCAAAGTCGATCCTGTCAAACTGACAACCAGGTCGAACCGCCTCCACAAAACAGCAGGGATCCTCATCTCTGAGTGGCGTCGAACGAATGGGATTTTTATTTTACATCTTTGGACAAAGCAGATTTTTCTTGGATTCAATAATAACGTCAGGGAATATAATATTAGATTTTTATAAGAATCAACATTCTTTAGGACCCTTGATCCATTGGTGAAAATTAGATAAAAATTGAAATATCTTTCAATATATCTTTGTATGATATTGATAATAATTATTTTTTTTTTTTAAGTGACATCTGTTATATCAAGATTTTGTATGGACCAATTTTTCAGCGTTTTTGTATTGTTCTGGTTTATTCTGAGAATCCCTGGCATATCATGATAGGTATATACCGTAGACACCTTGACAACAACAAGATGATGCAGTGCCCTGAGCATTGTACAAACGTCAGCCAACATCGTCCGAACCCTAATCCTCGTGCTATGCTTGATAATTATTGCCTTTCTTATGAGTTGGCTATCGAGGATGTGAAACATATAAGAAATGAATAAAAAAAAAAAAGGAAAAATATATCAAGAGAATAAAGTTTCGTTCTACCAAATCGATTAATATACAAAAAAAGAAAATGCATCTACCTATTATAATGGTGTAGTATAATACCGAAGAACTATTCGATGAGATAAGGGATGAAATGAATCTGACGAGAAAAAGGTTTGACACGGGCCACTATAACCGGATGGTTCCATGTCGTAATTCACCAGCAAAACTGTTCGGGTTTGAAATACCAAAATGTCTTCCTTAGTGCCACACCCCTTTCCCTAGATATTTCAGTGCATTTCACCCTAATAACAGACTCCTGCATACCCCCCAGCATCCCTGCAGGAGTCAGTAAGATATTTGATGTAGGATTTTGAGAATTTTAAATAAATTGCAAGAATTTTTGTTTCGTTAGTAACATCGAGCGAATAAAAATGAGTGATGGGATGTTGATCCTGACAGAGTCTGGATGCAGGATCATTGGACTTAGGTCAAAGGATTTTGGGATCGGTTAAGGAATAAATGAAAGGGAGACTAAAGGAGACCCCACCACGTCAAAGACTATCCGTTCTTGAGATTTTTCGGTTCGATCGTAAAATCTAATGGCCGCATAAACTGGCGGATACATGGAAAAAGCTTCGTTATAGAAAACGTCCGCGCATGGACATTATTAATACTTTATGTTAATTACCGTTCCGTTTGGAGCATCCAAGTGGCCTTAAATCGACCCGCTAAACAGCCGCACTCGATCGTAAATTCGATTCACGACTATGACTCTCGATTAAAATCTATTTCTGAGTGAAAGAGACCTGAAACGTGGTTTTGGAAACGACAAATTTTCCCTTTTTTCATTTTACCGTTTTTTTTTTTTTTATATATTTTTACCTTCATTCTCCCATCATTCGTTTACTCGTGTAGGAATTTTTTTCTCTCCCACCCCTTCTGTCTCTATACCGATATAAACTTCTCTCATATGCTCGACCTGCAATTTTCCGGACCATTGGAAAAACTCGAGGAGAAGCGAAGGGAAATATATTGAAACGAAAAAGAGTCCGTGGACGCTTTCTATCCTGAAATATGGAAAACACACTCTAAGCCAGAACACGGCTCTTCATAGACGCACTGGACTTCGTAGTGGCCGACCGTAAAACATATATTAAACCATGTCCGCATGAATATGCATAGCGTAAAGTTTTCAATTTTCTGCAAATACTTTCGCGGTCCCTTTTCGAAATTTTATGGCCCGTAAAGGCAGCAGCCCTGGAACGAGCTCCCAGTCCTAGGATTACGTAAGAGCACACAGCTCAAGCTTATTAGTCGCTGCTTCATACGTTATCTATTCCGTTATCATTTCATAAGAGTGCACCTGAATGCATTTCAAAATATATCTCCATGCACTTGCATCCATTCACTATAATACAGCAACCCCGTCTCCAATCAGAAAGTCCCTAAATACCAGACTTGATTAACAGTCATTAAGCCCCGTCATTTAAACATTCCCTGTCCTATCAGACTCAATAAAGCAGAATCATTAAAAAATCTTAAAAAGAAATAACCACTTTTATCGTCTCGTATTTATTTCAAATAAATGTATAATCAAAGGGTTTTTTTCATTTTTTTTTTTCCCCTCGACAATCATCCATTGGATCTGTGACTATTTTCAGAATTTATCATTCAATTATTTACAGTGTACTACAGTGTATACAGTATCCATCGTACATTATACTCATATATGAGAACCACTGGTAGCAAGAGTTCTAGTCCGGGATAATTTAACAGTCAATTAGGTTGCGTTTGGAGCTGCCGAACTCCGCAGCAATAATATCGACTAGTAAGCATTATTTCGTTGAAATCGCTCTTCGGTCAGAGTTTGAAATTCGAGGCCGTCTCGTATTCACAGTCAATTCTGTCTAGGTTCGCTTATTGAGCAAGAACGAGTAAGAGCGAGATAGATAGATATAGAATAGAGTGGCAAGGATGGATGAAGGCGGCACCTCGTAATTGTTTGATTACTCAGCACGTAGCTGATCCACGGCTAAACTCAAACTAAGGCCCAGACAAGACTCGTTGGATCTGTAGTGACGTAACGTTCCATAGATATCGGGATATTCAAACGTGTTAATTAGCAATCATTAGTTAATTGATCGACTCGTCAGGGACGTGAAGGTGCTAACACTCTGTTGGATGATTCGCAGGTCACCCTGCTAATTCGTGTAATGGATTGGAAGCTTATACGGACATGATGATAAACCCTAAAACTTCAGACCAGATAGATACGTCGTTTCAACCTGGGCTAAATAATTCTTATAGGTTTACATGGAACTGCCATACAGGGTCAAAGTTCAAAGAATTTACGATCTTGTTTTCCGATATTTCTCTGAGGAGTCAACGAGTGCAAACACTCCTTGGCTCAACTTCTCACGGATTGGATGAAGAGGACTCTCTTGTATGGTTGGACTACAATGTGGGAACTACTTACAAAGGATCAGCAAGAGCCGCGTTAAGGCCAGCTGAAGGCGAATCACGGAGGAAGTCTGGACTTGTCTCTCTTGCACCCACCCTCGTACGTATACACTAGCCCGAAGGGTGTATCTATCGGAGATCAGTCGCTGGAAGATTATTTTTATAGAAGACTCCTTATTCCTGATCTGTCCTTTCACGGATGGCTTATTCCGGGGGATTCAAGGAAATCGTATATTAGACATCCAACCACGTGGGATACGTAATCTTGCTCGAGTATAGGAAAACTTTGATTTTACTTGGTTTTCATCATCGCGCTTTATACTACCGAGTGATCTTTTCCCTCTTTGTCAGTCAGGTACTCTTTAGCTATTTATATCTTTGTCCTTCTATGGGAATTTATTCTCTGTCCTTCTTGCTCTCTTTTCATCCTCCTCTCTTGTTCGTTCACCGACTGTGGATGATCGTTCGCACTTATCTTGGATCGCCGTCGCCCGTTCAGCCGACTCAATCGCGAGTCCCGGTAATTGTTAATGAATAAATATAAGTCCCCGACAAAAGGGTCCAATATGCGACCGGACGTAGCGACAATGCGACTCCTTATCGAGACCAGTCGTATACTGAGATGCTCGCGCCGACAGGTGATCCCTTTTGCTTACCCTTCCTTTTCCATCAACTCCTTTCTTTATAATCAGATAGGTGTCGTCTCCTGCTTTCATACTAGCAAGAAGTCGTGGAGGATGATACCCAGGTCGAGGACAACAGAACAGACTGAACCGTACAAGTATACATATGTTGCGTGACGTATGGAGTATAGGAAGAAAGTAAAATAAAATCAGCCAAGTAAAGAGTAAATGCTGCGAGTGTCGGAGAGAAAAGGGATACAAGAATTTCTATTCCGCATGGTGGATCCGGAATAAAATTCCCGCGGAGGATCCGCATAAGATGCTTATCTGAAATAGAAGGGAGACTAAAGAAAAAAAATAAATGGGTTCGATAGGTATTCTTGCGTGGGAGAATAGAAAAGAAGTGGATACTCCATGGGTGACGAGAATGGACAATAGGTTGACGAAATCGTGACAAAAAAAAATGTGAGGGAGGGTAAAGAAATAAGGGAGGAAAAAAAAAAAAAGATTTTAACCTCACGGTTTTCCGTCTGTCGATCATCTGCCTTGTCGTTGCCATCAGGAGTGAATGATCTTTGAAAAGGCGACCTGAGTCTTCTCGATCGACTTTTCATTGCTTGTATGGATACGCGTTTTGTAACAATAACGGTCACCCGGTATAGACGGCTCGATGTGGTAATTATACGTAAGTCAGTTTGGAATTCACATCGTATTAATGTCTATGAGCCTTGGGCTGTAGGAGATGGTTTGAACGTGGAATGACGAAGACACTGAAGGAGCCAGATGGGTTGTATACGGCTAGAAAGATTGAGAGAAGAGTAGGAGGCAGGAATAGTATAGGAATTAAGGAAAGAGAGAAAGAGAAGAGAGGAATAATAAAAATTAATTCGGATCCAATATTTCTGACGTGGTCCTGATGAAACAATGATAGCTCGTGTATTCTTCTAAAGAGGAAGACATGTGAACGTATGTGAAACGTAGATACGAAAAATCATAAAGGACCTAAACAGAATTACGTGGCAGAGTTCTTGCTCGCTTTGTGTCAGGAAATGCACCGAGCGGAAGCAGCTGCATTCTATCTGCATTTTTCGACAGGTGTTGCCATTGCGAGTTCAGTACGTAACGCAGGATTTCTTCTTCTTCTTATTTGGTTATTAATTTCAAATTGACAATTATGCTCTTTGCACTCTGAATGCACTCGAGGAATGCATTGCTTTATTCGACCATTGCCACTGCACTACGTGCAATTTCATACCTGAATCGTATATGCACTTTTCAATGATCTGACGCTAGGTTTATATTAGGCAGAGGAATAAATCGAATTTCGATCGGCCATCGAAACGGCATCGACTCCCTCCGATGCATCATGCAGCCTCCTTCTAATGATCTTTTTGTATTTTCTGTGCAGGGCCTTCTGATTGGTCAAGACGGGAGTGGGACCATGGGACCCCTAAGGCCCCATCGGAGATCGGCCGTCCTACCGCTGCTACAGGGATACCTTTGACGGGCCCAACAAGAACAAGTATGAAATCAGCCTCTCGACAGACAACGGACTCTATCAGATGGTAATTATGTGTACGGCTGATACAGCCAGATACGTCCGATACACCTACTCGAATTCCTACAGGGTGTACTCGTGGTAAAAAATTTAAAGCCCGATACGTAATAAGTGGTAGATTGATTAATACACGACGATCATTATTTTCTGTGCATAAAATCTCATTAAGATAAATGCAATTCCATGTACCCTACGTGACTAACGAATAACTGACTTATGCAGAAATAAAATTATAATTACATCCAGAGAATAATTTTGCATAACTAATCCCTTACTGAGGTATTCAAACGTCTTTTTCCCAAGGTCAATTCGGTTTGTCTCAGTCATCTCCATGGTAACGGAATAAATCAAGCGAAAAGCTTAAGGTGCACCCGGTACATGAAATACGTTCGAGACGCTACGTTAGCGACTGACATTATGAGTGACGTACGATATGGAGGAAGGATCAGGCAGTCTATAATATATAATAAAAATGCATCCACACGCCTCGATGAGTTGATTGTCTGCTTGTCCGGATGCCAAAACGTCCAATGCCGTGTATTTCATATTAAGAATCGGTCAAGTTCAGCAAGACGATTTTTTGTGGATAAATAATAAATTTTATCGAAAATTATCAAACTATCGTTAATAACAATGAAATCAAATAATAAGCTGCTATAAGAAAAATATTTATGATATGTTTCATTCCATGCATACCAAAGACAGCCAAATGCATATATACACATATTAATATACATATGTAGCTATTCTCAAAGGTATTTTCATTTCGTGCATCCCCACGTCGAAGCAAGAAATTCCAGTCCGAAAGATACGCACGTCAGGGACACCAGGCTGGCTTTGATTTACCTGCATTCATCCAAACTCGCAAACTTACGTGTCGCGAGTCGTCGGTAGCGTCGCCATCGCCAACGTCATTGCACGGAGTGCATACTCAACTGGATTTACATACAAGTTCGTATTCCGACGTTACTCGCAAGGCAGTTCGGGCACATGTCATATTCCCATTGTCTGTTTGTCATGGCGAGGTAAGTACTCGAGCTAAGTGCTGTTTTATTTGTGTAAGAACAGCCACTTTCCCAGTCCCCATTATTCCCTCACTATTCCACATTATCATCTCTCCCAGTAGGTACCAACTGCCATAAGCTATTCCACGAGTCAACTTTTGACCTTCGACTATTTCTCTTTAGTAACAATTTAGACACGCTTCTTGACTCAATTATGCAACCGTCACGCGTTCCAATTGACACACGAACGCGAGCAGGACTTGCGAGTTCGATAAAGTGATAGTTATTAATAATAATAATGAGTATTATCAGTCGTGAGTATATATTCGTTATTACGTTTGTCGGGTTACCTAGCCATTGCGATGTGTAACCTAGACTAGACAGCATCACAGATCTCTGAGTGCTGGTCCTTCGCTTTGATCTTGGTCAACAGGGAAATTTTGGACCGGGTCTAGTAAAGTGTAAGAGTCCAATTGAAAAATATTGAACTCTCGTGGCAGGAAGTTGAGTCGATTTTCTACCTGGTAAAACTTGAACTTTGAGAATTGGATTGGATCATCCATCTGGTTCTCGTATCGATGCGAGGAGAGTAGCTCGTTAGCTGGTTCTCTTTGACAATAGAACTTCTCGACCAGGTCTGGAAGGTGGTAGTCCCTCTGTGTGATACCCGGTTGATGTCCAAAGGTGCTTCTCACACTGAAGAGAGCGCCTTAGTCTTAGCAAATTGTACAATAACAATCCTAGTAGTAGCTGCCGGTGGTGCCGTCCTCCAGCCCGGGCGTGTTTCCTAGTGTTTCCTAGTGTTGTGTACATTAGCGGATGCTCTGAAGACAAGACAAACGGAATATTACACAAATACCCTTGCTCTAGCGAGGACTGAGGAATGGGTACCTTACTAGTCGTACGAACTCAACCCTCCCCCCGACACGTCTTTACAACCCCTTCCTGCCCTCTAGACTCCTTAGACTCTATCTCTGTGGCAGATAGAAACAGAAGACCCCGTTTCAACCACCAGTCCCATTACGTCATTCACTCTTCCAAGTCCCGTCCCACCTTGGTACCCTCTACTTTGTCTGGACCATACTCAACCGACCCTAGGGCACCATCTTGAACGCTTGCAAGCGTTTCATCTTGAGGACGAGATGATGCACCTTCAAGGGGTTATGCTACGGAGTTTGGACAATTTGGAGGGACGTGCATCTCCCTTCCGATTGCTTAGCCTAATTCATATCCCTTGCTTGTGTCGGTGGTCCGAGGTAGTCATGCTTCAGAGCTCCTGCTTCTATTCAGGATAGCCTTGATCCTTGGCGAGGTGGTATAGCGCTGATTGTAAAGATCTGGATGAGGGGATGGAGTCGAGAGAGGGATGAAAAGAGTTTGAGAGGGTGAAAGGGGTGATTTTTCGCACGAGCCCCAACGAGCGGCAGGGGTTAATATTTCAGGAAGATTTCCTGTAGCGTCCCATTGAATTCGGTGGTTTATGAGCCAGTCGAGAGGGAACCGAGGACGAGGACTCTGAAGGGAGAGTTAGGGAATCAGGAGGTGCTCCTGCTGCTGTTGGTTGCGGCGGAGGAGAACGAGGAGGAGGTTTAATAAGAGACAGAGCCGAGCCCGTTGTAATATCCGTTTTGTATAATCGCGGTGCCGCTTCTCCTTTTATTTCTGGTAATTTTTCTCATCAGAACCGAGCACAGTGTCCCGCGGGACGCCCTGGGCAGCAGCGGCCTCGTCCGTACCACCTCGCTCTCTCTCTCTCTCTCTCTCTCTTGTTCCTTCCTCTTTCTCCATCCCGTCCATCCGTCCGTCTGTCTATCCCGGTGTACGTCTGTCCGGGATGCGCAGGATTCAGAGAAATGTATTAATACGTAATAAGTCGAGAGCTGCTTTTACGCCAGTGCTGCCCTCTTTCTTTCCTCGGCCGCTACGGTAATGAGAATATAAGTGACTGAAATTACTTGGGCCTTAGGGGCCCTACGTTCCTATCCTCCATCCTAGTCCTCACCAGTCTCAACCCTCACAGCTGATATTACCTATTGTCGATCGTGCAACCTATCCTCAACTGGGCCGCATTTGAATAAACTCATCGCCCATCGGACCCACTCAGTCCCCAGAACCAAATTTCATTTTAATAAGGGCCCCTTAACCCGGGGACGGGACTACCTAGCTTCTCATCTTCGAAAAACCTTCCTGAATTCTCTAAACCCTACAAAACAGTCTTTACCCGCCATCTTTAGACCGTTCACATTCTACACACATGGCACATTACAATGAACTAGAATCTTAGGCGATAGGCAGTCCTTCCTATCCGGAAGATCAACCCTTGGAATTCTACCGGTTTGATCTAGGAACGATCGCATTTGAATATTGGCCTCCTACGTCCCTTTTCAAGGATCGCAGGTGTCCCTTCACCAAGGATCACGCAGGAGCACATGTTTCCCAACCGTACATATATTTATATGGGAACCCACTCCTACACACGTACTGATTCTAACTTCCTTTTATTCCTTATGTTGTAAGGGCGAACTGCCATGAACCAATGGAGCATCCAAATAATGCTATAGTACCTATAGACGTCGCCTGATACTCATCAAAGGGTTACGTAATGTATTATAGGCTATAAATAATAACCTTAGATACACATGGTACTACTATACTCTGTTCTTAGGGTGAATCTCTATGGATATCAAACGACCCGTGGAAAATTATTAGGATTCCCATAAAAGTATATAGATTCGTATACACAGTTCTTTGTCCTATATTTAAACTACCCTATAGAATTTTTTAAAGAACTTTATACACTCCGTATGCGATAATGTGTATGTCTATACACTATATACGCTATGTATATCCTTATCCTTTTTTTGACATGGTATACATTCACGGGAAGGTTAATGGGAACTTCGATACGTTGCAAGGAAGGCCGGATGCACGGGGCCGGCTGCAACGAATTGCAATTAGCCTTCTAGCAGGTAATTACAATTGCAAGTAGACTGAACGAACAAATGTGAAATAGGTGTGAGGATTACCTGTGACGTGTCCACGCGTGACTACGGTCTTGTCTTTATGCGTATTGGTTAGAATACTAATTGTAAGAAGTGACGATTACAGCGCCATTAGAAGAGCTCAAATTGTCCAAGCATAATGCTTGAGGCTGAATCGAATCAAAAGCTCATGCACATGAGGGCTCCGATAAAAAATAGCTAATTAATATTAATAGGAACAGAAGTAAAAGAATCGAACAATCATATGTCATCCTAGATGCCAATGTCTATGGTGAAATTTTTTTTGATACGTCAATTACGATTTTTCAACTGCTCTATATAATTATATCTTGTTCACCATTATCATCCCTCTTTCTTTCGTCTGTCACTCCCACCACTCCCAACCTTCGAGAGCCAGCGAACTGTAAGATTACCGGCGTTATTATTTTCCAGTATGGCGGCCCGAGAGTTGGTCCGTGGAAAATGCAATAACGGGCGTGTACGCGTCGCGTCGCCAACTAGATAGAAAGAGGGTAGTAGGAAGAATCTGCAGGAACCTTCGACCCCTACGATGAGCATCCCCTCAGGCTACCCCACTCACTTCCTTTTCATTCTACTTTTTTTTTTTAAGCCTTAATATTGAAACGTCAATTTATAAACTTTGATCGGGTTTTAATTCGCTTGTCGTGAGCTTATATACTTGGTAAATCGAGTAGGAAGTCACTCTCGGTGTCTTTCCTCCCTTCTGCACGTAATCAGGATCAGAATATCGGACCAAGTGGTTACGTAACGGCGCCCAAGGACTTTTTCAATATTGAAACTTTGGCAAAGTTGTTGGAAAGTGAAGAAACAAATGAAAAACACTATCAAGTGTCTGGATTATGTAATTTTCTTTTTTTCTATTTTCTTTATACTCACAATCTCACCAGACTGCCAGAAGGTCCTAGGGTCGTATAAACGTGTCTTTTTATATTTTATCATCTTCTCCTTCGTCTATAGACTATTTCTTTTTCTTCCTGCATCCGATACCTTTTATAACATTAAGATGGGGAACTCTGAAGTTAATATCA
Source organism: Syrista parreyssii (assembly GCA_030142615.1). Taxonomy (NCBI): domain Eukaryota; kingdom Metazoa; phylum Arthropoda; class Insecta; order Hymenoptera; family Cephidae; genus Syrista; species Syrista parreyssii. The sequence goes on from JARQTG010000345.1 coordinate 1,548,977, forward strand.
GACGAGTACAGTCAGTGCGAGTATATAACTTGGTACTACGTGAATTCCTCTCTGGACCTGGGTCTGGCTTGTTATTGGTGATTATGGATACGTCAAGAGTCTGGAGAGTCTAACGAGGACCATCCACAGGGCGCTAGTCACTCTCGGTAATGATCTTCAGCCACTTTCACAAGGGTGACACGAAGAAACTCGACTTGGTGTGGTCTCGTGGTTGCTGTCCAAGTGTTTCCTCGTATGACGAACTTGAGAAAGGCCACCCTGGAATTTACGACACCGGGTCCATAGATCGTACACAAATTTTGAAAGTAAAGCCAGTCAAGATTTTCTTACCAAACATTTTTCTATGGCTTTGACTGCTATTGCTACTCAAAATGTCGAGGCTACCACGTAGAATAATAATCTACGAGTTAATACGAGTTAATAGAAAGAGTTTATTTCTAGGGCAATCAAACCCTTAGCCTGGTTACGACCAATGACTATATTCTAGAAGCGACTTAAATCGTTCCAGTAAAATTGATAATATCTGTCGAGTGACTTGTAGTTTGGTTCCCTCGAAGCGTTTATCCGTTAACCACAGTAATTACCATCCGGCGCCAGAAGGACTTCGAGAAAAGTCAATCCAATCATCGATGTCCCAAGATGTCTTAAGAGCAAGAAAATAAAGGAGCGCGAAGTGTCTTCTGAGAAATGCATAAGAAAAACTTCGGTTTCTAACCCAACCGCCGGCATCTTGTCAACGGCGGTTTACACGTATTGTCAAAAATCCAAATTCCAAAGGATTCACAAGATTCTTCCAGTTCAGGTCACTCGAGGCAGGGACGCGACAAACAATAAACGATCGAGAGGGTAAGTCTCGCACCCCCCATTGGTAAAGGTGGATTGTCTACCCTTATATACTCTCCTTCGATATTTCACGGGGATTTGAGCCGAAGACATTTTCACCCAATAAATAGATAGGCCCGTATACCATGTTATACACGTGGATCCTTATTATAAACTCTAACTAGCTGCAGACTGATGCGCGGCCTGCTGGGATGATACTTGATGGGATTCCTAGCCGATGGTGCGGACAATCCTATTTCGACCCTCTCTCAAATCATTCACGTCGTCTTCCAACTTCAACGGTTGCACCAGCTATAACCAGTCAGCAACCGGATGCTGCGAGTATTCGCTAAACCTAATAGAAATGGATCCCCGAGGAAGAGAATAAAAATTCAAAATTTCCTTACCCCCATATAAAACAGAGCAATTGCAAAATCATGCAAATATACCCTAATCATTAAATTAATAACAAAACAAGATGGATGCCACATCTAAAAAAACAATATATGCTCCTATAGATGCTAAGAATAAAACACTTGGGAGGGATAGGGTAATAAGATTATTCGAAAAGTTTAACGACCAAAATTTCATCCCTAGAAAAAAGGGTGAAGGGTTGTAATAAGACAGTATATAGGTATATTATTCACCTATGGCACGTATGTATATATAGGTCGTGTGTCTACCTCTCGTTTACGTATTCAAACTTGAGCGCGTTTGGCGCGGTTGGATTTCAAGGTCCCAACATGGTCCATCCCGTGAATACGCCTACAAATTTATCATTGAGTATTATTCATTGAAGCGTCAATGGACCATTTGAATATGAAAAGAAGGAGCGGAGTGAATGGCTGCCACGACGGTAGGAATAACGCGAGGAAGAGGACTAGATGGCAGGGTTCGATTATTTCATCGATTCAGAATATTCAGGGAGAGCAGGCATTGCTTTTTGTTTAACTTCCTGCGGATTCGTTGTTGGGCACCTACGTAACCCCACTCTCTATTATATCTCCATACGTAACCCCTGTTACGATTCTATACTACACGTGTCCTCCCCCATAGCACACATGGATCTTTCCCACTGACACTATTCATACATGCTCTACCTCACGTGTGATAGATACGGGATGTGGTAATATTATTATTATGACGAATTGAAAAATCAGTCCTACCACATATAGAAATTGGATGCTGCGTATATGAAATATATATAAATGAATTATTAATTATCTATTATTAAAATAGATTATAAATCAATCTCAATCAATGATTTGATCAGAAAACATATGTCATCTCTGATCAATATTATCTCTTTGATTCAATTTTAAATAAAATGGTACAGCGAATTCTTTCGAAAATAAAATCAACACGGTAACTGCATCGCCAATTGCAGTTTTAATCGAGATGAATCCGATTACGAATTGCAATTCGTCTGGCTCTGGTATATGCAGAGATAACGATTGATTATGTTCAGTTAATCACGTCATATTTATATCCTCGCTTTCTCCATACATTTCATAAAGATTCACGTCTGGTTGTTCTCTCACTATATACATATATACTTACTAAACTTAGCTTGATAATCAAGAAGATCATCAGTATCCTTCTTCTGCTTTGTATAATTGAATCAATAATTTATCATAACGTGATATCGTGACCTATCTTTAAGGTAATTCCTACTTTACAACCTTGTTAAGAATAATCTGTATTTTACTCTGTTTACTGTATACCTGTATATACAGTCTGTGTATACAGTCTCCGGAACGAATCTAGCTAAAACGAGCGTCACAATTTTATAAGATATACCGATGGAATGAATTACTCGTCTCTTAAGTCAATTCGAATAATTCAATGTGACCAAGTGACAAATGGAGTAAATTCATTTTCTAACCAAATATTCCTTGGCATTATTGACATATTAAATCCAGTAGTCGCCATTGGCAGTCTGGGCTAGACACTTATAGCGCAATGGATTCATCGTGAGAATCTTCATTCCGCGCTTGGGTAAAACAATCCCTAGTACAGCTTCATTCACAAAAGTGATACAAATGAGTCTGACGAGTCGGTTTACCTAAATACACATTTTTTATAAAATCCAAAATTACATATTTATATATTTCCTCTCGCACCTCAAACTCGCCCGAGGAAGCAACTGATCTGCCCCTGGTACGACCGTGGGTAACGAGTGCGTAATGCGTCATGCGTAACAACAAGGTATCGTTATGGATGGAAAAAAATCATAGGGAAAAATTGTACGCAGCTACTCGATGAGTTTAAATCTCATGCTGCAGAAGCGTGACTGGCTTTATGAAGACTATTATGCAAAAAGATATATTCAGGCTCGTTACGTTTTAGCTTTCACAGATTGTTTCCTGTTAATCAACCAATAATTGTTTTCCACGTAAGCTATTATCAGCCTGCATTAAAATCCATATGAGTGCAACGTGCAAGAATGCCAATAAAAATCTCGAAATTTTTAAACTACGAAAAAAATATTACGGATAATAGAATAAATATTTATCTAAAATGTATCTGGTCGAGATAATTTCGAAATTTTTATCTTATACAAAGAAACCTAGTATCTGCATAATAATTCACTGATAACTGCACGAGGCAAGTCTTATCTACTAGCAACATAACGCAATAGCAAGAACACGGCGTTACGTCGTCGTGATCTTGAATTCAAATGTGACTGGAACTAATGTGAATCTAACGATTCTACGGATCATTAACCCGTAACAATCGTACCCACGTTTCTGTCTCTACGATTAAGCTAACAATCATCTGGTTGGTTAAATATAGCAAAAGATCTCGAAAACTAGTAAGAACGTAAAATTGAGAACACCTGTTACTAATTATTACGTCACTTAATATTTTTGTCTATAGTCACTGTTAACATGGACTGCTCGGTAACGCAGTTACTATAACTATAGATATTACTTGGTCGCCGATGACGTTAGAGATGGGATAATGCGTGGAAAGTGAAAATGAACGCGTTGCACGTGGGTCGATAGTAACTAATTGTTATTATAAACTTATAGTATAGGTTTAATCATAATAGCTTCAGGCTAATTGGATAGATAATTAAGGGTAAAGGTAATTACGAGCGTATACATTGCATATACCGTCCCGTCATCCACGTTACACGTTGCTTAGTAGTCAATATGGCTTTAGGCTACAACGCGTTTATGAGCTACGCGATCTGCCAACGGCTGTCCATCGAAAATTAAGTCTCCCGCTGACGAGAACTTGAGATTAATTATGATTACGTGTCTCCCTGTTATTGATTATTAGTTATTAATTCGACTGTACTTCGTATGAAACCATGTAAAAAAAAAAGTTCGAAATTCCTGACTCGTCTTGACTCACGATTACAAATCCACGTAGGATACATTCGTGTTATGCATAGAAACAGAGGACGTCATGAAATTACCAATTAATTAACGTAAACGTCAGTAATAATAGCTCCGAGGTATCATTTCGCGTCGTACAGTCAGTACAGTCAACATAATAATCGCTAGTGTGCATATCAGGACGCAGAATATATGGGAATAAAGGAATAGCGATGGGAAGAGGTGTAAAAAACGAGAGAAATGAACACCGACAATCGTACCAGCGTTATGTAAGGTGACACTTGAAAATTGTTTCATAGGCCTCGAATTTACAGGCGCTCATTGTACAGAAAGTAACGATAACGAACTTGTTGACAATGACAGTGTGAATAAGTCAGTGAGCTAAGCAATTATATTTTTCGAATATGAATCGAAATGCCAAAGCCCACGTTCGGAAGGGTCTCGTATGACACCTACGCATTATATATATATATATATAATTCGGGTCTATATGTTTCGAGTAGGCTGTTCGCTATATAGAAAAATGCATTAGTAGTATTGCAGTATTGCAGTAACACCGAATAAGGGTGTAAGAAGGGTAGAGGGGGAGGTAGAACGCAGAGGAATATCCACTAGACGAAGCGAGTAGAAGGCCTGATTATTTGTATTTTGTGGGTTGAACCCTCGAGTGCGACCGACGCTCCGGCACAATGCGGCTCGCGACGTATAATGACGAGTGGCGGGAAATACAAACGAATATGCCACGAAGTGACACCTCTCAATGACTCGCGCGCAATGTTCGTCAGGCCGTGCAACGGCAATGGCAGTAAAAAAAAAATCAGGAGCAGCAACGACAGTCCTTTCTGGGATGATTGTAGGCAGAGCAGAATAACACTTGTTTAATAATGCCGAGCGATGAACCCCTTGTTTTTAATGAGAAATAACGGCCCGCGAACATTATTATTTTACGCCGTCATTTTGGTATCCGTTGGGGCCTCCGCTTGGTATACTTGGTATACGTTAAATAAATAGAACTCTATTATCGAACGGTGAATGGAACGAGATTGCGTGATGTTACACTGGAGATTTTATTCGTGCGTTATGAACGCGTTGCGTAAGCGAATCTCAGTTTGTTTATACAACATATTATGCATATGCATGTGGAACGTTATGAAATTTAGATACGGAATTGGCAGCCGTGATTGATTCCTTGTGTATAAGATGGACTAAGCCATTGTGGCTGATGTGAACCGTGGAGTTTGGCTTTGTTAATGAAGTTATGGATTACGCGTAATCAAGGAGAGGAAGGCGTCGCGACGACTTGGGACTGTAGGTATTCAATGTGCTGCGATCCTTGTTAGGCGTCGACAATGTATATTCATATATATTCATATATATATATATATATAAGCCATCACCTATGGACTGGCGTGCATAGGAAATGTGTCAATTCTTACGTCCATCTTGTTTATCCAAAATTTGGATACATAGACGTATAATTAAATATCGTTGGTATTTTTTATAGGCTGTTAATCGATACTTATTGGTTTTCTTTTTTATGTGGATATTCTTATATAGATATACTGTATGCATGGTTCATCGTGGAAAAGGTCAAAGAGCTTGGAAAGCTCAGAGCAGTACGAAGCTAAACACCGAACAGCCAGCAGTTTGTCTTGGCCCATTAGGAGGAACGCTAGTTGGCCAGCTCTTGGGGTTTGCAATAAGGGTTGGAGAAGGAGGAAGTGGCTGTTTTATGGGCCGGCATCTGTTCGACGATCGTCTCGTTCCGATACCACTTTATCCTCGGCTCTAGCTGTTTCCTAACTGTTTGCGAAACAAGCTTTCCCTCCCTTCCCTTTATTTCTTCTTACCGGTAGAGAAAAGCCCAGAACCGAACCTCTCCGCCTTGAAATTACGCTCCACTACCCTCGCCCTCTTTCCTCCCTCAGCCAACTATTACCACTCTGTACTTTCAGCATCCAGAATCTTTACCCCCTTACACTCATAGCTTTTCTCCAACTTTTTTCTTACCGGAAATTCCGTTTCTCGCCTGTCGCCTATTCTCTACCCTATGACCACGAAGCACGTTAGGACTCTTCGATCGGATTCCTAGACTGTATATATAAGATATTTTACTTGCGGACGAATCTGTAGAAAATCCTCCCACCGGGACCCAAATGACCCGGAACGAATTCTACTTGGGAAAAAAAAAAAAACTGTCGGGGAAATCCCATTGTTATAAGAAAAAGCGGAAATAAAAGGCGAGCTCTTAACTACGTCTATTCGATAAGTATCTCTCCGATGTAGTATCTCTATCAAGTATCCCCGCAGCTTGGGCTGCAACAAAAAAGCAGGGAACCACAAAAGGCTGGAACACATGTTCCGGGAAAACTTGCCAATGATACATGGGAAAAGCTCGGAGCAAAACTTTCGGATATCGTCATGCTGTAATGATCCCTCGTATTTTTCCTTCGTCTCTCTCCGTCTCGTATCAGTAAGTAAACGAAGCTTAATCTTGCTTACAAGAATCCGAATTCTGCCAAGAATCCTTACCGTCAGTATCTATCAATATGAACTTACTAAAACGATACTATTGTAAATAATGCAGTACACAGATTCTATATATTATATGCCTCGTGCACTGAACGCGTTATACCTATAGGCTTAAAAAAAGAACAGAGCATCCAATCGTTGAATAAGCTTATAATAAACAATACTAGTTAACTATTACCATAATATCAGCAATAAAAACATTAAACGTACCAATATAAAATATAGCTATACTCATCCACATATAGAGAGTATAAATTAAAGATACTTTTTTTTTACCAAGAGGATATATGGCGCCTAGCAATAAATAAGCGTGTGGCGTAGAGGGAGTCGGCGATAATACGTGATCCCCTTGCGTTGAATACTTAATGCTAAGTACTCAGTGTATCTGCATACACACGCCCTTGCTGTTCCTCGCTACCACTACTGCTACTTGGTACTACTACCCCTGCGTAGAGGGGATTGCGTATTCCGGCGATAGTATAACGTCCTGTATATGTACTATGCATACACAGTGTACTAGTAGCACATTGAAATGTGTGCGGAAGGAACGCGGGCATATGTAACGTGGAAATGGGAAAACTGGTAGGGAAGGTGGAGGGTGGTGGATGGGGAGGGGGATGGGACTATTGAGTCGCAACACAATAAAATAACACGAAATACTTGCAGCAGCAAGGGCTGCGTCTGTTCTGGCGTCAGAGAGGGATGAGTAGATCGAACGGGAGTGAGGGAGAGGAAAGAGTGGAGAATTCAGTTGGGGTAAGTGGTGGGGTTGGTCCCAACTGTATGCATTATGCAAGAAGATAATGCTCTCGGATACTTTGTCTATATGGGAATAACGCGGAATCGCTGGTACGTAAAGGCAGTTGCGGCTACGGGGTGGTTGCAGACGGAGGATTTAGGTACAGGTTGAATAAGACGATGGGGGTTGGGACGGGGTTGGTCGTATGGGAAATATTTATAGGGATAATTTTAGTCGATATAGTAGAGTCAGTTGTTGTAGGTGATATTGAAGGGTAATAAAAAAATTGAAGTAAGAATAGGGGTGGTTTGGGTGTTATGCAACCCTTGGCTATATGCAGGCAAGATGCATAGGACGGGATGAGGGGTGGCTGCCACTAGTGAAGGTGGTTGGTAGAGGGGTACATACCTAACCTAAATTCTGAATAAAACGGGGGTTGCATAAGAGATCAGGGCGTGATGAAAAACAAACAGCGGTTTAGGTTGCCGTTTGATCTTCGAGCCGCCATTCACACAACTCGACTCTCTGGTATTATCTATTGACTGTGTATCACGCGCACAACACATCCATTTATCACTCTCTCCCTCTCTCTCTCTCCTTCTTTCTCTTTCTGTTTTACTTATATGCACTTCTTTCTTGTTCTTCTATTTTTTTTCTCATTCTCTCGTCCCCTCCCCGACAACCCCATCCATTTTTCACCCTTACTTTCTCCCTTTGGCTGACCGTGGGCTCCGGTGGCAACGGCTTTTCAGTTCGCTGTGGCTGCTTGGCATTTGGGAATAGCTTTTATGCGCCAGCCACCTTTCATCTTCAGCGCTTGATGATGCACTCGAAGTGCGGAAAAAGAAGCGTCCCGGAAACACACGGGAGTATTTGAGTCCCAGCCATCTATGCTGGTAGAAGCATTGCCATCAGTATTACTGCCATCATCATCTACCCACTTCGAATACTCTTGCTATATGTTCTTTGAGCGTGAGTCTGATAATGATAGAAGAAAAGGTCAATGACACCCCTAGTAGTACGTATATACAATATCACGTAGAAAATATCTTGAACTTTATCACACGTTTCTTGCTATAGTTTCAATATTCAATTCCATAGCTGCATCCTATGCAGTCCGGCGAACCTTCAGAATTCCGACAGAGTATTGGTCCTTTTACAGAGCAGGCTTACATGAAAAGATGTCACAATGTTTGAGCAACGATGAATAATTTGACTCAAAGTTATTGACGTATTTCGTATTAGTCTTTACGTGGCTCGAGTTAGAGACTGTTTAACTACATAGAGGCAGATGGATCAAAGCTATTTTAGGATATTGTATCTTTTATCGATCATCCGATCGATTTCATAGGATAATTCAAAAAGTTTAGGTTTCCTTGTATGAAAATATAGTCAATCTTAATTTGGACAAGACTATCGCCCTGTTGAAGGCTCAAGTGGTAGCGAAGCCTTCAAACGCTTGAGGCAGGCAAAACCAGCCAGCCATCCTTGCAGCCACGAAGGGAATATGAGAGTCGATAGGGAATAGATGGATGGCTGGATACGGCAGGTTGATCTCTGGCTTCCTCCTCTTACTCTTATACGTACGCTCTTTTTGTATAGACACCTTGCTAACTCAACCTTAACCTCCACCTCACCCTTGTGGAGTTGCCACCCCGTGCCTCTTGAAACCTCCTTCAGGCCTTCCTTTCAGTGTTGCCTTATTGAATATCCCACGAGTGGAAAATCAGTTGAACCTCCCTGAAAAGGAGTGAGCCCTCCCCTCCCAGCTCCCTCCTCGTCAACTTCTACCACCATCATCCTTACCTACCTTCGCTTCTTCCACGGATCTTTCAACTTCGCCAGCCAAGTCTGCCTGCCTGCCTTCACCGTAAAGCCACCCTCCGATTCGTGTTATCGCATTGAATACGATTTCCTACCCCTGATCAAAATCAGATTCCTCCAATAGCAACACGCTGCTTTTATTGCAGAATCTCTTCAACGAATGGCAATCGGCACACTTGTACGATTTTATCAAGTAACAAATTCTCCTATCGGATTTCCTTCAAGAGTCACCCTCCTCTTCCTGCATTGGGATTTATTTATTTTCTCCCTAATTTTCTTTTTTTTTTTTTTTTCTTTTCATTGTGACGCATCTCGCCGCTCCTAATGCTCACTTGCCAGTCGTCTTACAGGGTGCGTGATGTCGCGAGACTGGAAACGAGCCACGTTCCATGGAATCGACGTTACTCAAACACGAGGGTGCAGAGTGTTTGTAAGGGATGACAATGTATCCCATACTCACCCCTGTAAATGTACATATCAGAGGAATAAGTCGGTGGAAAATAAAAGGAGGCGTCGGGAAAGCTCAAACCGTGAAACAGAACGTCGTCGTTTGACGTTTCCACGTATCATGCGTCGTTTTACATTACGAACGTCGCTAATATCGTCTCTAATATTAGAAGCGTCGAGATACAAAAGTGTATTCAAACGATGCCGAGTGTCATGTACCTATGGGAAAGTGAGTCGTGAGTGTCGTATAGGAAGACACATACATGGATTTCTTTAGAGTGTCAGAATTCGATCGTTTGTCAAATACAAGGAAGAACCGACATGCGAATTGCTTTGTGAGGAAGACGAGACGCAATGGAAATTCCGAATTTAGTTATTTTTCAAAATTGCATCGTGAAAACGAAAAAAAAAAACGTCAAAACGATTCAAACGTCACTCGAGGGAAAAAATTTTTAGTAAAAGAAATTCTTTCGGTCCATATCTCTCCCTTCCATGAAAATGTCATATATATATATGTATATATTACATCATTCCACCTATATGACGTTTACGTGAAAGTCAACATCATCTCCATTACATTATCCTTATCCTTACCACCTCCCATGATACTCAAACTCTCCAGCTTTCACCCAATCGAATCACAAACGGACTTTGATCGTTAGTTAAGAAGTGAATAATATTAATTAAAATGTTCTTTTGCGGCAGGAGGCTCTTTCTTTCCTCGTCCTTACGACCCCCAGCATCCAGCCGGTACTCGACTTGTCGCTCCTTGTTGGATATTTATTCGTTCGTTTTTTATTTATACTTGAGGTCTAGAGGACCCCGCCTTATTTGCACCCCCGCTTCGTTTCTTTAAACGACGCGACTGCGGCTGGAAACCCTTTCACCCTAGTGGACGGGGATGCTGAGTGAGGGTAAAAGAAAAAAAAAAGGAGAAGACCAAAAGAGAAGAAATTAATGGAAGCATTCGAATGAATTTTATTAATTGAATCGCGCTCAGGGTGCCGACCTTCGACACGGGGTTGCATCCCTCATCGCTAAGGGTGACTTGTTGCCGAACACCCCTTACACTCTTACCATTAAAAAGACTAGCCGATTGCCATTCCCTGCCTCAAACTACAGTATACTATATATTCTAACTATATATTAATTAATCACATTTTTAACCTTCCAATCGCAACGTCCCAATTGCAACGTATCTTTATCCATTATCTTTATGTATCCCTTCAATAAAATTAACATTAATAAATATACTACTCGCAAATTTCTATATACGATCGAGTTATCAGTCGTTAGGAATCTGCCTAACTATGCCGAGAACCAAGTAACAACGTATGCCTATCGGATTTAGTACCAAGCACGAACTCGTCTCTTCAGAGAGCAGCATTGCTTCTCATGTGCTTTGATAATATCACGCACGATCATACGTGAGTTTCTTGTCAATGAGATACATATGTGTATATATATATATATATATATATAAGTACAAAATACCTTACGGATAGTTTGAGAAGATTAGTACATGAGAAAATTCGATGTATACATAGGACATGTAATACGAGAAAGTACGTATGTAATGTTTGAAGGTTTGTAGAAGATAGGAGATAAAGGTAGAAAGAGATAGACAGCGAGAAGATAAAAGGAAGACTAGTAGGTATTAATATTTAGCATCTCTGAAGCCAGCCGCATTGAAGCAACGTTCTATTCCCATTTGCCATCCGGCACCCTCTACTCTTCCTTTCTATCTTTTCTATCCTTCCCTCTCTAGCAACCCCCTTTTCTACCACCTTCGAACGTCCCTCTAATCTATACCTACCTTTACCGATCCTCCTTCACACCCCGGGACTCTTTACCGTAAAATATGTAAATCTAACCAATATTTCTAAAGATACAGCGGCATACACACCGAGCTCTTTTATGAGGGAGCAGAGCGCGCGAAACCTGCAGATACCAGAAAGCGTTAGCGTTAGCTAGAGCTATGTACGTACTTGGGTATGTGCGTGTGTGTGTATATATATATATATATATATATATATATATATACATATGTACATACATTTATACACATGTGAGACAGGGTGGTCTACCACTTCGGGTACGACGGAAGGGTGGAAGGATAAAATGTATCTACGGTTAGGGGGAGGACGGGTGAAGGCCTGTATATTTGAATGGGGTTGAATATCATCCATGAATATTTTGCAAGTTCCTATTTAAAAGAACTTCAGCCCCAGGCTAAGATAGGATAAGACTTGCGAACCCAACGAGATCCAGAATTCACGTGAGTATCTCCGGATGTCGTTAGACATTACCAGAAAAGGGACTTCCGGTAATGGCAAATGGAGCCAGGGATCATTCGTTTGACAGAAAAGGTATAAGATGATTCAGATATATTTTTTTTGGGGTGAATATTAAAAATTTGTTGGTATCAATAGAAATGGAATAAAAAAAGTCGCGGTATTATGAAAAAAGTATGAACGAACCTTAAGGTCGTCTAGAAGATTTTTCACGTGACTTTAAGTGGAGTAACGAGGTTCAACATACCCGTCACTTATGACGTTGCAGAAGACCCAGCCTTCTTTTTACGTAAGGGTGGGTAGAGAGATTCAGGGATATTTTCAAGTGGCCTGAAGTTCGCCTGATTATGTTTATTCATGCGCCACGACTAAGTATATTTTCGGTTCTTCTGATGTCTCGCGGATGATTCTAAACTGCTCGGTAATGGCGGTTGGCATTTGCCGAGAGGTGGTTACGGCTGCCAACCCCTCTGTTACCCTCTGTCCCCTGCTACCTTCTCGCGCACCGGAATCACCCAACCACCCTCAAGACCGAGGGGTTTGTAATTTGTGCTCGGTGACGCGAGCCACGAGGTTGCTTTGACGCTGAGTAATTTCTCCTATTAACTTTACATCATAATTACTGATATGCTTTTGTGGGGTAAGTCGCATGTGAATAAAGCGCATTCGGTCTACGACGATACTCGTACCAACTGTGTATAAACGTACCAAAGTATAGATGAAATTGATAACTCCAATTTTCGACAAAACTGCATACGTAAAAAATAACTTTTATAATATTGCCTTCCTATACTTTTCTCTATAATAACTCCTATTGGCAGTCGATCGATCAGTCCATGACCTTTGTTATTTTATTGATTATTTCAGTCTGCTATAAATGTATAAACTAATCGATGAACTTGGTGTGCATGATAATAGGCATTGCCAGAGATATCGTCTAGGACGTTGCCCGGTTGTAAACCACCTGGATACACCAGAAATCTACTAGACTTATCGGGCATTGTCTACTTTCTTTATTGGATAACCAAACTTACCCATCGTATCTTGACAGGTTTGCATGCTGCTGCAGTTATTGGTTTTATCGCTCCTACCTTTTACGGCTGTTATTTCTGACTGTTAACGATCCATATATCTTGTTACGTTTCTTCGTGACACGACAGCGTACACTGGAGCCTGGGGAAGGTTCAATTAATTTCATTCAGGTTGTATTAGAGAATGTATTAAAAGCGTAATAATTTTTTTTATAAAAAAATATCCTATTACGTATACTACGTAAAATGGTATCTCTTCCTTTTACATTGCATTTCCCTATCTCCCAGCCTGCCTTGGCATCCGTCGCCAATTCTCAACAAATTGTAATTTCTCGAAATAAATTGAATATAAACGCGGCGTAATTCGAATGCCTGCTGTAGCATAGCAACATAATGACGAGGCGAAGGAGAAGGGGTATCCTGGTGTAAGTAAGCAACGAGGACATAGCCATGCGCAAAACAGCAATCTTTCGAGGCAATCTCTTTAATAAATGTACCATACATTCCGGTCTTGAATTACGTTTGCATAATAACGACAAGGTATAACGAATCCACTCGCCTCGAATCGAAGGAAAAATCGTACTATACGTTATTCCAGTGTTTTGAATAATTTTTCAAAAAAAAAAAAAAAAATGACAATTCTCCAAAAGCACAAAAAACACGCTTTTCGAAGTTTGGCTGTTGCGCTGCTAATTTCAAGTGTAAAGTTCGCCGCTGGTAATTTCCGAAAATTTTAATAAGTAGGTGAAGGTCGTGATTTAACTTTTCGACCAAGGGTGGTTTTCGTGTTCATCTAACGACGATGGCTAGGAAGGTGATGGGTGTATAGAGGGTTGGCTCGCGTAGATCTCGGTAACGGGTAGCCCCTCGTTGTACATAAATAATTGAGTAGTTCATTCAGGACCAGCGTCGAAAACGAATTCCCGAGGTTTGATTTTAGGTAAAACGTGGATGGAAGGAAATTATGGTCTTCTCCATTTCCATCTCTCTTTCTTCCACTAAACAGAAAGCTTCTCCACGCTTGTGGTCTCTCGGTGAGCAACGAAAACCACCGCCGTCATCTCTTCCACCCTTTTCGTACCGGGAACCACCTACCCCCCCGCTCCACCCCTCCTCACTCGGTACTCCCCGTAATTCGCAACTTAAGCCGCGCGGCGCATAACTAGAGAGAAATAATTAAGCTCAAAGGCCTGCGCGGTTTTTAATGTTTAATTATTAATAACCACCGTTGGCTCGTTTAGCCGTTTAAGTTTGTGCTGACGACCAATTTATCAGATATTAACTGAAAAGCCGTATCAAGCAATTTAAATTTTCCATTAGAGGTAAACTCATCGTCAACGAGTGTCACTCCTGCCGCGTGGAAGGATATTCGTATCCGCCTTCAATTTTACAACCCTTATCGGTCCGTCATTTAGTACCTTTCGTTCATTCGTCATTCGTTACCCCTAGCCCGTTTGTAAGCCACCATCACTCATCATGGTACGATAGGTATACTAGCTGGCTAACCCCTTTTCCTACTTCGTGCATTTTAATATGACGTAAACACCCTTTCGGAAGCACATAGACGTAGGAGATATTGCTAAATGGAAAGACGGGAAATAAATGAAAAATATATATTCAAGAGACACTTGGCCAGTCTTCCTGACTCTATGCCAGAGGAAGCCTAACTACCCCTGGACGAGTGTCCGGCTCTATTGGACTTCTGTCAAATCGGTATTTCAATAGTGGTCCAATGTAAACGTCCTGGAATTCAGGAAGTATCTTGGTGGTAGAAGAATTTGAATTTTCAGCGAGAAATAACGACCCACGTCCAGCCATTGGAGTGTCTCCTGGCGAAGGAGTAAGGTTGGCCACTTGGCGAATCACGCAGGACGTCTTAGGAATCCGTAGTGGCTCCTTGAGTGTGCGGTACGAGATTACCCCAAAGGCAAAATTCGATCGGGGATGACAAGACGGCATCTCCTGTCAAGGGTTGCTGCTCTCTGAAATCCGAGGAATGCGCGACCACGCAAATACTACCCCCTTTATTGTTCTTTCTCTTCCTCTCTCTCTCTCTCACTCGTCCCCTGTGATATTTACTGTCACTCTCAGTTACATTACTCATGATCTTGGAAGCTGATGATCATCCGAAGACCTAAACTATTAATAAAATCCAAAATAGGCAATTCTGAAATATTTTGTAGATTAGTAAGTAAGGGTAGGTCGAGGGGTAAGTATGTTTATGAAAATAGCAGAAGACTTTTCCCGGGTGAATTGTCTGCCATTTTTTTCATTCTCCTTCTTCTTCTTTAGGCTCTCTTCTTATAGTCGAAGACGCTTAAACGTCAGAATGCGAAATTCTAGACCGGCTCTGTGAGCGTCTCAGGAGTTTGACGTGCTGTCGAGGGGTTAAGTATGGCTTGACGAAGTTGATCTAATTAACTTTGAGTCTTTGGCGAAATCCTTCACCCTTCACGAAGTCGAAATATCGCCTCGTCCTAAACGCGTATCATTGCATCGTGAAAGAGCCGATGCCAGAAAGGGGTTGAAGTCGTCAAAGCTTTCTCTCACATGATAGTACAAAAAACTGTTTTATTAGACTTAACTCTCTATTTCATCTACTCATTTACTCCCTTCTCACTCTACCCACCTCCAACCACCCCCACCCCCATAAAAGATTCTCACTACTCATGGTTCGTGTCTGACTAGTCTGACTGACACTTCAAACATCCCTTAAAAATCTAACAAACTGACGATCCATTAATCCACAGTTCGTCGAGTCAAATTGTCAGGCAGAGACCGTCAACCGTAAACGTATATCCTTATGAAACGTCCTGCACGAGTAGACAGCAGAGTACGGAGGACATTGGGAGAGTCGAGAATACGTCGAGCTTCATCCATTCTGTAAATCTTGTCTGGGGGATCTATAATTCGGTACAGTAAGTCAGAGCACGCAGTTGCACACATCGATAGATTCTCCGATTACCCTAGAACATATACTATACACATATGTTAACGCGCATAAGGAACGGGCATAGATATAGATGGAATATAGTAAAGTACAGTAGTTGTGTATAGGACGTTATAGGATTGGATATAGGTGGTATAGAGAAACGGGGTAAGACGCACTCCATGCTTGACGACGTGGCGTGGGAAGATCTCTGATTCAATAGGGGCGTATTGTTCGCGTCTTATCATAATATCTCATAATTAATATCACGGCATTGTGGTATAGATGGATAGGCAGGCTTCGCTGCCAGAGCCACTGATAGCAAAAGCGGTGCCAGGCTGTCTAACGCAGGACAAGGACTCGGCTCGTCGTACCAAAACCAGCGAATCATTCGAGCACTAGAGACTCCTTGGAATCCATGCTAAGATCCTTCCTGCCGATAATTCAGGGTCCTTCGAGAACTTTTATCTGGGACTTTGATTTTCCCTTAGTAGATCACTGGGACCCTATCTTGAGGTACAGAGACAGGGTAGGGTGTAGGCTTACTTAGCTATACATACCTATTCTCGAACCACCCCTTTACCACCTACGTGGCGTTCCACTAGCCGAATCCAATTTTGGAGTTTCAGGAGCGATCCTCCGAGGACTCGTCACGAGCGAGGGTGAGACTTTAAGAGAATGAGACTAGGTTCCTTCGGCAGAGGACGTGGTGGCAGGGTGGGATAGTGAATTAGAGCGAGAGAGAAATACAGAGGTAGTCATTCGAAGGGGTGAAGGGGTGCGTGTGTGTGTTAATTAAATTCATCGATAGCACGTGATCTCCCGACGCGTTATTAGAGATTGACGTGACGTTGCTTGGCGTCTGTGCCGAAATCAAAAGGGTTATATGCATCAGGGGGTAGAAAGCCACCATCGCCCTTCCACCCTCCGCGCCTGGTCTTAGTTAGACGCGAGACAAAGGTTACTGATGAGCGAACTGGCACAGGCAGCAGCGACTGAGGGATTTGTCAGGCTGATATAACCACCCCTCCTATTGATAATCATAACTTACGAACGTTATCATTGCCGTTGAATGAAATCACCTTCTGGGCCATTTTTCTTCGTCTTCGCGAAGTCCCTACCAATGGGGAAGAAAAATCTTGTTCACGACGGAAAGCATTTTGACTATAGTAATAGTAATGGCTACTCAGCTCCTTCCTGTATATACCTAATATTTGAATCATGGAGACTCCTACGTACTGTAAGCAATGCAAGCACAGCCGGCATTGAGCTTACAAAGGAATCTTCTATTTAGGATATGTACTAACGTCCGTCTATTTATTGTCCGTTCCAAGAGGGTTGGTATCCCTGCTAGTATCGTCCTTACGTCTTCAAAGGTACCTCGAAGCAGGTATTCCTTCCTTTGACGTTACCTCAGATCTGACATTCTAATACGAGGACCCTCGAACTCCTTACAGTCTGAGGATAACGTCTCAATAGTAGTACTAAATCATGCGGGTCATATGTCTTGACCTTTTCTTTGACTCCCAACTACCCCTAATCATTTCTTGGCAAGGATTCATCCAGGTCAATACCGTACGCGCGTTATTATTTTATCACGATACATCCACACGCTTCGTTATCACAGCCATCAGGATTCAATTACGTACGAGGACGCGTGCGACGAAAACGTATATAAGCGTAGCTTTAAATTTCTGCTTTGGTTTTCTCAAACAATACAGCGCCGATTTCAGACTCGTAACTGTACGAATCAGATGATGGTTTACGTGAAGATGTATATGGGGATGTTCGATGTGTGCCGGTTAAGTCGACGACTCACTGTTTGAATACTGTTAACTTAACGAGACGCAAGTATTTACATTGAGGATAGGGGATGATCTTCTGCGTTACCCCGTACCAAACTTATAGACATGCAAGTACCAACCCCTAGTACGATTCGCGTATGTAGATACCTTACGAAAATACTATTTTCTCAAGATTCACTACACGCATCATCCCTCAATACACAATATATAAAATGTCTATCTCTTAGGGGTTGAAATTCGTATTTTCGTATTAACATCCCTTAGAAATATATCATCGAGTGGATTGCAATGAGGTTCAGTGGGACAGCGCAATTGTTTCTAAGGGTGGAAGGGGTTCGACAGGCCATCTTGAAAGGGGGATGATAAATCAAATGGAATATGGAGGCATGAGAGAGTTTGGTAATAACGAGTTGGCGAACAGGAAACAAAGTGAAATATAAGGTAAAGAGAAAGAGTGCAGCTATATACGGACAACCTGGCACTAGGTTCGGCTATCTCTGGCTGGTTTAGGCCCGGGCAGGTATACGTCATGGGTATGGGGCATAGTTGTAAGATAAGGCGAATCAAACCGTAAATAACTGCAAAATGGCGGAAAGGAAGGACGCGGCTGTAAGTGGGGTGTTACGGGGGGGGACGACGCCTTGCCAGCTGCAATGCTCCCTGAGTTTTATAGTTGAATCGCATGACTCCGAAATCTCCATACATCCAGCGCATTCTCTCTCCTCTCTTTCTACGCCGGCATTGCCGCCACCCTTGTACTACATTCTGTCACTTTCCCTCTTTCCCTCTCGCTATCGCTCATTCGTTTTACCTGACCCCCACCACCCCTCTTCTTCTTCACCCTTCACCCATCGCACCCTCTCTTCCCGTGAAAGATCACCATTTATTTTTATATCGCCATTCCTCTCTCACGACCGGGCATCCCTTACTTACTGAAAGCCGCCGCCATTGCACGTCGTGATTAATTTCGTATTCCTAGATACATTCCTGAGCCATGCACACGCCAGGCTCATACTTCATACACTATATGTATACAGTGGTGGTTATGAGAGACCAACGGGTTTAGGTAAAAAAGATTATTAACAGAGCTCAGAGTTCAACCGCTGAACGTTCAAAGTCGACTCGTCAGCCTAAGAGCCGACTGGCTTCCCTTATACCAAGACGCAGTTACCTTTAACCTTACCGAAAACTCTTTTCTACCTTTGCTGTATACACACACAATTACGGCAAGAATTCTCAGTCTGTTTCTTCCTTCGGGTTTATACCTAACGCTGATTCCTCACGCTCACTTTTACATTCCATTTTATTCCTTTATTCAACAAGAGGAATTGCTCGGCTTGTCGATCCTGGGGGTAGGAATAATGCGAGAGGCGCCGGTCATGAGAAGTAAACTGGAATGGGTTATAAGGGTGGTAGTGTACTGACATAGACTAAGGACGCGGATGGAAGGGGACGTCGGAATGCAACACGGGAAAGTCGGTAATGCTAAAAGTTTTAACGAATTTGAGTGATAGCAGTCGATGTAGCCACAACAATAATAATACCGCGAACCGCGGTACCAACTTATGGCATTTGCTACCAGTGCGAGGGATTCGCTTGTTGGCTGTGAACTTTGTACCTCCTGCGGATGCACCCTTTATATTAAATATCACGAGATTTATCACGGCGTTATAATTTCGACTGGTGTGATTTATGATTAATTTCAGCAGGGTCGTTGTATGCTAAAAAAATTGGGGATGATTGCAGACCTTCGATTTGCAGTATCAAAGCAGCAAAAGCATTGGGGTTAACGTCGTGCGAGTCGGAGAACGAGGGACGAAGCGACAGAGCGAAGGAATGATGGAATGAGAGAATGGAGACGCGGATGAACGTCGAAGAGAGCCGAGGGAGCCAATACATCATTGGGGTCCGTTCGCAGAAGGTGGAGCCGCCAAAACAGCAATTACCTTCGTCGTGGAATCAAATGAAATAAAATTACATTATCTGGCATGCCAGGGCGCGATCAATCATAGACCCTTTACCGAGGCGAAGGTGGGGAAAGCGAAGGGTTCCGCTGGCGCGAGGATACATACGGAATTCTCGTGTTAAGTCGATCCCGGGCAGAAGACCCTGAACTTCCTCCTTGGTCAGGAAGAAGAGAATCCATTTGGTCAGACGTTGAATTCGACCATCGGTCATTGGATGACACACGGAAACGCCAGGATCTTACTGATTAATTTCAGCCCCTTGGTAAAGGGGTTGAAAGAAATGAGAAAATCAAACAAGCATTACTATACACTGTCTATTGTGTTGCAAGCACTATACCGATATATGGCTATCGTGAAATCATTAATCTTCGGATCGATGACCCGGATGACGCCTTACGTCACAGCACAATCCATACTCTGCAACATCATCGAAATTATTCAAAATGGGGTAAAGGTCCAGGATCTTATTATTCTTCCATCGTACCCGTTGTTTTCACAACCCTTTATCTTGGCCGTACAGATTGTAAAAATACCAACGCCCAGCCCGTCTCAACATCATCGCCATCAACCCCATCACCACTACCCACCAGTCCCGAGGGTGTGATGCTATGCAAATCTGGACAGAGGTCTACCTGCCCGTCACGCCATAGGGAATCTTCTCTCGTCATCCCTCGAGGAGCTGGTCTGCATTAATCCAGAGGTGTTTATCGAACGCTGTACCCTTTCCAAAACCTTTCACAACAAATCATTCCCTGCCTGCTCCCTATTGGCTATCGCGACATGACACCCCTTCGTGTGGCTAGCGTCATCCCCTACGTCCTAGTGCCCGTGAAAGCCCAAAGTTCCTCGAGTATAATCGAGCTAGGAGGTCAACCCTTGTTTAACCCGGTCAAGGCCACTACCCCTCTCAGCGGCTATGATAGCTACGCACACTCTGTACCTGTGGACTTCAACCCTTCAGCACAGCAAGAGTACCCGATTTCTCGTTTGAGCACTGGGGACAGTGGCAGCAGCAATGTCAGGCATGGCAATGACTGCAATGCCAAACACGGGGAATTGTAACAAGAGCATTGTTAGTGTACGGTTCACGGCGACAACCCCCTGGGCGTTTCATTTAGAATGAAATTGTCGGTATAAGGTCTCGTGAGAAAGTCAGCGCACGCGCACATTTGGTTAGCGTTAATTGTAATGCTTTTTGGTCCATACATGATTACATGATGAAATAATCCCTCATTTATGAGTTAAGTGGTCTGTGGAACTCGACGGCGCTTCTGATGAAATGCTCTTGGCGGGCGCACGGTTTTGTAGGAGGGAGGAGCAGGGGTGGGGAGGTGGTTTACACCAGTGTTGGTGTTTGGTAATGATGTCGGTGATGGTGACGTTGGTATGGCTGGTTGGTAGGTAGGCCAGAGGATGTCAACTGCTGGAGGTTTCCAGTACTAGAGAGTGTAGAGGGGTAGCGGGTCTGCCGGAGGTTAAGGGAGAGGTTGGCACCGGGAGAAGGAAGGGTAGGAAGAACGTCGGCACCGCGACGCAACCCTACGGCGCTGTGAACCTTCGCTCGTATTATAATTACATTCTGCGTCCCGTAAAATTGCAAATAATTATGATTCATTCAATGTAAGCAATGTAATAAGCAATGCAAACGTAATTTACCATCCCCGTGGC
Organism: Syrista parreyssii; assembly: GCA_030142615.1. Classification (NCBI taxonomy): domain Eukaryota; kingdom Metazoa; phylum Arthropoda; class Insecta; order Hymenoptera; family Cephidae; genus Syrista; species Syrista parreyssii. The sequence goes on from JARQTG010000345.1 coordinate 1,570,382, forward strand.
AGTGCCTGACTTATATACATTTCTCCTTGTTTCTTGTCCCACTTTTACCCTACTGTTTCTTCTTATAGCTCCCTCTCTTCGTCACTGTTAGACTTTAACGCCGTTAGGAATCACTGAGTCTGATAAAGAATTAAATCTTGAAACGTCGAGTGAGAGAAACGAGGAATGCGCGAGACCGTGTTGGGGAAGTGAGTCAAAAAAAAAAAAAAAAACGAGATAACAAAAATCAAACATAGATAGTCTTGCAAATGTGCAATTCCTCAAGAAAACACTTAGGGATGATTTTTTTTTTTTTTTTTTTCCCCCTTAAGGATTACTTCACCGTCACGACCGTATCTTCACTATTCCATAGCATCCGTATCAGACACATCCACTTTCTCTGATCTTCTCGAAACTTCCTATCTTTTCCGTGGGTGGCACCCCTCTCGCGGAGGGGGCTGTTATATCAAAGGAAAACCAGATGATATATGGAGACAATATGGTCCCATATTTCTGTCGGTGTCGGCCGAGGATTAAGCTTATACTCTTTCGCGACCGAATATCTTCGGCAGTTGTCACGTAGAGACGCGTAGAGACACGTAGCGTCGTGCACGGGGCCGAAGGGAGAAAGAAGCGGCGTCGGGACGCCCCCATAGACGCTGCCGGGAGCAGCGCCGTTAAGAAAGAGACGCGAGTGATAAATAATGGCCCTGATCCGTTGTTTCGAAGAGAGAGGAGCACTGCTGTGGAATACATATATGTCTCTTCTGCCACACACGTGTATATCTATATATAAAGTATACCCATATCTATACTATATCTATAGAGAGAGTCTGCGACAAAGACTTATGGCATTGTCCTTCCGTCTGTTCTGTTCTTTTCGAGACAGCCGATACAAAGGAGAGACGAGCGAGAGCCCTTTGTACCTCGGTTCGCGTGTGTCTCCCGTCTCTCCTGTTCCCATTCACCCCTCACCCCGAACTACCCCATTCTCACTCATTTTTTCCCTCCGTTTCACCTTTTTTTTTTATTCTCCTACTTCCCCTCACACGCTCGGCACGACGCGCCCATTAACGGCAGGGTAAAAGCTATTGGAAGTTCTCGCGAATCTTTTGAGGGTTGTTCATGATTTTCAAGGAAATGCCAAACAACCCCTTATGGACCACTTCGACGTTCTGGTATATCATGAACGTTGGTGGGAGGAATGCGAATGACGTTGTCGATTAACTGAGGATAAAATTAACCAGGATTAGTAGAACGGACGACCAGCTTGGTCGGCTGGTAATGCTGGAAGGCATCGCATGCACAGCATTGATGAATACAATGCGACGTGATTGTACCAATCATGCGATATTATAATCAATAATACTCGCTATTAAAGTCCAACTATGCTCAACCGCTACCGCTACTAATACAGACGATGCACCGCAACGCCATTAACGAGTCAGTGGCGTTCAACCATCTTAGAGTTTCTTGTTTTTACTTATACTTAATTTTTATTTAGAAAATTCAATTTTTTAATAATTAACATCTCTTAGTAAGAACTAATGAACAATTTATCGTGTACATGGCACTTTGCATTCGTTCAAGGTTCGCTTCGATTCGAATCTTATGTGTTGTGACATGTGTTGACGAAGGGGTTGAAACTACCCCCTTGCATGAGAGTCACTGGGTAAGAGTAAGTAAATACAAACAGGCAGTGCCAGCCAGTGCTCGGGGCAAGGCGGAGAGATGCTGAAACGTCTGTACTGTCTTTACGTATCTATACGGGGATCGTAAAGCCACTGAAATCGACCTGACTCGTAGGATCACTTGACGGCAAACGCGAATCGACGTATTTTGCTCGTGGATTCGCACGAAGACGAATTCCGTCAACGCGCGTCATTGCTTAACTGAAATTACGTTGCTTTTCGTCTCTTTTCAATCAACTGTATTATATGGTACGAGAACAAGAGAGTGAGAAAGAAAATTGAGGATAAGTCGACACGATGTAAAGGAACGAAATTGTTACTCACCCTCTTTAACATTGGAAGTATTTCTCGGGGGGTGGTTGCTTCTTGAAATGTCGTCATTAAGTGCCAATCACTGCCATTCAGACAGCGAAGAAACTCGTGCAAGAAAACTGTCCAGAACGAGAAATACAGAGATTGATTTTGATTACGTAAGGCAAATTCTAATTATTCGATTAAAGAAAAGAAGTCTTGATAGATTGAAAAATTTCTTTTCATTCAATCGCAAACTGTTACGTCTCCAATTGAGACGAATGGAAGATTATTCTTGATTACATGTTTCTTTCTTTTTTTTTTAATTTTTTTTTTTTTATTTTTTCATATTTAATTACGTTACACTGATTCAGAGTCTAGGACGTCCAGACGCCTCCCCGTTGGTTTCTGGACAAGACACGAAAAACTCACTCGCTAATGGTTTCCATGTTTATCCAGATCAGAAGTTTTTAACAAATAACATAATTACGGTCCCGCGCGGAACGGCGTGGGCTCTGCCCGGGTATTTAGTTACTACTTTATTATAATTAATACCTCGGGTGGTAAATTAAGTTGGAAAAGGGAAAAGTATTTTATAAAATAAATACAAGTGCGCTACCGACGCCCGACGTTACCTCCTCCGTCCACGACGCTATACCGACGTCGACGTCGCCACCACTGGGAGCTACGCGGCATGAGATGTTTCAACTTTTTCAGGACTCTAGAAATGAGTTGGTCAATTATAATAAAAGGTAACATCCTCCCCCCCCCCCCCACCCCCCAACCATTGTCACCATCCCCACCATCTACTTCGTCCAACCCCATAAATACCTGCAAAGAGTATCAAGCCTGTCACAGCCTAAAGCTCAAGTATCATTGAGAACCCTCGTTACGTCCAGAAAATAGTTTAACCCTCAACGATTAGCAATATATTTTTCCACCCCACCTCATCAAATTAATCACAATAACCACGTCTCATTACCCATCGTTATCATCTCCATAAACGAACCCAAGCATCAATCAATCCTATACTCACAATAACGACTATCCAATATCTATTAAACTGCTCTATTCTCGCGGTTCGATCCGTTACCATAACAATCATAGAGAATCCAATCAGAAAGGCAATCAGCATTATTCTTCATTTCTGGGTTATAGAGGAATGAATAGAGAAAGGCCATTAATAAAAAATCGTCTACTGCCCTGCATGAAGTAAAGTATAATATTAGAGAAAGGTAAGGTAAGGAAAAAAATAGAATGGATGCAGTTTACCCCAGAGGAGAATCTTCCACGTGCCCGTTAAGGTACTGTATGTATATTTGAGGGTGCCCGTCATCAGGTACCTAGAAGGTAGACTTCCTTGTCGACCACTTGGGGAATAAAGTACGACAATACGAATCGTGGATTGTGTTCGAGGCCGCGCCGTGGCAGGAGCCTATTTACTCGGATAACGATGCTCCGGTTGACGGCGGAATCGGCTCCCAGCACAGTACAGTCCCGGTTCCCATTGTTCCACCATAAAAATGTCAGTTCGCGAATCTATAGTTAATCGCACAAAGAACACAATGAAAGATGTATGGAAATAGCCAGATAGGCAGCAGTCGCTTTTTTCCACTTCTGACTGCCTAGTTCCTCTTCTCGTCCCGTAACCAACCCCTCGCCCACCCACCCCTATCCCGGTCGGCTAGCCACTCGAATGCACTTGTGCACATTTAACCGCGGTAATGACGCATTGTTGAGAATTATCAGTCCCGAGTTGGGCACCGGCTAATTATCAACCTGCGAGCTAACCACCCACCCCGAATGAAGAGTCAAGCCACCCCCTCATCAGCCCAGTCGTCCCTTCTTGGCATTCGGCTTAAGATACTTGAAGACTTTTACTTGAGAATTCGCGTCTTGCTCAAGAACCAGTTTATTTTTTATCCATGATCCAGCCCGGCTTGTTTTATTTCACTTAGATGGAACAGGGGTGTGGATTCTTATAATTTTCTCCCTTGACGTCTATTGACTCCCGGAATAACGAATGGATCAAAAGTGATGCGGATGACATAGCAGGTGATAAATAGGGAAACCTATTCTTAGGATTCGTCTAGACGTATCGTGACGTCAGTGACGATACTTAATGACGTGGCGATGGCGGCGTCGCGACGTCATGTTTTTTGGAGGGTAGATACGTGGGTAAATAGAGAACGTATGTGAATGGATAAACATAGGAGGGAGTGTAAATAAATCATTATCACTGCACGAGCATCTGTACAGTTAGGTTCGGTAGGACTGTGACGTCATATGTAATTTCTGTCATTCCTTTACTACCTGCTTACGTAATGACGACGTCGTACGCTTTAATGACATGATATCCTTCAGTAATGACGCCGTCTCTTATTCCTTCTCGGCACGACGTCTAGGAGACTGCAGCAATAAATAAAAAAAAAAAAAAAAATATTTTTCAAAAACGTATCACCAGAATGTTATTTCACGTGAGTTTCAACCAAAGCGAATAGTACGGCGACCCGATGTCATCCGTCGTTAGACCGATAAGGAGAAACTGTGCCGCGGGGGTTGAAAACGTAAAATCACGAAGACGTAAAGGGAAAGAGTAAAGGAGAAATGGCTGCGGCGTTTGATTCGAGCTTTAATTTAACTTCATTGAGAGCTTGTCAATAGCAATATCTTTAATTGCCCGTCGAGGACAGCGCGATGCTCCATTTCTGTTCTCAATGGTAAGTTTTATTTAAATTCCTTAAGAAGATGGTCCTTCCTTGAGGGGGGAGTGGAGGGGGAGGGGGGGGGGGTGGCTATCGACATTACGTCTACTAAACTCACCCTCGACCTGCCTGATTACACCGGGCTCTTCGGGCGCGAGACACGGGAGGAGGGAGGCGTCGTGACGCGTAATTTCAAAAAGGGTAATATATATATATATATAAGGGCGAGAGAGACTTTTTTATTTATTTTTCATGAAAACGATTTAATTGACCGATCGGCGCTTTCAAAGTATTCCACTTTCCCGCTACGATCTATAACCCTGTACTTTTTTCTTCATGGTACTTGGGGAGAGGGTTGGGCGATCAGCCGGATCTCACTTCTTTATCTTAATTATTCAGAAAAGTTAATTAGTTTTTTCTCCTACCACTTGGTCCAAGTCTCTTTGAATGTTCCCGCGGCTGACGTGGACTCTATGTTAAAAGAAATCTCAGAATGAAAATAACATCCAATCAGAGCTTCGAGCAATGCGGCTGTGAGCGATTCGCTCGTATTTTCTTTTGTGCTTTTTTAATTATTCCGAAGAAGAGTGAAAGGGGACGATGGAAAGGAGTCGGAGCAGAAAGGGCGAAAGAGTTCGTTACTCGTGGTGAAAATTTTCAAACTAAACCCCCGTAAAACGGAATCATCTATAAATCATCCGAGCGGGCACGCAAAGCGTTACTACTGTGCATGTAGATATAAATAAATGTAATAAATTGAAAAAAGACACGCGTTTCGCACTGAAAGAAATTGTAATTAAACAGCGACAATGGCAAAGTCCTGTATCGCCTAGCGGCTGACTGACATCACACGGCGCCTCGGCAAAGAACGCGCCGTCGAGCGTCGCGACGCTCATTCGCACGCTCGCGTCGCCTATCCGCCGTCGGTTTTAAAGTAATGAAAAATTAATAGCTATGGATATGGGTATAATGAGAGTGCTGCCAGGCATTCGGGCGAGCCGTAAACAAGACCTACCTGCTGCTCTCCATCTACTGGCGTAGATAGGTACCAAGTGAGACTCGGAGAGTCAAACGAAGTACGAGAGAGAGAGAGAGAGAGAGAGAGAGAGAGAAAGTTCGAGAGTACAATAGAGAGAGCACGAGAGATCACAGAATCTCGAAAGAGTCTCCTCTATGTGTCTCTACGTGCCGATGTCGCTATACTATATCGCGGCGAGGGAGACGACGGAGGGGGGTGGCTGGTCCACGAGCGCCTTTTCGCGACAGCGACAAAGGGCGTTTTTAGAATATTGATATCGAAGCTGCGAGCCGCGAGCTTTGAACGAGACACACAGAAAACCATCCGTAGGACTTCCATCTTATTTTATGAAGCCAACCCCCCACGTACCCCCTCCGACCCATCCATCTATCTGCTCCTTCGTCCCTTTTAGACGATATGGTGAATAGTGGATACTCTCGTTCTTTGAGTGGAATGCGCGAACCGCCGACATGGGTCAGACGGTCAGTGCACGATGGGAACTTACTACTGTTAGATGGTTGGCAATGTCTCTACTGGTAGCGATAATGCCTGTTATCAGTATGTTATCAGTTCTGATCTCTTATTTTGATGATGCTCGTACTCTTTTATCAGAGATCACGTTCGTTTAATGTCCTTTGAATCGTCTCGTATTTTATCCCATTGAATCTTATCCGTGATATCACATAGGCTGATCGTTGCGAAATTTTACTTTAGTTTGGTAATAAGAGTTGCTGGCACGTGGGAGCAGCGCGTGAGACGAATGATGAATTCAACTTGCGGCGGAGACATTCGGATCTTTCCATTACTTAAAGCAAATCAATATTTTCAATATCGTCAAATGGAGGCATTCTTTGTTTTTTTTTTTTTTTTTTCTGGGGTGCTTTATAGATTCTTCGCTTTGCTTAGTTTCGTGATACCACTGTCTCTCTCTTACTATCTCTCGCTCCTCCGTCTGTCTGTCTCTCTTACCTCGGCTTTTCGTTTTTTAGCCTTTCCTGTTTTCCTTAGCTCGCCGCAAAAAGACGGCTGTGCATATCATTGCTCGACAGGGGAAGTCAGAAGAGGCGAATTCCGAATATGAGGACTGACAATAAAAGATGTTAGTGCTGGGGGGTACATACCCCAACAGGAATTCTCCTTGTGGCAAAGTCACCCTTATTCCTTCCATCGTCTCGTGTCCCGCGTCTCCAGCAATTTGGTAAATGGCTCCTGCCAATATATCGAAGTGGAGCGTGAGGAGGGGGCGAGGGGTAGCGTAGACAGGAGAAAATTTTTGAAAAACTTCACTTTCCCGTACTTCGACTGCGCGTGGCTTTACCTGCAAGCAGAATAAGATTCCATTAAGATTCTCGTTAAAGGATTGGGAGGATGGCGGTGGGTAAGGAAGAAAAAAGAGGTACCGCGTTCTTGCCTGAGAGAGAAGGCGAAATCGTCCCGTTCAGATTCAAAGGGGAGAAAGAAAAATTAAGGGCAATGACAAATTCACGTCGTGTAGATAATTGAAATAAATAAAGGAATAATAGAGGGAGGTCGAGAGTAAGAAAGGAGCAAGTAGAGAGAGAAGGAGTGAACGGAGGAGAATTTTGGTGGGATGGGGTAGCAACCCCTTGACATCTGTAATTAAATGAAAACAAAAAAAAATAATCATACGCTCTCTGGGTGAGCCAAGGCAGTGGAATGAAAGAATCAGATAGGGGGTAGACAATGCCCTCTTGCCTGCTGAGAATGAAATGTCACCGGCTGGACCGCCAAGAGTCCATTTCATTTGGATCGCCATTTCCGGGCGTCTTTATTTCCCTTGGAAAATGAATGAACAAAAAAAAAAAAGCAAAGCCAAATGAAGAGACGACGTAATGGGGCTACGTGACGGGGGGTTGTCATACTAATATCGTATATCGAGATATCGAACAGGGTTGCATAACAATACTCTCGATACCTAACGTCATCCCTCCGTCAAAATTCCATTCGCAAAAAGGGATGATGCTCCCAGTGATATATGACTTTTGAAATGCTTCGTTTCGATCCCACCTATCGTCCCTTTCACTTCTTCGCTCAAGCCTACAACCCTCTCAGGATACACAAACCCATACCCAAACCCAGTAGCAACCCTATTAGAGGGATGCTGTGTCCCGGTACCATCGGAAAGCGATGGCAAAGACATCACAAAGCGATCTGCAGGCATTGGACGACGTGAGCAATATGCCATCAAATGCCCGTAACCATCAATATCCTTCGTACCCCCGCTAGAGAAGCAACACTTTCATCCCTTACCGGGTGCGAGCACATCATCCCTCCTTAGCCAGGGAAAAGCACTGAAATGTTTTACATTGCAAAATCAATGCTGACATCGGCATCCCTCGGCCTTCTGTTATATACCCTAGTGTTATATATATATATACACACACACATATATGTGTACATATATAATATGGTGATATACAGGGTGGATAAGGTATAACCGCACTCACGTACTCACCACCTATCCTCTCTATCTCTTCGAGTAAACCACCCTCTGGTTCCTCCTCTTTTCTACCTTTAGGTAACATCCCTCCCCCCCCCCTCCTCCCAGCCCGACTTTCGCTTCCGCTAAATCACACAATTATCGAAAACGCGTTTTCGTATATCCGAACGAGCGTAGCAGACTGAATGCCGCGAATTGCGATAAAAGACCGTTTGCCAAATGTGCCGCATCCATTGTGCGATTTTTCTCGCAGACGCTTTACAACGACTGAGAGCCTTTTGAAGTTTATCGACGACTCGAGGTCGATGAGCGTCGGTGACGTCGGGACGCCAGAGCACTCTCCTCTTGGTACGTAAACGATAATGATGTTTCAGCTGAATTCTGCCGGATTTCCAATGAGACTTGAGAACGAGGAAACGTCGGTAGAAAACGGTACGTGCGATTATTACGAAGGAGGAACAGCGTGGAATTGCGGTTTGATATTCCGTAGAGTGGATTTCGAGAAAGGAGATGATGGGAGTAAAAAAAAAAAAAAAAAGAAAAGAGAGAGAAAACAAAGGGGTAGGATATCGCATTGTATTTTATGCACCATCCAATCTCGCGTGGCGCTTCGGTCCAATCATAAAAGGCAATCAGGCCTTTTTAAATACTCAGTGGTGGGTGCTGCTAAGAGAGCCAATAAAAACTCACTCCCTGGATTGGGTAATAAAGCTCCAATCAACGGCTTAATTATTCGATTACTGCTCTGCGATACTGCGAGAGTGACTGAGGGAAAAATACAGGGGAAAGTGAGTAGACGGAATGAAGTGGTGGGAGGTGAGGGGAGACGAAGACCCTTTGAACGGGTAAGGCTTAAGGAATCGAAGATAATTAGAAATAAATAGTAAGGGAATCCCTTCTGGCTTTTCACTATAGGTATACAGTGTGATCCTATTGTTTTAATTAAAAGGGAAAAGGACTCTGTCCGTCTCTCTCGTTCTACCGTATAGATTCCCTCTTCAAGGAATCAGGGAATTCGAGAGATTTCTTATACTCCCTTCTCCCTGATAGGATTGAGAGCGTCTTCGAGCGTAAACTGGAAACAACAACGGGAAACGGTCCAAGCCTCAGTCACGCCTCGATTAAGAAATTCAGATAAAGACGTTACTTCCTATTTATCAGTTTTACATTTCCTTGTGTTCTCTTACGGCTGGTAGTTTTAATTCGTTTAAGCCGGGTTTTGTTCGAGAAACTAGCGATGCACTTAGGGAGGCTAAGGGACTGGAGGAATTACGAGGGATGGATGGATGGAGGAAATTTTTTTTTTTTTTTTTTTATTATGGACCACGAGGTGATTGGACCCCATCCTGTTGGATAATTTCGACGTGCGTTAATATATTCGACGATTTTTATAACCACATTTGGGGACATATTGGCGGCTTTAATACTACATAAAATTTCACAGCCACGTAGACTCCCTATGATATCTATAGGGTGTACGTATAGTACCTATATTGGTGACGCTTATTGAAATACATATTTCATGCTTTTGACAATCAGCCGTTCGACTTTAATGCTCGTCGTACGCTTTGGCGCGATACTATTTTATACGGAGACGTATTATTAGGTGGGGGAATATAACTAGAGGGTGTGGGTATTGAATTTTGAAAAAAAAAAGGTAGCTTTTGACTGTTGCCAGTTTTTTGCATTCTTTCGCAAATAGCAGCGAAATAGGCGAGAGTCATGAATTCGTGTTACGCGACGAGAGACTTATCTCTCAAGATGGCTTCCGTCGCGAAACTTTATTAGATATTTTCTTCAATACGATAGAAATGCAAATAACAGTTGTCAAGTAACTTCCTTGGAGAGAGGCGAAGGCGCTGTCGGAGTACCAATATTGAGCCGTGGTAAAAGTCCACCCCGAAGCACCCTTAGCCCTCAGCTGCTGGCTGAAAGCCGTGCGCGCAAGTTCCTACCCCTGCTGAGCAACCCCTCCCGTCGTCCCACACTACCGTCTCGTCAGTGAATATTGTACAATATTGCATTTCAGTGTTTCCTCGTGAGTCGTCTACACTGAGAGACATTAACCCTTTGGTTAGTAAAAGGGTAAATTTGTAGAGAGTCCCTGAAACTCTCTCTCCCTTATCATTCGCTCTCTTATAATTTTCATACATAGCGCGCGGCTTCGTTCCCTATGATTCTCATTGACGCTCCGGCTCGATCATTTTTGTTTTGATCGCATTCACCATGTGTGACTCACGTATCACAGAAACTGGATTAATGGGCAGTCGGCGCCTTCGTAATATCAAGTTATTAATACAACCCACTTCGTCAGCGAAGTGGCACTGGTAGCGCATCCTAGTAGCGAATAAGCCGTAAGAATACAGTGATAAATATAAATAGAGAAATGAAAGTGGATGAGGATCAATTCAAAGCACACGATTGGCAATACGTGCTTGACACGTTCCGTCATTCCTATTTAAGTCCACATATGAGTATCGCACGTGATACATCATACGTATACATAACAGCCGAGATCAAAATGATTAAATCGAAGACCCATCGACGTTACATTGGAATCAAGATAAAGTATAGAAATTCTTAAGGCCGTCGCGACGCCAGCAACACTGCCGGCCGATTCCACGCGAACCGAGGGAACGTTTAAAGAAAATATTTTGCGTAATCTACATTTTCATTCTAATTTATGATTCCGGCACACCGAGTGGACTGGGTAAACGAAGGAGCGGCTCTACCGAATGAACGTCTGCTCGATTTGCTTTCGTATTTTCGCGTCGCGACGCTATCCCGTCCCTCGCCTTCCACCTCCGCCAGCCTAGTCAACCACCTCGACGACGCCCTTCGTCGCAAACGCTTCTACTTGGATTTTATAATTAATTATCTTAATGCATCCGATTTGAGAGACCATGGCAATCGTAGAATACAAATTCCCCCTGTTTCACTTTGACTATCGACTTTACCAAAAAATTTAATACCATACATTCCAAGCCGCGTCCACTTCATTCAAGTGCTCGAGAAGTCTGTCGATATCACTGAACCATTTTTCATGACCTGATGAACAATGACCCCTGAGTTCATCGAGGCCGTCGTGTCGCGCGACTCGAGAATGACGTAAGGTTGATGATAATTCATAAATACATCCATAAACATCACACGTACGGATCGTCGGGACGCGTGCTACAATTGACACGTCATCTAACAGAGTACACATCTTTCATTCATATAAGGTCAATTGAAGAGGTTCGAACCGATCATTCTAACAATAGCGAGACAATACCCGTATTTTTTAAACCAATATTTGTCCATAACGTTACAAGGATTTCTCATATCCTGCCAGAGGGCTCGCGTCGGTATTACGGAAGAAGCGCGCAAGTTTCTATGATAAAATATTGATTATGGTTTTATTGTAAATATGCAGTGGCGAAAGAGGCAGAGGGGTGGAGGTGGGTGGAGAGTGAGAGGGGGGGGGGGGGACGGTGGCTTTGTAGGAAGTTTGAAAACTCTACGAGTGGATTAATATCGCGGAGTTCTCGTTACTCGTTGTTGATTTTGTCAGTCTCCAGTGGTACCCTTCCTTCTACCCCTGGTCTACGTTCAACCACCCCCATCAACCCCTTTCTAGCAAGAATCGCAACCAGTTTTCCATGTACCACCCCTTACCCTTTTCTGTACCCATCTCTTTCCTGCATGGAATACCTCCCCCTCCCCCCCTTACCCCTTTTTCTCATATATACACCAGATTCAGCAGCAACGACAGCAGCATCCCTCGCGAGGAGCTCAAATGTCTCTAATGAACCGGCTTGTGTGCTTATATCTGCGGCCCTCTAACCGCTTTATACGAGGACCGACAGGACGTGCAGGTAAATAATGCGGTCTAAATAAAAACACGTCACTGCGAGGGAAGTCGAAAGCTTAGTTATGTGCGTGTGGGGTCCTTGTGGATGCTGCGAATGTTGTACTGATGATGCGAGACGAATTTTTTTTTTTTTTTTCTTCTTCTTTACTTTCCACGTCAATTCAACGGTCTGAGAAGAAAATTTGATTCGTCGTAAAAGACGTATGTTTTTCTCTGCTCGTTTATTATACGGTGGTAATTTGAAGGGGAAAACGAAAAAATGAGGTAATATAGTGATGGGGGTGAAGAGGAGGGTTGATATCTATGGTATTTATGATGTCGATAAAGTACTGATAGATGCTGGTATGAGTTGAGTGTGCTTTGTGAATGCGCAGCCTATTGCGCGTCTAGCGGCGGCAGAATGACGTATTAAAAGTTGCAGCCAACGTGAATATTTCACAAAGGAAAAATCTTCAGCCACGCTCGTATCTTCTATATTAAAATCTAATATCCCTTCAGGGTAGACATAATATCTATTATGAAGTAATGTCGTCCTCGAAGTCCTTGTCATCGCGAACACTTTGTGACGCTTGTACAACTAATAATTCCGTACGGTGCTGCCACCATATGAAAAACGGTAATAAAGTTGAGGGAAACTTTTTTGCAGATACTTTTGCACCAATTGTACGTCTCTTTGAAGACATTTTGTGGACGTATGTCGAAAAATAATAAAAATCGAGGACAAATAGCACGTGAGGGAAGGAAAGAAGATATAAAGAAAAAGGGACTAGAAACCTACGTAGTTAAGTAGGAGACTGGCCGGTTGACTGGCTAGCAGTCCCTACCCCTCCCACCCAAAAACCCCACCCCCCCGCCCCTGTAGTGAGCGGTAAAAATTTATATCGGGGTATTCGCCTCAGCCAGATAGTGAATTCAAACGGGCGTGTAATTGGCAGTATCGTAAAAAAAGAGTCAAGAGGGTGGGTAACTAAGGGCGATGAGGAGAGAGAGAGAGAGAGAAGAGAAGAGTGGATGAATAAGGGAAGGGAAAAAAGATAGAGGACATCGAAGGGACGATGGTAGAAAGGAAGTAAGACGTCAGAAGGGGGTCCTCCTCCCCGCAGCTTTTCCCCATAATTTTTTATCCCAAAACCGCTCCATCTCTTCGAAGAGCGATATTGTTAATATGCAAAAAAGCATTGGAAAAATGGGGTGCCGAGGAATAAGGATATAACCAGCCACGGGGAGTGAAATTGCGCCCTCGTTCGAAGATTATCTTGTCGCGTAAATATAACGAGTACCACCACGCGATTACATTCTACATCGTATACTCTCTTTCGGTTTACTATTCCCACTACAACCCCATTGTCACCATAGATTCCCTATATACGGGGGTTGTAACGCGACAGGCTTCCCTTCGTTTTACACTTGTTTCCAAATGGGGTTGGTTGATAACCTGGACTTTTAATCGGCTCGTAATTCAACGAGAATCCATGTTCAGGGTGATACAGGGTGTTACTGGTGGGAGCTCTGCCGAAGTGCCATAAGGGTTGAAGAACAAAGGAAATGTCAATGACTGTAAAGAGGCTTGATCAAGACGCTTTTCTGTCGTACGTGTTATCAGGGTTCCCGAGCATCGTTAGGACGGCATAGGATAAATATACAGTAGTTTTAAGTACTAGGGGTAGAAGTGACTTTCTTGATTTTAATCATAAGAAGGGATGTTCTTGTAGTGGCGGCAGTCGAGGTACCAGGACTTTCATGAAGCAGTTCAAGAAATTGTTTTGATAAGTCGTGGAGACAATACGTCGTTAAGAAGCTGGTGGTTGGGACTTGGTAGGTTGGTAGCTTGTGTTAGCCGGATAGCTAGGTAACTGGCTAGAGGGTGAAGATTGAAGCCCCTTCGAAGTTTAGATTAAACTCGCCGCGGATAAATATTCGTAATGGAGCGCCAGGGTGCTATAAATTAGCATGCTGCCCTTTAGGTCCCTTTGCGATTCGACTGCTCTTCCGATGTCACGTCAAAACTCGTGTTCAAGCCAAAACTTTTTTTTGGACTATTGTCAATATCGGAATTCCCGGTGGAATTGAATTTTCGTGAAAATTTTCAACGATGATTAACAGCCAGGTATTATACGGAACATTGAGTTACGACGCTCTGGGGATGATGGGTTTGGGGTTTGAATGATTTTTAAAATTGTCGAATGGCCGTAAAGTGGTGAATGATAATTTTTCAATGGTTACGGGAAATCCGGAGGCCTAAATTGGGCAGTTATCAGAACCAGCAATGAAATAAACCGCTATTAATCCACATCGGAATTGGAGTATTATTAGGGGATGTAACCAGGATTTGTGGCGGGTCGGGTTAAAATCTCTTTTGGCCCGTATCTCAGAATATCTCGAAATCGTCCATTCGTTCGAGTCAGTGGTTGCTACTGAAGTACCACCAGGACCACTGCCAGTATTACCAACCACCAGTACCACCCTCTATCTGGAAGATTAGTTGACCAGATGCGGATTTAGTTTGTTTTATTAGCCAGCTGGATTCTACTTGAAAGGGACTTAATTGGTGTGCCAGTAGGGTCACGGCGATACTAGGCCGTATCCACCCCTATCAGTATTTACTATCAGCAGTCGTCTGAGAATGTGTTTCGACATTTTTTTTAAGAAATCCAACAAGACAAAAAAATTTGCCAATAAACCCCCATGCAAACAGCCAATCAGATACGTACGATTCAATGTGGGACTATGCATGTAAAAAATAAACAGAGCGTACGTATTCCATCTGCAAGCATATATCGTATCCTGAGTGTACCACAAAATTAAGGGTAGAAAGTGACGTAGCTTTAAGGTCCCAAAGGTATCTCCTTCGATCTCAATACATCTTATTGTGTCTGATGGCTGCTGGTGTATAAAAAAAAAAGCCTCGGTATCTCAATGCTCGTGAGGACCTGCCTTCGAGATTGAAGTGGATTAATTGGTTGAACACTCGCGGGGGTTCCCGGGTGCCCGGGCACCCCCATCGACCCATTCAATTACTTGTGATGTTTGCCGCCAACCCTTCGATACTCACCACCGCGTGCTGCGCAGTAGCTATAGAGAGAACGAGAAAGTCGAGAAGAATAAAAAAAAAAGAATCGGTAAAGAAATCACAGAAAACGGGGGGTTGCGAATGAATAGCGTAGTACAGCAACGCAATGGAAACCACCACAATACGTTACAGTGGCGCATATCGAAAATTCGAGTGAAACGAGAGATTCAAGGAAAATGAAATACCGAGGAGGAAAATGGCTGGAAATAAAAATAAGAATGAAACTGGAAATATCTTAGGGTGAGTGAAAGATGGCCAGTCGTAATTTTTTTTTCTTCTTGCTCCTCTATCCTCTCTCTCTCTCTCTCTCTCTCTCTCTCTCTCTCTCTCTCACACTCTTTCCCCTTCTATTTCTGGCTGTTGCTCTCTTTCTTCTCAAAGAGAGATTGTCCCGCACAAATTGGCCGTGGGTTTTTTAATTTACACTTGGCCTCCGCCACCTCTCTCCGTACGAAGTGTGCCGCGCGCGGCCATAGCGAACGTTACGAAAGCGGGGTCCGGGTTTCATGATATTTCTTAATTAAATATAGCCTCAAGTTAAAAATGAAATTAAACAGAAGGCGGAATTTTTTTACCCCGCGACAATGGGCGACGCTTGGCTGCTCGCTTCGCATGCACGTTCGACGTCAAAATAATGAGAGCAGAGTGAGAGGTACTGGGAGACGGCGAGTGAAGTCGCTATGAGTAAAAGGATACAGGGGTCCATCTAGGGTTAAAAAAAATAGGATTATTTAATTTCACCCTGTTTCTTTTCTTTTTTTTTTTTTTTCTTGTATGGGTTTATCAATCTTGATACAGTCACTATTATTATTATCCAGTGATATCGAGTGATGGACCGATAGTCATCGTCATGGGGCCGATTATCAATTGCGTTGTCAATTACACCCTCGACGTGCACATGCTGCCTGGCGTCATACTCTACATCCCTTAGAATCTCGGGGCTGGCTGATCGCTACGAGTTATTTAATTACCACAATCTATCACCGGCTGTCAGCTCCCAGTCTATAATGCATGATCGATCATGAGTCCAGCCTTCGTCCTCTTGGCTTCTAACCCTTCCCCTACCTTCAACGTGCAGAAAGCTTACCACCCTCAAAGTACCAGTAAACTTGACTACCCTCGATCTCATGTAAGATATATTTCTTCCTGGAGCATTAAGGGGTTTATAGTCTTTAACGGTGATTCTTGATAATTTTGTATTGAAAGGGTCAGATATCATTGAGACACGCATAGGATCGGATCGGGTGATCCTCGATAGTCCTTAGGAAGGAATGAGGAACCCCAAGGATACGATGGAAGGTAGGGGATGAAGATGGGACGGGAGACGGCGTTTTTATCATCATTTTCATCGAGCAAGGAAGATGGCGAGCTAATTCGTATTCCCCTTGATGTCTGGTGGAGTTAACGGTTTTAAGGGATAAAAGACTATAGATCGGAGACGCTCGCAAGAGGAGGATGCTGAAAGACAGTAAGGAGAGGGAGGTTAAGGAGGATGGCGCACGGGCAAAGGAGGCGAAGCAAGAAATTGATATAGCATACGAAAATGAATTGCCCCTTTGCCGAAGGAATATTCCACGGCAATCTGCTTGCGCCTCGCTTTTTATGCTTTTTATGCTCATTTTCAATTTTTCCCCTACCCTACAAAAGCGACGCCAACCCCCAGGTTTCCCATAAAACGTGTATTACCATACTGCTCTACCTTTGTATCACCTACATCGACCATTCTCATCGTCGCCATCGCTAGTGGTATCGCTAGCATTCATCCCCTAACGTCCCACCCTAAATTCAGAAACCACCCTCTTCTATACTGATTACCAGAAGAATATAAACGGATACTCTCAATAAGGATCTGTGAAGTTGCTTGCAGTACCTGAAGCTGACTTGGGTGACTGGATGACTGGCTGGCTGAGTTACGGACGAGGAAATCAGGAAGATGCCGTTCAAACGGTTCGCTACAATTTCTGAGTAAATCCCCTCGTGGACCGGAAGTCGATCTCGAACGAGCGGTAAAAAGATTGAGGGTAAAGAAGGGAGCGGGGTAAGGAAGATAAATTCCAGTCGACGAGCGAGGAATCAGAAATCTCTAAAGTTTCCCAGCCGTTGGCATGAGATAGGGGTTGCTGCTTCGGTTCAGAGTTGTATTCGTTTGCTGCTTATTTGTCGCTGGAGAATGGAATGAGCAAGGGGGATGATGGTATGCGATGCTGATGGTGCTCCTACTACTACTAGTGCCTGGTACTACTACCGGTGCCAATATTTCTATCACTGACTGTGCTTTTCACTGGTGGTAGTGATGTTTCCACAACCATGGGTTTTCCTTCTGCTTCCACTGCTCCTTCCTATTTGTAATTTTACCAGTGGTTCGATACCCACAAATAACATTGAGAACTCCTCTCTAGCTTGTGGCAACCCCGGATTCGAACCACCCTTACACCGCGAACCCATTCAGAGTTCGATGTGTCTTGCATTTGTACCGTCAATTTGTATTTCTTAAGTGGGAACTCGAAGGCGACCCTGAGATCGGCTGCTTTCCCATTAGAGAATAGAGACTGCTTTTACATGCCCGTTCCGTTGCTTCATCGATCTCACCCCTTGGCCCCTTGCGCTTTCTTTGGACGGAGGAAATTGTCGTCAGGGCCGGCGAGCACGAGTATCACTATAGATACAATGGAATAAAGCGTGGGTGAATGGGAGAACTGTTCGTGAAAAGTAATCAGACGAAAAGGGAGAAGAAATGAATAGAGAGAAAAAGAGAGAGAATGTGGGGATGGGGGTATGAGAATAATAAAAAAAAATTGTTTTACAGAATTGTTCGGTTTTTGAAAGTTTTTTTTTTTTTTTCCTTTTTTTTTAAAGTAAGATCGTTGCCTTGCATATCAAATGTTTCCATTGTTTTTACTGAAACAATGGATACTCGATTTTACTGGCTACTGGGGTGGTTAATGTTACGACGCTTAAGCAAAACGCCAAAGAAACGGAACCTACGGACTGTACGGATTATAAGGGTTTTGCATTGAGCTTGAGCGCGTGAGAAGCTCAGTTTTATTATAACAAGGGGGAATAAAAGCATCGATCGGAAAAGTCGTCAGTTACGTCGCCACGGTCTGTGCGAACGGCTCTAATTGATATTTTAATGGACTGTGTAAAAGAAAGTCCTTAAAATCATTCCTGCCTGAACGAAGACAAAGGAATTAATGGAAGCCGCAGATTCTTCCGGGCTAAGGAGTCCAGTCAGTTTTGACGCGGGGGTGTGCCACCCTTATTGTTACTCCCATTTTCAGTGACATCGTCAATATCAGGGAGAGAGGATTGGAGGATTGGCTGGTCGATTGTGCGAGCCGTCAAACGCCATCGGTTATAATTTATTTAAATTAGCCAGGGGATTATTCATTAGAGGAACCAGTAGGGGCGGGTGGGCCTACCCCTCTACAGAAATACTGGGTTAGAGATAAGGTTGAGAAAGTTTCCACGTATACGTATAACTATAGATTATCAAATTTGATTTTCCGTCTGAACGCCAGCACAAATGTTGAAAATGAATATGGAGGATCGCAATGAGGGGATGAATACGTTTGATTTTTTTTCTAAAGATCAATCACAATAGGGGTTGTACAAAAGTTTTAATAATCATCCGCAATACGAGAACTGTAGAGCTACGAACGATATAATCCCTAACTGACTTGATTTTGAAAAAATGAAAAAAACCTATATCCTTGGCTACGGAGGTGAAGGAGGTGGCTTTAGGGGTGGTTTTCGTTCCCAGTCAGAGATCACATAGAGAACGCGAAAGCTACGTACAATCCAACATACGTATCTGCGTGTACGTACGATACGCATGTATCAGGCAAGAGTGGTACGTATAAGGTATATACATATACGTGTGTGAGCAAGCAAGCGCAAGGGTTGAATTTTAATTATTTTCTCTTTGGTAGGTATAATATTTCAATGCTCGGCCAGGCTCGGCTGGCTCGGCTCTCGCCGCCATCTCTGTCAAGTAATGTTATTATAATTATACGTGTGTGTGCTCGGTCGGTCATTTCTTGTACGCGTTCAACCCCCAACCCTCGTTCACCCCCCTACGTACCGCGAAATCCTCCTCCCACCCCGCCCGACTATATTCCACCCCTTTAGCAACCCAGGCTGCTTCGCCTTTCTACAACGTCTCTCGCATCCCTGTCTACTAGCGACATCATCCCCTAGACCACGTTCCTCTCTGACGGCGTATTGTGCAATTAAAATGTCGTAATTGTACACTGGAATTTGTCTTAAATTCGTTCCGCTACGGGTGGAATCCAAGGCTGCCAAGTTTCCATCCCCTTTCGGAATCGGCCACGAAAATCGAAGTGTCTCCCGTCGCAGTGGCACGCGATCCTCACCATCCATTACCCTCTCACTATTCCTATTTCTATTCCTATTCCTATTTCCACCCCTATACTGCTTCCCTCACGGAATTGCTTCCTCTTGAACTCGAGACGAAGAGTTTCCACCGGTAGGCGGATCTGAAAAGGATCCTTACTACTAGTTACCTAGTGCCGCAAGGCGTTTCAACCCTTTACCTATTCCTCAAGCTTTTACATCCCTTACTGTATACTATATATCCGCATGGCATCTCGCAACGCTCACCTACACTTCCAACCCCTTTTAGCCACTGCCGCTTGTTGCCGAGATAAAGCTAGAATATATACGATCACCTGAATTCAGAATTGCAAATTCTTTAATTCGCGGTACGAGGGGTGCGCGCATGCGCAGAGCGGCCTTACTCTGCTCGGCAGGAAAATACCTTCGTTTGACCTATACAAACATCACGAGGCGAGGATGTGTATTCAAAAATTTACATAGGTACATTCTGATTAAAGTGTCCTAGAAAGCAAATCTAATGCGGCGCAGTACTGACTGCCATTCCGTGGCCAGTTACTGTCTCTGAGAAAGGAAAGAAATATATATGTATATATAGAAATACGAGAGAATATATAAATCCTGCAGCTGGCAAAATGAAAATAATATCTTAATTTTCGTATATCCACGTCGCTATAAGAAAATTAAAATCGTCTCACACTGATTACTATTATTTACACAATAAAGTCGCCATTCCGTGACACATACTTTCTGAAACGCGGAACGACGGACCATCGCCGGGTTAGTAAGGATAATAGGATTTAGCATTTCGCCTACTGATTGGATTCGCGATTAATCACCGGACGGGCCAAGAGAGTCGGTGGGCGGCAGAGGTAAAGGGGTGGAAGCATAGGGGGTGTTGGCGGATGAAAGAATAACGACGCCCGAAACGAAGCGAAATTTAAATATTCTCACCCCGACATTCCTCTGTAGGGTGCGCACCCGCTGTAATTGCAAAATTGCATTAGCTTTGTGTTCTTCCGCCGTTCGCCCAGACGTAAGAGATATGCGTGTAGTGTGGATGCTGGATGATTTACCCTTTTTTTTTTTTTAACTCTTCTCTCTCACATCCTACGTACCCCTATCAGCGAATGTATGCGCAATACAAAACTACCCCCGTACCTACTACCTACTCCCCAGCACTGATCGAGAATATTTATGTGGCTCCTCCACTCTTGTTCGTCGTTACGTTCTTCTTGCGTAAAGTATCATCCGATCGTGATGGCTGACTGATGGATGCTGCACAACGAGAAGGGATGAAAGGGAAAGAAAAAAGAGGAAAAGTGGAATCGGGTGAAGGAAAAAGTAAAGAAGAAAAAAAACAAGGAAGTAAAGACGCCAAAGAATCGCAAGAGGGAGAGAAGCGAACGAGCCGTTGCCTCGTAACGGCTCGTTCATTATGATTTAATACTAACACGGTGGTAATGTCGTCAGAGAGACTCTTGCATATAAATAATTCCGTGCGTCCGGACAGGCATCCCGAGAATGGAAGTAACGCTTTGCGCACCGCCGTTACCAAGAGGGTGACGTGGCACGAAGGGGCGTGGGGGGGGGGAGGGAGGGGGGATGAGGTGGTGACCTGCCACTGAATTCGGGCAAGAGGATGGTTCGGGCTTTTAATGCGGCATCTCTGGGGGCGACGAGGATTACCAAGGTTAAAAAGGAAGTTTTTAATAATTTTTCATTTTCTCTATATTTATTATCGCACGGTTCCCCGACCCCCAGCCAGACCACCAAATCGCAACCCCGAGCTACCCTTGGATTGCCCGAGACAATGGAGCCCTCAGAAATGTTCCTGGCGATGGTTTGGTCAGGAGGATCTACACGTGTGTTGGTATACTAGGGACTATTATGTTCGTGATTGCGTCACTTGGTATACGTACGATTTTAATTTCTCCACTTTTATTGCTGCGCACTTCCGGAATTGTTAGAGACAGAATTATAGGGGGCGAGTCGTTGAATTCATTAAGACTGGTATTTCTAATTCTCTCAAGGGGTGATATCTGCTTTCTGTATTTTTTTTTTTTTTTTGTGGGTGGGGTGGGGTGGAAACTAAGTCACGTCGATTTACGATTGAACGTTCTGGCATTCCTGTATAGAGTTTTATCATCCCTTGGAGTATTAATTAGACGCGGCGCCATGTTATTCCTGGAAGGTTGGTACGACTACACACGAATAACACTGGACGATCCCATCGTTTCCATTTGTTGATTAGTTGATTAACATTGACAGTTTGCGTGCGTGATAGCATAGACAACGTGCCTGGCGCCGATACCTCGCGTTATCATTACAACAGGATTGCCATTATCTTTTTCGTTTTCAATCAGTTTTTTCGATCCATCCACAATGCCGAGATAAGAAATGGAAAAGGGGATACAAAAAGTGTCTAACGCGCCTTTAATGTCAGGACGACTTCTTCACTAGGGAATCACCGTATAAGATTCGTATCGGAATTAATTTGCCGAGTATGGAAACATATCTCGAAATGTCTCCGCTTTTCGCGATGCCCATTGGTGCTCGCTATATCGCCCATCGTTCAATACGCGTGAAGTTGCCGCTTGGTTTGACAGATTGGCGTGACTTTGTGAATGTAAAAATGTGAAGTGACTTTTTAATCGTTTTTACGAACACGGCAACTTGAGCGCAATAGGCCTTCTGGCAGTATTGAATGAAGGAGAGAGAAAGAAAATCGTAGAGAGAGAAATTATCGTGAAGGTGGTTCTATAGGAATAGGGGGTGTACGAGGGTGCGTGAGTAACGGAGCGAGGGTAACAGGGGTTGCAAGCGAAGTAAAGACGGGGTAGGAAAGGGAAAATTTGTCTGTGCTAATTTGTCGCAAAGATCGCGGAATTGAAACGGGCGCCGTGTCTCTTCTATTGGCTCGAAGGATTCGAGGCGCAGCGCGTCGCGACGCTGCTTTCTTCCAAGGAAACCTACCCAGGCGTCACGGAGAAACCACCTTCTATTTCATCCCTTACCTACTCAAACCAACCATCCCCTACTACTCCAATTCCCTGTAGTACCTTGCGTCAATACTATCCCTGGTTACAAATACTACGGATACCGAAGGATCCTACCGGGTTTTACTCCGAGTGCTTTCACGAGAATTATCTGTCTAAGAAAATTTGTAATTCAATGAAAATGACAATTCAATGACAGCAAAAGCGAAGCTTGCAACGAAGTCTGTCAAAGTGTAAAAAAAAATGATTTCCAAAATCTTATGAACTTTTAGACGAATATGTGGATGCGTAGGAATGTTAATTTTTTTTTTGAAAAAAAAAAAAAAAACTAAACTTTTCATTTTTTTTTTTAACAGTCAATGACAGTATATGACAGCTTTTATCTCTCGATTGTAAAAACAGATCTCTTTCGCTAACAGCCAAGAAAGATGTATTCGTCGCGCAGACATCCCGGCTGAGCTCGAGGAAAATTCCCCGTCAAACCCGATGAAACATAGTAGCTGGGTATTAATCAGTGATGCGAGCGGCGCGCTTTATGAGTCTTGAAATATCGCGACGAAGTGGTAGGACGGGCACGAAGACATCAATGTCAATAATAATTCATTGATTACTTAATTCATAGTTGCCATGACGACCGTCTCTCGCTTCTCCCTCACTTCAGCCCAGCGTGCTTCCAGCTGCTCTGTTTTTCTCGCATCGCCGAAGGAGAGTATCCCTTAGGCAGACTTCACACCGACCACCCGTCCTAACCACGATTATCAATACCTTGTCCTCCAAAACCACCAAACTAGATAACCCTAAATAAATACCACCCTAAACCACCCCTAATTTTCGATAAAAAAATTAATTTCACACAGAACCCCCCCCCCCCCCCACGAGAGTGAGTTTCCCAAAGACTTCTATAAAACATTCCACAAGTCAATTCTTTCAGCACCCCTCTCTCTCCCTCGCACCGTAACTTCGTGCAAAGTGGCTGAGAAAGAGCACCCGATACTTTGCGAAAATATTCCAAAGTCCTCGTTGTGAACGTCGCATTAGCCTTGCTTACGGCGCTCAAGCAGGCAAGGAGAAACACGAAATGAATATTCAGAAGTTATTAGTCTGTAGTGAAATGTGACGGGGCTCACCCTTCTCGAATAGCGGCCCCCCTCCTATCGCCCCTCGTAGTATAGATTTTGCGATACATCCCGGTGAAACATTCGCGAGCGAGTGAACGAGACTGCGAGTATTCGAAGAAGAGATGGGATTTCGGAGATTCAGGATGTTCCGAGTGTGGAGGCTGCGTGTGGTAAAGATGACTGAAAAGGGGTTATGTGTACACGGCTACGAACGGTACGGTTATATTACGTATATATAAATATAAAGTCCAAAAGATATAACGCAGGATAGAGGTGGACCATGTAAAAGACTTTTATGCACGTAAGGTAAGAAGCGCCATTGACTATTGCCTAGTAGTTCATAATTTGACTGACGCAACATCCTTACAGTAAAGCAACCAGTGCTGTTACCATCATGCCTGATAAACAAACCCCTTTTCGCCAAAGCATCACAGCGAAAACGTACTACCCATAGTGGCGCTACCCCTGCGGCATATAAAGACGTGATATACAGGAAGCACGATACCAAATCAACATTCCAGAAGAATACCAAAACCGTCTGGCCGAGCTTCTTTTCCCATTAACGAAATGTAATTCCCACAGTGGCGACAAAGCTCTCGCCCGGAATGGCCGATAAAACGAAAAGTATTCCTCGCTCCTTGAGCTTTTACTTTTTTTCAGCCGTTATACGTTTCTTTTCTTTTTTTTCCTTATCCGTCCTCTTCTAATGCCTGCCACTTCCTTCTGGACCAAGCGCGGTGCTGACTAAGACGCTGAGAAGTGATCTGCGATCAGAGAGAAGGAATAACTAAGGAGAAAGGACTATACGTCTTCCACGGACTACATACGGCGAGTCTGCTAGTCTAGTATCAGCCTGGTCGAGTTGTATCGAGACGGCTCGAGTTAGCCAGATAGAGATCCGCAGCAGGCGTGTAAATGGCTACGTGTTGGTCTCATCTTGGCGTGTCGTAGCAGCGATATTCAAATGGCATCAATTTCTGTGGAATTGCTCCCTATATCTGCTTCAAGTTAGACGACGGAATGGTTCTAGGCCAAAGAGGGTGGGCTGGTTAGGGGGTTGGTAAGGTGGTGGTGGCGAAGGGCAGAACCGTATTGGCAGATAGCTACAGCATCGTTTTACAACCCCTTATCTGGATAAGTTACTGGCATTCTATTCGAGAGTCTCGAATTCGCGACGAGAATGTTACGTTATGTTACAGGGGGTGTCATCGATTTCTATGGAAATCGGACTTGCTGCCTAATAGACCACGGAAACATCACTGGTATAGATCTGAGGCGTCGTTTTAATGGAAACCAAGTTACGTCCACGTTGTACTGACTTAACGTGAATATATCCACTTACACGGTGACACCTATTGTACGATATATATGTATATATAAATAATTATATGCTGTTTCATGGACTTTTTTTTTGCTTTCCCTTATTTTTGTAAACTTGATACCTGAGTCAGCGTTATTTTAATGGGAAGCTGACATTGGCTCTTTGATGTTATCTAAATTGTCTGACTCTATACGATTTCTTTCTGCTGTATACGACGTTACGCCTTTATATGGTTAATGGCGAAAAACAAAGTTCTCACTGTTTTCCGGGTATAATAACGACAAATAAATATGGGGATGCCAGGGAAGCTGTGAAGTATACGTATATATATATATATTTTTTTTCCTCAACCGATAAACCGACTCGTAAATAATGGACGATAAATAAGTGCGAGCCGTTATATCGAGTTACGTGAGAAAGCGTGCAACGGGGATCATCATAAATCCATAGTAATACAGGCCGCATCGAATTTTCCTAAAGTTAAATTCATGGGGGTAGAAGACTTGGCAAACTCCCATACGTAGGAGATCACGCACGCTCGATGCGTACAGCTTCCTCTGGTTATACATACGTATATCACGCGCGTACAGTGCGATCAACGTATAAAAAGATTCAATGGGTATATATTATAGTAAAAAAAAAAAAAAAAAAATGATAAACTTTTAAACTCAACAAAGGACGGTCGAACATCCTCAACTAGAGTAACATATGAGGGTTAACGTATTTCATAATATCGTTCTTGGATCAAATCGTTATCGAATAATAGTATGACGAAAGTTATGAAACAGCCGGTATACTCGGTGCTCGTTTTGACTATAGCTTATACTTATATTACGTATACAATACCTGGCGTATCGAAGCCGGCTGATCCTGGAAGGTTCTTCCCCCCTGGTACAGGGAGCCATACATCACACCTTCTTCTTTATTAAACTCATATTTTTCAGGAAGCTTCAGCTTCGCGCTGCTACGCCAGTCAAAAATCAGCCTATTACCGACACAGCCGCGTGCAAGAATAAGATGATGAGGTGGAGGAGGAGAAGGAGGAGAATGAAGACAAAAAGGAAAATTTTTCGTGCGTTCTGATACTTTACCCCGCGCGGTAAACGGACAAAATGAAAGACGAGGGAAGCATCTTAAATATGACGGTGGGCACGCGAGGCTGCTCGTAAATCGCCCTAAAGTACCGGGAAGTATCGCGGGCCATCCGACTTAAGTGCGTAAGTTCGACCGGAAGTCGCTACGGTCTCCCTTTCTATTTCCTGGTCATAATGAAGTCATGTAAAAATTTCACGAGTGTAACGCATGGTAAATTTTGTTTTTTTTTTTCTTTCTTTTTCCGTAACTTCTCGCGTTTGTACTTTTTATATTTTTTTACACGTACCAAAATCTAAAAGAAAAGTATACAGAGAGTAGTCGGATATAAAGCGTGAGGCCGAGTTTATTAGTCCGACAGTTGCGGGCCTCTCTTTTATTATCAAGCATGTGCATTATTAATGCGCTCAGTATAACCGTAAAATGCTGATGAAAAAGGAGACGCGCCGCTAGGAGAGAGAGAGAGAGAGAGAGAGAGAGAGAGAGCGAGCGGTTAGAGAGCAAAGGAGAAGAGAAAAAGTTGGCAGCCCTCGCGAGAGAGAGTATTTCGCGGATGAGTCAGAAATGAGAAAGAGAGAGACAGTGAGAGGAAGAGAGAATGTCGACTACGTCGGGTTTTCACAGCGGAAGTACGAGTGACTTATTCGACGTTAGCTGGTCAATATTAATGACTAATTAAAGCGTAATTAGCCGTGCGAATCGAAGTGCCCCTCGCAATGGCAGGGGAGTTGGTTTTCTTTTTTAAAGGAGAGTAACCAGGGGGAGATACAAACAGAGAAAAAAAACCAGAAAAATTAGACACAGCTTCTCTCTCTCTCTCTCTCCCTTCTTCCGAATCGATGCGAATGGCTAACGAAGTTCAGTTTTTCCCTTCTTCTCTCTCTTTCTCTCTTGGTACCCATCCGCGGGCAAGAGGCCTTGGCTCTTCGGTTAGAACGGATGCAATATCCTCCCACTGACATAACAAGGGTGAGAGACTTAAAAAAAAAAAAGGGAGAGCAAGGGCGGGACTAAGGGGGGGGGGGGAAGAGGGGTGGGTTCCACCCTTGAATATTTCATTGAAAGATCCTTATTTTTTTCACGTTGATTGTCATTCGAAGAGGTCCAGGAGACGAGAGCGCGGAGTTCACAGTGTAGGAACGAACGAACGAAGGATGATAAGGAGGTGGAGAAGTCAAATCAATTATTCATCCAAATTGGCCAGAAAAAAAGTCCTAATTATCCGGAGCAAATACAAGCTTAATACAGAGAAGTGTAGCCCGGTAGGTGGGCCAGAAGAACCGGAGGAACCAGCAGAGCAAGAATCAGTATCAGTACTACCAGTAATAGTAGCTACCAGAAGCGACCCCTCCTACCCCTCCACTCTCCCCCTACCCTTACCCTGAATAACCATTTGTATTTCCAATTAGCTTTGCTAATAAGAAGACGGAGGCATTGCCGTAGTTAAAAAAAATGTATAACCTCATCCAGCCACTGGGGAAATAAAGAAAAGCGCTGCTCGGTATGACAATACCGAGAGTCACTCGGTGGGGTTATACCTGGTGGACTACAATTAAAAATCCCCGTTCACCCTCGTTTAACCCCGACTCCTCCTTATGTTATATTAACGGAAATAGGGGATGGAATGTCGACCAGGATGAGAAAGGATCCTGGACTGGAAGATCATCTTGATAGAGTAATATTTTTTTCTTCTCTGTTTTTTTTTCTCCTTCATCCACCACTTCGATCAATTTCGTTCCACGTTCACGTGGAATTACACTGCTTGATTATTACCACCTGGATATACAGGATACAATTGGCCTCCGCGAATACAATTTAATGGAATGAATTCGCTCGACATAGCTGGGCCATGCCTGTTTATAGTCATCGTATGACATATTCTCCTCGAGGAATTCTCCTTCGTTCGGACACACATCGAATCCTGGAATCGATTGTCTTTGTTTATAAACTTGGAAAATTGTCATGTACGCCACTCCGACAGAGTCTCTGTATTTCGAGTATACTTGTCTTACAATGTCACTCTGATGGTCAGTGTGGCCCGAAGTGTCGTCACATACAGGTCGTTTCAGTGTGAAAGCTCGCAACGAGAAATTCTGTTGATCGTACGCGGTGCGCGAAACAAATAAAATCCCAAGTGTCGAGTTAAAGTTGCAGGATCGACATGAGAGTGAAAACCGTACCGCGGCAAAGAATTAATAAAATTGTCAGTGAACAAGATTCTGAAGGACATTCGGATAAGCCACGAGAATTCAAAAGCCACGTGGACAACCAAACAAATGCCGAGAGTCACGAAGAGTCATTGGGATTCCCCGAGGTCGTTAATTTTTCGCAAAATTACGCTTCTCGCGAATTAACAATCTTTTAATTGGATACATTATCATTGCGATTAATTAATTATTACAGGACGTGAAACGAGCCGCGTGCCAAAGTGCAGGTCATGCAGCAAGATCATCGCGCTACGAGCCCATCCCATTGACGGGTTTGCCTGTTAAGAAGGAGTCCTTATCAAATTCAAAGGAAGAGCTGGTGTACGTTAAACGCGATGAAGATATGGAAGTGATGGATTTGTCGAAAAAAACGGCAAAGTCCTCCGGTCATTTCGATGACAATGGCAACGACAAGCTGAAGGACACATTCTTGTACAAGATCATGACGGATCCGATGTTAGTGCAAAATATACGTAAGAATAAAATTTCAAAGCAGTACAGCTGTCCGTTTTGCAAGCAAGGATTTCGCCACGAGAATGATCTCAATGATCACATGGAAGTTCGCAAGGACAACACGAATCAAATAGTCTGTTGCGCCTGTGGTAAAACCTTCGCCCAGAAACGTTATCTGCGCTATCATCAGCGATGTCATTCGCACAGGCACAAGTTCACCTGCGAGATTTGCACACGCGAATATTCGCGACTGGACAACCTGACGCGTCACAATATCTTTCATACTAATCCGAATAAGTTCTCTTGCGCCTTCTGCGAGAGGACCTTCGCCAGGAAGGACTTGCTGAACAAGCATCAGCGCTGCCACGAGAACAAGCATCGCTTCCACTGTGACGTCTGTCAAAAGTACTTCAAGGGGCCGCTCTCTTTGGAAAATCATAGGAAGCTTGTTCATCCGAACGCTTAGTGAGGAAGGTAGGGACGCCGGGCGTCGCGACGATTTGCGAGAGATACAATATTATTATAGAGAAATTCTCTGGCCACTAGACGCGACCAACATAGAGAGCGAAGATTGAAACGAAGGGTGAAAACGAGGAACGGCGAGAGAGGAGAAAAAATCTATATACCCCTTCGGTCATTAAAAGTGTTACCCTTGTTTTTATATTTTTTTTGGAAAATAAAAAAAAAAAAATTTTCCTAAAAGTCATGGAGATGCGAGTTGACTATAACTGTGTAGTATATGCGTTGATATAATAAAGATCGGAGGCTAAGAAAGTATAGCGTTAAGCTCTGTGTATATATATATATATATATATATATATATGTAGTAGAAGAGTAAAGAGCAGTTGGTTTAAGAGAAATAAAGAGCTTTTGGAAAAGCATAGAGAATCGACTTCAATCCGGAGTAGTCTTCTGTATTAAAAAAAAAAAAAAAAAAACGAAAGAAATAAAATAAAAAGCAAAGCTACGGACCAACGGCGCCGAAGTGGTGCACGAGCTTTCGCGAAACCCGCAAGTCCCATTCTCAAGTCCGCCAAGTAAAGGCGATTAAGTCGAGCGTTAAAATATCCTTCTTAATTCGCTGGTTAAAGGTACGTTGGAAATGCTCTTTGTTTTCCCAAGGTTTTTCCCGCGCACCGTTATTCCTCCTCTACAAATTCATTTTCCTCCCTCGGTCCGCACGATTCTCTACGGTGGTTCAGGTATTCCTTGCTCCACCCCCACTGCACCCTTCGAGCACAAAATTCTAATTATGTATTGCGCGGCATAAAAGACTTACGTAATCACCCCATCAAGAGCACAAGTAAACTTTGACTTCTCAAATTGTCACCCTTGATCTTTGATTCAGAAAAAAAAAAAAAAAATTTCTTTTCCAAAAATATCTCGCCACGTAAGGGATGAAAACAGGTATTTTAGACGGTCGGCTCCACTCTATCGCCTACACGGTAGATACATTGCAATTTCCTGTGTAACCCGCGTCTCCCACGTTCCAACCCTTTGATCCACTTACCCCCGTCCAGCGTATCACGTATGCGGACTTGACCAAAAGTGTAACAAAGTTTCGAGGAACGACGGGCACAGAGGGTTGGCAGAGATTCTGTGGTCTCTTTGCCGAGCGTCGAACCCAGTTCTTGCAACGTAACCATCCACTCTTCCTGCACCCTTTAACCCACCCCTAGCACCACCCTGTATCATATACATATACGCGTATATATTATCGAGCCATCCTGCTTCTACTGAACCACCCCCCCCCCCTCCCTCCACCCTTATCCGTATATCCTAAAGAGGATTTTGTACGACCAGTGTCGACTCTTGCACCCTTTTAAAAAATCACCAACCACTTGAGCATTCCAACCCCCAATGCTGGTCAATGCCTATTTACCTACATACATACGTTGATCAGAGTAAGAAAACTCATGTGAATATATGAATGTCGATTGGATTTCTTGGAGAGAAAAAAAAAAAAATCATCCAGACCAGAGTAATGGGGTTGATATACCTGGAACAAGTTCAAGGGATGGTTGTTTCAGGGTTCCTCTATTCTAGGGGTACTCTGGTGGTTTTTCGTTCGACGGAGTAAAGTAAGCATGAAAATAAACGTTATGACTCCGGTCGAGATGAGAGCAAGTATATAGGTATCATATGTGGTACATATCTATAGACATTCCTACGCTCTACAGAGAGGCTGGAAAACGAGTATCAAAGTGCCGGATGAAAACTGAGAAAAACCCGCAGGTACCAACACACTAGTAAGTATTTTCACGTATGAGCATATATGCGAATGAGCGAACCAGGTAGGGCGGGGAGGGAGGGGGATGAATTCTGACGATGATGTCGAGCATATGCGAGTACGGTGGTTGCCCGTGATATACGCAGAAAGCAGGTGGACCGCACGGAGAAGTCTCCGCGAAAAGCATCCGTTTGAAAAGTATTATTAATGACATTGTACACGTTCAAGCAAACATACAGCAGATGCTTATAAAAATTTTTGAGATGATTGTACAAACGGAATACGTTGGTCATAATTTAAGTATTCGTGTCTTTTTCATCAGCCCAGGGTAAACTACCTGACATTTATAATTGACAGTCATCTCGCGATGACCTAAGGGATACTTGTTTAGCGGCTTTAATCTCGTATCAAGATACACATTTTTTTTTTTTTTCGGCAAAAGCACGAAATTCTTGTTTGGACGTTAAATACTTGACGGGGGGATAAGTAATGGGGAGAAACGCGATGGAGGGGTAGTTTGTTAAAATACGAGTAAAAGTATGAAAAAAATGTGAGCGCCATCAGCGACCTTAGCTGACTGCATGTTTTTTTTTTTTTTTTCTTTTTTGTTAATTCTCTTCACTCCCGTTACACATCTCGGTACATGCGCAGCATCCGGCATCCACGAGCCACGTAATTTTTCATATCGCGAATCGATATTTCTTTATTGGCAATTTCACAAGAATGTATCTCGGGAGAGTGGAAAAAAAAAATTCTGATTAACCCAGCGTTACCCTTCGCGTTTTCTAAGACTCGGCGACGAGCAGCATCTCGAGAATGAGACGGGGAAGACCTGGATGCGCTCGACGTCGATTAACCGTGATGATAATTTATATATCGTGCTATGTCGGGGATTTTAATAAATTCCTGATGCCCGCGTGAGGGTCGGGCGAATGCGAATGGGCTGCTTGGACCAAACAATGGATGTAGGAAGGATCCCTACGTGGCGACTAACGAAGAAATTAATACGCCTGTGATCAGGAACCACGTTCTGCGATGACCGCGTACACGGGATATGGCCGGCTGGTTTATTATAAGCGCGATGAGGATGTATAGCCGGTGGTTATCATACGTGTTATCGTGTGCGTGTGTGTATATATATATATATATATATACATGAACAGGGATGGTTATCCTTTGAGTTTTGCTTGCTTAGATTAATATTATATCAATGCCGTATCAAAGGGACCGAGCTTTCTCACCCTTGTTCGAATCACCCTTGGTATATTCCACACCCACCCCCGAACCCAGGCGAGCGCGAGTCCGTCGTGAATAATTAGAGAAGAAGGTTAGGCGCGGGCCTTTGAGAAACGAATTTTGTCAAAATAGTTTCGAAGAAACGTCCGAGGCCGATCCTCGAGGGAAACTGAGATCGATTGATACGCGTGCGCCGGTGATCTCGCAGATCGGTTACAGATAACCGAGGGTAATAACGAAACTGGTATAGTAATAACGATTCCTGACGTTATAATAATTCGGCCGTGGGAATGCAATTTCCCTTGTGATTGGCATCTCCTTTGAACTTGCAGGCAACAAAGATACGAATTAAAACTTGAGAAACTCTCGAGTAAACAAGGCGCTCGGCCAATAATCGCTGATAATTTATTAAGGGTGGAGGGGGGAAATACGCCGAGATCCAACCCTCCCCCGTGGCCTCTGCGTTATTTAAGAAAATAAATATTTGATATACCAAACAAAGGCCCACCAGCATCGCCATCGTCTCTGTATACAGTACACCGACGGCAGTCGGTACCATCAGCATAGCCATCGACCACCCCCCTCCGACCCTTAAGGCGAAAGACGCGGCTACGCTAAAAACTCCCCGTATTTCGCCAAGGGGTGCAAAAGGGGATATATCTATACCAACCGGGTGAAAAGGCCGCTATGTTTATAAGGCAAGGTAAGAAGATACAGGAGAAGAGAAAAAAGAAAGGAACAAGAAAAAGTGGGAGGCACGGTGCGGATCCGGTGGTAAGGCGAAAGACTCATTGGCCGTGAAATATGGGATAAAAGGTTCGATAATTGATTACACAGATTTTTTATGCCGCAAGAAACGTTAATTTTCAGCGTCGCTCGAACCCCTCGTTTTTACGCTCACGCTCGAGATACCCAACGACGATGAAATCGAGACTCCGTCCTACCGCGAGAGGGACTCTGGGAAAATGAGGATCCTTCAGTCTCCTTCAGGATCCTTTCGAGCGAGCCAATCGTTCCCTCCTTTACACCCGATTCTCCCTGCCCCGCTTTCCGTTTCCCAACTCATTCCACGTCTTTGCGTTACTTCATCACTCGCAGCCTCCTGTCATTTCTCAGATAGCAACAACGCATCCATATAAATCGCACAGTAATCGTCAATGATACCGAATGATGATCGCTAACGATACGTTGGCCGATAAAACGACGAAGGCGCATGTGCACGTGTATTATTATACGTGACGGATGCACATAGCATAGAAAGATCCAAGAGAAAGTTCGTCAATTGGAACTGATTGGAAAACCAATAAAAAGGATATCTGACGTGTACGAGAGTGTAGGGATGTTTTTCTCTCTCTCTCCCTCTCTCATCCCCCAGCACGCGAAGGGGGTGTGTAGCAACGAATATTTTCTGTGTGAAGAAACACGGGTTCTAATATTAATTTTTATCGAGGCTCGCCGCCGTATAGCAGGGGAGAACAGAGAGCCGTTATCGTGTTCGGGATTCGCTACGGGGGTAGTCGAAGCCAGAGGGGAGAAAGTAACATATTGATTAAAATATGACCGGGGCGAAGAACGCTTTGTTTGTTAGAAATCATTGACGCGCTAATTTGAAAATATTGAAGCCGACGCCAGTATACGGTGTTCGGAAGAAGGGAGGGGGGGGTGGGTGGGAAGGGGGGTGAGAAGCGTCGTGGTACGAGGATCGACATAGCCGTCCGCCTAGGGGTTGATTTCACTCGGCACCACGACTTACACCTACCCACCCCTCCCCCCTACCAGTGCCTTTCATTAAATATACGATACGACCCGATAGACTGACTCTGTTCTATACTAATTAATCCTCGACGCGTGCAACCCCAACCCCCTTTGAACTTTTTCGACGTCATCGAGCCCCTTCGACCATTGCTCGGTGTCGATGTTACGTATAAACGTACCTAAAAAATATAACAAATTTTCGTTCCCTTCTAACCAACCCTTAATCGTAGCACCGAACTTACTCGGGTCTTTGCTAATTAACGTTATCGGTATCACGTGACTGGTTTTGACTTAACGAAAAAAAAAAAAAAAAAGAAAGAAAAAACCATCAATTGTTCCTAGAAACAATTTAAGATGACGAAGCACCGAGTGCGCGTTAATCGTGTCAATAAAAATATTCCTCACAATCTTCCAATCGTCGTCCTCGTTAAAGTCACGTCGACTTACGATAAAACCGTCGAGTGGATATCGCCTAAGCGACTGAGCGAGAACGAGCCAGCGAATTGTAAGGAACGAGAACGAAACTGATTCGATCATCCTGACGTTACTCTATAAATAGATATACCGATGATGGAAGGCTTTAAACGAGATGATATGGCCTCTGATCGACCCAATCAATGCATCCACTAAATCATCGTCTAAACTGACGGCCGCAACACGCGTTTAACGCGGTGAGGATGGTGGGCGACCGGAAGAGTCCACTCATCCAGTGATTGCCGATGCATGCCGTCTTTATGAGGCTGCCATTACACTACACTCGGCACATACGTGATACGAATTACTCGCTGGTGATTCGCTTCGTTTCGTTAATCGCAATCTGCGAGGAAAACAGAAGTTGACGATACAACGGTACAATGGTATATCCACATGGAAGAAGTGACGACGACAGAGCGAACAAAGTGCCGATTTTACAGTAGCAATGTGAACGCACCTTGCTTGAACGATCCAAGCTAAGCGTCGGAGATCGGTTTGGGTAAAATTGAATGATCGGAGTTCGCTACTAAAGGTTAGAACGTGGAAAACGAAGGAGAACGAAGAGAGAAGAGACCTGCCTTAATGCCCAGCGTCCGGCAATCAGGTATTGACTTTTCCATTAGCCAGGAAAGTTGTGGTCACCGTAACGGGAAAATTGGTCGTAGGGTAAAGGTCGAAGATGGGAGCGAAGGGGAGAGAAGGAGGTCACTATCTTTCCAGCTCCCTCTCTCCGCGTCGTTTCCCTCTTTTACTCTCTTTTGGTTATTCTCCCGGCCCTTTTAGGTTCCTGCTCATACCGCTCGAGGGTTGGTACAGTGGCATCCGGTGTGCGTATTACCTATGTGTATCTATGAGCAAGGGAAGGACACGTGGGCTGGGATAGGACCGAGAGGGGCTGACATTAATTCTCATAACATTTTACGAGGCGGTATCTGACCTGTGTCAAATACTCTCGTACCCACCTAGCCCTACGGTTTAGGACTCATAACTCCCAATCATCCTAAGACATGCAGTCGCGAGCAATTGCTAACGCCAGTGGATACCTATATACGTGGGTATCAGTGAATATCCCTAACATTGCTAACAATGTCATTGCTCGTAGTAACTTTAGTATCTATGACATCCGGTTATATCCCTATGGAGAATTTCATCCGACTGGACCAGGACATACCGACGGTATCCGTTATGGCGCTGAGTCTTGAAGATATTTGTATGCGTTGGATTAGAGCCGAAGTGGATGATAATGAAAAAGTGTCTCGTTCGGAGATGCTGTGCGAGACTTTTGGTCCAGGATGGAGCGACGAATTCATAGATACAGAGGATGGACGGGGACGAAGGTCGAGGAAGAGAGAAAGGGAGGAGAGTAAAAGCGTATAGAGAGGCAGTCGTTAAACGTTACGAGAAAAATCGCGGGACACGTTCGCTGTTCAATTTCGCGAGGGCGTCCCGCTTAAAAATGCTGAGTTCTTTTTGATCTCGCTAAAGAATTCATTAAGTTTGCGGGCGCGCGGTTAGGTATTAATACGGGACCGAGAAAATACCGGGCGCGCTTTATGCTTCCACGAGCTTTGAGGGCCGGGGGCGAAGGGCGAGTCGGGTGAATGTATATATATATATATATATATATATATATATATATATATATATATATACATTCTCTTGCTCTCCTCGCTCGCATCTCTCGCAACCCTTAACTATCGATGATTTTTTAATATCGCTTGGAAAAAAAAAGGGAGTGGCGAACTTGCCTACCCTGACCTTAGGGGATGATTTAATTTGCCAGTAAAAAGTCGTCGGCTAAGACTGAAGAGAGAAGCGAAACCAGCCTTAACAAGGGAAAACGTGTTGCTTAACCTAAGACTTGCGGTTAGCCCTTAGTGACTCGTGATACTAAGGGTAGGCTGGTATAACCAGAGTAAAGATTGGCTGGACGATGGACGATCGGATAGTAAAGCTATAGGGGTTGTTTCCCTGTCGGCGAAGTGCATTTGGCCATCAAATAACATCGGCAGCGCCTATAACCGGCTTATACACCCGGACATAAAGTCGACTTGCCGCTCAGCACCGAGACTTCCTACCCTCGAGGTAGGAACCACCCCCCCCCCCCCCACATCCCCACACACGTGAAACACACTAACTCGTCATCAGCGGACGCCTAACCACCCTCCTACTACCCTTACGGTATCAGGAGTTGCGGCTCTTAGGGGGCTTAGGTCGCGATATCAGTTGATTGGGTCTCGCAAGTGTCTCTACGAGCCAGTATTCCCCGTGAGTCTTTGCCCAGTAGCAACCCTTAACGGCTACCCCTTCGAACCCCGACCTTCTATCATATTCTCTCTTAATACCCATCGTCGCTATACTGAAAACTACCCCTGTGCTAGGAAGCACACCGTATATACCCACCTGACACTTTCCAACGGGCAGCTACATATGATTTTCCGAAGGGGGATGATTTCTAATTAAACTTCATCCACCCTCGGCACCTTATATATATTTTATCACTAACCTCCTACAGGACACCAACTCCTATTCCATACCCAAGATTAAGAAGGCGCTACCAGATTCCTGCACTCGGACACTACTTCCTATATCTATATCCAGAGAATACCAATAACTTGCCAATATCGGCAACTCTGGCGCACTGAGCGCAATATAAACGTTTATGACCCAATGTGTATCTTTCCACACTGCTCATCCACCGTTAATACCTTAGGGGTTCTCAAATAATCCAGCTACAAAGTCCTGTATCGACACGCGTCAATCTAATCGTATCGATTAAAACCATCACTTAAAAATGGTAAAACAGTAGCATCCATAGACACCCGTACTAAGCTTCCGTGTAGTAATATTGAAATTTAAGTGAAAATCTACCCCTAACATTTCGAGAACCTTTTCCAATTAACAATGAGAGCTGCTGCGTCCTGGGACATCTATAAGACATGAAATGAAAGAAGGGTGGGCATCGGTAGCCAATGTCGTTGCAACGTGGAGCAACGTCCTTCCCTCTGAACGACACAGGGTTTCACCCTTGGTCTGTCCTACGAGCGAGTATCAATGTGCGAAGCCAGGCTGGCCTGTAGACGTGCGTCAGGGACACTTAATGTTTCTCTATCTATAGCGGACAGGACAGGACAGCGGGGATATTGTTATATACGACATTGGCGGAGGACCAGGGTGGAGAAGAGAGCTGGTGAGACTGTGTGTGTGTGTATATGAGCGAGAGAGAGAGAGAGAGAGAACAAGTGGGGAAAGGGAGAAAATACACGAGTGCCAGAGCAGGAGTTCCAAGAGATATCGTCGACCACCAATTACTGGCGACCAAGACTTATTGAAAAGATCCCCATGGGCGAAGCCTCGTAGAACCACGTTTCATATAGCTAATGAACACCGATTACCCTTCTCGGATGGGTACAGTAAGCGTCGAGTATTTCTTGTAATTCGTAATAGTGACAAGAAATTGATTTTCAGTGAGAAAATTCAAACTTTACGTACTCGATTAAAACATACAGAAAATAATATGGGAAGTGACTGTACCCCGCGAAGAGAATTTGACAGGGCGTATAGTGCAGAGTATACGGGAAACTGACAGTGGTACGAAATCAAAGGCCACACGTGATAAATTAGATTGTGTTAGCTTATGGAGAAAGTATATACTTTGACGGCAGATTCGATATTTCTGAATAAGACCCTTAGACGCTGAGAATCACCCCACTGTATTGGGAAGTAAACGCCATAATTCGCTAACACCCTCAACCCCTGATATAAGGGAGTATTAGTTTTGATGCTGCGCCTTCGTAGCACGTAGGCTGCTGTCTGGCTCGTAGCTCACCTTACTTACTAGCACATAGCTCGTAGCTTCCAGCACTCGTACCTCGTGAGCTGGTATAGCTCGCTGCTTGCAGCTAGAGCGAGAGTCGGTCCTCTTTACCAATTTTCCTCCTCAAAGCTCCATCGTCTTTGATCAGCTCTTGCAACGCCCCTATAATGTCTCCAACCCCCGAACGACGCCCAACCGTCCCCGTACAACCTTTCGTGTTTCTTGCTCATTGCCGTTCGCTGCATCGCTATACTTACTCCTCGTCGTATTCCTCCGCTAACCGATCCTGTGCTAATATTTTATCTCACTTAAGATGAATCCAAAAGATAATCAGTGTTAATTAATTATCTATATCTGATCCTTGAACCAGTCCTCGAGTACTTTTCATGTATCCGTCGCCATGGCTGCGGATGACTGACTGATGATCGGAGGGGTTGAAGTGGGTTAAAATGGAGAAATTAGAAATGGCTCTCGCGAGTCAGACAGTTTCTCGTTAAAGTAATCCGCTTGAGTTTTCGTGAAATATCGAAACAGATAGACGCCACGAGTAATCTCGGAGTCGACGATTGCCAATCTCGTCAAGTCATGGAAATAATATGACGTCGTCGACATCGACGTCCCGACTCCCAATCCACGCCTCGATCAGTCGCGAGTTTACGCCAATGAGAGGGATGGCATTAATTATTCCCTTTAGATTACGCGCGGTACGATCTGGCAGTCTACGTTCGCTGTCGCCATTAATTTACATGCTGGAACCATCCAGAGTACTCTGTCTCAGTAATACCAACCCCTCTGGATATTTACCGCTCATCGTCTTCCTTATCGTTGGTAATGCTTCTTTTTTTTTTTTTATCATTATCATATTTATAAATATCATCGTACGTCGTCCTACGTTACCGGCACAGCATCCATCCCCCTCGCAGTTACCAACGGTACCAATCCCCTCAATTTGCTCAGATCCTAGCTGATGAAAGGACCCTTCTAATTGAGAATACTGATGCCAGCGCGAAAGAGTATTTTGGATCAATTCCACGTCGTACCATATCATCCCTTGACTTCCTTCAGACTCCCTCAAGCATCATCCCCCTAACTCGACGCGTCCCTCCCCGCCAACCAGAGCGGTTCCCCAGGTTCTCCGCGTTTCCACCTATACACGAGATCCTCGCGGATGATAGGACCAGCAGGACTCCGTCAAAGGAACCTCATTTATGAGACTTTCAGCAAACAAATGGATAAATCTAATATCACTCGTCCTATCGTCAAGAAAATTCCCCATCCTTGAAAAGCTACACTGGGGTATCCATAGTAAATCCAAGTCGAGTCCATTGCCCGTAAGGTCACTCGATTTCATCCCGTCTGACGTAGCCAAGGTGGTAACACTGACTCGCCATGAAAATTCGATATAAAAATCATACAGTGAAACTCCGCTTGAATTTCAACCCAGTACCCACGACTACACGTGACCATGCGATTACACGTTAATTAACACCTAAAAACGTATCGGCATCGACATAGGGCAAAGTCATCGCGAAAGGACAGTTGGTCCAATTGAGAACAATCTCATTGGCTCCAGACTCAGAATGAATTTCTCGACTGAATTTCACAGTTAACAGTGTTCCAAGGGTACGTGAGCCGTGTCTATCGTAGAAATCGACAGTAGTCCAGAGATCAGTCAATTTGTACCGAGTCACTGAGAATCACGCGGTAGTTACATATGTACGTACATACGCGGCATTATTCCCACGTCCGTGCATGATCGATATACACGCGCGTTTCCCCTCTAGGAAGAAATGGCGATTTCCGTTCGGCTGCCATCGATCGTATATGCCTTGAGTGCCACCCGATTAAAAAGCATGAATTAGCCAAGCCAGTCACGCTAGCAGCATCTGTTGTACCGACCAGTAATACGACGCGCCGCGATCCTCCGTGTATATCGTGTTAGTGCATCTTGCATATATCTCTATACGTTAACGCGCCTACATAACGTGGCTGCGTAAAGGCAACGTGTGCATACGTGGGTCGCGGGCGGAGATACGTGCTACGACCTATCTTAAGCCGGGATCAGTCTGGGCCGGTTCTCCGTTAGTGGCATTTATAACTCATCATTATTATTTGAGTTGATTTGAAACACGCGCGTCACCCTCCTCCTCGCTCCCGCTTCATTCCATCCTCATTCACTCGCCACTCTCTCTTCCGTTTCTGTCTCTCTCGCTGATTCACGTATACACTCAGCATCCTACTCCTTCCTTCCTTAGGCAGCATTGAACCCTGAGGCAGCTGCTGGTAGCTAGTATTTTTCTGTCGACTCATCGGGTATATCGGGTACGATTGTATGACGCGTTACAGTGGACACCGATACCGATAAGAGATCTTATAGGTCCTACCTACATCCATAGAGACGATACTAAAAGTTAACTAGGGCGGATGGGAGAGTGCGGGAAATTTGTCACTATTAAATAAATAAGCCTATAAACAGCGGAGACGTCGATCCTCGCGCAAAGGACGTTAACGCCCGATACCTCGGACGGCTGTTATTTTTCATACGAGGGACCCGCCTTACGATCACCGCAGGAAGTAGACTTCTCTCTTACAGAGTAGCCGAGTATATGGATCGTAGTGCGAGAGAGAGAGAGAGAGAGAGATGAGATGGGAACTTGGAGCTTTTTATGGTCTATAAGTTTACCTTATACGCGCGACCCCGGTAGATCAGCCCTGATACGTCTATTATGACGTAAATGCTTAACGACCCGAGCACCGATAATGTCTTTTCCCACTGGAACAAGATTTTCCGCAGAATCCGTACACTTGATGATTCTTCTATCTCGCAGCATCCAGCCATCACGCAAGCACAGTTCTAATAGCCAGTGACTATCAGCCCGTCGCTACGTTCCTTCTCGATTTCACTCGCGAGCCGCGTACTATCAATTTACATAGTGGCAGGCTCGCGTCTGTCTGTCCGCAGATGCATTCG
Source organism: Syrista parreyssii (assembly GCA_030142615.1). Taxonomy (NCBI): domain Eukaryota; kingdom Metazoa; phylum Arthropoda; class Insecta; order Hymenoptera; family Cephidae; genus Syrista; species Syrista parreyssii. The sequence goes on from JARQTG010000345.1 coordinate 1,611,479, forward strand.
GCGAGGGTGGACCACCGCCAGTGGTCCAGATCTTTGAGTCGGAGCGGCTTCGCTCTTGCGAGAGAAGCCGCGCGTGCGATGAGCCGATACGAAGGAGAGCGGCTAAGACGTAAAGGAAAATTGCTAAAGTGGCGGTATGGGTTCGGGTCGGTGGGAGGGCAGGCGATGGTTGGGTTAAGGGTGAGATGAGGGGTGAGGGAGGGTGGTCCGTCGATACAAGGAGTCGATTGTGGACTGAAAGGCACCGCCAGCCTCTGCACGCCACCACGCTTCAGAAGCACAGTGGCTGTCTGTGCCCAATAGATTCTGATGCTGAGATACCGAACATCGCGCGCCCCATCTCGAATGGCGGCAGGGCTATTAGCTCTAGCTTTGATTGGCTCCGTTTAATGGGCCAAGCGACACGCATATAAATTGCTGCTTGCTTTGAAGATATTTTGAGCAACCGAGGAGTAACGCCGCTACTCGATTTCTGTTCGCTATTATACTGCGACGCTCCTTGGCAATTATACTTCGGCTTCGTGAATCGGTTCGGAATTCTCTACTAGGTGGTCACCGACTAGGATGACTAGAGAGAAATTGCTCAGAGGATCTTTGATGCTAGTGAGGAATTTTCGTGCTTTTCGTGTCTTTTATTACCTGTACTTTCATACGACCTAATAACCACACAGAAATTGGTTATGTGATCCGAATGCCGTGAAGCTTGGCGCTGCTTGTGAAAGACATTGAAACAGGTGAGTGTATCGATTTTTATTTGACGGAACGTCGTAACCTCCGTTTCGCGAGGTGATCGGCGAGTGTGGCATAGGCGGTAAATTCTTGAGAGAATTAAAAAAATCTTCCTCGTCGATAGAAACTTGCGTCGACGAGTGCAGTGATTTATTTTTTGGTCAATTGTCGTTTGCTGTTTAATTCATTGTTTGGTCGTTTCATCGTCTCGTTAATTATGGAAATCCGTTTACGCTCGGACGGATCATCAATGGGAAAACTGACAGAGAGAAGTGTGGCTGGTCAATCGATTTCTAAGGAATCCGAAGACAAGATGCATGATGATAACAGATCGGAGTCTCTACAGGGTGATTCGTATGTAAACTGTAATCATACAGTCAAGGTATATTTAAGATTAAAGCCTGAATTCGGCAATAGCGAAAATTCAAATATCTACACGATAACGAACTCCACGACGCTCCTAGCTAAATTTTCGACTGCAGAAGGTACAGGCGGCTCTCAAAAGCGAGTTAAAACCATTGAAAATCCTACAAGACGTTTCACGTTCGCCAAGATCTTCGGCCCTGAGTGCTCGCAGGCGCAGCTGTTCGATCAGGCTGTTAAGCAGCAAATGGTAGACTTCCTGACAGGTCAAAGTTCAACGATTATGAATTACGGCACAACCAATGCTGGAAAGTCGTATACCATGCTAGGAACTCTCGCGTCACCCGGTATAATACCACGTGGTATAAAGTTGACGTTCTCTACGCTCAATTGCACTTTATTCCCTTGGTACAAGCCGAGTATGTTGAACGGTGCGATTGGATTGGTCGAATCGGAACGAATTCATGAGACGGAATTAAGAAGAAAATTTATTGCTGATGCGATCGACAAGACACCGTGGATCACGGCTTTTGAAAATTTTCAAACTTCCGGTATAGAGGGAAAGGAAGTTCTCGAGGATGCTTTGTACTCTGTCTGGTTATCCTTCGGTGAGATTTATAACGAAACTGTATACGATCTTTTGGCCGATAACGAAAGCAAACACGTGCCGCTTACTATGGTGACGGATAAGCATGGTTCTACCTTTATCAAAGGACTTAGAACGTTATCAGCCACTACCGACATAGAGGCTTATAAGATTTTTATGATTGGCCAATCAAGATTGAAGGTAGCTTCGACTCTAACGAATCCCAAGAGCTCGCGATCTCAGGCGATTTTTACGATAACGTTATTGAAGTACTTTAAGGATTTTGCACCCGAGGAAGTCGAGATCAGCTCGATGAATTTTTGCGATCTACCAGGATCCGGTCAATCCAGAAGAACGTTGAATATCGGCAAGAGACTCAAGGAGGCACAAAATATTAACAGCAGTCTCCTGGTCCTCGGCAGATGCTTAAAGGCTGTTCTCAATAGTCAAATGTCTAGGGAGAATGGCGAAATTTGCGCACCGTTTCGCGAATCCAAATTTACGAGATTGTTCCAGAAAGCGCTTTCTGGAAAGGAATTTATAACGTTCATTGTCAATTTGAATCCCAGGTCTGATCATCATGCCGAGAATCAGAGTGTCTTGAGTTTTTGCAATATCGCCAAAAAAGTAGCAATCATCGCCAGCATTGATCCGAGAAAGTCAACAGTTTCGGAAATAAATTTGCCAACTTCTCGTACGACGATCAGCAAAGTGGCTAAGGCGGCTGACGAGATGACCGAAAATTTTTGTACCACGGAACGAATCGACTATGCAGAATTGAGAGCAGAAAACGAAATGCTCAGAAAGGAGATTGTGGATTTGAAGAATTCAATGTTTGGTCGCGAGCTCGAGGTACGGCAGGAAATGGTACAGTCCTGTACGGAAGTGATGAGAGAACTGGAGACCGGATGGAGGAGTCACGGCAAGGTGGTCGAGAAACATCAAGAAGATTTGCTCAAGTGGTCGGTCGATCAAGTTGAGGATTTTTACAAGGAACGTATTTCGAATGTCAATCAAAGAAAACGTAGACGCACCGAGAATAGTCAGGATAGCGAAGTGGATAAAGCAACGATAGAGGATTTGGAGATAGAGAATGGTCGGTTGATTTCCAAAATTCTCGAACACAAGGAAACCATAGGGAAGTTAACGAAGGAAAGTGCAAAAGTGAGAACGGAAAAAAATCAAAGCGATTACGAAAACGGTTTACTGAGAAAGGAATTTAAAGATTTGAAAAAATTCCTAGAATCGTTAAAGGACGAAAGTCGTGACAGTGAAAATTTGACATGCTTGACAGATCGATTGAAATATTTGATAAGGACTAAGGATGATAAAATCAGGACTTTGAAACAGTCCCTTGATAAATCCAAGGATGAGTACGTAAGGATCAGAGCGGAAGTTACGAAAGCGCAGTTAAACGCTCAAAGAAAACAGCTGATCGATTCAGAGACAGAGACAGAGGAGTTTCGAGATAAATTTAATAAATCCGAATCGCAGGTATCGATTCTATCAAAGAGAGTGGAGAAATTTGAAAAACCCGACTATGTATTGTCGGCATATATAAATGCAAAAGGCGATGACTCGCTTCTAGAATGTGACCTGAATCGATCGGAGAGTAAATTGTTACTCAAGGATACGAGAAGCGATGATAACAGTAAGAACGATTCTGGAATAATAGTGAATCGCGAAAGCGAAAGTCAAAGATCTACGTGCACGACAAACAGTATAAAGTTAGAGACCGATGACAAAGGTAATCAGACAATTGAATTGGACCAAGTGGCAAACAAGGAAATTCTGAGGGAACTGAAGTCGTTGCAGTTCAAGCATGAGAAACTGAAGGCTCAACGTATACAGGAGATAGAAGAAGCGCGTGAGCTCGGCGAGGAACTGGAATTTTTCAAAAAGGCTGCTCGTGAAAGGAACGCGGATACGTTTATGGCCCAGGCGAAGGAGTACGAGCTGAAGTACAGAGAAGCGTCGAAGGATCTGGCAGCTCGTTCTCAGGAGTACGAGAACGTGATCAGGGACTTACGTGATAAACTGGAGATCAGCCAGGAAAGTGAAAATCGTACATCGCGATGCCTGGAGGAATATCTCGAGAAGTCAGACTCCCTGGAGAGTCAGTTATCAGTGGCATACGGGCAACTCGAAAGAGCCTCTGTCAAGTGTCTCACGCAGCACGTGCCCAAAATTGATAAGCTGGAGAAGGAGTGTTTGACAAAGAGCCAAAAAATCGCTGAGCTAGAGGAAATAATCGTGGAGCTGGAAAAGGACCACGTGAAGCTCGTGGAAATTAACGAGAGATTGAGAGACTTGGATGAACTTTTCGAAAGGTCCAACAGAGACAAGATGAAAAGTCCGGAGGAGATCGAACGGAGAAAGGAGTTTCAATCATTAATCGAGGAGAAGCTGGAGAAATTCAAGGTGGGGATGGACGAGAGGGAAAAAGAAATTTCGTCGCTTCAAGCGAAGCTGCAATTCATTGTTAAGGTGAACGTAGAGAATAGTGAACTGTCCAGTGATCTTGGTAGGAGGCTAACAGAATCAACAATGAAATTCCGTACTGTCAAGCAGGAACTGATCAGATCGGAAGATGATCGAAGGAAGATCGAACGAGATTCCCGACAAGAGATTGCTAAACTCAGAGCGCACTTAATGGCGCTAGAAAAGAATGCAGCCTTCCTCAATGCAATTCATCGAGAGGATGAATGCAGGAGGGACGAAGTGGACCGACTGAAGATTCTGCTTCAGCAGAAGGAACGCGCGATGAGTATGCTGAAGAAGCACAGAGACAAGACCACGAGAAGATACGAATCCCTGATTCGACATCTGCAAGGGAACGTAGCGAGGAGCAAACAGGAATCGATGAGAGCGAGAAAAGTGCAACAGAGGAAATGGCCGTTTTACAAAAAATTTCAATTTTCCGAGGCAAAATACATCGAGGAGGATTCGAGCGTTCGCAGTTCCACCAGTCTGCAAACAATCGATACGTCGCCACCAAGGGGATGGAGAAAGTCTAATAGAAAGAGAGAAAGTTTCCTAGAAAACAGTAAAGCCCAAGAAGTATGTTACACTTGATTTGGAAAAATTCAATTTTTCCAAAAATTACACATTTACTTTGCATTTCAGGCAGAGAGTAAGTCTGACCTGGAAATAATATCCGGCGAGTATCGAATACCTGAGAGAAACGAGGATTCGTCAGCTATAACGATTTCCACGACTGACGAATCCGTCGAAGAATATCATAGGATAACAAGGTGGATGGAGATACGAAGAAGCAATGGGAAAACGCAATACTTGGTACAAAAGAACGAAGTGTGCATAGACGTCGAGCCGGATGACGATATTCGAAAAGTCCCAAGCACGGGATTCTGTCCAAGATAAATACTGTAAATACCATTCATTATTAAATATACGCTTATACGTTATCCATACGGGCTAGAATCAAAGCATAAAACATCCCCGTAGGCGATCATAACTCATAGTCCAGATAATCGATCAGCAATATTATTGGGTTGTCCCCGCTATTTCTTTTTCCCCCAAGACAAGATCCTAATAGCAAAACCTAGTTCCACTAGGTTCGTTACAATAATCTCACCCCCATAGCCATAGAGACTCACGATATGGGGGGGTTTGCGGACGTTCCAGATTTTATTGGCAATATGCCATAATTCCCGACATTAGATGCCGCTGACGCTTTCCTACTCATTACCAGGCTATGGTCTCTACGTGATCTTTTTCATCTAGTCTCTCACCCCCCCGCCCCCTAGCGTTCCACCAACCACGGATCCTCGTCTTTTTGCGGCTTCTGATTGGAAATTATGACGAGGGTTATCGAAATTGGCCAGCGTCCTGAGCAATCTACCCCCGTAAGGCCAAGGGGTGACTAGAGATTCCACGAGCAGCTCTGAATGGCCACCCCATTTCTGGCACTCGGTCAGATTTCAAGGACTAGGAGGTCGGCGTCGTCGCGATGCCACTACCCCCGCTGTCTCTACACCCCTAGTGTAACTTTTCAACGAGCTACTCTGGCTTGCCTGGCTACCGTGTCAAGGGAGTGAGAGGGGTTGGTTCTCGTTATCGAGAGGGTTGGCTAAGCTTCTGATTCTCCCCCCCCCCCTCTTACCACCAATTCCTTCTTCTCATTTTCCATCTTTCTCATCCACACACCCCCCAGTCGATCCACCCTGACTCTCGTGCTACTTACTACCACTAGTGCCACTAGCAGCAACGATGGCGAATTCGCGAGGGCCATTCTCGGCGGCTTTACCTCTCGCACTCCGGTGATTTCTCCGAGCAAATGTACCGCGAACTTTCCTCTTTCAATTGGCAATAAGATTTGATCGCTGCGGGAAATATCATCCAATTTCCTTTCTCTCCCAACCTACACCGAGCTAACCTGGAACGCAGTCCGGGTCCTGCTGGCATTCCTATACCTTCCTCGACGTCCCAAACTTTCGACGATCCTATTATCGTGATACACGAACCAAGTAGAAAGTAGACGCGTTATGCTGCGATGTAATTTTTGCAAATCAAAAAATTTTCGCAATTATTAAATATTGGCGTAACGATAGGGTAACCCGAAATTTTTATAGAGGAAATATCGAGTAAGGAATCAAGGGATATCCACGTTAGCCGAGAAGCTTTTCGTAGCGAGGGTGGTTGAGAAAGACGAAGGCGACGAGGAGGACGTTAACGGGGTAAAGGTGGGTTGCGGCAATGGTTGAGGAATATGCGCCAGAGTGGTACGAGAATAAGATGAGAAGGGAGGAAGTAGAAAAGGGGTTAAAGTCATTCGGGCAAAGTTTCCGCGAGACATTAGTTTATAATTCGGCAATCCCGGATCAGTATTTGTCACGATTAGCTGATCCTCTTCTGCGACAATGGCGAATAAGGGTCTCGTTGAGGGTGAACTCGAGGTAGAACGGGACTCCCGGTGTGGCTCCTCCTTCGTGCCACGAGTTTTCATTAATTTCTCCAATTCGACCGAACTATTGTCGTAGTTACGCACAATTTCGAGGCGACAAAGCATCCGCGCCCTCGAGCCCTTCCTACGACCTGGGATTGACGTAGACGTAGAGAGAAACGTAAGGAGTTATAATAACCAGAGAAAGGGCTAAGTAGAAGTAAAGGAGACCGGAGTTTCAGGGATGCGCGTGGTGGGGTGGAAGGTGAAAAGAGGGGTTGCTGCCTCCTATGGATTATATTTCGCGTGTCATTTACCCCCTGATTTAGACCGATGATGTTTCTTCGAGCAAGCCCAAGATTGGGGATGAAAGAGGGGGGGGAGGGAGGGGGGGACCTGAAGGAGGTTGTTATAATTTCTCACGCATTTACCTAACCTTTCGCTCGAGCCGTCAGACAATCCTTCGCGCAATTTAATATTTAGACATTTTTCATTGTTAATCACATCGAATTATAAACCACCGAGGAACAAGTCACTTCTTTCCGTTTATCGTTCTATTGTCGTGTGCCTGGTAGCTTCCGCCATTTTGACAACCACCGACGTAAATATCAGCAAGAATTAGGGAGAAAGTTGCATGCGCGTGGCTGAGAGTCGTGAACGGGACGACGGTGGTGCGCGGGGTTGGTGAGACGGAGAGAGAAATCGTGTATATAGACCGAAAGAGATAAAGTGCGACATGCATATATGCGATACGGGCGCGAGACAAGGAGAAGAGTACATAGAACGAGAGGAGTAGGAGTTGGAGCAAGCGAGCGAGTCGAGCCTGCGAGCTCCGAACAATAAGCAATAATACGTAATGCAATTCAAACGTTGAGGCTGGCAATACTCCGAACCCGACTGGTACAATACCGGGAAATGCAAGGCAGGCATTTCCTGCAAACGGGAAAACGGAGACAATCGTACAATACGAACAGTTCAGTCTATTGCATATTTGCCTTTACGCAATTCCACCGCGTTATTACGCAACCGCGAGTTTATCCTTGTCATACTCTCATCGTCATCTCGTCTCGTTGTAGTCATCGCCATCGGAATCCTTGTCGTTCTCTTTCCCGTGTTACCCTGCCCCCCCCCCCCTCCACCCTCCTCATACTCAATAACCCCCTCATCCACCAGAGACTTCCATGCAGCACGTAGGTACACCCATCCTCGTGGATGTCGACGTCGTCGTCCACGTCGACATCGGCGCCAAGGTACACGCGACATTTTAATTTCCACATTCCCAGTGACTCCGGAGGGCACTTCCGGTGCCGAAGGCGTCGAGAGGACCTTGACGTTACGACAGTAGAGCGAGCCCTCGGGTGAGAGTTAGAAGACGGGAGGAAGGATCGGTGCGAGGGTGTGGAGGGTGCTGGATAAATTGTGGAAAGGGGATGAAATCGTTCGTTCTAATATCAGACACCGAGCCCGAAGCGAGAATGGAGACCAAGAGAGGAGAAAACGAGGAAATTGTCTCGGTGATATACTGAACAGGAAGTTCCTTATATTCCAAGTGGCACACGTTTCGAATGGAATAATTCGACGGTGGTTAAATCTTACTGCTGGAGTAAAGAGGATATAGTCGTCCCGACTGTTCTACGTGTCGCAGTAGCCCAGAGCATTACGATTCGGCCTACGAAGAATTCTTTCGCGAATCATAACCAGACCAAATCTTCGGAGTACATTGAACATCCCTATAGAGGGTTCAGCGAATTGTTCGGGCAGGGTCAAAGGTCCCCAGGGCGACCTGCTGGGGCAAAAGGAGCCTTGGGCGATCCGCAAACGCAACGTTCCCTCGACACAACTTACCACGATTTTATTTGTTTTTACATCTGCCATGGGATGCGATAAGAAAATGCTCGCGATATTTCACGTTTTTATATCCGAACCTGTTTTGCCTTGAGGTGTTGGCCGGCTCGCATCCCTCGGCCCTACGTGAACGGGGCGTCGCGACGGTCCTCCCACACGTCCGTTTACGAATTTTATACGGCGGACTGATATGCGAAATAAGTAGCCCCCGGCGTATGGACGAGCTCACCCTTATTATTAACTTACCCTATACCTGTATATAGTATACGTGTATACACGATACTTTCGAACTTTCTTCTACTGGGTCTAATTTTTCACTCTCTCTCTCTCTCTCTCTCATATTACTTTCTCGCTCTCATTCTCTTATCTCTATCTATATATACAAGCCGGCATAAACGATTTTCTATGGCGACGGAATTATCCGTATGTAACAAGACGACATGGCTGTATGTTTCAAGTGGCTATTGAGATCCTTCTCGAGCTACCCCTTATGGCTTGGCTGGTATTGGAGGCAATGAGGCAGGCTACTTTTAACAAGACGACTTCAGACCCTCTTCGCCATTTTGCCATTTCGCCATAGAGCCCGATATCCACCCGAACTCCCGATGCGCCGTTCGTTGTTATAGAATGCCATAAAATGACGAAGTGCGCGACGAACCCATTGATCTCAATTTTTTCCTAACAAGCTCTCGATTATACGAAGGGACTAAGTCTTCCTTTTTTTTTTTCATCTCTCGTCTTCCCCTCCATCATCCTTTTCACTCGTCGCTATACGCGAATACCCACTGAAACTTTGTCCCGTGTTAAAAACAGGCCACCAGCAAGATAAACAGAGACGAAGATATCTCAATGTGCCTAAGAAGGATCTCCTGTAGCAGTGATGCCGAGCCTCGCGCAAAGTTATCTTGAGAAATAGTCCTGGCACGATCGGCGCCCCAGGTATTAAGATTCGCGAAACAAAGCGGCGATTTGTCCAAAATTATCGGGCCAGCCGCGCAATTAGGCAAATAAGCAGTCTAAACGGAATAGACAAGGGATGAAGCGGATGAAACGGATGGAAGGGTGTAACGACAAACAATTTCTCTGCGAACGGCAACAACATTTCATTTCATTTGTTCATCCACCTCCCCTGCTATCCATCCCCGTAGCTCACCCTTACTACCAGAGACTCGACCCAATTTTCACTCTCTCTCTCTCTCTCTCTCTCTGACTCACTGCCCTTCGTTCGACACCCTCACTCCAATTCGTTACACCGTCTAATTTGCTCCTACCGACCTTACTTCCCTCTCTCCTCTCCTCTTCCACGCTTGTTCTCCGTCTCTCTCGTTATTCCCCATCTCTCCCAGCGACACGTTGAACTTTGATTTCTAGCTGAAAAATTGTCAATTTTTTTTTTGAAGCTTTCGCAAATTTTTTTTTTTTACAATTTTCTTCAAAATTAAACCGTTCAGGTATCCCGTTAACGACATAGGCAATATATCGAGTTCTGTGGAAGTAAGATCACTTCTCTATTCTCGGTAATCCAAAGCGTAACAATGCGCATTAGCCAGACGGTAATAATTAGCGCTTTTTACGAGTGTCTCGAAGCATGCCCGCACTTTCGTGCAACGACCCCGCAGAGATAAAGATTTCAATTCCAAGAATGAAAATTGTCGATCAATTTAACAATTGACCTGAAATTCCGCGATAATAAACCACAATCTACGGCCCACATGAAACGGTGGATCGGTGTTTTTAGTTTATTGTATTACATTGCTGCCGTCAGACCTACTCGCGTTCCGGGACGGATTTTCTATCCAACGGGTGATACCAAGTCGTCATACAGTCACGAGAAATACAGTACCGTAAGAATTTCATGAAAATCATTTATCGAGACCAAAGCCAAAAAAAGCAATCGTCCAACGTCGATAATCATCCCCTAAAATGTTCCCTGTCAATTATGCAATTCAATTTTTTCAAATTATACATTTTTTTTTTGTTCCCTGGTCACCCTGTACTTTAGGTTTCCGGACTGATGAGTAAGATCGCGTGTGCAGAAAGGGCCCTCGGAGTAATTAAGTTCTCGTCGGTCGGTACTAAGGCAAGACGGCTTTATTCCTCGTGTCATTATTTGCGCATTGGTGCACTGTTATGACCCAAGGCGCGTTTCTCCGACTGCCGTGAATATTCACGAGGCCATTTTGCTCCGCTCTTGGATTTACCGTCCGGCCTACCGTGGAAAAGTGCTCGCCAATAAACGTACCCGATCGTGGGATCTACACCGGTGATATATTGTCCCTACATAGGGAATATTCCGTGTAACAACTCGCGATCATATATCATTTCGAATATCGTAAACCATATAACAAGAATCGCCAAATTCGCGGTTTGCAAAATACCAATGATGAATTTTATCATCTGTCGGTAACGTTTATCATTTATAATGGACTTTTTTGCAGTCGACGCAACCGCGCCTTTGTCACTGTACGAGCATAGTATATACGATACGTGCGAGTGTACGGGAGACGTAGGAAGCGTGTCTCGCGCCCCATTGCATCCTGGGAGCACGGTGGGACTTGGAAGAAACTGGAAAAAGAGAAACGAACGATTCGAGAAGAAGAAACCGTTTTCAGTGGCACGTCGGCGCTTTGTGCACACAATCGTAAGATCATGCGCACTGTTTGCTTGTGCCTCTTTTTTTACTCCTCTCTATCTCCCCGTCTACCCTCTCTCTCTCTCTCTCTCTCTTTCTTCGCTTCTTTTCATCAGCCGCGCACGACGTAGCCGCTGTAGAAAAACTGTAAATTGATGCGAATGGCTGCCGAGCGAAGCGAGACTTCAGCGCGCTGCACTCGGCCAATCTCCACAGACCATAATAAGATTTGACGAATTTAAACATTGATAATTAATTAAAATACAAATATTAATTAATCGTAAATTCCATAGCGTTTATCAGCTTACATAATAACTGACGATTCCTTTCCGCAATATAAAACCCGACTGCAAGTAATTCCCCGAGACTTGCACGCATGCGGATATTCGTGTGCAATCATGGGTCATTATTTTTTCAATCCATATTTCTACACGGCGTATGCGATCGTGACAGTAGTCGTACGTCGTACGTACGTATGTGCACCGTCTATGATAAATTCACAGAAGTTCCTCACTACGGAGAATATGGTTAGGACAAAATAAAAGCAGTACCACGGTAAACGCAATCAATCATATAAGGGCTCTAACGCAATGTACGATTTCCCTGAAAATCTATTATTTGTCGTACGACGATCTTAATAAGGCAAAAAACTAGCGGGAGTCATCAGCACAGCTGCATCTGCCCCCCGGCCTGCCTCGGGTTATTGAATTAGACGAGACAAACCGAGTGAATAATGGCGTAATGTTTTACTGAGAAGACTACGAAGTCTCGAACGACCCTTAAACTCAGACATCGTATATGGTGATGTATAAAAAAAAATTTCAATGCATTCTACTGCACCGGATGTAAATTGCATACGATGCATCTCACCGAGAAAAATCTTCTTTGACCTTGACGTATCTCATCAACCTTTTTTTTCCCAAATTTTCACTGTCACTAAAGTTTTCTCGGTCACCTGTACCCACGAGTGCACGCAGATTTGTTTGGTGTCACTTGCCAGTGCGGATGAACTCGAGGATCCTTGCCGTTTGCTCGTTTCGTGCCGTTGAAACGAGGTATGAGTGAGAGGGAGAGAGAGAGAGAAGGAATGAGAATGTCAGTGAGTTTAGTGAGATGACTGCAGAGAGCGAGAGAGACAGAGTGTAAGTACACCCTGGTGACCAGAGGTAACGATGTTCAAATCTCTCCCGAAATATTGTGATAGCATTGCGCGTTGTTTACACGGTGTTGTCGCTGGACATTCTGCTATTGACAGTTTCGCGCTGTCATGCATCTCGAAATGAGTTATCTCGGCGAGAGATGGAAGAGAAAGAGAAAAAAGGGTGAAGCTGTACATTAACGATTATGGATATTATGTTACTTTGTGTATAACGAAAATTAATTACCTTGTAATCAGCCTGACGTCATCTGATCTGCGGATGATCTGGTTTACTCCGTGCGAAACTTTTTCAGGGGTCCAAAAATCACGCGCACTTTACGTTCATTTCACTCGTCACTATCGATGTTTCTTTACTCGACCGACACTGCGTCTAATGTTAATTACTAATATTTTATTCGATTGCTACTTCGCTCGTCGCAAAGTACTTGCACCACCGGCGTATGAATCAATACTGAGAGTCGTTCCGTGTTTTGGGTTGTTTGACCTCAAGGTACCTGAAAATCAAAATTGAGAGGGGAGTTACGATGTATACATTATAGGGACACGTATAGCGAGAATTATTATGAATTAAATAAAGTTCCACGTAAATACACGGAAGGTGTTTAGTATGTATAAATAATAGAGAGAAACAGGTTTAATTCGTGTGATGAATTGAATACTAGGATTTTCATATTTCACTTAAATTTCCACTCGAAGCGTTCAACGTCACGGAAAGGTTGGATATTCATGGTGGATTCATAGGACCGGATGACACTGGACGAAATTTACATCCGGTACTAGACCACGCGCGATGGCTCTTGCCGCTCGAAATTATTTAGTAGTAATTACTATACTGACGCCTAATGACGCGAATACGAATCTCGCGCTGGCTATAACTTACGGCATTCAACGGGCTGTCGCGTCCCGGATGGGAATGGCTGTAGTACCGGACGATACAAAATTACGTGAAATAAAAAGAAGAAAGTGCCAGGACAACGTTTCCTGGTGGTGCATAAAATTTCAGTGGTTCCCGGTCCTATCAATTAACAGGTCAGCCAGTCATTATCGGAAACGGCCACGTGACGAAATAACGTCGTGATTGTCGGACGGAGCCGTCAGCGACCATCATTATAATGTATGACGTATAACGTATAAGCGAGCAATGATAGCATCAGCACTTATAATGCAAATTAGCTGGTGACACTCAACTCGGTAACGGAGTAATGTAATGCGGGAATAAATAGCAACAACTGCTCCGCTTCCCTGTCAAATACGCCCTGAACTCTCATAAACCATTGCTGGGTTGTACTGCCTGAGCGTGGGCGTGAGTTGTAGGTATGCTTTTGATGGAAATATTGACTATTACGTAACCGGGAATGTGTATCATTGAATAGCTACCATAAATATCGCGAAATTCTGCCCGACGCACTTCATACTTTTGATTTATCAAACTGGACAGACTGCGAATATCCCATATTGCTTTTGACAGATTAGACCTAAGTACGAGTATGATCGGTGATGTATGCGTCATCGGACTGATGATTATAATATGAAAATAATATCCCGGAAGTATTGAATATACATATATATATATATATATTGAATATAAAAAAAATTCTGCCAAAATATCAATGCCATTTTCTTATCATTTTTAATTCATGAACGTGGCAACATCTTGTGCAAAATAATTTGTTTCCAGTTAGTCGAAATTCTAAAGTCCCCTTTTTAAATCGTATTTAACACCGTGAATGAAGGGGGACGTTAACGTTAACACCTAGAGATCGCGCGGGCCGTGCGTCCGCGCTTGCGAATAGGTATACATACGCCGTACTGGAAAAAGCGTTCGGATATCCCGGAACTGTTGAGTCGAGAGCATTACTAATTCAACGCCGGCATAAATGATACGTTCAATCCTATGCCTGAATTAATAAACACAAAAAAAGCCCCGGCCTGCCACCACCCGCCATACTGACTAATGACGTATTTACCGCTTCGAGTCAAGTCGAGTCGCGTATATACCGGTTCATTAAAATTTACTTTATAAGCCGGGAGCGTTGACGCATTCACCGCGGACATAATGAAGCAATGTTTCAATGGAAGTATCGCACCCAACCCCACCACCATCGCCATCTTCGTAGCTAGGAAGCTTCTCCATTTTCATCCCCTGTTAAACCCCTTGTCATTCTCTCTTTTTTTTTCAACCACCCAACCCCATTTCAATACCAGCTGATTGCAATTCACCGTGGATGCAGAAGAAGTGACTGGATCGACGTCTCGATATAATTATAAGGTATACCTATAGTGTGGGTGTATGTAGTCTTTGTGATTGGTTGATTTTTTTTTCGAGTGACATTCTATTTTTATACTAAGTTTAGAGCGTCGCGACGCTAAACGACTATGTTGATCGTACATTGGCTTTTGGTTCTCCCCATCATATAAATTATAGCTGGCAGCTTCGATAGCAGCGGGCTGCACGTTATTAATCGGGCGACATGTGTTACGCGACGCGGCATCGATACTATGCAATTGTGCATAAATTATCGGCGCCCTGTGCCTGACAATTGCTCGGATATTGATGCGATTATCAATAATTTCCTACGCTGAGCCGGCAGCCTGGCGGAATTGCACACGCGATATGGGACTTCACGCACAGGAGGCTCGCAGTACGTCCCATTTCGCAACGTCGCGCTCGGTTCGTTTTGCACTATGCGCGTGTGAGATTGGATGAATGAGTTAGTACGTGTACCGGAAATCACTGAAATTCCTCTAATCCCATACTTCGGGAAGAATTTCGCAGGGGAACCGGCAGGGGGAGCGCGAGAGAAATCATAAGAGGAATAAAAGTGAAAAAATTGAACTGGTGCATAGAAATGCATTCTACAGGTTCATTCACTTAGAACGGACTGCACTAACTTGGTATACGAATGCAATTTGGATTCGTAGGTTGAGAGTTCATCGAAATGCTAGAAGAGCAGGAGGTTAATCGTGGCGATAGGTTATCGGTTGAGAAATATATTTACACCGGATGCCGTGCACGTAATAACGTTATTGCCACGTGTAAACCCGACTCGTACACTGGGATGCATTAAAAGCGTCTTTATACCCAGCATAGAAATATTACGTTGCCACTCATTTCCGATGCTGTATTTAGTTTATTAGCACGGTTGGTCATTTTTTAAAGCGTACTAACCGACCAACTACAGGATACAGTTTAGTGCGAATTCATTCGTCGTTTTCACCCTTCCTGCATAATGTGTTTCACGTAACGTCGACCTCCTTTACAGCCTCTCGAAACCGGATGCGTCATACACAAATATTTCATTGGTTCACACGCCTGTTATTTCTGTTCTACCCTGCGCCTCCCCTCTCTCTTTTAAGACAAAATCAAAGAGTGTCTTTCGATTCGAACAAAAAATATATGTCCAACAGCTAAAACACGAGGAAACATCGAGACAGCCAGTTTCCCAAACACTCGGCGATCGTTAGACAGGAGCGCAAGTTTCTAACGAGTTTAAACAAATAGAGTATAATTTGTGGTGCGTATCGTGCGTGAGTGGCATAGTAGTAGCGTGTATACACGATCGCGGGACGTGTAAACAGCCTTGTGTAGAGGAGGAGGGGAAAGAGGAGGAGGGTCCACTCGAAATATCAAGAGCCAGTCAGTCAGTTTCTAGAGTTACCAGGATGCATTTGAAAGGCAGAACTTGTTTGAGTCAGGTTAGGGAGCCACTTGACATTGATTTATCCCTGGCTGGTAATCTCCAAGTATTTCCTAGGTCTAGACACTCGTTAATGCCCGGCCGAAAAATCTTGTAAGATCCTTGGGAATCCTGGTATCGAGATTTCTTTAGCAATTGGATAATATTTCCTGGTTCTACGTGTGAGGGAATCTTGGGAGTCTGACATCAGAGTGAGACGACTAGAGTCAGGATAGAACCTAGGAGGCATATACCATACATGTGCCGTATGTGCTTTGGCAAGGCTGGTCTGGTTTGAATGAGAAGCCTGAGCGAGATCAGAGAGAGTGTTCCAGTGGCCTAGTGGCCCCGCGTCGGTAAAGCCCCCAATCCCAATTTCCCAGACTGGCGCCGCGACGCCTCCGTCGAGCGTCTGTTTGTATATACGGAATGCCTGCATGCCTTCCCGACTATAGCAGCTCTTCCTGTCCGAATGGCTACAAGTGCATGTCCCAAAACCCACCTTCCTTTCTGTTTTGTCCTCAGTGCCGTCACTCGAGACTCTCCCGTGCAAGACAAGTGCACTCAAATGTTACGCAATATGTGGTAGTATACATATGTAGGTATACCACAAATCAGCACGTACGTTAAATTTTTTTAGTATTCTCATACGCTTCGTGATTTTTCAGAAATATAACAGAATTTAATATAAAAGAGAAAGAATCAGTTTGCGCTACCGAGGCAAACATGAATTCTTCCTCTAATTGATCCTTGGCACAATCAGTATACAGTGTCCGTGAATGCAGTCTACCGTATTCATATACCAGCTACAGATATAATGACACTCAATAATAATTCTGATTTGTGCAATAGGCACCTATCGCATGTGCAGCCGGCGCCGCACATTCGACGCCGTCAAATCGGTCCGTGCAATACGCATTCAGTGGAAACACGCTACGCACGTGCCAATGATAGGCTCGCATTACGTGTCAGGCTTCTGTTATTACCTTGGACCTATCACTACTGTACGTCGCTCCATGTTCGTCATAAAAAATTGTATTTAATACCCTAAACATATGACAATTCCCACTCAGCATATACTAGCCATTAATTGAATTGGACTTCCATCTTAAATTTATCCAAACCTTATTAAACGTCTAAGACTATAATTCAATTTTGTGTTATCAATCACAATACCATTCGATATATAAAAATAAAATATATCACAGAGTATTATTCTCCTGACGGTCAACCAGTAGACGCAATAGTATAGCCAATAGCAGAATGCATCGAGGACAATGATGCAGCAGGGAGCATCACACGCACGTGGTGCATTGGGGTTGAGGATATCAATGTGAGAAACCCGTTTACTGTTGAACGCTGTACAGTCGTATTGCATTGCTAGTATGGCGGTCGGATGGCATTGGTTGGCAGAGAGATAGCGATAGGGTATAGGATACATATAATTACCGGAGACCGTGCTCCATTTCACACATCACACACCGTGTGATCACGTCACACGGCCGACGCCTCCAACTGCACTATACCATACGTGTACACACATGAGAGCGATCAGCGCTATAGATATACGCTGACCATACGTGTACCATAGGTACATATGTAGGCCATACATATATACTACTCATACATAGTATATATATATAGCTATAAGAAGCTTTGTAAAATCGATCGAATTCGATTAAGTCGCATGCGTCTTTAAGGCAACGTGTGAAAGTCACGCGAGCTTACTCCCTCCGTGTGAAATGGTCAAAGTTCAAGGGGGTATGGCTTTGGTCATTTTAGATGGTAAGAAGGTCACCGATAGCGTGTTCAGGTCCTTGGGTCAGAAGGGGTGCATTGGTATCGGTGACGTTGACGTCACGAGGTCAGGTTGTGTGTAAGGGTAGGAGACGGTATAGGGTGGCAGGGGTGGTTGGTGGTAAAAGTTCGATGGTATTGATGGCTGCTGTTACCAATAATATGGTGCTGGTAAAACAGGTTCCGTGATGGTTGCACCAAATAGTAGGGATGGTAGGGTTCGACGTGCGCTGTCACATGGACACGTCTCCATGTATAATAACCCCGTGTCATATACACATGCCACCCTTAGGATATGTTGTTAATAACTGTATGTTATTTGTCTTCTATATTCTTCCTAGTTTTCTCTTCTCCTGCTATTGTATCCTTGCTTCTTTCCAGTCTAAAAATTCCCATTTTTTATACAGCCGCGAATCCTACCGTACCTGATCAGGGGGTCCATCGCCCCCAGGGCAATATAAAATCTTGTCGCCAGACCACGCCACCCGGATGATCAGTCGGGTTCTAATTACCCTTTTTACCTACATGGGACCTAAATCTATTGCTTACTCTTTTTTAAAAGTGCACCCGATACGCACCCTCGTGTACCGAGGCTCGGGTTAATAACTTTTTCTCTTCTTGCAATGACTTCACCCTGACTTTCCCTCCTCGGGCGGAACACGTCGCCTCCGAGATGTAGACGTGCGAATAAAGCTAAACCGTGCAGCCAACCAAGGTGGTAGTTGTTTCTCACCCTATACACCTACTCACTGGTATATCCGCGCGAAGCAATTGAACGGCGAATGATTCAATTTGTCAGACCAATGAGTTTGTCAGATGCTACTCCATGTTGGGACGCCCGGGAATCCACACTCTCGCGGCTGTGACGGATGAACTCGAATTGGATTTGATTTAATGTTGCACGTATTGCCGCGCATTACACACTAGAAATATCGCAAATCTCTCGCACGGTATCCAATTACTTGTTCATCGAAATACAATACCGGAAAGCCACCAGGAGTACCGGTGCGACGTACAGTCTATACAGTAAGTCAGTCATTCAGTCAGTTAATCAACCAGTAGAGTCAGCCAACCATTTCGAATGACTATACTACTGTAGTCTGTCATATATTTTAAAGGGTTCGTATATGATGTACGTTAAAAATACCTTGTATCCTGTATATATCGCTTCGACCACATGCTCCAATTTGTTTACCAATAAAAACGTATCCTTCGACACGTACGATCTTTCCTACGAGCAGATCTCACCACCCTGTGAAAACCTCCCTGGGGGTGTCGGGAATATCCGGACCAGGGACATTTCGGTGCCCGAAATTCATTGCCTATAAATATTTAGAGAAGCTCCCCTTTCTCGGCGTAACGGAGACTGGGTAAGGGTGAGATCCGTCCAGGAGTAACGATAACGTACCTAAACTTTAGGTATAGACTGTATGGATGCCTATAGAGATTTTTCAGCCACCAGAATACTGTCGGCGGCTTGTCAAAGGTTTTCCAAAAAAAAAAAAAAAGGTAAAAAAAATACGAAAAGGAAAGGAAAAAAGGACAAACGTCAAAGATAGCTCGCAACGCTCTTCCGAATGGGCCATGTGTTTTCTACGAAATATTCGATAGTTCCAAGTACGTCTACTATACTATACTCACATATGCTTACGTACTTTTCAAACAATACAAATGTATAAACCTAACCTTCAAAGATCTACTGAGCGTCTATGAGTCTGTTGGGCTGATTTATCCACCGAATAAATCCCCCCCCCCCCCTTCGTCTCTCACCACTGATAACGCACAGCACTCGTTCGCGACTTAATTAAAGGGCTTAGAGTCCGAGCCCTGGTGAAAATCCTCATCCGATATCAGCCGCAGTTACAAATATATATCAGGCGGATTAAAGATGTAAGCTTTAGAAAAAGGCGGAGGAGCCGAGCGCCGGGAATAAATTCTAATGTGGGGGCATTATAATTGCGCGGTTTACGTCCCAGCCTGGGCAAGGGCTGCGCGCCAAATTAGCGACGATCATTATTTATGTCTCGGCTGGTTAAAAAAAAAGGGGTTAAAACCATCCACCAGCATCGTTGAGGCTCTTTTTACCTCAGCGAAAAGCCCCACCTACCTACGTACCAACTACCTAAGGGTTCACAAGGACTTGATTATATTTTGTTGAATTTCCGTCTTTTACCTTTACGAACGACCCGTTTACAATGTTGGCAGCTCCTATTCCAATGAACTGGTCTAAGTAAAAGCAGGGCAGCCACCAGTGACGAATAGATGCATGGATGCTGCGTAGATGTATCAGATAAATATTATAGAAACATAGACGCATCGAAGTCTGAGGGTGCATCGCGGGTGGGCAGAGCTACCCTTCTGTTATGACGTTCACATCCTCTCCTGGCGTTTCGACCCGGACGCACCCCCTCGCCACCCTTACGAATACCCCGGATCCCTTCCACGCCTCTGGCTCTGTCCCGTATCAGTACCGAAGGGCAAACAGTGCACGACACGTGTTTTTAATTTTAGGGTTATGTTAAACATCCCCTAAGCGTAAAGCAGAGAAAAGGTCCCGGCCATGCTCGATTGCATGCTCTTAAAATATTTTTAATATCTCCCAAGCCATGGACTGCTTAGCACCGATATAACCTTTCTATACCAACCACCGTCGTCAACCCTTGTGGACGTATGGATGCATACTTGGAATCTAAGTATGCTGAATCTAAGGAACCCCTATTATAGTCTGACATTGATGGTAAAATAATCTTGGAAAGCGACAGACTCCCACTTGACATACTCAATCCTAAATCAGACCTTAATACGACGCGATGCAAGCATCGGTATTTTTTTATCAGTGTGATAAGGGCGCTACGGGCTGTGTGCATTTTTAATAAGAGGACCGTAATTTACTGCACACCTTCCTCTCACGACAAGTCCGTCTGGATTTTATAACGTATTTTATGGTGTAATACAAACAAGAACTGGCTGATAGTAGCTATCTCCTATGTTAAACACATTATGCTAACGCGTTACTGACATGTCTACGCCGAAGTGCAGATAAGCAACAAGTGTGCACCTCGGCGTCGTGTTCTTAGCGGTAAAAGGTTTTTAGCATTGCCATTAAATCGCCATTACATCCCTGCCTTTGCATCGATGGTGACCCAATTGCTTGAATATAGAAGAAATTGATCTGCCGGAAGTCGCTAATAAAAATATTTTTTTGAGATTAAGAATTAAACTGACCCATCAGGATTGATACGGTAGAAGTATTGTATATGAGGGAATCGTAACTAGAATCTTTTTTTTTAGTATAAACGAAGAAAAACGAGAAGAGTAGATGATCGCGTATCGCATCGGGATGCTCGTATTTCTTCGAAATAGCCGATGAAGCCTCCTTATGGCCGGCAAATATAATAAACTTGGGGTCCATATTTCCAAGCTCATGGCTCGGGCGTTCGTGCTGCCCCAAAGAAAAACAGCCTCTCGTTCCCGTCCGCTTGCTTCCGTGTGTCTTCGGGTTCATAGGGGCCAAAGAAAAGGGGGATTCTGGGCATCGTCATATTTTCTGATTTTCCGCCAATAAACCCCATTACTATTTATCAGACTAATGCGTCCTTATAACACCCATTAACAACAATCTATACCATGTTAGACATTAGAGCCGCAATTCTGCGTCCAGGGTAAATTTATTATTAGCTAACAGCAACTACTGTTTCATTCCCCTTACATAAATCGGCAGATCTAAACCATAAGAATTCTATGAGAATAATATACAATGTACTCAACGCGTATAATCCGAGTCCATATAATTTTCATATAACAAAGAAATAATTCATCCTTCCAAAAATTCGTATACACCACATACACCTCGAATGGACAGTTAGTAAAGTTGGTAGCATTTATATCTAAGAGGACGCGATAAATTCGCCACGTGACGTTTAATTCTCCGGCTAAAGGGCGCCGCGACGCCGCCGCCGCGACGGCAGAGTCTGACTCCTTTTATTTCCGATTAGTCTTATTTCGTTTACGTCAGAAAAACGGCGAGTCGTCACGACCTCCTCTGTAATAGTATAAGGTGGCCACGTTGGTAGCAATGGGTAAACGAAAGGCATTGGAAGTACAGAGTGGCGCAAGTCCGTCGTGACGCGTCGAGTTTTTAATTTAAGCACATCTAAGCGATTCCTCACGCGAGTGAAGAGCACGAGGAGTTTCCACGAGCCGCGACGAACTCTCTCCCATATTTTCTTCAATTTCTCCTTTTACCACCTATTCGCGTCATTTCCTTTTCTTCCTTCCTTTCTCCTCTCGGCATTCTTGTTCTTCCTTTTCTTATAAATCCCCAAGCCGCACCAACACGCCATAGTGGATACCTATTAAGATGGCCGGACAAAAAGTAACGTATTAGTCTGTGGACCAGGGAAGTCTGGTTCATTTAGCTTCAGCATAACGCACACCACTTCTAATGGGATACAGTAAATCTCCAGGAATAGAATCAGACGCAATACGTCGAATCGTATGTAGCATGTGTGGTCGTCCCTATTTCTGATTGTATTTTCCTACTAAAGGAACATATCAATCGAATCCAAACGAACCAGCAATGCTTTACATTATAAACGCATAAGAAGATTCATGCCTAAAGCTTTCCACTCTATATGCCTGCTGCGTCACCTCGTTTCGGTTTTTCTACCTTTTTTTTTAAATAAACAGGGATATAGGCCGTCTGGAATCGTCCTGCGCCAGACTAAACAGTGTCATAGCCCATACGCCTACCATATTCCTGTTTATATTAACATTGACTGAAGGGTCTTCGGTTTACGGTCTAATGATACTAGGCTACCGTGTCCCTGCTACTTGAACGTTTATTTAAATGGCTACTGAATAGGAAGAGCAGTCCAGTATGTACCTAGGACTATTAGTACAGTAGTATCACTGTGATACAGTTAGGTACTAACGCGTTGCTAATACCACTACGACGCAGGCTACGACAAAAGGAGAAGCTACTGGTGTGAAGTAAGAGCACGATAAAGTGGAAAGGAAAGAAAAAAGTTATAGGATAGAAGTAGCCAAGATTCGCAGCAACATGCGGTAATATAAACGTCGTAAAATAGGAACAGGTGAATCATATAATTCGGTAGGGAGTTCAGAGCAATTCTTATCCGGAGCCTTGGGCTCGCCACAATTCCACAATTCCACATATAGCGCGACCGCACGCACACGTGCTGTTCATATCGTGCCAAGGGGTGAGAAAGAGAGAGAGAGAGAGAGAGAGTGGTGGATAGTGAGGGTGAGTAAAGCAAAAGGGTGGCAACGTGCAATCCCTGGATATATACGAGGGGGACAGTTCCGATTTTTCATCCCAACCAAGGAAAACCGTGTACGCTGTGTAGATACAGAAAGAAAAAAAAAAGCAGAGTCAGATACAGAATATAGCATAAGATAATCATAGTGAGATTTGAGGAAAACGTTAAAGACCACGTGGGAGTAAAAAGAGTGGGCCTTATGCGGCCCCCAGGGACAGACAGGTATCCAACTATTCGGTGTTCAAACAAGCCGGCAGGTTGTTCGGATTTTGTTTACTGTGTCGGCGGCACCCTCTCCGGCTCCCTCTCTTATCGCAGGAATAGTTCCGTAGATCAGGCCCCGGGACCGTCAGAAAATCTGTAACCAGGCAAATATTAAAGTCGTACGATAACGCTCCTGCGGCCCGCCGCGTTCCGATTGCGATACTATCTTTATCCCTTGGCGCTATAAACTTTTATAGTCGGGGATGTTTGGAGTTTATTACATTGGGAGCAGCAACGCCTGGGCCGCGCACCCCTTTTCTCGCCCAGGACGTCTACGTTACCAATCTCTGCGTACACGTATTCATACGCATGTACCTGCGAGTCGTTGTTCGATACGTTTTATAAAGGTAGAAATTATTCGATTCATCACACTGATTTCATACACGGTACACCGGTATCCTCGGAGCGGTGCATAGTGGGAATGAAAATTGTTCGAGAACTTGATAGTCCTGGTAATCCGTCCATTAGCCGCGGGTCCGCGGAATAATTCCAGACAGAAGGACAATAGGCAAGGCTGCAACGTATGCAAGCAAACAAGTTAGCCAGCTCTTGATTTAGCGGAGTGGCAGCCTCATAATTGTTACGACATAACCTCCAGATAATCGCGTCTAAAGTTTCAGGACGTTTCGTATAGTTAGTTAGTGGTTTGGGAGCCGGGCATTTAGCCCGTATTGTCGTGCATACATTCAATCTAGATACATGCTCCGGAGGCCTCTTAGGTACTGGTAGATTCATATGGGATGTCGTGTTGTAGGAGGGACATCTTGCACAATCTCATTCCTTACTTCCGCATCTGCAAATTAGAACGGAAGTTTGAGCAACGTAGATCAACGAACATAGAATTGGTACATTGTAGATATTTAGAAAGTAAAGGAATACCTTCAATCTGATCTCAGTTGTAAATTCTGCATGTGATCGTTTTCGTAATTTGTTAAGGAATTTAACAAAGCAAAAGGCTGCACGCTTCGGGTGAAACGTGCTGGAAGGTGCGATGGAATCTCTAGACGTAATGCAAGCTCGACGCCAGGGCGACCGCACGAATTAACGCTTGTTTCCAAAAGCCCTAACGTGCCTGCGACAATTCTTGAGTGCTGTCTGCTGCAGAGGCAACTACCCTCCTTTTGCTCGGATTCTCTCTCTCTCTCTCTCTCTCTCTCTCTCCTTCTACCTCGTTGCTCATCCCTCGGCCTCGTTTCTCTCAGTCTCTCGCGCCTCTTTACCCTCTATACCTTGTATATACAGACAGACGCCCGTCCCCTTCTGACCCCGGAGCAGTAACCACGTTAAACGTTGGTAATGTTAACGTAAATAGATTATAACACTCTGTTAAACAGGCAGGGACGGCTCGCGAGCGCGAATTACTCACGCATCGTGTAACACGTTCCCCTGTCCTGCCAACCACGGCTTTTGGCCATCGTACGTGGTGCACGCGTCGACGACGATGTCCCCGGGAACATGGAAATGCGGGAACCTCTGCCACTGCTGGCGATGGCTGCTCTTCTAGCCAGTGAGACCAACCAGAGACGTTACTTCGCCAAATATCTGGCATTTATATGCTCTTGTTTGAAAATTTTTTATAAATATTTTACAGCAGGGTCGTGCGGTAGTTTAGTACTGGTTTTCATTTACCGGAAGGGATGCAGGATATCGTTCTGGGCTATCGTCAGGAACGGTTAGTTTTAGCACAGGAAATTGGTTGTACTCCCATGCCCGGTTCGCGAGATAAGAATTTTATGGGGAACTTCCTTAGTTTGGGGTTCTCGAAATCCTAAGAGCCCTGGGACCATTTCGGCGCAACGTCCATGCATTCCTTGGATAAATGCATCCTTTGTCCTGAAGTCCTTCACTTTGGATCCTTCCAGGCAAGGTCGCTGTCTTCTCGGAATATACAATTCTGACTTCTTCGTGAAATTATGCGATCAGATTCTTTCCGTTCTGACATCAGCGCCGGAATTATGTGTTCTTCTATTCTCTTACTCTCTGTCTTCATCCTGGCAGCCATCTCCATCAATCAGACATTACACCCGGGTTTTACAACCCTTCCCATTTTCTTGGGAAGCTATCGTACCGAGACTACTTCCGCTACGAAGTACTCTCACGCATCGCCTGCGTGCTCTTGGGGTACGCGTAGGCCTATGTATTCGCACAATAAGCCCCTCGTAACATTTTTACGATCAGAGCGTCTACGTCTACGAGTTACCGCCATATTCTTCCTTTTCTGTTGGATATGAACTCCTATTCCTTTTTCGGTGTACACTCAATTTTCACATACAAAGGGTGAATATAGATATTGAAAATCCGTGTTCATCCATCCTCATAAAATTATTGATAAAAAAAGAATATCTGCATTGGTTCATCATTACCTTGAAGGCCAACACGTATGTACTCTTGGACCTGACTAGGTCGATATTCTTTGATACTCACTGCAGAAGAGATCCTAGGTACGTTTCAGCATCAGTCAGTCATTCACTCGTCTCGCCTTACGTCATGGTAGCATCCTAGGCCGTCTTACTGTCTCCGCCTAATGCATTTTTACGGGGGTTAAAATCATTTATAAGCTATAAATGAGGATTATTGGCCCAGGGGCCACAACGTAACGTACCCAATAAAAGTACACTTTGTCTCTCGTAAGAGACACGGCCAGTCACTCGGGCTTCGGGCACTCTCGCACCGCTCTTTTATCTCTTATTTACAACTCTTTTATTCGCCGATTCCATTTCAATCAGACCCCACGCCTTCTCGAGTCTCACTCACGTACTGGAGGCACCGTAGAACTACTTGCGGATCCATGAACTTGCACCCCATATCCATAGCCACGTGTCCTGGAAAAAAAAAAAAAAATCATTTTTCTTTCTTACTGACAGAATATGGCAAAAGACGTTTAAATAAATTAAGATCTACATGGTTTTATGACAGGATACCCATATCCGGTAGCACTGAGTAAACATCATTTAGTTTACTGGTATCTTTAGCGAGACCACAAAATGGCTTTTAAAAGGATTGGTCGAATCAGTGGAAAGGATCTTTTAATGAAGTTTTAATAAAAACCCCACACAATCTGGATGTCTTAACTGCACGAGGAAAGTGGCACTAGTCTCTATAGTATGTCTAGATACACGGGGATCCCATAACAGATACCTATATATGTCATACCATTCGCAGTAACTATTAGCGCCCGCAGCGATACTCCTTGCGCAATATTCAAATCCATGCCAGGATGGAGTAATGTCTGCTACGTAGGTATAGATTGCTCGCCCTGAGGCCTCTCAACCCTTTCCATGACTCACAATAATTCCGATATTGCCTTTCGCCCGTGTCAATCACTTCCTACTAAGTGCAAGTAGGACTGCAAAGAGGGTGGCACGATGTCCCGAGGACTCCATCTTTCCAGCCTGTACAGAAACAGAAATCATTGAAGGGATGATTATCGAAAGTCGAGGAAGAAATGAAAAAAAAAAAAAAGCACCAAGCAAGTACTTTCGTTAAAGAAACACGGGGGATACAAAGGGCGGAGAAGATGTTAGTGCGGATGGATAGAGGGAGACTTTGTAGAATCCTGAAAGACGTTAAAACTACCCTCTAAAAGCAATTTCGTGGGATGGCCATGTTCCCTCGATAACCCGTGACGATATTCCAATGCCGGTTGTCGCTGGTAAAAGGAACAGCGGAACTGAAACCGAGTTTTTAATTTGGCGCGTGTCACGCGACAGGCCGGATACTGAGGGACAGTGCTGGGCGTTTCTAGGAGGGACAAGGCGGTACGGGGCGAGGGACGGAATGGATCCGAGTGGAACGAGCAGCCAGATGAATCTCTCTCGCATTGTCTGCGTTTCAATGGATATGCCCACCCACCTCTCTATTCCTTCGCGGTTTTTGAGCGTTATTTTCGGCGACAAATATTATTGTGTCGAACAATGATCGTGTCCTCAATGGACGCGCTCATATCTGCCTGGCAGCATTCCTTGCTTTCTGTCTTTCTGCATTCCTTTCCTTCGTTCCTTCCTTTCTCATGCTCTTATACCACGTACGACCCGGAGCATTTCCTAGCACGTAATCTTCGACATTGTTTCAGAGAAAAACGCTCGCGGCCATATTGGAATTGCTAATGCGCCAGAGAATTTTAGCGGAAACTACACTTTTTCTTTTTTACTTATATAAATTCTCATGGCTACCATGTATACAAAATTGATTCGTGAAGGATCGAAGGGAATGGTTAAGAAAAAAATAGGGGTAGCTAACGCAAGAGATGCTAACCTAGCACGTATAGTCTCAGTAAAGTCACGGATATCACGAAGGAATGAATGAATCCATCCACGGGATTTATTCGCCCCGGGCGCTGATTCTCTATAAGGGACATCAGGACTCTGAACGGCTGTCATCGTCATCGTCATTGTTGTCAACCAGCCGAACGTTAAAGTCCCCAGCTGTTCCTTCTAGACGCGATAAAGACCGATGCACATCGAATCGACATGCACTTTCATTGTCAAGATATAGCCCTGTGGTACATTGCCTGTTTTCTCGTGCTAGATGGTATCCGGAGTGTCGCCAGTAGACATTTTGCTCAAGAGACAAATTTCTCTGCGGGTGTCGCTGACGGTAGAGTAGTAGGTAGAAGAAAGGGGTATATGATGGCCGAAAAGGGAAAGGGTATCAGAATGAGTGAGTGAGTGAGTCGGGGAGCAAAAGCGAGAGAATAGGGGGTGTAGGATTGTGGTTCGATTTGGCAGCCACCCCCCGGGCATGTCGAGAATTGAGAGACGCGCCATTTCATCCGCAGTCTGCCGATATCGCCTACCTAGCTACTGCCTAGCACTGCCACCCCCTTTCCAAAATATCTCATTCCCAAACGCCTCGAGCTCTCGATGGATTACAAACCTATCTATTACTTCCCTGTCCCGTTTCCAGTCAGATTTCCGAACTCCCGGGTCCTCAGACGCTCCCACTTGGCAGGGACCCTTTACGCCAGGGAGACTTCCCACTCTTCAAGGGTGCCTCTTGTATTAGTTCTCATGAACCAAGAACACTTGGTGCCACTGCCAAACAACTAGCTCAAGAAAAATCGCTTGATAGCCGTAAGGCTTTGGTATCCAATCCGAGTGAGACCTACAGTAGGGTGATAACATTCTTAAGCAGTTCTAAATCTTCTTGTAGCATGCGGTGTATATAGTACGGTTCGAGGAATCACGAGCGTGGGCTAGTAAAGAGGGATGCAATGCAGGGTTGGTAAAGAGAAATACGGATGAGGGTTGAGATGGAATTTTTACATCCATTCTCGACTATGGAAGAGGGACGCTGGAAGAAGACAGCGTCGCAAACATATAGGTAGCCTCACAGGCAACACCTCTTAGTCTAATTGAAAAGTCGGCAGAAATTGAAAATTGCGATCGCAAATTGCAAGCTGCTTTAGGCTGAGCGAGAGGCTGGTGTTGGGGTTGGTGCGAGGGTATGCGCCTGGGCTTTAGGATGGACCAAGAGGGCGATAGCGAGTTGGAGCCAGTAAGAGAGAGAGAGAGAGAGAGAGAGAAAATAAGAGGAGAAGATGCAGACTCCCGTGTCGGAATACGCAAGAATGAAGATTCAGTGTTTTGTCTTGAGCTGCAGTGTAGCCAAGCGGAGCCGTCGGTATGGGAGTGCGAATTCAGGCTCGTATGGGCATTCTTTTACAGAGTTGTCAATTGTAATGCTCTATGCAGTTCTGAGGGTTGATTTCACAGTGTCTACTGCAACTGTCATTGATGCAGCTGATGACGACGTTTCTATTGCTCTTGCCATTCCTATTACATCCGTGCATCCATCCTACGTGTTTTTACTCCCATTTACGCTTTACCCGTCCTGGGCAAAACTTCTTACTCAATTGGCAGACGTTATTTTTTTTTCGGGAATTCTATAGACTGAAACTGAATGGAGTGAATCATTTGTTTCTGGACCACCTGAAACATCGTGTATATCTGACACAAAGAGAACAATAGTATACAGTGGAGAGATTTAAAAGCAGAATTTTACAGCTTTTCGTGTATCCCATATCGATGGACCGTTTCAACCCTTATCGGCCGGAATACAGAGACTGTTAAAGGCATTTTCATGGACGGAAGAGCCACCCTTATTCCGGACGTTCCTAGAATACGTCTGGCAGACAAGCCAGAATAGTCCCTCGCTATACGGCATCGGACGAGCGCACTCTTTATTTTCCTACGGTTGAAAATAAAAAAAATAGGAGCAAAAGCAAAATAAGAAAACAAAAAAAATGAATGCAGCGTACGCGAGAGGACGCTTTAAAGCGGCATTAATTTCCTATGCAGCATTTGTCTTCGCGTTTATGCCTCGTCAACTCCGGGTGAATATCTTGCGGGGCGTTCGCTAAGGGTGGCTGTTGCAAGGGAGCGTGCACGGACCGCCACTACGACGTGGGGTTTACGCGGAAGATGAGAGTGTCGAGGATCATCGCCAGGGGATGCTCCGGCTGCTACTCTCACCAACACAAGACAATGTGAAACGCTGCCTGTTGGAGGTAGCGTGACTTGCTCGAGGATCCTCGTCAGGGTAGGTAGATAGGTAGGTAGCCAGATAGGTAGGTTGGTACGACGTAAGACGTAAGCCAGAAGAGAAAAGCACGTAATCAAAAGTGGCGGTGCTCGTTACCGAGATTAAGAATATTTTATCGCCGATATTTAATTAAATGATAAAATGTTACGGCCGGGAATTTATAAATTCATCTCGGCGGAGACCGGTGGCTCTGATGTCGATATGGCGACGTTCCTTGAGATGGTACCGCCCAAGGGGAGGAGAGTTTACTCCGTCTTAATATGCCCTGTTTACATAATACTCCTCTACCTCTCTTCCCTCGATTCCTCTTCGTACCGACATCTTTCCCTTCTCTGTTCCTCTCCACACTTTTCTCTGTTGTCCTGGGTACTAGCTTACCCCCTCGACCACACTGGAAGCTTGAATCGCTCCGGAACGAGCAGAACCCTGATATCTAAAGGAAAATGTACACTGGTTGATTACCATTATGATCATGATACCGGAAGCCTTGCTATTATGTCAAAGCAGTCTTACCAAGGCGAGCAGTAACAGGGCACCTTCCAAATTAAAGTGTAATTCTCTCTGACTGGCTCGGCGGAGTCGACCTGGAGCCAAGGAGCACGAAAAGGAATAGTGAAAGTGCACATCAAAGCAATGGGATCCTCCTAGTGCTCCATGTTCTTCATTTCTCTCCTTTCCACTTCTGCGTTTCTTCCTTTCGTTTCTCTTCTCACTTTGCTTCTTCGACATTCGATACTCTCTCTCTTCCTCCCTTCACGTCTCTCTCCAACGCTATTCCTTTCGTCATTCCTGTCTTCTTTCTCGAGTGAAACCTCTTTACTCGACTGCCAGGAAACCAGTGGAAAGTAGGATGAACGGATTTGACGTAAACGGGTTAATTTGCATCGGAATGAGACTGGCGATCTTCCGAATCCGATCCTCTAGCTGCCTCTATGAATCTGCTCAGTAGACCAACCTCTAGTCGATAGTACCACTTGGCCTTTGCTACGGTGTATGTATCCTCCATGTGTGTTCTCATCCTTTCAGCTGCCTCTGGAATTTGTTTAAATTGTAGGTATGTCATGTAAGAGTTTCGTGGAAATCGGTATAAAGTGACTAATAATTATATATCAAGGTAAACTGACCTGGTTGTTCGGGTAGGGCGAAAGGGCTCGTATAAAAGGGCCCAGGTTTTAATCATAGGAGACTTTAGCAGTAGGCTCGGTTCCCGAGTGTGTAGTTGGAAACGTTCGCCGACACTGGGAATGCGAATTGAGAGATAAAACGGTAAACTTGTGCGAAACTCTGGCAGCCTTCCTACTCTCCTCTGGCTCTGTTTCACCCTCGATTTCTCTGCCAGAGTCCCCTGTTCTCCTGCCTCGGTGCAACTAACCCTCTCTGTTCTACTCCATTCTACCCCATGATGCACCCCTCTCTCTTGCTCCCTCCGTTCCACACTCTCCCTGTTAGCGGACCCTCTAATTTTCTTCGCAGTTCAGCTATGCGAACTACATTATGGAATAATTGCACGGGTCGTTATTCCCACGTCTGTCCCTGCTCGTATTGCGAGTTACGGGAAGCCAGGAACAGCCCTGAGCGAGCGCAGCTCTTTTCACAATTCGCACCTAACTCCCACAGGAGAATCTTTCCCGTTGCAGTCCTGGAGCAATCGTTTCGAAGCGCGAGAAGAAAAAGCAAGGAGAGAAAGTAGGACAAGGAATAGGACAGCCAACCGGGAGATATCCAGGAAAGTGGCGTTTTGAACGTGCAATTGCATTGCCAGGAATCAGAGCTATTTCACCCGGCAGCTTGAAGCCCCGACCCTTCGAGATTGCTGAGCTATTCTCGCGACTGAATGTTTCATTAAGGCCACCCGGTATTGCTCTTAGATAACTCTAGAGGGGTAAATGAAATTTCCGCCATCCCCGATATCACTCTCGGTTTAATCAAAGACCATTGCTCGTTCGACGGAAAAAGACAATCCTCGACGCGTTTCTCTCGTTAGACTGCTGGAACGAGAATAAACGGGATTCTCTAAGCTCTATATAAGGAGATGCTTACCCGACATAGAAGCACGAGTGACTCTTTGGGAAAAACATTTGTCGCCAGTTCTAAAGCGAACGACGGATCAGGAGAAGCGAGCGACTGTATATTTAATGATTGCATCAGGAACGTAGACGCATCAGAAAACGATGCTTGAAAAAGATAGCAGCAACACTGGTGACTCTGCTCGAACCAGCGACGTTCGAATCACATCAGAGTAAAGAGAGTGAGGAGAGAAAGAGAGAAGGTGAGAAGGGTGTACAGAGAGACAAGAGAGACTGGGTGAGTGCAGGAGATTGAGTGGGAGAGGAGTGAAAGATAGCATAGCTCTCACAGAGGGGTTTGTGGCCTAGATCGAGACGAACTTGAATGCTCGAATGTCAGAAATGGCGAATCCTCATTTGCCGTTTTCGCGAGGCACGTACATAGATGGAGTCGGCGTCGGCGACGGCGGTGTCTGCTCGGGTGCTGTCTGCCGTGCTCATTCCCGCGATCTTCAATTAATGAAACTCGGGTGCAGTCGCGTCGCATGTCAAATAAATATGTCTCCTACCTATTCCCCTTTCCGTTCAACCCTTCCGCACAACCTTCTACCCTGCCTGCCTTCCTTCCTTTCCTGGCATGGCGGTAGTAGATAGTACCACAACTTTCCTGGGCCCTATTCACCCCCTACATATATGTCCCAGGCACCCCTGAATCAAACTACCCTTCCAGCAGTTGATACCGCCCCTGAGGACATCCCTTCAGTCACCCCCGTCTCTCTCGGATCTTGTATCGCACATTGGACCATTTGATGCGAATCAAAATCGTTCATCCAGAGTGTACACTGTGTTCCTGACAGTCCTTAGCAGCTTCTTCAATGCCACGTTATCCTTGAATCCTTTCTCTCCCAGTGGACGCTGGTTTATCTCAAGGGACGTTCCTGGTTAAGACTTCTCTGGACGTCACTGAAATTCAAAAATGATAGTTAGAGTCGAGGGCGAGACTCAAAGATAGATAGGGGTGACAGAGCAACCGACAGGGTTGCTGATTAATATTTTTCCAGAGCTCCACTGTCTTCCAGAAGGAATTTTAAAAAGAAACAAGCTAGTTCAGGTTTGGCCACAGGTCGTAATGTCGCTGCTGGCTTCTCTCCCGTTCCTCCATTCCTACGTTCATGGGCTACTTCGTTTCGTTCAGTCGTTCGCGTTCCCTAGCTCAGTGATTCTCCCTCTCGCACGTCTCTCTTCCTTTCTCTCTCTTTCGAGGCTGCTCCGAGGAGATTTCTTCATTCTTATTAGCCCAACAGTGATTTCTGCAAAATTAAAATTGCCTAAGGAGGTATCATTTGCCTTGCCAGTGCCGGCGCGTCTCGGCGCGTCCCGGCGTCTCCCGCCCTTCGTATCTCGCGTACTCCACTTTGGCTCAGCGTCCTTCTCACGCCAGGCACTTCTTTGCCTTCTGCCAACCAACCAACCAACCAGCCAAGAGTTCCTCTGATGTTGCTCCTACAGATAAGTGGTCGGCTCTTGGGTTGCCTGCCTACGGGCACTATTGGTCGATGCGTTCTTCTGCCCTCTTCTCATTTCCTCTCATCACTTTTTCACTCTTCCTCCTTCCACCTTCATTTTTATTCTCATCTTCGTCTCCTCTCTCACTCTACTCTCTCTCTTTCTCTATCTCTTCCTTCCTTCCATTTTCGTTCTCTTCTGTTTACATTTTATTTTATATCACGCTACTTCATTATCTTTCTCATTTCTGAGATGCCTATATGTATGGGCAGCCAGTAGCTACACTGCCTGTTATTGATGCTTACCTCATAGTTTCAATTTTATTCTTCCAATCTATGCAAACTGCCTAGTTTCAGATCGGCAATCGACTGAAACACAAAAATTTAATTTCATTTGATTTTTTTTACATCCAATTAATATGACAATACCGTATTGATCATGACCCGGAAAAATGTAACTTCGAAATGTAATTCAAAGATAAATTACATATTTCAGTTCCATATAAATAGTCGAAAGAATGTATGACCAGCAGAAAACTAATCGGCCGTTATGCATAAATTGCATAGTCATAAAAGTTGCAATTTAATATTTGTATTATTTTGTTCGCTTACTGCTAAATCAATCGTAATCACTTTTCAAATGTATGGGAATTTACAAAATCGAGTGAGATCAGGATCTGGAATCTGTAACCGATAAATATGTACTATTCTAATTATTACTAAATAGCCCCGCGGGACCATACAAATCGAATGTATAATATGACAATTACTAAAGAATATACTTATATATAACAATGAGTCAAATGTGTAATAAATAATATTCCAATGACAGCTATACTAACGCTTACTGTAAACACGACCGAATGCCGAACATTCACGACCATTCCCGAAGGCAGCACTCGTCGGTCAGTACCCGTAGGTGGGGGGAGGTGTCTAGTATACAGGGAATGTATCGGCTCGGAGCTTTCATTCTTACCAGACCCGTTCTCCTGGTAGTGTCAATTACATTCTAATAATAATATATATTTAAAATTAGATAGACGTGAAAAATAATATTGAAACTGTCTAGATGACGCGAATGAGGAAGTAAAGAATCTAGAATATCAGTATAGATGATGTAAAATTTTTTTCTAAAACGTCTCGACCCTGACGCAATTAGGTTGAAGAGAGGAAAATCTCTAGGAAATTCCAGTCGATGCTCACCTTTGAGGAAATCAGTACAAGTGGAGATAGTGTATCCTATCAAACGATCCGGAGAGCCGCGGAATGCGTCGTGGCGTCGACCTGGGCATCCCTTCAACCCCTACTTTACCGATGAACAAATTGATTCGGAATTTCCGTGGTTTCACGCGCAATCGAATCCCGAACCCTCTTTCACCCTGTTACACTCTCTCCCTACAGCATCCCTTACACATTCCCGACACTCTCGACTCTATCCAAAGCTATGTCACCTAACCAGAGAATCACGTCAGAGAATGACGAGGTCGTCAGGACGCAATTAATGCAAGCGACGAATTCATCCTGACTAAAACCGCCGAGCCAAAGTTTCGCTCATTTATTAGTCGTAAAAAACTTGTACCAAATATTCATCCGAGTCATGGATATCAACTTTATCGGTATCGCAGAAACGTATTCAGACCATTTACAATATTTCCATTATCTTTCCTCAAAAACCATCTTTATTATATGTAAATTGAATTCGATTTACTCGCTCGACCCGCAATTATTTATTATACTATCGCCTACCGCGCAGACTCCTCGGGAAAACTGGGAAAGTCAGAAAGGCGTCGGTGTCGCTTCAACGGGAACTACTAGGAGGAACAGAAGCAGGAATAATAGGAAGAAGAAGAGAATAAGGATACGAGAGAGTCGTCGCAGCATCCGCTGGCGCGTAGGCTGCTATTTCCACAGCTTCTACTCCCCCCGTAACGCATCTAGAAACCAGGCTTGAAACCGTTCTCATTAACCCGCGAGCGAATATTCCGCTCCGTCTGCTCTCTGCTACGTTCTATCTGCATTCTGCACTCGAGAGCATTCGCTGGATGCCTACTTTGATTTGTCTACGAATATTACAGGAAGTTCAGATACCATTATCCTGTATTCAGTCAAAATTCAAAGAACAATCATAAATACAGTAATACGAAATGAGCATAGTCCTATAGGCACTTTCTGGATCTCAAAATCTCATTAATAACATATATTCTTCTACTTGACAAGACCAAGATAAGTCGTTCATAAAGTTACGGTAGAATAGTTGTGATAAGGAAAACAGGAAGTAGCTACCGAAAAAAGAAAAAAACAGAAAAAAAAAACGTAAAAGTAACCGACACTCTTCACGGCCTTTTTACCTGTTAATTTATTGTAATTAATTTCTGGTATCTTAGGTCCCTATCACCGGACGAAGCAGCGTACTAAGGTATCCTCAGGGCGAGTAAGGTACTTTCGTATAAACATTGTTCAATTCCGTACGCACAGGCGAGTATATAACACGTGTGTAAGTCTGTCCGTCCGTAGAATGGCCAAGAATGGGAACAGCAGCGGAGAGGCGTACACACGTGAGAGCGCAATATCTGTAATTAGCGATCCCGATTAAGGTTATTTATGAGCCCGAAGCGCTCACACTGTGTCAGCCATTGTATTTTAATGGCACCCACCTAGTGGTTTGTGCCTATACGAAAAAGGAAGTCAAGAAGCTGTTGTACTTGTACTTACAAATTAACGAATCGGAGGTCCGGTCAGAATTTACTGTTGAATCCGCTTATTGTTAGAGAATAGAAACGCCGTTCTCTGTACTTGTCAGTTCTAGGCGTATGTTCTGTTCTAATAAGAGCAATAAAGTCTTGGACCTTTGAATTATAGTTGAAACTAGATACCCTCGATAAGCAAGTGGATGAAGCTAGACGTAGCCAGACACCTGTCTATAATACGGCTATCGTATTTCCTCGGTACATGGAAAGGCTCTGCTATCACAAGCTTCTAAGAAATATATAAGGCATAATGACCTTCTTAGTATGGTTAACCAGCCACTAACTACGCAGAGGCAATAATTAAGCGCATTATGCGCGAGCTGCGTGTACGCACAAATGCGCGCTCATGCGTCAACTTTCTCAAGATTCCGTCGGTCTACCCTTCGTCAGTTCAACGGCGAGACGTCGTTTCCTCACCAACGTCCTCCTATCTGCACGGGACTTCTCACCCTCCTTCATAGTGCACCTCGCACCCTCCTTTATTCAGGGTACCTCCTTGGCACTGCCCTTCCTCTTGGAACATACATTGCACAGTGTCGGGTACACAAGGAGCATGCAAATGCAGGTAACGGGGGCCGTTTCTTGGTGTATCGACCTGACGCATCTTCCAGCCAGGCGACGCATAATTATTCAATGGGCACCTACGTGCGCGCACCGATTGATATCGCTGATTATAAGCACAATTATCATTAGCATACCTAATGCCCTTAAGTACGCTATGCGAGTGGCTGATATAGCATACGGCGTGCACTGTCTTGACTGTGTATTGGCCCTTTAGGGATAGTTCCGGCTGCTAAGGGAAGAACATCCCCATCGTGGACTCCATCTTGAATATGGAAGAACCATGCATTACGTACTTCCTGTCCGGTGATAGTGATGTCTTGTAGTTTAAGTCTGGGGATATTCAAATCATGTTAGTTTAATCGCACCGTAGGACCAGGTGTCAATTCTAAGAGGTAGGTTTGAAGTGAAACACCCTGTATATATAGACAGAGCCTGGGTAGCTGTTGAGTGTATATGTTACTCTTATAGATATTTACTTAGCACTTATTGTATGTTAAAAAGTAATCAGCTGGTAGTAATTACCTATATGATTTGTCTTCAGAAACTTCTGTTCTTCTAGTTCAAGTGGCTTATGGGCATTAGATTGAAAAAGAGAGCAACCCTCCTTAAGTGCAAGCTTATCGTGGCGACCGTTCGTGGCAAATATCGTGGAAAAGCCAAAGACTTTTCCGCTCGGTATCCGTTATCAATTTTGCGCTATAGCGCGGTATCCCTCGTGCCACCCTTAGCGGCGTCGCGGGGCCAAAGCTTCAGGAAGGGGATGAATATTCATGCTCGCAGCACTCGCCATCATCGGACCTTTCAGTGGTGACCAACCTCGGCGATTTTCTAAAGATGTCTCAGTGAACTTTGCAGAAGGTGGGTAATTCCCAGGAGCAGCTTCTTGTTAGGATCCTGAAGACCGTCCTGAAAAATTTTCAATTCCATGAAACACCCTTGGCTACGCTGAGAACCACGTTTTGTAAAACACGCTCAGATAACATTTATAATGGCCGGTACCCTCAATCCCCTTAACAGTGCCACTTTAAAGCCTCTGATAGGATGATAGAGCATGCTAATAAGACGCAATAATAACGATTATTTTAAAAGCGTGATATCGTCCTGGAAGCAGCGCCTTGTAATATCCGGCGGAGCCATTTAATAGCATTGCGATAGCGAATGAAATGCGAATGAGAAAAAGACATGGACGTAGCACATTGCTTGCGGAGTACAAACGGTTTATGGTATTAAGATTGATGAATCAAATGATGCCTACTAAAATAAGACAAAGTGAAATCATCGAAGAGCCATTGAATAATCTGTATCTTGAAAATGTGTATTTTCTGAAGAAACATCAGAAATATCACTGAATCAAATGGGCAAATGAATCTGACGAAAATACAATACTCGCTACAGATATATGGCAACAGATTGTAAAATAAAATGCAAACGTCATTTTTTCCCCTTTGCAGCCTACTGTATCAACAAAGCTTACAATTTTCCCATTATTTTATTTTAAACTTAATGATATCCCTTGCTCGCTCTTTCGCCGTCTTCAACCCTATCTCATTCGCAGTTTCCCCCTGCCACCCTTAGCAGCCATTCAGCGAAGCGTACATTTCCGCGAAGCAGCTTGAAAGATCTCATGATTTCACCGTAAAGATAAAATAATCAACGAACGAGAATATTTTCAAAGAACGAAAGAGTACAGAGGAAAAGGAACAAAATGGATACGGCAGCCATTCCGAACGATCCGATAAAGCCATATCGTCAGTCCACCGGAAGTGACTCGTACGAATACGACAATGAAAAAGATAAAATAAAGAACAATACCATAAAATAAAACGTACACTCGCACCTATACAAGCACATTCTTAATCGTCAGCGCGATAATTTATCGTGATTTCTATGCATTTCCTTATTCGATAGTCGCAGCTACATGGAATCGTGTGTGGGCGTATCAGCCAAGTAATTAGCGATTACTGATTAAGTCAAAGACCTGAACATGCCTTGAGGCCATACGCACATTATCAATATAAGTCAGAGTACACGAGTAGCAGCATAGAAATAGGATATAAGGTAAAACTCATTTAGTCCGATGGTGGCGATTGATACGAGTAAAGAGAGGAGTGATGGCTGCTCCTTGTTCGCTCGTTGCTTGCAAGTCCGAGTTGTTCTGTATTATCCAACAATTCGCATTGTATGCTAATTACCAAGTAATCAGTACCCGTTCGTCTCTATCCCGTAGGAATTGCGCGTGACGTAAGCACGGCACGTTGGACGAAATTAAACGTGGCGTGATGCGTTACAGTGAACAAGAGCTCGTGAGCATGTAACCACAATTTTCGACTTGTATCTTACTTTCAATTGGTCGTTAAATTTCCTCTAACACCACCACTCGTTCTTTTACTGAAGCTTGAAAAAGTATAATCTATGCCACCTATACGTTCACGTGTGCTCAAGTGCGCAAGCTCTGACTGAAGGGAGGAATTTATTTACATTTTAGTACGAAACCTGTAAAAGCTTTAATTACAGTGACTAGTAAGAGCACGCGCCTGAATCCGTCCCTTCGTACCTTCGTTTGTCCTTGATGACGCCATACTAGTTTTCTATACTTATATATACCAGTAGTGTATATGGTAATTTTTATTATTTTTGTATTTTCTTTCTTCTTCCCTGTTTTCATTTTCTTTCCTCTGCATCTCAAGATGAATTCTTCATATTTGTCTTATTTTTGGTATCAGTTGCTCAAAGAATACCCAGAGTAATCCTTGTATCCGACACTGAACCCAGGACTGGAACGTCCTGTAAAATGGAATAGAAATAATTATTGTATGCGAATAAAATGTTTTTCAACAAGTAACGACTCCGCACTGCCTTCGATTCTTCGAAGGGATCCCTCGCTTAATGGGAACTAAACGGCAGAACGGCTAATGGTTTTTTACTGATGTTACGTCCGACCTAAGAGTGCTCGAGTGCACTCATGAGCGGCGTATTTTTCCATAATTAGCTAGCGGGAATTAACAATGGATGCCGTCCGCCCGTGGAGCTACTCTGGGATTGCTCGGGCAGAGACTGTTCCAGAAAGATAAATAAATTATCACTTAGATGAACTAACGAGTGGTTGCTCGGCTTCTTACGCTTCATGAATATGCATCGTTTGTGTGTACGCGGCCGCGCACTACCCCAGACTCTAACAATTTTAACGTTTACCTCAATAACGTCGACGGACGATCGAGCCAATTCCACTACGGTTGGATGATCGACCAACGTAATTAAATGGATACATAATATTGTTACATCTGACTTTACTAAACCGAACATAATTATTTTGCGTTTTCGTACGCCTATACCGGAAGTCCATAGGTACTCGCATTTCCGTCATTTACAAGTAGACTGGTATATTATACCTATATGTCAAGATACAAAAGAAAGACTCAAAGCTGGGTAATTAGAAGTAGGAACTCAAATGGAAAAGTGGGTTTCCGACGATACGAGACCGCTATCGGACAATCATTGGGCAACCTTCTTCGCACAGGAGGCCCATACAAAACGTATGCGGCTTTCCCACGTGCTGAAATATAACTCGCAATAAACCAAAGTGATAGTAGGTTAATTCCCCCGATGCTATCTCCCAGTTACTGGAGAACACTGTATTCTCCAGGTGCCTATATGCATATACCTGAATCCCGGTGCAACGTCAACAGTATCATCCAGTGGACAGATACAACGAGAATAAAAAATGTCCTCGACCTCTCTCTTCGTTGTTATACACGGATACTAGAGTCCAGTAGTTTCGCACATTCGGCCAAGCAATTTAATTTGCCACCTCATTGGCCAGCACGAACTACCGGCTGTTAGACGCTCCAATGATTTTCCAAAAGGACACTAAGCCATTCCGATTCCCAAACGGTAGAAAGCGATAGGGGTCTTTGGACATTGCCTGAGAGTGATAGAGAAGAGGGATAAAAATAAAAGTGTATTCTACCAATAAAGAATGGCCGTGCCGGTCGCGTATAATCAAGAGATTAGTCGAGGAATAGATCAGACACAGGCCGAAGGCTCTCGGTTAGCTAAAAGCTTTAGCAGTGGCCATTAGCACTGAGAGGCAGAGAGAAGGCGATGCTCTATCGCAGAACTGACTTTGTGCGAAAATGCGATTATAAGTCACGAGGTGTTGGACAGGACGTCTGGTACGCTGCTAGTGTAGAACCCCTCCGACACGTGGGATTGATTGGATATCCGGTTAGAGGGATGCTGTACACTCCCGAGATGAAAGACAAAGGACCTGGACTTTGACGGGAAAAATGTGCTTCTCCACCGATGAAAAACACCCATCGGAAAATCCATTTGAACCTGCAAGTTATACATGAGATTTTCAGAACAGAATTTCATTGAAAAAGTAATAGTAATAATATATCTCTGGCATCTCTGTATCCAACGCATCTCTAGGTAATAGGATGAGTAAGGAAGGCAAGGATTTACTGTACGTAACGGTAGTTAATGTTTATACTCTATATGGAAAGACGGAGAAGTTGAGATTTTGAAACGAGAAAATTATATAGAATACGAAGCGAGACAGAGTAATGGAGAATACATGAGATTATATTATACGTAGATACATACGCACTTGTTTCAAGCAAGAAGAGTGAAGACTCAGAGAGTATCCGTGGATTTCCCATCGAGAGATTAGCATTTCCGCTTTTCTCTCAACAATTCCTCGTTCCCGTACGGCTTATCCGCTAATCCTGGCGGGGAACAGGATAGACGCTATATATACACCCTGCGGACGATCCTAGATCTTCCTCTTCAGGTATATCAAGTATTATTTCAGTATGATTCCAGGCTCGATGCACCAAAGCGTATCCTGAAAACGAATATGCAAGATAAGTAATATATATATATGCAATATACCAAGATTGTACATAGATAGGAGAAGTGTATCTTGACTAGTACATCGGACCACACTAGGTCTTATGCAACTATTCGGGAATTTTGTCAACCCTGCAAATCATCCCCGGCGTCATACTGCATTCCCTAGTGAAATCTTTCCAGGATCAGGCGTTTTCAAGGAAGTTTCGCACGGGTCCGTATGTATAATGAAAGCACGGCGTCCTCTCTTTGAAAGATACAGCTTTCACTAGCTTTCTAGTCCTTTACAAATCAAAGCCATGCCGGTAATAAGCAGCCGACCGGTCTACGTTGGGAGGATGGACCTGACGAGGAGATTCGGATGCTGCTGAGGGGTAGAAAGGGGAGAAGGTGGTAGATGGGTGGCAAGGAAGCAACTACGAGAGTGGTCATACGTGGTGGACTAGAGGTGCGCGAGGGTGGCTACCAGCAGAGGAGCAGAAAAGCAGAAAGAGAAGGTAGAAGGCTGGAGGATGATGCATTATTGAGTGGACTGTCGGGGGGTGTGTAATCGCACACATCGTCACTGCTCTGCTAATGGACTCCAGTCCCCTTTTTACCCCCTGCCATAGCTACCACCCTAGCTAGAAGCAGCGGACATCGCGATATTTTCACCACCTCAAGACCCAGTCTTGCAAGCCACTGCTGCTGCTGCTGCTGCTGCCTCTAGTGTCCCTCGTCTGCTACTAGTGCATAAGTGGTTGTCGTAGTAAAAGGATGTACCAGTGCGCCCGGGGGTAGCTATGTTCCTACTTGTACGCTACTAGCGACATGTTATTATTGGATTACATTTTTAATCCCTTTCCACCTAGACATCACCCACCACTAGGGGGATGCAGTATGACCTATCCTATCCACTTTCGTATTCCGGATGGAATTATTATGCAGGAGATTTCATTTATTACATGCGCGCACCACAAACGACCGCATTTTTCAATGGGGATAATCGAATTCTACTGTGTTACCTGGATTTATGCAAAAACCCACCACCCTCGCGTTCATTTCTTTCTTTGTGATTTTATTATATTACTTAACAATAGCAAAATAGTCCATATCGAAACATTCTTTTAAAGATCTGAACTATCCAGTGAACGTCACGCACCATCAGGAGAGGAATCAATTCAGAAGGTAAAAAACATACAAAAAGTTAAAGGTGGTGACGACGGAGGGGACTGAAAAGGAAATTTCTGAAAAGGAATAATCCTTTATTGTACGCAGGGGAGAACCGCTTCTGGATACTGTCATCGTTTCTCCCCCATTCCACTGGATCCAACTCAAATCCCAATCACTAGTAACCCCACTGCAAACCCAGTGACACTATTGGTCCGTATAGCGAGCACGTTGACAGGTCAAAATAAAAAAAATGCCAGGCATTGTCAAGGAGTCACGTATCCAAAAAGCGACTTGTCATCTCCTCCTTCTTGACAAAACACAATAATTTTCTGTCAATTCATGCCATTAACCGCTCTACGACTTATGGCTTGACTCTTCCTGGAAGCCACCATAGAGAATCCCGTGACTCGCGCAAGTTTCCCTAAGGAGATCCGCGGCCATCATTCTCGATAGGACTTTAACCCCCAACCAGTTACGTGCTTCCGGGAAATACGTCGCGACGCTGGACCAACGGCCAAAAACAACATTGACCCTGAACAATAATCTTTAAACGAATAAGAATCACTGATCATTCGATGGCGTCATGATTTCCTGAACTCCTCGAACGTCAGCAAGTACGTTGCATTAAAATTTCTCTCTAACCACCAGGCAATTGGGAAAAATTGTGTGAACCTGGGAAACGGGTACGCAATCGTGACGGATCGCTGGATGAAGAAGAAGCCGGGAACGTATTCAGCGTTAGGAACTAATTGGTGCCGACCTGGACGGATCGAAAAGAAGACTAGCGGCTCATGTCTTCCATTAACGAGGAAGACGTAACGATCCTTCGACTAGGCGCATTCTCGCCGCTGATGTTTTTATAGGTTTCGCAAGGAAGGAAGCGATTCTCGCTTACGCGATATGGTGCTGAACATGACTTGTTAAAGGCTGCTTTACGAGTTTGCATTTATAGCCCTCTGCAATATTTTTAATACCCATTGTCTACTTGGATAATAGAACTGCGTTAGACCTATTGGAGAAGAGAAAACATTAACGATACTATGTAGATACTTGATGAGGTATAGTAATTCATTCTCATGATTTTTACTCTATCTTTAAAATACCTTCGAGATCCCTATGGGACACTTGGCAATGTTCCGCATCACCGAAAAGATGGAGAATCGTTCAAGATGGAAACCAGTCACGGCTCA
Source organism: Syrista parreyssii (assembly GCA_030142615.1). Taxonomy (NCBI): domain Eukaryota; kingdom Metazoa; phylum Arthropoda; class Insecta; order Hymenoptera; family Cephidae; genus Syrista; species Syrista parreyssii. The sequence continues at coordinate 1,655,274 of JARQTG010000345.1, forward strand.
CGGGGGTCCATTCATTATGAGAGATTCTCTGCGAACTGCTCGTTAATGCCGTAATTACACCTAGAGCCGTTAAAACGCAACGGCAATGTCTTTAACGTGAATCTCCTGACTTCAACGACCAACACTCCGCTCTGTAGCTTTTCTTGGATGACCCGGGACTTGATAAGACGTAAATTGTGTACTGCGACATGAAACAAAAGAAACAAAAAGAATTACTATGATATTAGTATGGTATACCTACTGCTTGTACTAGTTAGAGTATATCTATACATGTCTTAATAGTGAATACACACCAGCCTAATAACGCAAGTGGGATAATACCTATATAGGTATGCCTATAGCGTGCTCGAGTAATATTTATTTTTGGTTCTCTATTTTTTCTATGTATCCACACACTCAGCTTCATCAGGTCGTCGAGCATGCCTTTTCTCTCATGGGCCCAAACCTGGCCCCGTTAATTGTTCACGGAGTCGAGTCAGGCCGCACGATACGTATCTGAGTGAATTCGAATGAGCGCACTTAGATGAGAAAGAGAGAGACAGCGAGAGAAACATTATTTTCAGGTGAATTAAAAGTAGCTAATTATGGCCAGTTTCCAGGACAGTATGGAAGTCTTGTGCAAGAATGACTGATGGTAAGAAACTTTATCATGTATTCTAAATTCCAAGATTTCAAAAGAACGATAAGAGAATACGTTGCGTCTTCCGGACGCTAGAGTTAAATCGACCATACTTGGCTAAACTGATCTCACGGAATAAATAATCTCTGATTATTAAAGTTATAATATTTCACAAAATTTTTTCCCAAGGAATAGGAAATATTGTATATAGAAGCGTCTCTTTAGTTTGCATGACTTCTTTGGAAAATGAGTTTACCCTAAGTTTAATACACGAACAGTCCCTCCAGGGTGGACAGGATATGACCTCCCAGTGTCCCTTCGCTGCACACACTATACCGAAATGACCCCACTTTGACTGTTCAACCACTATTACAAGTCGCCTCTTGCTCATCTCGGAAATTACTTCCGCTGTGACGTCGTCCTAACCAGCCAATGACGGAGCCTCTTTTCTCGTTACTTTTCACTAAACCGTGAGATGACCAGCACCCTCTTGATAAAATCTGCGATGAGAAAGACACGTTAAAGTATTGTGTTACGGTACAAAAGAATATAGTATAGAATAGTAATTAATATCATCATATGGTAATTATGGAATGTCTTACGGAAAGAAGCCGAAGATAGAATCCAAGTGCGAGTCGGTAGGTGGTTCCGGTTCTCACACTCTTGGTAAAACAAATAGCCGGCGTTAACGAGGTCCAATCAATAACCGCGGATAACGAGCGGTTTCGCGGACAAAGCCTCGATCGAACCGTGTCTCGGATACGCCTCCAGGTGCCGGACGCCTCCTGGAGGAGGCCCTGATCACCGGGGCGGGTTAACGAGCGAGTCTCACGGCGTTCACCAAGGATCACTTGGTTACACGAGAAGACTTCACACTGGATGGATTTACGAAGGTGAATCCTGTATCTGTTTATCTTTATCTTGCTCTCTTCTTCTGGAGGTACACGGTGCAGAGATAAGCATGCTCGTGCGTATCTAATAAATGGAATGCTCGTAGATCATACAGGTAGGATATATTACTGGTTCGATAATTCTCCTTTAGAAATTCCAGGTGAAGTGTGGAGTGGTCGTATGTGAAGCGTGGGATGCGCACGATCGAGCCGAGGAAGTTGTTTCATAGTTGTACCTCCAAGAGGGCACTGGGCATGACCGTGATAACAATAGGGGCCGTGTGTCTACAGGATTTGTCAATCCACGTACGTCGTCCATGAAGGCGGCTTCCTCCTTCTCCATTGGATTGCTGGGGAGGAAGGCATCCGGGCCAGGATCGCAGCTAATGACATGCACCGGCTCACCCGGATGGTCGAGGGCTTCGGGCTTTGGCTGCTAAGAGCTCAGGGAGCATGGAGTTATGTTTCTTTATGTCTATATGTGTATATATATAAGAATTCCTTGGGCCTTACAACCCTCTTTTATTTCGAGTTCTCCTGTACTGGGAGCTTCCTTTCCTGGGCATGATTAATATAAAATAAATGATTGCCCGGCATCCGGTCCCACAGAGACGGGACACTCACTGCCTTTGGATTCACCATTTTTTCACGATCATTCCGCGTAATTTGTCGGTCAAGTCACCACGGCTAGTTTCACCTCGTTTCATGGTCATTGTCCATGCGAATTGCCTCTAGTTTCAGGATGTTCGCGTTCCTCGTGTCCTCGCGATCGAAGAACTGTTACAGGATGTCGAATGTTTTCTCAACCGCATACTGTGTTCCACGTGGATTCACTGTCTTGAGTATACAGAAGCATCCAGCTGAAGTGCGTCAGTTATACTAGACAGCTGTCATGCGATCACTTTGGTTAACCAGCCTTTGACATTATTAGCCATGTTCAAGTTTAATCTGGATGAATGGGTGAAAGGCCAGAGTAGTTTGGTGCAGACTCTTGGACCCTTAGGAATCCGTTTCTACCCTCTGAATCCTGACCTACAAATTTCCAATAGACGGAAATCTCCTGTTGGCTACCCCTCGTACAGGGTGTACGCGTTGGATCGCAGAATCCGGAAGCAGAGGACTGAAGGATGGGGGAGAAAAGGTCGTGATTGGAAAACGTGCAAAGGTTGGCTGGCTCGCGTCTAGACGGTAATACGGGAAGGGTGGCAAGAACGGGAATAAGGGATGGTTAGGTTCTCCCGAAGGAGTTCCCTTTTAGCCCTCCGCGACCTCAAACCGAACCGTGGCGGATCCCTTAAAAAACGGATTTACAACCTGTTGCTGCGCAGCCACTTAAAGATTCCCCTCGATATTGAAAGAATATCCGAAAGAGGGCGACAGACCTTCATCCACCCTCCTTCAGCCCTCCACACCGACACTAGCACGATCAGCATCCCCAAGCAGTCGCTCGTCGTTCCTCAATGCCTTGTAAATATAAAAGTCCGGATATTGAGTGTAAGAGAGGGTGAAAGACTCGAACGATCCTGCGAACCAGAGAAAGTTTACGAAAGGCAAATTAACATCTCACCACCTCCAGAGTGACGCGAAAATTTGGAAGCGATGAATGGGAACAAAGAGAAATCAACATCCCTTCGATCACCTATCCCATCACTTGTAAAAGGATTCACCTCAATGTTTCATTTCCTCTTTTTTCCAACCCTCTGACTCTATTTGGAAGCTCAGGAAAACTGTTGATCCCCTTCTGGCCATGTTGAGGGATGCTGTGGTCCATTGACTGGATCAGTTCTTTGTCAATGGACAGTGCGTACTACACGGTACGTGGAACCCTGCTCGATTTTGCTATTCATTAGAGCCGTCAGTAGGTAAACAAACAGTGAGTATTCGTGTGTGGACATGTGATTAACAGAGGCTCTACCTAACCACCTCGATATCACAGGCTGAACGCCACATCCCACTCTCTCTTCCTCTCTCGTCCTATACGTCTCCTCTGTTCTGCTTCTACGCCCAACTGTTCCCACAAGCGGCTTCCCATCAGAGTTCGGATAAAGGGTATCGATTAGCTGGATCCCTACGTCAGCGATGGCTGGATACCTCTCGCAGTTTTTTCTGAAAATATAAAAAATATTAAAAAAAACTATTCTCTTACAATGATCTACAATCGTTATAAAAATTAAGAAAAAAGTACTCACCGGAATCTTATATTTTAGATGCCTTGAGTATCCGCATGATATAACCTGCTACAATCGAGACTGGACCAAGATCTTTCATACAGCATCTTTTTAAATTGAGATCCCATCAATCTGATCATCAATCTGTATCGCACATAGGTGAACTGTGTATAATAAATAGAGGGTAGGTAGTTGTTCGCCCGAATGCAAGCTCATAGCCATCGTCCCGGAATTCCCGATTCACGGAGGGAAGCTATCGGGTCTCGGTATCGAGAGGAGGGCGAACCGTTCGGGAGGTCGGGGGGTGGCATGCAACAAGTAGTTCGGTTTTCAAAGCCCATTGAAATTGATGGCTTTCCCATACCATGACAAACTCCCTCGAAACGGTGCGGCAGCTCCGTTCGCGGACAAGCTTACAATACAGGGAAGCTTTTATCGATATTGCGCGAGAGCCAACCGAAGCCTGGGGTGGTGTGAGCTTGCGGCTTTTATTACTGCATTTTCACCTTGTCACGGCTTTTCGCTTCGACACTTTTACAGGCCATCGAACGTCAATCCATCTACTCTCGTTTCCACCATTTTCCGCTTTACTCTCACTACACCCTCTTCACCCCCGAACAAAATACACACCTAGTACCATGATGTTCAATTAATTAAATCCTCAGGTTCAAATTGATAAACTCTTTGTGCATGTCAGTTACAGTGTGTCTAACTAATTAGCCAACCCGAAGAAGAACTGAGAAAGTAAAAGGAAGAGCTCGAAGAAGAAGCTTAGAATGGACCGTGGGTAATACGTTTATAATGATAAGTTGTCATTAGCGGACATGCGTGTACCATTTGATGCTGGGAGATAGTATAGGGTGGAGAAAGGAAAAGAGAAATGATGATCTTGATGTCTAAGGGTATATAATAGCCAGAGCTCGAAGCACACGATTATTGATTAGTTCGTAGGGCCGATCAGTACCTGCAATCCATCAAAGAAAAGGCCAACGCCAACGCCAGGCGTCGATCTTCCTTCGGAGGACGGTCTTTAAAAACGCATTACCGAACCAAAGTCTCCTCCAGGTAACCAATAAGACCGATACGAGATGCCGATCCTAGCCGATCGTCCCGACCGTTCAATTATTTTGCAATCAGCCAAGGCGCGACCTTCCCTCGCAGACTTCAGTTCACTTCTTCTTCTTCTTCATCTTGCTAGTCTTATTCTTCGCCTTCCGCCATGCCGAAGGCCACACCAAAATCATCTCCCTCTCTCTATCCGTTCATCTTTATCTCATCTCTCTTTTTAGCCATATTTTTTTTCTATCACTCAGCTCACACCGATACTCTGCTACGTATTCATCACATTTATCTCGAGAAACTCGCTACCTCTTGTTCCTCCTGCTGATTCCTTTGCTCAAATATTCCCTTCATCCCTGAACGATATCAAAATGGCATTCTTTAACTGATTGTACCCTCGAGCTATACCGGATACCCCGACACTCTCCAACTTTTACGATAACCAACTGGAAATAACTTTGTAACTTTATTACAAGCCTCTGCGGCTGGCAAATCCGCGCGTTATAATAACGTTGAAAAAAAGAAAAGATAAAAACGAATAAGAATAAGAACGGAATGACTTCTTTTGGGATTTTTAGCAGTGGTATAGTAATCAAGGATGATTGCTTTGAGAAAGACCAAGGGAAACGATCGAACACGCTTTGATGGTAAACTCAAATCAAATCATAAACTCGAATCAATCATATATACGTGTTATTTCATTTGATTATATATACGTATGTAGATTAAAGGTAGGAATGATTATCGAATCCATTTAGATGTTATTATTCATTTCTCTTTATCTCATCGACTTTTTACGCCATTTAAACGAAACGCTTCGAAGAATCATCCTATTATATTGACATCAGTGGTCCAGTCACTATGTAGAGCGCTCACAATCAGAAGAGTGTATATAATATCAGCCCTATGCATGTATATACGTATCATGTGTATATCAGGGCCCTACACGCTTTCCTAATGTCCACCATTTGGCGGAGCTGACTCCCCATTTCGGTCCCGTGGAATTATAATTTCATTAAGTCGGCGTTAGTCGGGTCTACGTTCATTGGGTTTGGAAGATGATGCCGATTAAAGCTACCACGCGGTAATGGGTTATCATTAAAATCCCAAAGGCTTTACCTTTCTTTCAACTTTTCGTAACATACTAGTTACATATCTTAGGTACTTTATAATATATTACCAACACCAAAGTATTATGATACTAAGACTATCTTTCAGAGTGACCCACTGCACTTCCATTGCTACTATTTCATGCAGGATAATCAGAATTGTCCACGTTACCCTGTAGGTAAATCCCTTCAGCACCGACTCCTCCCTCATTGCTGTCTTGTTCTACCTTCTGGCTAGTGAAGGAGTAAGAAGAAGAACAAGAAGAAATTACAAGGCGAGGATGATCGTTCAAATCGGATGCCCCCAAGGATCGGCAGTCAGAACTCCTCATTACCGTCACCATTACGTTCTTTGTCACTTGGATGCCTAAGCGAGCAACCATTCTTGGACGTTAACTCGCAGTAGAAATTACAAGCTCGTGCGTTAATGATGACGGCGCTGACTGCGATACGTTGTTGGAATCAAGTGAAGAAACTTGAAGAAACCAGCATACTGGACGTTGAGGTACAATAAAACGGTAGTTTTATTTACCGAAGGATGAATACTTGTCTATGGCTTTCCAAATGATTGCTGAAATATATAAGGATGATGATCAGTGTCGATGACTGTTAGGTTTCTTTTAAATACATTTTAAGCAAATACGTCATGGTTGATATCGGAGGGATTGGTCACGGTCAGGTGAAGCAGCTCGCGAGATGCTAATTATATAATCGATAATTATGAGAGTAGTTCACCGCTCCTTGTCGTGTCCCTATACATGTATATATAGTGACCACGATATATTTTAAAGCGTGAGTCACTCGCGTGCAACGGCCAGCCATGATATGTCATTTTTCGCTCAATGTTCGTAATAAGATTTGTAAGGGGATGACGAATTGACCAATTAGAGAGCGATCCTTTGTCACGATAAGGCCAACTGGCCGATATTAGTTAAGCCAGTATTAAAACACGTTATGAGTCGCCATATATAACTGTTGTTCTGTCCACAGCGTTGTCGAATACACAGTGATATTTTTCACGCGATAATTTTACAAATTTCCATTATTTCACCGATGACTATTATATATCCATTAGTAAAATAGCACCCATTCGAAATCATAATAATCTTACCTGTTCGGTTGCAGCATCAGATCAGTCCACTGGTCCTATAATTTCTAGCCATTAAAATGGATCCATGAAACCGTTATTCACCAGTCCATTAAACATAGCCGTCTCTTCTCCGTAAGTTTTCAAAAGTATTTTCTCTGCGAAGAAAAGGACAGCGATGGTACGTTGTCGAGAAGTTTACGTGAGTGGATAGTAAGATAGTCGCCATTACTTACGTGTCATGGCGTCAATTGACCACATCGAAGAGAAAGTTTGATCGACAGGATGTTGTCAATCTTGAAAAATTTTGTTGCGTTCATTTTTTTGTATTAGCTCACTGCGTTAAAATTCCATTCAACTGGAATCTTCCTCCGTCCTTTTCGTTTTTTCTTTTTAGTTTCCTTTCTTTCATTATTTCCCTGACTCCCGCGTCATGGCGTCGTTAATATCGTTCCGTGTTTCACGAACGGACGTCACGCTCGTTTCGTATTTTTAATTATCGGCTGGCAATCATCAATCAGTTCGCCGGCTTTCCGTGAGTGTAAGGAGAGCGGCTGTCGCTGCTTTTTGCCTTCTGGCGCTCTCGAACCGCACCGGGAACCGGGAACACTCTCGATCGATTCATCCTGCCTGTCACTAATTCACCGGTCATTAAGTCCGCTCGATCGTTATGTCCTCCTCACCGTCCTCGACTCGACTATGCTCAACATTGCCGAACTATGTCTTTTTTCCCTTTTTCTTACATAGCGAATATTTATTTCCCATCCGTTCCGCGTGAATGAATCAAGTCCTAAGTGAATGGTCCACTCAATATTCTGATTTGGAATTCATTAACTGCAACGGTCCTTCTTACAAAAATCACCACAGAAACAATAATACGTTTTCACTCGTGCAACACCTTGCGTAATGAAATTCCAATAAGAGGTCAAGACTCGTACGTCAATCAGAATACGTATAAGCGTCTATAGTATACACAAAATTTAATTGATCAAAGAGACACCGTTAACTGCTGATTCTTTTTCCCGTAAAAAAACTTTTAACTCGCGACGAGGAAACTGTACGCTGTGAGATAGGAAAAAAGTATCGCGTACTGAACTGCCGATAGGTGGCGCCGTATTGAAGAAGCGGCCAGCCGGCGAAACAATCGCCAATGTGAACTCGCCAACCGACGTCAATACGAAAGTCAAAGTCGCATCTCATGCCTACTTCATAGTTCAAATGTAGCGTCTTTAAACTTGTCAACAGACTATGTGATTATTGCATGTCCACTCTCTAACTATCATAACCAAGTAAAACGTACCATGGCTATTAGTCAGTGAATGAGGAAAGTGCAGTGCGAGGAACGTTGCCGGAGAGATAATGTTTTGCGGCAACAGGTGAGGCAGGTGCTCTCGACCTGAATGCCACACGGCACACGTCTAATAACCTCGATCTATGGATCAGGTGTCTCGATCCATTTTGTAGTTCTCGAGACAATAATTGCTTTGCAGCAATTTGGTGCGCGGCATGGAATTCGTTTGACTTTTACGAACATTTAGGAAAAGGAAGCTCTTCTAGTGACATATATACTTGCAGCTGGCATCAAAGGAGCCGGCATGGTAAGTCGAACTTTTAATTCTATTATGCGTTGTACGAACTCCCTCATAGCGGAGATTTAGTAAAATTATCAATGCTTTACGAGAAGACTGCGAAATCATTGTCGAGTCTGTCAGGAATTCCGGGAGTCCCTCCTGGTTCGAGTAATCAAGAGCCTATAATTTAGCCCGATCGAAATGTACGGACTAACGAACAAAAACGGTCGTGGTTTTTCGTGTTAAAAATCATTACGTGCCGGAGGCATTATAGACCGCGTTATAGCATAGTGAGGGCTCTCGGTTTATTAATGATTCCGTAGAAGAACAATTTATAAAGCATAAACTTTCTTGATCTTGTTATTATGCAATAAAACCCTAACTATTGAATACGGATCCTCACTAGGTTCGGCAGTCGTTAGTGTTTCTGGAATCGTTGGCCATCTTTAGACCCTCGTAAAATAAAATTTTTGAATCAGCCTTCCACCATTCCTTTCCAAGTATCAAATTTTCAACAATTTCGCCCAAGGCCTTGTCGATCATCCAATCTTCCAATTCCACTAACTAATCCTAAAAATCTCTCGTTATACCTAATCGAGAGGATGAACAGATTCTACTTAGACGTTGTTAAACACGCCTATACGAATATGGCGACTTGAATGAAATGGCACCATCTAACAGAACTATTACCAACCCTCCCATTCATACGTCATGCCTACGAACATTGCCAATTCTCTCGCGAGCGATAATAAAAGTGACGACGTCGAGATGCGAGCCGCGTTCTTCTCTCTCGTATTCGGCTTCCATTTTTCTTTCCACTCTCTTTTTTTCTACTTCACTACGCTGCATACAGAGAAAACTGCGGCCGCGCACTGCATTACTATCTATACCGATATTTTATTCATCCCTCTGGGTGCCCAAGTATCCAGAGTTGCACAAGTATCAGCAAGATGAGTCCATGAAACGTTTAATGTACTTTCAGCAATTCCAAGGTAATAGTTCTTCTAATAATAAAAAAGTTTCTCAAAATCATGAAAATCCTTATAGACAGGTCTACGTGTCATATTTTCTATACAGGGCTGATATCTGAGCACCACTGTGAACAAGGATACAGAAGAAGAGCACTAGCAGCAGCAACAACAACCAAGCGAGGAAGGAAGAAAGGAGCGTAGGGATAGTGGGCGTATAGGTAAAATGGCGAAGCCGTGAAACGTAACGTTAAATTTATCCGTAGCATATCCGCGAGCGTACACACCAAGGTATCCGTCTATCTTACTTTATCCCCAGGACGCGGCGGCGTATGACAGCCCCGCTAGCTGATCTATCGCATAAAACATAAAGTGGGGTATTCCATTTCTAAGGGCGCCTTGGCTCACGGGAACCGGCACGGTTCCATCCGCTTGAAATATATCGTAGCGCCACCGAGAACTGGGAAATGCGGGGCTCTCGTATTTCTCTTTACTGGCGGGTATCAGGGACAGCTCTGTTGGAAAATAAGGCATCTTCCTATGCCGAGTTGAGACTGGAGATGCTACCGTATATAGGGAATCAGTCTGGGTCCAACTAAGCTTGCATTCTTCTGTACGATTCTGATGTTCTACCCCTATTTTATATTTTCTATCGGTCTATTTTTAACGTCTACATGTGTATCCTCCTTGTGAACCAGAAGGGTTGCCGGAGCAGTGTCCTTTTGTATGTCAATGATTGTCGGCAGACAATTGACGTCAGGTGACAAGCAGAGGGCAGCAGCTTCGTCTTTGAGGTGTATGATTAAAAATCAATTTGAATCGGCAGCACCGTCGGTTTAGCTATCACGGCTGGTAGGAATGAAGGGAGTTAAAAAAAGAGGGAGTGGGATAATCTGGTAGCGTGCCGGAACTTTTTGTTCGAAGGAAATTATACGCCGCGGATCGGATCGCGTGAACGGGAAGCTCGTGGGCGGCGCAGAGCCAGAAGGGACCTCTGAGAAAAGAAGAAATATTGTTAACGCTCTCCTTACGAAATCATCGTTACAGACTTGGCACGCTGGTTGGAAACTTTCCAATTGTACTGGGAATTCAAGGTGGATTTCACCTTTGGCAGTTTGAGGTATCGATTATTGTCTAGGTCGGACTTGATCTCAAATTTTGATGGTGATGGAAAATGGAATGGAAATGGAAAAAATGTTTCTAGCTGAACGAGACTGCAGCAGAGGATGAAGAGAATCCTTGGGGAAGGATGAAAGGTACTGGAGGATTGAAGAATAAGATGCAAAGGAGAAATGAAGAAAGAAAGGAAGAAAGAAAAAAGGGAATATTGCCAGGCAGAAGCTGAGGTACTCCGAATGCAATCCACGTACCGACTGCTTTCAAATATTAATGTCACGTGACTTATTATATCCAAGGCGTGTACGGTGGAGTGAGCCAGAGTTCTACCATCACCAGTGCTGCTACCACTACCATTGGAATGAACACCAGGAGCAACAACACCCCCAACAGCAGCAGCACCAGGAGTACCACATACGAGGCGGAAAGGAAGGCTGCAGTTGGGCTAGAAGCAGCGGGCTAGTCTGGGCTTGATTGTAAAATTTTCTGCGGCGCATAGTGGCCCATTTTATCGCCTTCCACGGTAGCAGGACGAAGAGGAAGATGAGGAGGGTTGCTAGTGGGTAGAAGAGGTAAAGGTACTGGCAGAGCCACTGGAGATGGGGTATAGCAATGCTGGGGTGGAAGGACGAGGAGATGAAGGAGCTGCAAGACCAGCCTGGCTATGAGAGAATTGTGGAAAATACTCGAGCACGCGGCTTTTACACCGCACTCATTCTCGTGGATTCTTTTCTAATTTTTACGCGCTCGCTCATGCGTAATCGAAAAACTTCCGTCGCCGTTGACGCCGTCCCAGCCGCCACTTCAACCCCATCGTGTTACGTCTTTCTCCCCTGTCCCTCAGGAGGGACACCTTTTTCGCTAACCGCCAACTCTTCGAGGGTAGCAAGTGGTAGGGAATATCAGAGGCAGTTTACATTTATTTTATATAAGACACCATAGTGCGTTAAGTGTTATTGTATTGAACTGATCGGACAGGCATTGCCGTAGAATTCCATTATAAGTTTCCTGGTAAAGGCCCCTCGACCTACATCTAGTCCGCCTTTAGCTTGTATATCGACACCGTGTTTCTAGTTCAATTAGCATAATAATGATTAATGCACGGCTACCAATCAAACAAAGCAATTTAAAAGCAGGTACAGTATGTCGTTCGCGTGTAGTTACCTTTGATTTACATACGCGGCCGGCTGGGTATATTATGACGTCACATGTGCCTATGGCTCGCGTGCACGCACTCGTCAAAGGGTTGAACCACGGTTCAACCCCGTGGCAGTGATGGTCAGTGAATCGTTGCCAACCGTCCCTCAGAAATCAATCGTCACTCGCATGAGTGATCCTGATCAATTTTCTAGTCAAGACACAAAGGCAAATAGTTGCCATAGGATATGGAGTATCTTAGGGATTTATGGTGACAAAGGGGATTTTATTTAGGGGTTGTTTCGATTTTGATTCAAGATAATTGGAAATCAGGGTCGCTTCGACTACCCTTTCAAGGAGTCCTTATCGATTCGTGCTTCCTACCCACACGGGGTAAATGAGAACCGCTACGTCGCGGGCGAATTTACAGCTGCGAGGTTGGCACTAATATAAAGGGGTTGATAATGATCTTAAATTATCGATCCAATTGTTTATACGGCGGCGCAATTCTATTTAATGCCGCTTGCCAGAGAACGAGCGAACGAGCAAGTATAGGCGAACAAGCTGAGCCACCTACAACCTACAACCTAGCGGCATAAAATTTATCGTCCCGGCACAATTTCAGGCTAACTGATTCACTCTGCTAATAGCGAAAGGGTTGAGGCTTGATTTATTTATTGGGGTGTACAAGCCAGAGTCCGGACCAAGCCAAGTAGACGAATCCTTGGCTGACCACGCTTTAGACAACGCACCGGCCCGAAACCTCCTGAAATCGTCCTCCTGATTTAGAGATCCTCGACCTTTACCATCCGGGATCTAGGAAGATCAGATCAGAACCGCAAACCACTAGGAATCACATTGACTTCACTGACTGCCCAATAACCTTCTTCGCTCAGGTAGCAAATTAATAAAGACTCGTCAGATCCGATTCAACCGCTGAGAATACAATGTATTGACGTGTAGGACTCTGGTTGTGCAATGCGGGCATCATCCTCTTCCTTGAAGGCGCAAATGAAGATTGACACCGCAATCATCATAATGCAGTCATTAACTCAGTAGCAGATAAAAAAAGCGATCAGTTGATTCCGAATCGAAATTGTATAAAGTTTTTGTCGGTGTAATTTTTGGACCCAGCGCCGTGCCATTCTCCGCATTGTTGGCGGCCTGCCACTTCATTGTGATCGCGGGCGGGAGGTCCCTATCCCTTATACCGGGTGGATACCAGACACAGTTCACGTTACTTCAGTATGCGACCAAGAGCACTCCGACTACGCTACAAATTACGCGGGAGCCAGCATCGCCGCGTGAACAGCCAACAGCAAATCGAATGTCTTTGATTCCTCAGGCTGGGCCATTGTTCGATCAGAAATCGGCTCTTTGATCGATCGATCTGCCGCCGCCACCACGGGTGGCACTCACACACTGCTATCGTTTCAGAAGACCCAACAGCGAACTGGCATTTCTACGAATGATCTTCACCTACTACAGACTGTCTACTGTATTATCAAAATCAGTAATATCAGAGACCGAAGAAAAGGAAATTGGAAACTACAACAACTCTTCCCGAAGATCTATTCTCAAGGAATCGTACAGCTGTCATGAGGATCCTTTGGAAGAATAGCTACTCATCTCGAAACCTCATATTAATTGGGAACGCATTACCGGTAATGATCGATGAGCAGATTGTAATCTGAGCTCTACTAATGCAGATCTAACGATTTAATAAGAGGCAATCGGTGCGCGGCCATTATTTAGTGGGTCCCTGCCGCTCGGCGTGATTGGCATTTTTTCACATTGGTCCCTTCAGAAATTTCAAATGCTCCCTTACAATATGAACTATATATACACACACACACACACACACACACCTACCGGATACCACTTTACACCGTCTTCCTCTGACAGTGCAGAAAACCTAGCAAAAATCTCATGTAAATAGATAAGTAAGGAAGCGCAATGTTAACTAGAGGCATAGATACTCTAGGTGGTAGTCAGACAGACGAGTATGAGTTACATGTAAAATAGTCTCTTGTTAAATGGGCCAGTTGAATTGCCGGTGGTGCAGCCTGGGACTTGATCAAGATCGAGTCTCCATAGCAAAGGCCTTGGGTGTAGCCTGCGGTGTGAAAACTCGCCTTATTTTTACACCATGCTTTCCTTTGCACTAAGCACGTAACTAATGCTCCTAGATACGAATAGCGTTACGATTTATTTCCCGCGATACGACCTTATAATTATTGTGTTAACCATGCACAGAGTATTTGGTCCCAGGGATGGTCTAGCGGATGGTCATGGTCTTTCAGCCGAGACATATTACATTCCTTTTATTAATCTCACTGCTTCTTCCCATATATACCGTAATACACATGGGGACTCCCATGATGTATCTTAAAATTTAATTAATCTCACAAAAGGATCACAAATGACTCTGTGAATTCAGGAGGTCGCGCCAGAGTGCCGATCGTATAAATTCTACCCCACGTATTGAGTAGTTTATTGCTTTCATGCATTTGCATGCTAAGTAGTCGCGTGCTCTCGAGTAATATCATCGTCCTGATACCATATCCCTACGGTAAGAATGGCCTATCTAGCCTTCGGTCTTCGATATTGCGGCCGTGGGACACTTATAAATTGAGATTTTATCACAGCCAACCGAGTACAAGGACCGCTCAAGAAATACCTGATGGTCTAGCCAGGATCGGTAGCTTCCAGTAATCCCATGAAATTGAGGTTAACTCCAGTGGATTCACTCGACGTGCTGGATGCATTAGAAGCACGTAGAGAAGGCGAACGATTGACTTAATCGAAAACTATCGGATCTCATCTTCTTATACCTAGAAGGGAACCTTGACTAAACCAGCCACCTTGGCTAGTTTGAGTTGTTACCTAGTTTCGTCGCGCGCATTTTAATTCAACGTAATGGACTACGATTCAATGTGTCTTGCAATTTTCTCAGAGCAAATTGTTTCCTTGAATTTCTTATTGCATCAGTTGATCAGTCTCGTACCTTGTATAAGATTGAGTTAAAAAATTAATCTTGTTACCAAGAGACAGGCATTCTGGGTATTGTGAAAGATCCAGTACTGTGCTAGAGTATCAATAATTATGGACAAGGGTTGTAATAAGCGTATATAAGGTTTATTGGGTTGCTGCATATTTTTGAAAATGTATTAGAAAATATCTAGAAATCGTGTGTCTACTGCTTGCGGTATGTAAAACCATGGGAACCTAGGGAACTGTAAATGGACTAGTTAACCAGAAGGACATTAGGACGGCAGACGTTCTGGGTTCGACAGTTGGACAGTTGTGGCTTTAGCAACGTGTTAGCCCTTTCAGCATTCCTCTCCAGTGATTAACCCTCTTGTCAATCCTATGTGTCTGGTCCGATCAGAATATCCTTTTCAATGGTACCAGGATTTTCTATTAGCCAATAAAAGGAGATTCGGGGTCAATCGATTCTGAGTTATTTTTAACAATGGCATAAAATAATAGTCTGCTTCGAGAGACTTCATAAAATTGGTAACTTATCGTGCGAACATTGAAGCCTACTTGCTCTGTTATCACTGCGCTAATCGACCCCATTCAACACTTTACTATGGTATAACGGATGGATAATTATTACCAAGGAAAACAGCCGCTATTTGATACTTTCGTAACTTATTGTAAAAGTCCTTGACGTTTCACTCGAGAAAATCTCGAAATTTCAATTTCCGCGCGGAATTAACTGCGTGCCGTAATTGTACCTTTATCAATAGGGAAATCGTAATGAGTTCGAAGATAATGCCCGGCCTATCAGTCTTCGCTGAGGAACAATGATGGATGTAGCTGAGGTTTTCGTGCCCCCTGAGCACCCACCAATCTCTACCTTGATCCAATCCACCCCCTATTCACCCCACTCACCTACCCTGTGAAAGGCAGCATGCTTCGCAAAAGCTGATTGTTTTGTCGACCTGTACGGCACGCGAGCCATGTTGATAATCCCAGCGTAGTTACGTATGTAGTACTGGAAGTAGGTGAAATCAGGCTAACATTCCTGTTTACTGTAAAATTATCAGAAACCTAGATTACGAAAAACAAAAATATGACAATTTAAGTAAAGACGATTTTGATACCGCGAGGAATACTGAGAAGTGAGGTAAATGTGGACGGATGATTTTACGGGGTGAACAATTTATTTTATCGAATGCTAAATTTCATGCAGCCAAGAGTGAGCTTTAGAGCTACGAGAATTTATCCTTCGGCATTTAATTAATTCGCGGCCTGCGATAAATTTTAGCTAATGTATTTGATTAAAGGATAATGCCTCTGGTATTCACTCACCCCTTTCGCCTTGCCGCTACCCTCTTCCTGATCTCACAGGACCTTTATCCGTCTCTCGACCTGCTTACTCCTTAACCCTTTCCTTGAGAAGGAGAATGACTCACCCTCTACATCTCTCATCAAAGACATCTCATCTTTCCAACTCATTTTCCTATTAAATTAAGACTACTGCGTGTCTTGTATCGCCACTTCCCATAAGTTAATCAACGACATAACAAGACTAACCTAGTCGTACCAAATGCAGGGCTACGTTATTTCTCAAGCTGTATCACACAAATGTTATATGGAATTTATTCCCACGAATTCAGCCTAGTCCAGGTCTTCGTCAGCGTGATTAACTGTTGTGCACTTTTTTGATACCGATACAACGGGAAATTACCGCAACGATTCATTACCGCGTGTTAACATATAAGAACTATTAACTACCTCAAGAATTAACAAGAACAATGTGCGAAGGCAAGTGCAAAAAATCATAGGTCATAGAAACGGTAAAGTTTCAAGAATCCACGGCAGTGTCCATTTAATAGAAATTATGCTCATTCGGCACGTGGACTTGGTCCAGACCACGTTAAACCCATTCGTGCATATCGGGTAGCTAGCTGGTACGTAATATTTGCCTTAGCTCAATCCACACTGGTTCCTAATTACTTACAACCTGGCTTCTCAACACTCTCGTGTTGAGTGTACGCGTACATAATTGTATACACGTGTACAGAACAGTCTGTATATATTTAATAGACTACCATGCACCTAGCTTTATACATATTGGTTCGCTACGTACGTACCACTCATAGACATGCAGCTACCGCGGAGTCTGCCACTCCTAAAATTCATCAACTATTCAATTCTAATTTCCTTCCCTCTGGGAGCTTACGATTCCCACTCTGTTCCAGGGCAACAGGAAACAGCCGCCTTTTACGCGAGGAAACTTTCCCACCTTTTGCACCAGAATGATGTTCACCGAGGTTTAATATATTCGTACGAGATTGAACGTACGGATGCTGGCTGATTAATTTATTGAGAATTGTCAGGCATAACAGTTTTGATTGATCGGTTATAGAATTGCAAAAGTATATTGGCGATTTTTCACCGCTGACCTTTTGTAGCTGGACAAAGAGATTAATGCAAGTTGCAGGCTGCGGATTTGTATTTTTTGCCAATATTATAAATTGCTGAAAGGAAGCAAATCTGTTATCCGTTGGATGCTGCAGCTAGGTTTCAGCATGGGGTTCACAATTACGCCAGGATCATCTTCTCTTTGGTCTTCTTCCTCTGGTTTTGCTTCACTCCTCGTTTTTCTCTGTCTCTGTCTCTCTCTCTCTCTCTCTCTCTCTCTTTACCTTGGGTCATCTAATTGGTCCGTATCTTTCTTCTCCTTCGATTTTTCTATCAGGGTGTTGCATTTCGCGGTTCTGTACCCTGGCCCGGGGGCCTTGACCCGTGGGACTTTTTAATTATCCTCCTCTGCATACAAATAAGGCCCATAAATAAGGAGGCTGCACTCGCTCGATGTAAATCAATTGATACCAAGAGGGACCAACGCGAAGTAATGGTTACAGTGACTCGTGTATATATTCAGAGTATCATTCTCTGTACAAGTAAATTTGAACCCATTTATTCAGCATCTTCCGTACTGCCTCGTTCTTTGTCGATCTGGTTCGATTCTAAACTAGGACCGTTTGCCCCCATTGACCCATTGGATCTCAACCTCCCGTTTCCTCTCTACTTTTATGTTATTAATAGTGGCTTCCTGGAAAATCACTCTACTCGCACCGTCGATATTCAGCAGTTATGCTACTGTGACTCATTCGACTGCCCGTTGCGTTCAAAGATACTTGGCAAGAATATGGACACAGGGAGCTGAATGAAGATGGCGGGAACGCTAATAAAAGACAACTAGAAGACCTCAGGCTACGAATAGAAGAAGCAATCTGGAACATCAATTAATAATTTTGGCGACTAAACTTATTAATAAAGACATACTACATTTCGTTATGGGAATGGGGTTTATTTTCATGGGAACTTCGTGCCAGAGTGTATAAGTTTGTTTGAACAGCTGATACAAGTGTTTGTTTATAGCTCTCGCTATTAATAGACGTAGTGTCGTGGCGTACAGTTGCAGTGCATAAACTTTATTCGAGATTAGCGGAGTGGCACGCAACAAGAACTAGGGGGTGAAATGGTCGAGAGGGATGGGGTAGGCGATAGATAGAAAGAGAGAGTGAGCGAGGGTAGTTATGTTCGTGAGGGTTGTAGGGGGTGCTCCGGTCGGGCAGTCGATTTTTCTTATAGGTCAACCCCCCCCCCCCCCCTTGGCACCCTTATCGTCTGGACATCGGGTTCTCATGTTACTCTTAATTACAAGCTTGAATATTGCCCCGCCCCCGTAGGAACTCCGCGGCTTGAGGGAATCTATCAAAAGCCCTTTGTCGTTTGTCAAAGGGTGGACGGGAATGTCAGGAAAAAATATTCGACTCCCACCCCTTTCTCGTTGAAGAAAAAAAAAAAAAAATTGGAAAGACGAAACTCTCCTGGACACTCATCGCTCAGTTCTGATTTGTATACCTCGTGTCAGTGTGTATACGCTAAGTCCTGATTTCGTATAGGGGTGGAATTGTATGGCTTCTCATGGCGGCTCGGATAACTCGTGCCGAAAGAGCCTTTTGTTTATGGGATCGCGAGAGCGGCTTTATTGGAGGGACTCCTAGCTGGATATTATGCCATTAGCATATCAGATAGGTGGGCTCGAATCTTGCGACCTTTAAATTTAAATCCACCGCCTAATATTATGCTAAAGGTGAGAAAACACCCTTCGATATTAAAAGTTGCGTGGCTTAGAGATATTATGGGCACCCCACGACCGACAGCCACCACCATCACCAGTAACTCCGACCGCGTCTACCAGGTCTAGCACCTCCATCACTTCCAGCGTAGCTACCTTGCGCCCGTTTGTACTTTATATCCTGCCCGTGGCTGTAATTCAACCAGTTTGTGTACGATTCGTGCCGCTTGCCTACATTTGCACATTTTACACTCGCGGAAAGCGCGAGAGGTTATTGCACGAATTTGTCCGGCTCTGCGATAGCGTGGCGACGCCATACGACACGTACATAACCTTGGTATCATGTCACCTGAAAATATCTCTGGTGAAAAATGATTATGATGTATCTTCTGGGAAAAGCAGTTATTTATTTTCTTTATGATTTCACATCCTCCCCTATCCTCCCCCCCCCCCCTCATTCCTTTTCTCGTGTCTCCCTTGCACGAACCACCCCTGCCTGCCTCGCATATTAGGCGATTTTCATGAAACGGTAGAACGGCCGTGCGCGATCCCTTATCTCGAGTCTTTTGGTCGAAGAAGGTTAAGGAGGAGAAGGTCGCGTAGAACAAGGGAGTCGGAGGGGGTGGAGAAGAGTTAGGCAGGGGGTTGGTATCGATTGCCATGATATCGTCGCGAAGTTAGTTACAGCTACCAGAGACTGCTAGCCAGGGGGTTGACTAGACTCACGCACGCTGTACTTTCCAGGGGCGCCTTTTCATCCACCTTCATCAGCACCTTAAACCACCTTCGAGTAGCTTCGACCCCCTACCTGGGGGCAGTGATGGATCGAGCCGGGTTATCACCAGCTTCGCTACACCCTACGGCCCTTACTAGCTCTGCGCCCCCACCGAGCACTCCGATGGGGGTTGGTATTATCGGGCGCAAAGTTAAGAGGGCACTTACCTGCGGACAGCTGCTAAATAGAGGCGTTCCTGTTCCAGGATCGGTGAGTTTGTTGCAGCCAAGTCGCCATGGCTGCTCGCATAATTAATTCCTATCGCGAGCTTACTAATTCATAAGAGTTTTACTACCCCCTAAGGCGGATTGTTTCCTTAAGAAATATTCTCGGGCCTCGTGACCCTGGTGTCTCGACGCCTTTGCAAATGAATATGCAAGGCAGAATAAGGTATCGAGTATCGGGAGCCATTGCGAAGAGTCAAGCAACCGTGGAACACGAGGCTTGTGTTTTTGCTTTATTTAAAACAAGACAATTTGTTTGTCCGCTCGATAGGCCGGGTGGCGTCAGCGGGTGGGATTCTCCATATATCCTATAATATAGCACGTGAATATAGTATATGCAAAATGTATAGATACATATAAATGCATATATTCAGATGGTCAGCCACGTAGAATGTGAGACCGAGTTTGGCTTCGAGTTCTCGGTATGCACCGTTCATCGTTACAAACATAAATCCATAACTAATACGAACAAATTAAAATTTAATTCCGCAACTTACGTCGCGGCGCCGAAGCTACCAGGTGGCGAGGGAGCGTTCGGCACGGTACACTCGCGGTACACTCGGTTGATTAATTGAATTTTAATTGAATCCCGCCGGAAATATTAATTGAACAGCCATTGAAATTTAGCTGCTTACAAGCCCGCTTCGTCGCAACTATATCGCTCCAACTTTGACTTATCGAAAATACCAGGTTTGTTCAGTAAATTTATATTTCAGAAAATGCTTCATATTAAATTCTTCAAATCGTCTACCCACGTCTCCGCCGTGCATCCCATAGAAATATCAGGATGAAAATTATCGACGAATACCGGTTCGCTCCAAGTAATTTTTTAAAAACAATCCTTCATAAAATTCCTTCATTAAACATCAAAGGTAGCCCATAAAATTGGTGATTTCGAGAAGGGCCAACGACGTGCCGCTCTGCCCCTACGATATATCCCATCGTGGCTCATCGGATCCCATCGCCATCCCATCGCCATCCCATCGCCATCCCATGGTGGGTCCCATGGCGTTGTATGTGTCGAACCCCCGTGGAGCCTCGGCACCATCTCGCACGGTTATTCCTTCGTAGTCTGCCGTCAGATCGAGCCTTGATTAAAATCCGCGAGCCTCCGATATAGTACCTACCAACCACCGAATCCTTGCCCACCCTTGTACACGCCATGGCGTTATTCAACACGCATCTAAACCCAGTGGATCTCACGCGGAGTCAGTAATCATCAATTTAGATTTCAGGAATAAGCAATATAATTTTTGTAAGTGATTAATGAGATATCGACATTTTCTTCGGATTAAATGTAACTTGATTCAATTAAATTTCATTGGTACGTCTTATTCCTACATTAGTACCAAGATGGATGTCGTTGTACGTTTTCGCTTGGTGAAGGATTTTTGAGATTTTACATACATCGAATATACCCAATTAATTGATAACGGAGAACCATCGTGTCTATTACGGCTCCCATGGTGGTAAGATGCAGCTCCGATGGGTGCAACGTGGGTTCAATTAGGTACGAGTCAAAGAGTTATTTATGAGCTGTTAAACGCGAGCTTTGGACCCCCTGCGAATATGGATCTTTTTATATCTACATAGTATAGATGAGAGATACCACCTTGTCTCTTTCTTTAATTCCTTTTAAACCTCACGTTATGTGGCAGCTGGATCAAAGTTGGATAGGAAATCTTTTCATTATACTCTGGATTTTCAAGAGTATCCATCCTGTGCTGATGCTGGATGGATTCGGGATGGGATTTCAAGTTATTCGAATGACACCGGCAGATTGTTCCTGTCATTCCGCATCTCTTGCTTGTGTCTCTCCTCGTGATTTGCCGAGATAACATTGCCGACAGCTAACACAATTTCCTTGAGGGTGTCTTCCCTTCTTGCTTTTCAACCCTTGGCAGCGATCTCGCTCCCTCAAGCTGGAAATCATTTGGTAAAACGCTGGCCGAGCGTACGAGCGTCTCGTTCTCGTCGGTATAGCCAAGATTCATTCGTCGACTTGGAACGATAATTGAATTTTAATTTTGTAATTTCTCGGCCGGAACTCAATGTTGCGTTAATCTGAGCGTATTGGATCTGTCCCGTACAGAAGTCTGCCTTATCGCGGCAGTTTCAATTTGTACTGTTGATTTGTATCCGTGAATTAAATCCACCGTGTTCCTTTGTACTACTACCTTAACAATTCCTCTACACAAATTCTTGCCTGAATTTACCCAAGAGGTATCGAACAATTCCTTAAGCCTGGTTCATATTTGCCTATCTCTAATAAGAGATTCTCAATTGTTACATGTCTCTATCATGTCTCTATAGAGACTAAAGACTGTCATTGAATAGAATTTCTACAGTAGTTAATAATAGCAGCACCCTACGCCTGAATTTCTCAACGTGGTACCTATTACCTATATACAAGCTAGATATAGGTATACCAACTTCTGCCAAACGAACCACGTCGGCATTTACTCCCGGTGTACGTAATGCTTGAATTCGACTAATTCGAATCGAACAATCGTCTTTTAACGAACCACGTATTTGCATCGCGACGTCGCGCGCCACTACGGACTTGTGGAAAATCCCAGGACGCATATATCCCTGTCGTTTCGTCCCTCTTGAATTTTCTTACTATCCCTCTCTCGGAAATCTGTCACTTTACTTCTTCCATAAATCCCTTTTTCATCTACTCATCCACGAGAGATATCCTCTCTCACGCATCTACCTCTGTTTGACTTGTTTTATTTTTCATTTTCAGGCTCGTCAACTAGCCAGACCAAGAGGCGGGAGCGTGGAAAAATCGTCTGGAAACTTTAAACCTGTTTACTTAACCAATCACGACGAATGAAAATCAGTGGCGCACCGCGAGCTCCGTGGACGAGGATGAAGACTCTTTCAAGGATGGAGACCTTATTCCTTGGGATCGTCCGGGGGAACGTCATCAGGCGAACCTTGTAATTTTGATCATTTGACCGCTTACAATTCACCGGGCTTGCGGACTTCACCGCAGGATTTATTGCACGGTCTTAGCGAGTTGGCTATGGGACTTTATGGAATCCACTGTTGCCAAGTAATATTTAAATTAAAGCGATCTCGTATGACAGCTGTCAAATTTGATTAGTGTACTTCAATTATGCTAGTCCACGGTTAGCACGCACTTTCGTCTCTACACGTGCTCATTCACTTCGCGATACTCAAATAATTTACCGGTAAAGTATCATACTTTACATGGTCACGTTTCATATGAGAATTGAAGTTATTCGTCACTGACAAACTCGAGCATCGGTTAACGTTGCATCCAGGCGTAACGCAATCTGTCTGCACTATCGCAATGCATCGAGTATACCGTCGAAAGAAATTGTTCCTACCAGCTTGAACTTCAACCCCGTTCATATTCCAAACGGGTCGTGTAGAGATTGCTAATTCCAAGGCCACCGAGGTTTTTCTCGCATGAATCCATTTGGACTACTGGATTCTCAGTATGGCTATGAGAATTCTCGTAGGCGATGTCTGAGGCAAAGTTGACCGAGTGAAAAAAAGGAATAATACAAAAGGTGGGGAGGAGGGTAGAGATGAGTAGGTAGTAGGTACCGACTCGCTTTGAAGGAACTATCGTAGTAGATAATTCAGCGCGTATCTCGGTAGCCGTTGGCGTCCCTGCAGCACGTTGCGTCGGCCATCACAAAGACAAACCTCTGATGTGGTACCGGAACGTTCCGCTGCACACACAGTCGTATGGAGACGCGAGTAGCACAAGCACATAAACATATAAGGCCGAGCAGAGAAAGAGAGAGAGAGAGAGAGAGAGAGAGAGATGGCAGCCAAACAACAAGACACAAGATTGCTGCTGACGGCCTGCGAGAGGTTGGCGCCATCGCGTGATTACCAATTTGGAATTGCTTGCTCGCGGGGGTAGCGAAGGACGCGAACGGATTATCAGCTGCCGAAGTGGAAGATGAGAAAAGGAGAAGAAGGAAGAAAAAGAAACCACGTGGCTTGATCTTGGCACCGAAGTCAATGGCAGCGATGACCAAGTGGATCGATGAACTTGGAACGATGCTGGGGAACGAATGTCATCCTTTCCACGGTGTGGATGAGGCTTAAGGAATATTCAAACGCGAAACCAATAACGTCGATTCTGATAGCGCATTCCGTGTGTTCTTGAACAATTCATCATATAGTATGTAGAGACGTACACGTATGCTGGTTGTAAATGCCTGAGTATCCGTGCGCAGTGGCGAGTAGAGCCGTGTGGCAAGACACTGATTGAATTGAAGTAATATCAGGAGCAGTGAGTAATGGTCGTTGAGGATTCAAATGTGGCCCTGTCAGTGATTTGTGTGTGTGTACGGATCAGATAGTGTGTAGTCATGCCAGGTGATTATATCGCATTATATGAGAAGTCTGCTACTGTGTACTCAGCCCTCACGGAACGGGCTCAGCTTCTTCTCTGCTTGTCGACGAAGAACTATTGTCCACTAGCTTTGCCAACTGTTCTTGAGATTCTCTACCAATCTGCCTGTCTTTCGTTCTCCTACCTGCTTGCTCTGTCTCTCTCGCGCTTCATTCTCATTCGTATTTCTTATCGAGTTCTCAAGATCCTCTTGCAAATCTTCCAACACTTCACTCGGACATCTTTTATTCATTTTTAATGACCTACAGAATGCTACTGCAGAGAATCGATTGATTTTAATAGGATCTTATAAACTTTTTATTCAATAAACCTACGGCATGTGGTCGATCTATTCGCAAACAGAATACTTCCAGTAGTTACTAAGCTCGATAATCGTATAGCCATTCTTCTGAATAATGATCAGACATCATCGTGCACGTAATCAATATTATCTTTAATTTTACAGATTCCTAAATCTACAGAGAATAATATATCAACGTTGAGGAAAAACCTGCAGTTATACCAGGTTCAAGTGGACACTGGATCCCCTTGAGTATCGAGTCAATAAGATCCCTGCCGGACGTATAGGATCTGCCCGGGTGGTCCAGAAGTCCCAGGCACATAGGGCCCAAGAGAGGAGCCACCAGCCATGGAAGCAAGCGCCCCTTTATCTGTCTGACGCGTAAGACAATGTGGCCCTCCGCATCTGATTGATACGCGATACTATCCACCTATCATAACACCATGCCACCAGCTATACCCAGTGTTCAGATTAAATGTATACAAAAAAGGCTCGGCATCGAATCCAGCTATAAAAGGAGAAATAAAATCTGTTAGTTTTCAAAATCTAGCGATCCTTCGTGGTAAGTTCGTTATTTTCTATAAGCGGTATCTATCCGATCTTACAAGTCGTATTTAATCAGATTATTCTACAGGTCATCGAATCCAGCAACGATAAGGAACACCCGGTAGATCAACCGAGCCGGTACTCACCGTCAACCGGTCCAATGATATCTCTGATGTCTCGGCGATGATTTATTCGATGTAAGATGGCTGACTTGGGTTACCCGTGAGCCAGGGCGTAAGTACTCTAAACAGAAGCTATTGTGAACGTCCGCACGAGATGGACATACCCCACGCAAGCCTGGATCTCGAATGGCGAAGTAGTGGAATGACTGTCCGTGCAAGAGCATGCGAGACTCCGCGTTTGATTATCAGTCCTGGATTAGTGGTTACTTATTGTAACCTTTGACATGCGAGCACTCGGATAAAATGCCTGACCGATCAACGATAAGATTTTGGACATAACTCATCGGTCACAAGTCTTCCGTCTCTAAGTTGCTCGTAGACAAATGTAGATATTTGCTGCTCCTATCCAGAGTCAGATCATATCCCAAGAACGATCATAGTCAATTGATCTAGAGTCTAAGACATTCTTAAGACAAATACTTTACTCTCTATAGAATTCATATGACCCATTGTGTACGATGTCATTTATCAATATCAATAGCTTTATTATGCATATGACAAAAACCGCAGGCTAATTGGAAAAGACTCGGGCAGGAAGAGGAATCGGTGAGTCGTTCCGGAAGTTGCAATGTGGCCGTCGACACGCCCTAAACAATACAGAACAATTAAGCATTGGCAGACCTCAAGTTTCTATCGTGCGGACATCTGAGCGGGTATGGATAATGATATGTGTGTATTTCCCATGGCGAAGTCTGGGGTCATCCGTGATTACATGGTATCGGTATCGTACAATGCAAAGGGATTCCCAGTGGTTCCCTTAACCACCTCCGCGAGCGTCCAGACGTCCAGCATCCGTCCGGCCACGAAGGGTGTGTCCCGGTATGGATGAATGGTTGGCTATCTTATTGAGCTATCAATGCTCTGACTTAACCCTTTGCCTTGGCCAACACAATCCCCCTGGCAAACCTTTGATCTTTACCGACACCGCGCCGGTAACTATATGTTGCATTATGACTTCACTGCACTTATTATTGCTCGCTACACTACTGTTACTCGCAGTGGTTCTCAGATCAATGCCAATTCCATACATTTTTTTGTAATTCCAATTTCTACCAGGTACAAAATTGTCTCTAGAAACCCTAGGAATAACGAAACCACCAAAGACCATCCACTGCTCTCCCAATGCTCACCAGCCCTCGTAAACCATCGCCGTGTACCACCGCAAGAGTAATCGAGAAGAAGAACCGACAGAGTGAAAATGGAAGAGAGTCGCAAAAGGCGAAGCCATAAACAGAACCAATAAAATATTATATACGCGTAAAGGGTTCACGGACAAACGGACCCATAGTGTGTCCTGTCCAAGGGTGAGAGGGCACAATAACAGCTGCAACGTATAATTGCCTGAACGATTGAATTTCTATATTACCACGAAGTAAGAGCCGTAAGACGTATGGCTCTTGAGAATCGTTTCTACGCGCTGCGACTGTTAGCCCCCGGCGCAAGAAGATGACTGTGGCCCATTTGAAAGTATCTCGATAGAGGTTTAGTAGTTGATTGATCAGATCCGTTGAAGCAGTGGGAATCCATCAGTGCTGTTGTTTTGGACCAGGTCGCCGTCGAAACACAAATGAACGCGATTCGCGCCATAACGTCACGGTGGATTCGAGCCAAACGTTACGAGACGGCCGGCAATGAGTTACCGGGCGGAGACTATAACTCGCTCAGTGATATACGACTGTATCTCGGTACCATTTGGCAGACGTAGATATATTATACGCATTCCGCCTCGACGTGAATTTATTTATTCTATAATTATCGCGTACAATTGGTAATGCGTTCCGTGCGCGTCAGAGGGTTACCGCTCACTCGGTGCCCATTTTCGGAAGCTACGAAAAGCCGAAAGCTCTTCTCCCATATACACATCCTCTTTCCCATCTCCGTTAATTCCGTATACAAGCGCCCTCGTGTACCCGCCCTTTTGTACCACGAGAAAGCACGAAAAGCTACCTACGCCAACATCCGGTACTTCAAGACCAGGTCCGGTTACGTCGACGGTATTATTCGCCATGCTTTTCAGGGCATTAATATTACCGGTATTATGCCATTAGCACATTTGAGTTAAGGTACGTACAGTCAAGGCACGCTTCTCACGCCTTATACAGGTCTGAACTGACCTTTGAACCTTTAAGCAAATAGATATGTAAGCTTACAGTGTAATCCTGCATCCTTCAAGAGGACCGCTGTCCAGAGGACGGAAGAAGCTTTTTCTACAAGAACAAGTGAGAGGTGCAGCTAGCTTGGGCTTGGTAGCACTGGAACATTCGAGGCTAGCCCTAAGGCTACGTAACCAAGTGCCTGGCAGAAGGGTTACGGAAGGCTGAAGAACCGGGAGAAGTGAGGTTTGAAGGAGTAATGGCATGGGGGGTATGACCAATCAATTACTAGTAGTGCAGCGGCCCCACACACAGCACCAATATTACCGGGACCATTACCTTTCGCCTGCTACACCTTCCCGGCCATAGACGCGGGATGCTCGCTTACAAATTCTCCCCTCGAGACACAGGTAATTCATGTTTCTTACGATTTCGTAAAAGAATCAATAGCATTGTGATATCTATGTAGAGTGTCAACTGGTACAGTTTCGTTAATAGAATTAAACCGAGGCTTTTGATTAATCCAAGATCTGCTATACAGTAGCTATTCTGATTGATGTAAATTGGAGTAATTTACTTGCGAGTTTGATGACTGCAATTCTACTTTGTATGATCCTACAGATATGTTTTGTTCTTCTAGGTGGGATGTCGAGCTTGGATTTTGCAAGGATGTTTTGTAAATGCTTAACCGGGGATCACCAACGTCGTTCCGCCCCAGGCACGTCCGATGCGTCCCAGGCTGCAACGGGAACGGCGAACCGAAGCTATCGAACGGAACACGAAGACGCTGGCTCCGAGGAGATATTTTAATTATCGTCCGCACGATCTTTCTTGCTTTATGGTCCAATTACTAAATCCGCCCGCGACACGGCTCCACGCTCTTTGGAAATTACGCCCCTGTTCTCTTCTCTGTTCTGAAGAGTCTTCCCATTCGCGTGGGCATGGATCATGAGGAGGCTAGAGATTATGTTTGTATTTAGTACGTTCTTTTTCTTTTTCTGAAGTTTCTCATAGAAGCGAAAGAAGCGAACGATGACAGAACGTTTGTTTAGGGAAATACAATTGTTGAAAAACAAGTGTAACATATGTACACGCTTGACGCAGTATCATTCAGATTCAGCGACTGAGAAGCTTGCGGCACTGATTCTCAGAGTGCTTGATCTATTTTGGCCATTTTTCATACGGCGTAATAGCGCCGATAAATCAAATTAAACATGATGTTAGTGCGGAGAGCGCGTGCGCCTCGCATGGTCCATGGCTCTCTAAATCATTGGTAGGCATAACGCATTGGGAGGATCAAAGGAGCGCGAGCACTCTCGGCCGTCTTCCTTTTTATTTCTATCATTACCGACTATAATTACTCTTTAGCACAGTCATATTTACCTTCTGTGAATTGTACGGCTCATCGAAAGCATCCGCCATTTTCACTGTTCTCCACGGCACCATTTTTCAGAACCGAATCCACAAAGCAGCGTATCATGCTTTTGTTTCTGGACTCCCACTATGTCTGTCTCTACCTTACTACCGTGAGTCCGTACAGCTCCGTCCCTCTCGCTCTCACAGCCAGCATAGAAAACTCTCAATAATACCCAAAAAACAAAGACCGACGACACCCAGTACGAGAATCTCGTTCTGTACCAGATTCTTATAATTACGACAATTCTGAAAACACATGTCGCGTAATATATCCCAGTAAAAAAACGTCTGAATTTACGAATCGTTCCGCGAGCCTCCTAAATAAAGGAAATGGTTGTCCGGTCCAAGTCGTAATGCACGCATCGCAAAGCTCCAGCGTTCTGGAGGTTACTCTGATTTATAAGACAGTCTCCTACACGGGCTATGAAGTAGAATGCCGAACAACATCATCCACGGCGATGCTCCTCGTCGAGTTACCCTGAGAGATCGCTTCGGCTTCTCGGAATCGTCTTTGAGAGTTGGGACACCCGGGAGCACGCGCGTCCCCGTTGCGTATGCGCCATTACGCGTGAATCGCAAGATGCGTGCGTCTTGGACGGTATGTTGGATAGCGCGTGTGTGCATAGATGTATACGTATATAGGGTTGCGTGAGTGTGTGCGTTGCAATGCGACGAGACGAAAGGGGTCCATACCAACAAAGTGTAGCAGCACCTGCTTCGCAGTTCATCATCCTGGGTGTCACCCACGCTACTTTACTGCACTGCGAACCGTGTTATGCATCCGTGAGACACTACTCATGAGAATCTATGGAGAGATTTTAAAGAGGATCGAGATTCCCGCCAAATCGACCCCACGAAATTCCATAGCCTAGGCAAACTTGCAACGTCCTCAGAGTTGGTTTCCTTATCTCTGTTCTTGGCTTCGTCTCGCGTCATCTGTCTATCTCTGTTTCTCTCTTGGGCACGAAGCGATGCTTCGGGGGCCACGGCTGTTATTAATTGATCCGCCAGTAATTATATGTAATCAGTGGCGTGGCTGGCGGTGGCTGCTGGCCGGATCGCGCATAGCAAGTATGGCTTAGCCTCGTGGACCTGCTAACTCGTGATAAATTGCCAACCGATGACTAACTACGGGATGTACGGTACATCACTGATGTCTAAGAGGAACCTTTTGGGGATTGGAGTTACAGAGACTGTATAATATTAGCGAATCACATAAGTTATTGATTGTAACAGCTTTTATTATATCCAGTACATCCTTGTAGTAACCTTAAGTGCTGGATTAATAAATGCTCAATCGAAATTACTATGAGAATTCGGTAACCAAATTTCGAGACGCTGGGATAGGACTGTCAGGCGTTATGAATGGCACACGCCATCTCCCGTGTCGTTACTATGTTTCATTATAATTAAGTGTACTCTCTGTTCATAAATCATGCTTATGCTCCCTCGAGAAAATGCATAAACAATAACACGAATATAGACCGTTTGTCATCTTTGATTGGAATCATTTTAACTGTCAAGAGGAATATTTAGAGTCGACCTCCGTGCACCTCCTTGTTATAGTACAAGCCGTAGATTTTTCTATATTATACAAAGAACGATATCCATCAGGGTTCCTGATAGAAATCAAAGATCCTCCGCCTTATCAAATGCCTCATTGTCATAATAGTGAATGCTATGAATCAGTAACTAGTCTGTCGGATAAGCGAATCCAAAGTCGTCGGGACGTCGTAGGGCCACTTACTGGCGCATAAATCAGAGTTATTACGAAGCTATTAGCGTTCCGGAGTAACACTGGGACGTGTCCTTCGTGCCGTAGCTTATGCGACTCCCTGGTTCAGCAATAGGCAATAATTAATCATTTTGTGAGGCACACACGGGCGCACGCACACACGCACCACTACGCTCGCGCACTAGGAGTGTTATGTCAAGCACGTAGCCTATACTTAACCGACATAGAATATTCATATGGCTTGGGCGCGATAAGAGTACTGTGTACTTACGGCACTGATTGTGCCATTAGGAATACGGACAACCCGAGCTTTCCCTATGCATCTGGGTCGAATACGTGTAATCAAGGTGGACCGTCTGTCGGAGGAACGAGCCAACCCCTACCTGCAGCCTTCTCTAATTCCAACCCAATCCTACCCTTATTCTATCCCAGTAGTAACGAAGGAAGTGCCTCGCGATTATCATCCCTACGTCATTCTCTTGAAAGAGGAAGTAAGAGGACACCTTTCAGGGATAGCGTGACTTCCGTATAATGGTCGCGTGGCTAAGTCTGCCTCTCTCTCCCTCTTTCTCATTCTCCTAGTTTGTTTCTCTCGTTCACTCGTTCTCTCCCGAATCCAACTTAGGTAAATACTAAGTAGTATCATGTACTGACGGATGAGTTAAGCTCGACTTTAAGTCCCATGCTTAGCCCGTCAATGTCATCTCCTACGGCTCAGCCCCTTCAGACTTATCGGACGCTGCAGCTAACGGACTGAATATATGAATCTACCTCTGTGCTGTATCCGCGGATTTCCCTGTCAGACGTCGCGACGCCACCGGCGACGTATATGAAAGGGTTGCATATAGGTATAGGCTCTCAGGAAAATTTTATGTCATTCCTTACTATTCGTATCTCGATTCATCGAATACTTGCAACAACAAGCAAACAGCTCGGACGTCAGTCGCGGATTCAAAGTCGAATGAACTTGAACTCGAGTGAACGTCAGGGCCGCATCTACGCTGCTACTGTTACCCGTCTCTTTTATACGCACGGCTGCATAGCTGCTGCGAATCTAGGATTCCTGTGGGACGAATAGAATTTCTACCGGCTACGGACGAAGAAGAACGAAAGCGTTCTTGGGCAGATCTTTGGGGCAATAGTTGTCATAGGTAGACATGTAAATTACACGTGCGGATATAAATGTCAATATGACAGGCAGTCGGCGTCTCGGGGCCTACTTTCTGCGGGCCTTTGCCGCCGGTCGGTCAAAGTGAAATCATTAGTTTGCTTAAATCAATGCGCACGTAAACGTCCGTGTTATTTATGTCCCGTCATTACGGAGAGATCCTTCTACCTCGTCCCGTACCTCCCCTCGCGCTCAAGATATGATTATACAAGAAGAAGGCAGCCTCCTAATAATACTTGCGAAATCATGAGATCAAGCAGATCCTTTTGCGTATTAAACATTTTCTAAGTCTCTACCTATGTTCGGCGATCATACAGGCACGACAGCCATATGTAATCCAATTGGTATTCGCGACCCGTACGTATGATAGGTATCCTACAAACGATATCCTGAGTCATACCAGTTCGTGGCTTAACGGTAAAGAACTATCTATTTTATTCCTGCGAATATCGCCATGGTACGTGCCGTGGAAATTCTACACGTCTTTGTCCTTTTTTACCTCCACGTCACACCGAACTGCAGACCTCATACGGTAGCGAGAGAGAGAGAGAGAGAGAGAGAGCGGTCGCTGGGATGCTGGGGATCGTATAGAAATTTTATCGAAAGTGACATGGACTTGGACTCGAGGTAGATTCAGAAATGGGGATGACACGGAGGGAACCTGGACTGACTTCAGTGGAATAGGACTGATCGTAAACGATCGGGAATCCGCGTCAAGTTAGACGCGTCCAGTAATAGGATTGATCCGGATGGCTGGCAGGAGCTGAGCTCGGAGGCTGGTTGGATTTCCAAGGGAATCTTTTAAACATACCACTTAAACGAATCGGGACAGCCACCCGTGACAACGGATCCTCTTCGATCGGCTGTCGACTCGTTTCCATCGTTAACACGCTGAGAAAGGCAGTGGCGCGTGCATGATAATCCTATCGGTATGTCGGTTCAGGGACATCAGGAGGAGGATCCGTTATAGCATCTGTTTCTGTCGACTGAAAGGAACGATCTTTTGGAAGCTGTGTCCGAAAGTGATCTAGCATGAGACAGTAGCTATAGTTGACAATCAATGAATACCTATAGAGTAGTTCAATACCGGATTCTGTTCAGTAGCCATTACCAGCGGATGCTGTAGAGATAAGAAGTTGCCAGTGGGATTCTTATTTGGATGGCATCGAGTGAACGGCAGTATAGTAGTATGATGGTATAGTGGTATGGCAATACGGTAGGATGGCAGGATGGCAGGATGGCAGGATGGCAGAGGATAGCCAGCCTGGGCGAGGGCCGAGTCACGTACATAACAAATGATAGCGGAGTGGCCGAGAGCAGGCGTGCGCACGATCTGTTGGTGGTCCTCGGCTCCGGGCGTCGCATCGTTTGTCAAGCCGTCGATATGCCGATCCCGCGGCACGATTACCATATTTTAACGCCAGCGTTATTGGCTCGGCTACCGGCTACCGGAATCTTAAAAGCCGTGTACGACGCGTTCCGTCGGCCATCCCACCCTGGGACTTACTTCTTCAGGCTACTGGCTTGTTAGCGTACGTTCCACAAGGCAAATCGACTCGATATGAATATCGTTATTAATAAGACGGCTATCTAGTAGCTCGATCGCTCGGAGCACCCTGTATTCCGTTCTCGTGTTCCTGCTACCAGCATGCCGATCGATCCATTGAGTGGGACGTGTTTTCGATAGCCTACATAGATTTACTCTGGCAAGGACAAAAGTTGGCTCTGTGAAATTCCAGTTTTCCTATCAGTTCACCGTCACGAATTCTCATCTCTTTGAAATTGAAGCGGAACAAAAAGTACGGTTACCGAATGAACGTATGACGCGACATCCGGTTCTTGGTTGACGGGTTCACGGGATGCTGAAATGGTTGCTTTTGATTTCCGGGGGAGTCCGGACGCTCGAAGGAGGCGCGTTCAAACAGAAAGAGAAGCGTGTGTGGTGCGAAGGAGAGGGAGAAAGTCTGAGTGAAAGGAGAGTCGAGGATAGGAGAGAGAATGGGACGTGGGAGTAATGCCTTGGTCCAGGGATGAGTAGTCAATTTCCTTTCAGCGACACCGGTGACATCGACGGAGACGTGGGCACCATTTATAACCGCTGCTAATAGATCCCCGGTAAGCCCGGCGCAGGCCATTTTACAGGTTTTCCGTCAACATTGGAATACATCAGAGAGTCGAGGCGCTCGCCAGGAACTAATGGTCCTCTCGGTTCCTCTCGTTCCTCTCCTAATACGTTTGACACTCTCTGTCCTACTCTCTATCGAGAACTTAAGCACTGACTGCTTCCAGCTACCATCAAAAGGAGCGAGAGAGAAGGTGCGAGGGACTGCCAGACGCTTCGGAAAAGAGGACGGAGCAAATCCACCCGCATTTATTCAGGAATCGTTTGGGCTTTGATAAATCGATGATATCCGAAAAATTTGTCAAATCCAACTTGACTCCCCATTGAGAAACGTTTAACCAAACCCCCGTTCAGTCAGCGCTGAATAACCACACCATTACCAACCCTCGTCGCTTCAATCGAAAACAATTTAAATCTACCCCCAAAAAGGACTTCCCTCTTTACGTAACATACGACTTCCTACAAGCACTTGCCGACTTCTCGCTACGTCCAATCTAACTCATTGACAACCACTGCCTTATTCAACGGTAAATATCTCGACAAACGACAGTTGCTTGGCATTGACAGTAGATTGAAATCACGGAGTCGACGTTCGTTTCGTGCTACGATCGTCAGATAGGCGACATTAAGCTCGTACACGTTATAGGCGCGCCAGTAAAATTCTCATAAAATGAATATAAAATATATAAAAGAATGACGGACGTAGTAGATGTTTGATTTTTCGTTGATTTTATCGCGATTAGAATATATATTAAAAATATTTACGTTGCTCGAAAATCGTTTTATGATCGTCATTTCGTAAACGTCGATACTCGGTCAGAATGTTGGGAGCTTCGAGAGATGATTCTTCAATTTTATATAGTAGTTCAAATTCTGAGATCGGTTCTTCAAGTAGGGACCAACGGGGCCCTTCAAACTCTACGGTGGTCACCTTAGGTGGTCCGAAATTCTTTCCACTCGAAATTGCTTCCACTCATAAGTGGAAATCGGCCGGTTTCATCCGCTGGCAATAATCAAGCCTCTTTTGGTCCATCTAATCCGGATGCTGATGAAGCGCCATTCGAAGGTTCATCAAAGTATCTTGGTCTAAAGTGGGATTGAATTTTACTCTTACATTATTATAGTCGGCAGGTACCCTTATTATTGATCAAATAATCTCATGGACCGGATATCGATTTTACATCGTACTTATCATGCAGTCGTCAAAATACACCTACAGTCCTTATAACGAAAGTTTGACGGACCCTGAACAGTATAAAATAAATGACTGACTGCTGATGAATTTACAAAGTCATTGGACTGTATCGAACGCCTATAATGAAAAATCATCGTCCTGCATTAGGAGCTCGTTGGTTGGTAACGAGGAAATAAATAAAAGAGCTCGATTGAACCGAGACGCCCCTGTGCGTTAAATCGGCAATTACTCACCCATCGGTTTACTCAAATTGGAAATTTTCTACCCAATTCACACCGTTTACTCGAGCGATTTTGTACCAATTAATTGGTGGCGCCCGGAAGAGTCGATTACGCGCCTAATCATAGAGAGAAAAAAATGAATAGTCAAAAATCCAATAAAATCCTGATAATTGATAAACACGATTGAATATCCTATGTAAACCTGTTTATGGCAAGAAGTCATTCTTCTCACTGGCCTATCATCTAATTACGTTTTTAAAGTGAACCGTAATCATCGGTAATGGCAGCTACCGTCGCTATCGTATCCAGTGTTAATCTCTATGATGGCGAAGCTCATCTGCCCTTCCCACCCGGTAGCTTCGTTCCCTTTGAACCCTTCGTCATTCCGAACACCCGGAGTTATCCGGGTATTCATCGCGCTAAGAAGCGCAACTAAACTTGGTATATGCTTCGTCATTATTTTGCTTATTCCCTGTCACGTACGTACCGTTTATTCAGAGACTGACTCCATATCAGGAAGTCCAAGTTACGTGGGCACAAATCACACTCTTCAGTAGCAAAGATCCTGTTCAGTTCCTGTTATGTGGATGACCTTGTCAATTCATGATCATTGATCAATCAGATACATAGTATAATGATTTGGTACAGCACGGACCTGCCTCACTTTCAGTTAAAATTAAAGCAACCTGGACTAGGTTTCTTGTTGAAAGAATCATCAGGAGGCAATTTTCCTGAGGATGTCTTAAGCTTCCAGGGCTTAAGTACTGTCTCGGCTCCTAATGGAGGTGCAGCTACTTCGTGGCTACCGCTTGCAGCCTAATTATGATTTATAGTCTCTGCATCTTGAACACATTGAATATCGACCAGGGTTCGGTTCAGAGAGGGAATAGTAGACCGCAATAGTTATTCTTGGTCCTTATCTATGGCATCAGTCCCAATAGAGCCAAGATTGACTCCTGCGGTGAAGACGTTGGCTTTCTCCAGTGAATCTATGGAGGAAGGTAGTTTAGTTTTCGTGAAAACAGGTAAGAAATGTCGAACCGCTCGTTTTCGAGTTATAACGAAGTGTCTCCATGGCGTCTATACCTAGAGCAAGAGCTGAGGTCCCATAAAGAGGATGGAAGGAGCGACTCGGGGCTTTCTGATTATGCCCGTAAATTCGAGACAATAAGTTATAAATATTGAAATTTGCTGTCCGACTCTCCGACTGCTCCTCGGGGCTTTACCACCACCTGGACACCTTTTGCTCCTTTTATTCTTGAGCCCGAAGGAGAGCCGCCGGCGTATTAGAAGACCAGGTCGCCCACGGCGTGCGTGTTCGTGTTCCTGTCGTGTAGGCATCATTAGTAGAGGATACGTCGTACACGGAATCAAAGGGGTGGTGGGCGCGAGGCCGCTCACACCGATACATTATGATGCGCCCTTCGAGAAGAGGAGAAACCAGGACTGGAAGTCAAAGTGGAAGCAGAAGGACAGTATAGGAAGATAAAAGGAAAAAAAAAAAAAAAGAAGACGATGATGAGGATGAAGACGACGAAGGTGGAGAACGTGGCGATGTGGATGAAACCTTCGAATCTCCAAAATGCGTCGAGTGGGGCCCTGGGGGAGAGACTTCCGGTCCAGGTACGGGGGCCACTATTATTCCTGGGTGCCGCCTGGGTGTGACTGCATCGGAGATGAGTCAAACTCATCGTACCCTAAAGGGTCTCTTCTCTGCCATCCAGAGACCATCGGAATACACGTAGGCGGACGAATTTCAATCCTATGTATTAATCGTATTGTATTGCAACAGTTGATTTTTTATATTCAGATGAAGGAAGATCATTGTCTGTAGTCTGCTGTATGAGTCCAGGCTTGGTCATTTTCTTATTCCTACTGAGATCAGCCAATTTCAAGGATACAAGGCGCACACGAGACTCGTGTGGTTACAACTCGCATAACTACTCACGGGCGAAATTTATGTCGGCCGATTTGATTACTGCGATATAAACTTGATGCGGACACGTGGACCGGAGACAAGACTGGGACATACATCATGGGACTCGTTCGGTACTGCCTGCCTGCCCTGTACCTACAGAGATCCTTCTCTCTTGCTCTCTGGTACCATTCCTTGCCTTTTCCTTTTACGTATTCCTTCATCATCGTCTTCTTTTACTTCTTCTTCTTCTTCCCTTCGTCTCTTCATTTCCTTCTTCTTCTTCTTCTTCGTTTCTCCCTTCCCTCCTCTCCTCCAGTCTGGTCGCACGGGCTGCAGCCGTAAACGAGATAACGAGATCAAATTTATGGCACCAGATTCTCCACGAAAATATGATAATCGCAGCTAATGCCGAACCGAGCAAGAAAACACAGCGACTGAGTCCGCGATCGGTACTCGCGAATCTCCGGCTGAGCTCGTTAAGAGGAACGGAAGTGAAATGGCAGGCGGAAAATCGTCAATTGCCTAGCATCGCGCGCTCCGTTAGATCCGGGACATTTTACCCTGGCTGAAGACAGGGTGCTGTGAGTGTATAAGGATACGAGGATGACTGTCAGAGGGAGAGAGGAGACAACGGGAAATTCAAAGACGACAGTTTGTTAGGCGCTTTTCGGGACCGTAGACGCCGCAGGAAACCAAGCGTAGGTTAGCGCTGCGCCATCCTCAGAATTTTATTATTCAGGTTCCTACGGCGGCGGTGAAATCTTTATTTGGAATCATTCCAAGAACAATAACATATCTCGACATTCCGAGCGCCGAATAAAACTAAACGCCGTAACCCAGTTATTTTCTGTTTGCTCTGTTACCCGATCATTCCTCTGATATGATGCGCTGCTCGCTAGTTGGTAGTACCGGCACGTATGTATCATCGCACATATAAATCACTCGACGAGAATCAGATAGGATTTCAAAAATATAAAATACACCGTGATATTAAAATACGAGGAAAAGACACGTAACGGGACCACGTGGACCCAACATAGACCCAATAGATCATCATCCAAAATTGCTCCAAAAGGCTATAGACCCATCGAGGCTGATCAAGACGGACTTTCACAACTAAAAACATCATATCCAGCGTCTCTTATTTTCACGAAAACTATCACACGGTAAAGGGTAGTAACCGAAGGAATGACTAGAGGCGCTATTAACAGGGGTTGTTCATTATACCTAGTTGCTCTAGTTACCAGGTAGGTGTCGTAAGGGTTGGACAGTGACTCTAAAGACTGACGTAAAAACAATGTATAATATCGTAAGTCTGCCAGTAGCGGCGGTGGTGGAATAAGGGTGGAGAGGAGGGATGGAAGCACTCAATTCATCAAGGAGTCGACACCACGTAATTTAAGACTGCTTTTAACTCTTGGGTGTCGCAATTTATGTGAGCTTCTTATAAAAGAATGGTGCTTCGCTACCGCTGCGTCCTTCTCCCACCACCCCCTGGCCCTATATCCACCCCCCTTGGCCTGGCTGAAAAACCCTCCTCGACGAGCCTTCCTGCCACCGCTGGCATCCCTTATCCTCGCGCCACAACTCTCTCTCTTTCCCTCTCACTCCCACTCCCTCTCGTACTGTGTGTGTGTGTGTGTGTGTTTACTTTTTCTCGCCAATTTGTCACAGATTAGGCAGGATATAAATTCGTGCCACGTTATACCAGCCGCAGTTGCTTTTGTTACCAGCAATTAATGCTCCATCCATTGAGCCAGGACGTCTGGCGACCTTTGAGGTCTCTTTGATCCGTATCAATGAATGTGATAGCGCGGCATTGATAACGGAGATTACTCAATCGTCCTGTTTTCTTTTTTGGCTATATACATCACGTGCTTTACCTTCTCTAAGTATCATATGATACAAATGTCCCGGACATTTCCTGTG
This sequence comes from Syrista parreyssii, assembly GCA_030142615.1. NCBI lineage: Eukaryota > Metazoa > Arthropoda > Insecta > Hymenoptera > Cephidae > Syrista > Syrista parreyssii. Next base: position 1,694,309 of record JARQTG010000345.1, read on the forward strand.
ACGGTAATGGACCACGGGTGTTACGAAGAAGCTGGATCCCGCGTAAACAGGCTTTTGCCGAAAATTAATTAGACACGATTCTCGAAAGTCATACGTATTATTAACGAGCACGGTTGCCCACCTGTACCTACACTGACTCGATCCACTGTGGCAGCCAACGTCGCACGCATCGTGCGTAGATGGATCAAGAGAAGATCCCCTGCGGTAGCCTAGCGAGACTCGGCCGCCTCTGGACGTTATCAAATCATCATTTATTTGCCCTTAATCCTTGAATTAATGATTAGAGACACCTCTCACCCTCTATCTGCTTCTTCCTTCCACCCAATCCCCAACACTCTCAAAACCTCTCACCCATCCAGTCGTGATGCGACGTATCTTAAAGTTAGCCGCATCGCGTAGGACACGTGCACGCATGTGTCTACGCACACGAGGACTTTGCTCCTCGAGTATACCTATATATGTGGGCATACCGGGCAGATACGAGCCAACGAATTCTACATGGTGATTTCTTGAAAAGATGTGTCTGCTCTCTGAAGATAGGGTCTCGATCACGATTTGGATAATGACTTTGCGAAAAAGAATGATAAGGGTGTCCTGGGGGATTCTGCCTGGTAGTTTGCTAGATTTCGAATGGACGATTTCGTGAGTCTCTGTGCGGCAGGGAGGAGAGGGGAACAAAGTATAATCGAGCAAAGGCGGATGGCGCGCTACTTGGTACATGTGGATGCTGTAAAAAAGAATCTGTATTCGAATTGAGATTTTCCCATGGGATTCGAAACGATGGCCCTCGGCTAATCAGCCGAGTTCGCGAGAGGCGAACGGGACACCCGTTACATCCTTCAAACTACGGAGACTCAGTGGCTAGAATATATCCCCTTAATTATCCTGTGTGTGCATTCTGAGTGTGAACTCTCCATTAATCATAGGAGAAGAGAAGGGTAGGTTAGGTAGGAAGGTAGGTAGTCGCCTGGTATAGCCGAGCGATTTTAATTCAGACTGGCCGCTCCATATGTATTCTACGGGGCCCAAGGATCATTAGTAACCTTAGGTGGACACCACCGAGTCGTTCTTCATCCTGATGATGTTTCTCCTGTAGGATCGGCTAATCCTCGCGGGTATTGGACCTTGCGAGAAAATACGTGGGACGGATACACGGGAAGTGACTTCTCTGATTGGTCGTAAGGCCAGTGTGGACGCGGGTGAAGGTCTTATACACGAGGAACGAAAGCCTGAAAAGGATCGGGCTCTTTGGATGAATGAATCTTGCTACTGTTCAGGGAGTGGTCCTTTGTACGTCCGCGCCGTCCATGGCATCAATGACTAAGTCATTTGACTCCTTTTACTACTTTTATTTTCGTCCGGCCTCGTATCTTTGGATTTGTATCTCGACGCTTCTTCCTGCTCCATCAGATCCATATCCTCGTTCCTTCTGATGCACTCTGATCTATACGACCTGGAAGTTTACGAAAAATTACAGAAAGTATACCAACCCCACATTTTCCGTATACCAATGCTCAAGCCTCGGACAATGGCACGCACTCGTAGCACCACAGCATAATGGTCGTTTCATGGGAAGCAGCAACATATAAAACAAATTGGCTATAAAGCGATAGCTGCCCGTACGGAGTTATTCGTACTCCCTGTGTAATACACGGTCCCACAATACCATAGCCTTCCAGCAACGAAGGCCATACTGTTCACCATACACATTGGCTTACACGCTTCCCGGCCTGAAACTTGCATAGAATTAGTAATGATTTATAGAATCCCAACCCTAAATTTTCAGTTAATCATGAGGATAGTGTCCTGCATAAAACTCGGTTTATGACGACTAACGGGGCACTCTGTTACGGGGGTACGTTCCTGAACGACCACACATATGGATGACCTAAAGGCAAAGTTCTGTCGATACGAACACGTGTTGCCTGACACACTCAATCTTTACGTACCTCCCATAGCCTCCCATGCAACTCCTAAACATACAATACAGTCACCTACACGATATACGATGCTCTATACGCAAGAGAGTCACGGTGCATTATATTTGCCACAAGAGAATTCGTCGTACGGCAAACGGAAAGACGCGGGTCTAAACGCATTCGTGACTTTTTAAAAATGTCGCGATTACGTCACAGGCAAACCCGGCTCATTAGTCCTGCCGATAGGTCTTTGTTTCACGGGTCGGTCGAGAGCAACAAAAACTAGAAAGCTCCATAGAAATGTATTCCTACGAGGTACAAGTCGGCGGGATCAAAAAGATTTTCATCCCCTGGTTCGATCCTGCGATGCAACCGCGGCACCGATTCTTCTGGATTAACCTTCGGCATTCATCCCGATCGATGATACAATAAAGGCGGAGAGGAATTATCGAGCGAGAAGATAAATCTGGAGTCGGACGAACGTATCTTCAGAGGCGGACATATAGAAGAAATAAAGAAGAGCCAAAGTGTCGACTGTGTCTCGGCTCCGAGTTCTTCGCCATTGAGTCTCCAACCAGATGAAAGCATCAATGTAATCTTCCTACTTTGACTGAAAGGACTCTACGACTATTTCTATTCAGATTCCTTAGGCTCTGTACACCGTACACGATCTCTCTCTGACATGACTGATCGATTCTGGAAATTACCTTCTGTGTCGTACGTCCAATGTCGACACTGATCTCTCTTTCTCTCTCGCACCCGTTCACGGTTCATCCAATACGGAGGATTCACTCCTACGAAAATGATGACACTTAGTGGCATCAGCCATTGCCTTTCGACATCCGTTACCAACCGTATGAATACTCTTGTAAGTTAACGTTGACTGTCGCGACGACCATGTCGACGATAGTCCAGGTCGTTATCCTGGTCATCGCGCTTTGGCGACCATGACTATCGTACGTGCGTTCTACCGGATGGACAGAAAAATGTATATCTTATCAAAGCCATATTACTTTGCACCATATGCATTCTTAGTTGTGGGTGCAATAAGACTCGTGATGATTTCTTTGGACTTTACGTTGAGTCGAACGATGATTATTTAGACGTGAGTTAAGATGGGTTCCGATCGAAGGGATTCCCAGTGGAATCTATATAATCGATTCTGATTGCATTGAAGCCCGGTAGTGGTGGCGTTGATTGGTGCATTCATAAATATCCATTAGCAGACAATGTCAGTAATGATCGGGCCTGCGGGCTACGCCCTGAGACTCCTATGGCATCGGTAGCTTCTGGTAGTCAGCACAGGAGAAATAAGAACGTCGCTTCTTAGAGATTCCTCTTCTACCTTCTCTTACCCTTTACTACCTTTTCTCATCCGTTCCTTTTATATTCTTTTTCTCCTTCTTACTTTATTTCCTTCCAGACTTACTCTTTCATTCTCCCTTTCTACTTGTTTGTCTCATTGGGATGCCTGGAGGATGAACGCATTCGATTTCAGGCTACAATATCGATTCGACCTTCGATCGCCGATTTGATATACTGGAGTGACTCAAGGATGGGGACTTTTTGGAAATCTTTTGCATATTTAATTGCGTTATTTATATGCATGGTAATGGTATTGTTTTTTTTTTTTTTTTTTTTTTTCAATTTTATTGTCAATTTTGTTCGATAGTCGCGTGTGTTTGGAAATTTGGTTTTGTCGAAATTCTTTTTTTATTGCCATTCAGATTTCTTAGGTTCGCTACATGAGAACTTATGTCGGCGAGTTTCCATTTCTATTCTCGACCTGGCGAAGGACGTTACTCATGGACGTGGCCCACTAACACGGACGTAACGAAATCCTCGACAATGGTGGGTTACCTGTTGAGCATACAGGACAGGTGACACACAGTCCACCTTCTTTATTCGTTAGCATCGTATTTTATCGGTTGGAAAGTTTGATTTCTCGGCGCGGCTCCTTTACAATAAAAATCGTCTTCGGCTCCCACGCCGATCAGCAGCCGAGTGAGGTCGGATTTACTTTCATAAATTCTGACCTTAGTCCTGGCCTAAGGATAGCCGGTGAATCGCTTGCGTGTTTCGCCCATTGTATACGTAAGGTGACAGAAAATCGTAAGAAGGGCAATTTTTCTTCTTTTTTTTTTCACCCTATTTTAAACTAGATACATATATATGAAGTATTATAAAAATATAAGTTAGAAATTTATCTGAAAAAGAAAAGGGTATCCAAGTCCTCAAATTCTTGTGGACGAGCAGCATTCGATTCCTGGGATTCCAGGATTTTAGCATATTCGAGCAGTAACGGGGCCCTGGTGCGTATAAATTAGAATCAATCAACCGGCTTTTCCAAACTTTCTCCAGATTAGCATCACGTCCGGGGGTTATAATTTGTGGGTACCCCCTACTGGGTCTGCTGTACCACCGGGTCCCTTAGGTCCCTGGGCCTGAAAACGTCACGGGAACTGCACCCTTGTCAATATTGATACACCCACCTCCCGGGTCTACCTTGACGTAGAGAGGTGCCTGCAGCATATCTTGGCAACTGGAATATCGGTTCTGGCTCAGAATATGGCTGACTGACTAGCTTGGCCGGCTGGATGACTGCTCCGTGAGAGATCATCTCATGCGAACCAAATTAAACCCTGTCGGATAAATAACAAGTGTGTTCTCCAGAGCCTTTGTTGAAATTTGACGTTTCTGATTATGAGACTCGCTTCACCTTTTTATCAAGTTCATTCGCTCCTTTGTGAGGCTGGATGCGCCCGTGTGTACCAATCCCTCCGGAGAGTCCTGATTCCCGTACAAGGATTTTCACCATCTGTGCATTCAAATTCAAAGTCCGTGTTAAGCCGGAGATCCTGAAGCAACCTCAAGAAGCTGGGAAAGATGTCAGAAAGTGAACGTACGAGTTCCTCCGAAGTCTGGATTGGTAGGAGGAAGCTATGCTTCTAATGATACGGATGTTCCTATCAGAGAAAATCTCGACCCACTCTCAAGGAATATTGTAACATGCCCTTAAGGGACTTCCGTACATCTTGAAGATCCTACAAGAGTGTAAGTCAAGAAAAGCAAGGTAACGTGTCAAATACATTTTGCTTCCTTCCAATCTTCGGCTGCTGGGAAGATTTAGTCCTGACTTCATCTTGTACTGGCACGTGCTCCCTGCGATAAGCTCATCCAGGAATGTAGTATCAGCCGCGATCGATTTTGCGAAACAAAGAAAAAAAAAAGCATTTAACGCCCACGAGAAAGAAGATGGTCAAAAAATAAAGATTTCAAAATTATCCAAGTCTACCACTAATTCTCATGAGGTTTTTACCTAATCGGATCAACCTGTAAATTTGTATACGGGAATGGCTAAATGGCGAAGAATCCCTTTACCGATTTTCCTCGTCTCAACGTTATCCAGCCAATATTTCTCCTCCCGATGAGCTAACTTTTAAACAAGAATTAACTAATTTTCAGATAGTTTAATATCTTACGTATCTCTCAGCTTGCGCGGGTGAACGAGTTAAGTCTGAACGGCTGGCGAAGGAGGGCTGTGAGCCTGGAAGCGAAGTGGGCTGACTGACGTGTAAAGACACCTCCGCGTCCCGAAGAATTTAACTAATTATAATATAGGATAAACGGTTTATGTCTGCCTGCCTGGATGGCTTGATGGTTGGCAACCTACACCAAGCGATACTGATACTCTTCTTCTCTAGCACCCCTCGCCTTACATCTTCCCCATCCCAACACGTCATAAAATGTAGCATCTCACCAGTACGCGTCTATACTATTACCTAAGCCAAGAGGTTCAAACTAAAATTTAATTTTTATCACCAAAAATTCTAACCACTGAATATTCCGTGAAACAAAAAATACCATAGAAACATAGCCAACAGAAATTCTTGGTTGTAAATAAAATACATTGAGAACCATAATGATTTCTTCAGCTGCGATCGAATGGTTGCTCCAACTATAAAGGTAATAAGTACAGGACCGATTGGCGTTACATTAGCTATTTATATTACACCAGACTACACAGCATCCCTTAGCTTTACATATTACGTAAATTGTAATAGCTCGTATATGGATTACAGAGGAGCGTAGCACTCGCGGTATACCTTTTCCAATGTATCTTATATGGGATGGACTGATTGTTACGGATTTAACGATTCGGTAGAAATTCCACTACAGGACGCATTTCGCTATGGTTCAGTTAAGAAAAAAGCTAGGCTGCGAGAAAAAAGAGAGAGAAAGAGATATTAGCCGTGTCGCGTTCTACGTCCATCCCCTCTCTCTCTCTGTGTGTGGCCACGAAGGCATGTATAAATACGCGAGAAGAGCCGCGTATAACAAGTTATGGCAGATAAATTTATAGCATCTCCACTGAAACGCCATTACTTTAAATGCACCCCTCTCGCTGTACCTATATGCCTGCTTGCGGCGCGGCTATCGGCTTTTACGATTTTTAAATAGCCACCGCTTTTTGATGCCCTATCCCTTACAGAGCCACAGTCTTCGGCCGCACTTAGTTCCCTCCACCATACGGTAACATTGTTTGGAGAGTTTCTTTCGCAAACAGCAAAGGTAGAAGTAAGAATTTACAAACTTTTCATATGGTGCCTGTATTTTATGTCATGTGTCAAAATAACAGAAAATTCAAATTTTTAATTTTCAAATTTAATTTTGACAATTGGGTATCGGAATGTTACCAGTGGAAGAGACCTATAGGACACTATGGGTCCACGGAATTTTAGAAGACTGAATGATTGAATGACTGACTGACTGACTGACTGACCACGGTGGGCCTGCTTCGCAGCCATGCCAGTCCTGTGCGCCCTATAAGAAGTGATCGTTACTGCTCGCCGCCCTATAATCTACACGGGCTAATGACGTCCATTACGTTACTGCGCCTTGCCTGCTCCGACCGCTCGCGTCGTCCACTCGCTTGGCCACGGTCCTGATACGCGACTCTTCATGCTCTCTACTCTTCACCCTCTTCTTCCTCTTTGCTATTCTCAGCAACCCTTTCACTTCTCCACGTACCGAACACACGGAACAATCTTTCAATTCTATTCTTAATTTTTCTCATGAAAATTTTATTTCCGGGTTTATCTGGATTTTTGATATTTTTGAAATTATGCAAATGCTACATTGGTCGCTGAGGAGTAACATTGTGACTTCCGGTTACTATTAATTGGAACCAATTACACTGAGAAAAGACATCCTGATCTCATCATACTTCCTTTGACGTGGTTACGTCTTGCATCTGCTGCCTACTACTGACTTGGTGTGTCCGTCGGTCTCTTTTCAATTTATCGTTCTTCTGGAGAACCTAGGGTGTTTATTAGCGTTATTTAATTATCTAGAATTAATTTAAAGATACAATACATACCGGGTACGGATAATCGAATGTCAATCTGATTGGCAGTGAATTCGTATCGTGATAGTAGATAGTAGAATATATATATATATATATATTAGTAAGAGTTTGCATGATATTTTTATCAGTATCTTTTTATAGGTGCCATGATATCAGTTCTGTTCACACATGATACGTGTGCCCCTCGTGCAGAAAACTACCCAGTAATCTGAAGCTGATTAAAAATTACGGGGTGATAACAATTAAATAACAGCACGCATGTGGTAATCGGTAAAATTATTATTTGCACGCATTGTTTTAAGCAAGGGTTATCCTACGTTTTTTTTATGTCGCATGAAGTTATTCAAGATGCTGGATATTTTTCTATTCGGAAGTTCCTAATGTATTTTATATATATGCATCGCATACTGTCTTCTCTGCATTTTCTTCCTTGGTCATGTCCAGAGTCCCTTGGCAGTGTCGGCAAGAAGAGCCAAGAGGCTAATTAGCGCATTGATAGTTTCGCCTCGTTAAAAATGTCTGGAGGTAAATCTCTGGTTTATTATCCGGAACGTTTAACTTTTTACCGCGATTCCATCGTCGCGGCGCTGCGCGCCGAATCTTCGATGGCTACGAGCCAAAGCAGCTCCAGCGGGATTAATGCGTATTTATGTGCGTATTTCCAAAGTATTCGCGTTGCCTATCCGCAGTGTTACCAAGATCCAGACTGGTAAAATCAACCCAATCAAGAGCAGGAGACTGCGGCTATGTAGAACGAGGAAATATAAATCGATAATCCAAGAAAAGCCGACAGCGTCAGTAAAATGGCGTCGAAGCCACCCTTCTATGTCGGCGTATCAGTATGCTCAGCTGAGCATCGATAAAGCATAAATAGTCCACAGCGTTGTGGAACGCAACGGGCCCTGGTGAGACTTTACTACCCCGGCCTGATTTTCAACCCTTAAGCGTCGCGGCGCTACGGCAGCGTGAACGCTTCAGAAAGGTGAGGGGGTGGTTTTCAGGATACGTCAAAGACTCGAAAACAGATTAGTAGTTAATTGATGACTGCAGCTATCGCTACGGGAAGACCTTGCCTTGGCGAACCTTTGAAATAATCTTTCCAAGTTAGCCAGAGATCATCAGCAGAGATCATCAAGCAAGACTTGTTTAAAAAACTTACTGAAATTTATTCATCATTGACAATTCTTTAGAAAATAATTAAAAAAAAAAAACACCAAAGCAGTTGAAATTACTAGAATCTCCTGTAAATTTTCAATCTTACCTGTTTATCCTAAAGGCGTCGCGACGCACTAGCGGAAGGTGGTTTAAGGCGTCGACGAGACTAACCTGACTCCAATCTCAGGATCACTGTATAAGTATATACGTTACCAGCGGAATATGAGGAATAGGTGTACGAGGTGGGGCTGTAAGGTGTTGCTGAGGGTAGCGATGTTGTCGGTGGGGTAAAAGGGAGGGTGGTTCTCCACCGGCTGTATACATAAACTAATTACAATCAATCACTGAGTACACATACACACCCTTGCAAGGAGCAACACCGTCACGGGAACGCAGCCGCTTACCGGCTATACTTACACTGCCTTGACTCCTGAGCCACCACCACCCGTTATGAATTAAAGATCAACCCTTTATGTGCAGTGGGTTTCCACGACGCGAGAGCCACCCTGTGATCAATGGCAAAAGTCATATTTTGAGGTAGCTGCGATTAATCAACTACGCGATGCGTTATGTAATTAACGAGAAAGGTGTTTGCGCGACTGAGATCCACCACCCCCTCTTTGGATTGCAGGCTTTCGGGTCCTGCATATAACCACCCTTAAGCTAGTTATAGCCAAGCTTTCACTTCTTAAGGGAGAAAATTGTCACAGCATCCCTTTGCTGTATCCGTTTATATCCTTTTCTCTTTCGAGCGACCTAACCTCTTGGACGTCTGATCGTTCAGAAAAAATTCTTACACACTGTGGTCTAGTGGAACTCGATAGGTGCTACTGTGCTAAGGGATGATTCTCCCTCGGCTCGGATATTTGTGTCTCCGTGTAGCCGATAAGTCGATGCGTGATTAAAGGGTGGCATTCTGCTTTGAAGGCTGCGCTCTCCTTCTACGCGAAACTCGCTCTCCGTTCTAACGGCAATAATTACAAGCGCGGCTTAAGGCAGCACTTCTCTTTGAGCTTATCGATTGCCCAGAATTAATAATTGCATGGCAGACTCCGCTCTCGTACCCACACTTTGCTCCTAAGGTGCTCGTGGCTTACTAATCTAGGATCCAGAGTCTAGGTAACCTAAAAGGAGGTTCCTGATCCCTGAGGGTTTTCAAAATCCTTTCCGTTGACCCATCAGGAATGATCCGGAGACCCTGGACTTGGGAGACCTGGGGAAATGTGATACCGGAGATTGAGACGATAACTATATATACGTCAGGGTGATCGAGGAAGATTGGATACCTCGTCTTGCAGATTTATTGGGTTCACCTCGTGAGAGAATCGTTTTCAGCCATTTTGGTCCAGTGTACCGTTTTCTCCAGTATTGTCCTGATCTGATTAGTGGCTTTTGAACAGGTCATTTTTGTAAGCAAGAATTTTTTGAACTTTCCAACGGGACAGTGACATTTTTTTTTTTTTGGACTTTGGGGCAATTATGATAATATCCAAGTGACGATATCGCGTGCACCATCGAAACCGATGAACGAGTAAAAACTGTCATAAATTTCCAGGTCAACCTGGAACCTTCTCTCCTTATAAATCCAGGCAGAGGCAGGACTGAGGGATTTTACTAATTTCCGTTTGGTAAGACTCATTCCTCGTCAGAGCACAAAGGCAGATAAAGAAAAGGATGCGTAAGATGTTGGTGGTGGTGGCTTTTATTTTTGTTGTTGTTGTTAGTTTTGCTCTTCCTATTTCTCTTTCTGTTTCCTTGGGGCCACGTGCGCTGGGAGTGGGTGCGCTCAGGCAATATATTTCTGGGATCCTTTCCTCCTTCGTCCGTCCATCCATTCATAATATGCATATGCTTTTGTTGTCCTGTCCCTGTTGGGCCCGTTTTTGTTAGGCCATTAGGGGCCCACGTATCAATTTTTCTTTGGGCCCCATAGCCAGCAGCGCAAAGATGAAGACGAGGAGGAGTAAGAAGAAGAAGAATAAGAACTGGACGAAGACGAAGTACAAAATGCACAAGTACACAAGGACTCGTCCCGGCTCTTCGAAGATCATCGAAGCTCATTCCGCGGAATGTACCTTACGTCATTCTCAATGAGTCTTCGCAATCAACGTGCAAGTGCAGAACACGATGGACACGTATGCCGGCAGTGTCCAAGGCTTAAATCACCAGCATCGCGTTTCCCACTGGAAAGATCTATTAATTTTGAGAATCCAAGCGAGCGCACTCCTACGAGACTCGCCGCTTTGATAAATCTCCGCCATTAGACATCACGATTTAAATTTATTAATAATAGAAACCGGTATTCCTCGCCTCTGCCCACCTTCGCTCGCGCATAAATTATTATAATCAGGAATATATCCGAACCCGATAAATTATCGGTGAGTTCGAAAATACAATACCGACCTCAGTCCCTGGCCACATTCCCTTGAATGAGAAATGTCGAAAGGACAGTTATCGAACGAGCATATTGACCAAGCATTGATTTTGACTAGTTTGCCTGAGATTTTGCGTCCCTTGGTTACTTCAGGCATTATACTATGCCTACTATGGGGAGTAGGTTCTGATCTATGTCTGGCAATTTTTCATCCAAAGAAAGTCACGCGTCTACCTGCAAGCGTGAAGGTAGAAGGCAACAAGCAGTTTTGTAAGAGCTAAGGAAAAACATTGAGGAACAGTCAGGTAAAGTTAACAGCATAGGAACAGGTCAAAATCCGGAGCAGTTTTACCTAGAAAGTTCGAAGGCGGAGAACAATGGAAACGGGAGTCGAACGGTCAGGCTACCGACTGGTAGATCGAGTTTCGGGCGAAATTTGCACAATTTTCTAATTGCCAAGAGTAATTAGGACCTTCGGCAGGGTATTTCGTGGCCTCTGTTACTTTAGGAAATTAGGGAATATTCAGAAAATTACCCCACAGGACCAACTCTCTGTTATAATCTAGCACCCTTTGACGCTCTTAACTCTAGCAGACAGACACACAGGGTCAAACCAGATACATAAAACAGCATTCCCGATTGGAAGCCTATCGTACCATCTTCCATATCTCAGGTCTGATCTCTACTGGTGAGAGACCCGTTCCTATCGTGAAGAAAAAAAAAAAAAAATAATCAAACTTCTCCGATCGGCAGGATCGGTATACCCAAAAAGTATAGAGCCGTACTCTCCTTTGAACTCATCCCATTCTTGCCCTGGGACCAATACCGTAGAAAGTGGACCCATAGAAACGGTAATGGCGGTCAATAAACTATCGATCGAGGGAATGGAGCGTGGATAGAGGAGACCTAGAGTAGAAGGATAAGGACTCAATAAGAAGAAGCTGGCCGCGCCCAGGAGTGCGTCTCATAAAATAAATCGGTGACATCCTGGAAGGCTGGTAGGCGATTTGTGTGACGGACAGGTCTCGAAAGGCCACCGGCATAAAGACGTCACAGTCACGTCGGTCGAGTTCCCGTAGTAACTGGTATCGGCAGATTCATTTGTCAATTTGGGATCCCGTCGCCTTGGGATACCATGTGGTCGTTGATCGGTTAAGCGATTTGTCTAATTCAGAAAAAATAAAAAACGTAGTCATTATAGACAGCATTAAAATCTTTTATATATTTCAATCATCATCGTATGGACCAGGTATGGATGCTGTCGAATATCACGTACGCGCCAATGAGAATCCAGCTTCAGTTTTAGAGACGATATTAGCATTAGAGAGGCGAGTGGTCTGGTCTGGTCTGGCTCCAGGTAGATCCAACGTCCTACGTCCTACGCGTTCCTCAAACGACAACCACACCCGACCTGGACAATGGGCTGACGCACTCCTGAGCTCTGAGTTATGGCGCCTGGACCAGACCCGAATCTTTCCTTGAACTATTCGATAGCTGATTTCTTTACGGTTAGATCCTGGTCAGATCAGGTAAACCCAATCTGAACCCTCCGTCCGAGAGTACAAAGATCAAATTGAGACGTTCAAATAGACATGCTATACATATGTATATGGTATACAAGATTATTGATTCGAATGAAGTTTATTGAGAATCGACACTAATAATTTTTCACGGTTTAACATGATGAGTTTAATTTATTAATTCCCTCTATTAAGCAGACAGTTGTGGGATTCGTTTTATAGCGATCGTTATCGGACCCATCATCGACGTCTTCGGCCCCTATGGGGATAAAACGTGAGATCGGAAATTCAAATGGTTAATAAGAAATGGTGGTCGGTAGACAAAAGGTTGTACAGCGGATGAAGAAGAGACACCCGCATCCATCACCCCGTATTGCCGTCTTTGCCTGGTAATATCAATTTATGTCCCATAACGGACTCGGCATGATTGCATCCTTCACGGCAGTGCTCCAAAGTCTAATACCGTCAGCCTATAAATTCTGAAATATTAATAATAACCGTTCCCTTCGCACTCGACCTTCCACGATCCACGGTCCACGCGGCGTTCCTCCCCCTCGTCCCACCCCGCCGATCCCACTTCTCGTCGCGGCTGCATTATCTGAGAATTTATAGCCATTTAGACAAAAAAGCTTCGGCTTCGCTTTGGACTCCATTCAATACGAGGAACCGGACGATTTATATAGCTCGCTGGGCCGCTGTCTTTCTACACGGTGCCGCGCGTCAAAATTTCGAGGGGAAGAAAAGCGGCCGCGCCACATTGTATCGCGTGGACCGCGCAGAGAACAGATACGGAGCAGAGACCGAAGTAGGATGAAGATGAGAGAATGAAAAGTCCTGGTGTATCTACCCGCGAGAGATCAAGGAATTCTGAATGCCCTGTGAGAAGTACGATAAATTTTCAAAACTCCAACGGGATTTCGAGAACTTTTGATTCGAGCCGTAGGAATACGAGTTAAGTGCCCACTGGTTCTACGGGAAATGGGAAGCATGAATAATGCATAGAAATTTCGATTCGCGGATTAAAACTCTATACGGTACTCCTATGTGATGTTACGTATATGAACCGAGATTTCGAGTTGATTTTGAAAAGCAGCAAAAGAGCGTGGATAAATTTTTATTTTCTAAGGATATGACTCGGTATCGTTCTCAAGTGAAAAAGGCGCATTCTCATGTGTCGCGATTCAGGATCGCCGCTCCGCGATGACAGGTTGCATTCTGGCACGCATCGCGCGCATCTCGAGATGGGTATTTGATAGGATGCAGACACGTAGACGGCGTGTATGCAACGACGGGCTAGATTAGGACGATATAATTACGACATTAACATAAGTCAGCGGGCAGGGACAGCCGCGGAATAGTAATCGTGTCGAACACGTGCGCCATCGCCGAGTCGTTATTTCGTTCTGCAGTTGGAGAATCCTCTTAAGCTGGGTCAGGGTTAACCTCCTAAATGGTTGGACAGATAGGAATCGGTTGGGCATCAGGAGAAATTATTACTGGAGAAATCGAGGTTGATCTGCTTATATATGAGAAAGAATTCGAAATTACAATATTTTTGTAATGTTGCTGTAAAACAAATTTCTAAATTTTCTTATCGGTTAACAAAGGATACGTGGCACACTGATAATCTATATATCGAATATTTATCGATAACGCGTGTAATCGTGTGTGTAATAATTATACCCGTAGTCTGCTGGCTTAATCGTGGAATCTGCGCTGCGAGTTCGGCCCTTCAGAAAAGCTAGCTAACTAATGAAGCGGTCAGGTAATCATAAAAGGCAGCCAAGTGAGTGGATGAAGAAATAAAAATGTCTGAACCAGAATAGTGGTGGGAGCAAGAGAGAACTCACGGTTTATCCGAGTCACCGATCGCGTAGATTCCAAGAACCGGCCGAAACAATATCATAACTCCTGACCCGAGAACATCCTCCGTAAATAGAAATCCTCGTACGGCTCGTATGTCGCGTCGTTGTACTGCCTACCATACCGGGTACCTGTGTCTTCCTGCGATATCAGCCTCCACGAGCTTCTGCTTTGTATTCCAGGTACGTACGGGCCACAATTATAATGCGCGTTAGTCCCGTGTCAGCGGTCGATCGGTTTTGATGTCAGTCTGACACAACTGTTAACTGGCAGTGGTATTGCTCGCCGCTCCGTGATCGCAATTTACGATCAATTCTATGAAAAGCGGGAATCAAATATGAAAAAAAAAGAAGGGGGAACGATAATGGTTTTTGTAGAAACAGGTTTAAGACTTTCGTTTCGTCCTTTCACTTTTTCTCTCTTTCTCGGTTTGTACAAAAGAAAAATACAAGATTGAATAAATTCACACGTTGTACATATCAGTACCAACTTCCTTGAAATTTAAGAAAAAAAAAAAAAAAAAGTGGACGAATTTCAATCTTGAGATTCAAAAGTGCTTTCGAGGACCAGATACTGCACTTATGTAAGAGCGGCATAAGTGTATCGTCTATAGTCCATCGGTAGCTCCTCCTTAGTCAGTGTTACTACTACTGACTTCTTATTGGCTTTTTAAGTTGGTTAGGTTACTCCGCTTGGCTAGTCAGTTGGCTTCTTGGCGTGGTTCTGCTGCGTGGAGTTGCCCCTTGGAGTTGTCCGAGGTTAGTTATGGAGCCGGCGGCCCCAAGAGCAGCCCGCGCGGTTACAGAAGTATTTGAATGGCTGTCGGCCCTTGTACGACGTCAAAAAGTCAAAGGGAAACCACTAAAATCAGTTAGGGATCTCAACTATGCGTGAGACGGAGAGAAGCGTGCAGGCGCCGTGTTCAAGACGAGGACGTCCTCTTTCCCGAGTGGAGACAGTGCACAGTGCACGGTGCATAGGAGTTTCGAGAGAGCTTCAGAAGATGCACTAAGAGAACGAATGTCACAGAGAGAGGCTGTAGAAGGACCACTTTAAAATTTACGTAAAGCAGATGGAACGTTTATGGAAATTTTCCTCTTGGGTCCTCACCATCGATTTTACTCTGTTTATCGATTTTACCGTTTTTCTTTTCTTTCTAATCAGATAACACTGAACAGCATCAACTTCATTTTCCACTTAGCAATATTAGTATTACTTAAAGCAGCAACTGTCGTTGGGTCCATGCATCGTGTTATTTTGAATTTTCATCTATATCGACATGGACCATTCTAGAGTCTTCAGAGGCAGTCGCCTGCTTTGGATTACATGCAGTAGCCATAGGGCAGGGGGTGAAACGTAGTGGAATGAGAGAGAGAGAGAGAGATCAGAGATGAGTGTCTCTGGGAAGGTAAAAAAAAAGGACAGAATCAGCTCGTGAGCCGGAGAGGTCGTGGAAGAGGAACGGGATACAGAGGGAACTTGTTATGCTTTGAGAGATATGGCTGAGGCCTGCGGAATACATAATTTTGTAAAGACAAAAATGCTGCGGTCGTGCCTCGGCGAGTCGCATTTTTCCTTGTTTCACGAAATGTTCACCTCCCCCTCGTCCCACCTCACTCCCCGTCACGTAACTCTTCGCTCCGGTAATGCGCCGCGGAATGAGAAACGTTTTGTAAAAAATGTATCCGCATCTTCGTACCACCTAGCCACGGATGATCCATGCGAACTGCCATCAGTACACCCCACAGGGCTCTTTTCCTCTTTCGCTCTTTTACTCTTTTCGACTAGACCGAGGAGTTCAGCAACACGGGGTCGCGACGTCCTGTACCATCGACCATCTTATACACTACCTGCATGAGAGATCCGCCTACCTACATAGACATACAACCAACTGCGATCATCGTCAGGCAGTCCCTCTGGCTGATTCCTAAGACCAAGACTAGGGAGTCTTCAGGAATTCGATGATGGTCCCCGATCGATGTAGGTAGAGCCAACGTGAACCGTTAGTCGCTTGTTGACGAGCAACTGTTTGGACATTATGCCCTGCTTCCATGTAATCTCAAGATCTTCAGGAGGTTCGGCGGTTCCACGCCAGGATGGAGGAGTAAGGACCGACTGGTCGTGTGGCGATCCATTACACCTTCCAGCTGGTATCTTCGCGCAGGATCGAAGACAAAGGCCCGAAAAAACGTGTCAACCGAAGGTAGAGTCGCGCGCGACTTCTCATCCAGAGGCGTCGTGGAGCTGTCGACATTGACGGATTCGCGTTGCTTCTGATAGGATCTGCGGTCCTGTGGAATTCGCCGATCTATCATTCGCTGCCCCTACTCCTCATCTTGCCAAGGATTTCTAGGACGTGCTTTAGATCGCTTCAAGGATCACTACTGGCTACCTGATAAACTCATAAAGGACGTCTTGTAAATCGATTGAACTCTCGTAGACCTTGGACGACCTGAAACATCTGCCTCGCTATTTGACTATCAGTCGGATCACGTTCGTCGCTGACGAACTTTACCTTTACGGGCTAAGAAGAGATCAGAATTCGATATAGCCAGACCAGTAAGTCCACTATGTGGAAATACATGGAATCGCGGATACGAGAGACATCTTTTTTTTTTTAACTCCAGGACCAGCTTAACAATTTGAAATCTGTATTTTTTAAATGATCGAACTTTTACGAGGACATAACTTGTACAGACGTAACGATAACAGGTACGTACTGAACATTTGTATGCATAAAGGGAATCATCGATAAAGAAGGTATAAGAGGAGCATATGTAAAAGAAGTAATTATCTCATTAATCGCGACGGACTCCGATCATTAGGCAGCAAGGGCATTAAGGATGCGATCAAAGATTACTGGGAACAGGATGATTACGCGTACCAAGTCGTCCCCATCCTAGATTCCAGAGTCATGTCCCGAAACAAATTAGAATCCAATGGAGTCTCCTCTCTCGCTCTCTTACCTACGGCATAACGCGGCACTGCTCTAATCCAATTTATTGACTGTATCCTTTAACCCGGCGACGCAAGTCCCGAAGCCGTTAAATTTTATTGGCCCGATAACTCACCATCTTGAAACCGATGCCACACGAAGGCCTCACATGGCTAACAGAGAAAATACTACTCCTGACACGTAACCTTCTTCTTGCTCTTCTTGTTCTTTAAACGTTTTATCATAAAGTCCCCTGATGCAACTTAATATTTTCGTCGGGCTTGCTCAAAGCCCACCAGATTTACCGAGGATCTGGTAACATAAAGATCAGGCCTACCAACCAGTCAGCCAGGATCTGAAAAAAGGTACTAGTACTGTCACTGCCATTGGTGCTGGCCCGACGTGTCTGAGAAATAACACGAGAAGTAGTAATGATCTCCTGGTGATCTCGATGATCTTCCTTGACGCTCCATGAGGATGCTGAACAAGATGGAACTCTGAAATAGAGTCATTTCGAATACCATGCATACCGGACTTAAATCGACTCCTGATATCGATCTTTTCCCTATCGACAACACTGCGTGTCTTCTGCTCCGTCACGCAGTTCAGTATGTGCTTTATTGCTGGTGTCGACATCCTAGAATCTAGACTAGTACGTAAAAAGGGTTAATCGACATATCTGATGACTCTACCCAATTTTCGATTACCTTTCTAATTAATTTTTTTTTTACATATATCATATATTAGTAGCAGTGTTTTCCTATATTTTACCCTTAAATATCCCCGATTACCCCACGGCTGATTTAACGTCTTGAAATGGAATACAAAAACGAGAAATGATTTCACAGAAGCTGAAAATCCTCTCGATCGGAGAATAGTATACCTAGTACGGTTACGAGGTCGTTATTGTTAATAAAGCGGCTCGTAAAATGGCAGCTCGGCTGGCGGAGACGTGGGTCAACGAGATGGTCAGTTGAGTTTCGGTGGATCCTTTGGGAAACTGTTAAACCATAAAGCACTTGGTTGTCCATGGGATAAGGACTGCTTACTTCTGATGGTTATGGAGATGGACGAAAGGGTGACGAAGAAGTGGTAGGAAATGAAGTGAAAGAAGTAAAGGTGAGCAGTGGTGGAGGAAGGACGCAGAGGGGTGAAGTGGTAGGTACGAAGGGAGGACACGGTACGCACAGTGAACTGACCATTAACAATTATAATAAAAGGCCGCGCGTACGGCTACACAAGGATAATTTTAATTTAAACAAATGGTCAGGAGGGCGGCATCTTTGTCCGCGTCTTGTATTATTTATGCTCGACTACTCTGCGCGCACGTGCGCCGCTGTGTCATCGGCTGGGACGGCTCTCTGTTGCTCGGTTGCTCCGTTGCGGTCCCGTGTCGTGTCAATGTTTTCAGAAACCCACGGTATATTCCTCCTTTGCGTGAGATTTATGTTATCGGACATTCGCCACACAGTCTACTCCCTGCCTACCTGTCTGGACACTCCGCAGCATCCAGGTCCATTCTGCCTCGCATAACATAACTAAGTACATAAGTAAGTCGCCCTTATGGATCCTCCTTGATACGCGCAACCGGACTACGCGGAGATGTTTTAATCAGATTCTCTGAAAGTGGTACCATGGACCACGTTGATGCTGTGGCTCTTTGGCTAATTGTCGGGAATAAACGAATCGGCGCTTGATGATGCTCTTCGAATTCGCGACGGCCACTCTTCTGCCGGGGTCTAATAAAGCGAGAATAAAAAACCGTAAGCAATATATCGCGGAATTAAGGAGTAGCTTTGCTGAACGAGAGAAAGGGAGAGAACGAGCGGCGAACGTTTGACATTCCAGCTATTATTGGCACCGGCGAATACCAACCACTCTGAGTCACAGACATACACGAGCATCGGAGAGCGGGCCGTCCTGCTAATTTTTCAATTTATTCCTCCAATTACGGCGAATTGCGATACGCCGACAATTGGCTGTTATTAGTTTCGAAACGTCGAAAGTTCCCAATGGCGATTTGTCGATATTGACTTCTCCGCGTGCATCGTATAGCTTTGATCGATTATTTTTTCAAAAATATCGTAACGGACCAGTCGATCGATCGAAGGATCCTTATCGGGACTGATCTGCTCTCGATCATTTTAACTGGTAGTCTTAGTCGTCGTGGGAGAGTTTGCGATCCCAGAATAGATCTAGGCGGTCTAAACGTTCGTATACTGAAATACCGAAGGGATTGAGAGAGAGGATGAGGATTAAGAAAACGAAGAGGAGAAGGAAAAGGAAGACGAGCAATGGTGTGTGGTGGCGGGTGGGTGGGGGAGGGGGGGGAGGTAGAGTTGCAGGAAACGCAGAAAGGAGCATTTGTGCGAGAGACAGGGAGAAAGGAGAGGAGAGGAAGAGTGAGGCGAGGAGTGAAAGAGAGCAAAAGAGATTGGGGACTGCTAGTGGAAGAGAGTGAAAGAGTGATTCACTGAAGAAGGAAGGATGCTGTGTCCCGAGCAGTGCGCTGTGCTACCACGCGGGCCTCTATGGGCCTTTGATCTTCGCCGCTTCGCTTCTGCCTCGCTCTATCGACACTTCATACTTCTCCGGCTGATCGCGGCCATAAAACATTATACCAGAGTTCTCCGAGCCAAGTGGACCCTCGGAGCCATTGTGTCCGGCATTACACGGCCTTATGCACACCCACCACGTGAGTGTGGGAGTCGCGCCCTCGGAGGTTCCGCGATAATGTCTCCGTCAAGTGTATCCGGCCCTACGTCCTATTCTACCCTCTCTGTATTTTTCGACTCTTTTTTACCTTTTCTACTAATTTTGAATCCACCTCTATATATTTTCTTATGCACATATCTACCATAGGCTTGTATCATTTTCTGATATACGCGTACAGGGTGATTCAGGTGAAGATTCCGGCGTGGCTTGACTTGAACGATAGTGATTGCGATTAGTCAGTAATTAAAGTCATTGACCAATAATAATAACATTCAAGTTGGACCTAGTCAAAACAAAGTGTAAACCCTGAGGAACGTTGTTACTCGTGCATGAATTTTATCACTGAACAGTCATAGTCACTGTCGCTCGAGTCAAGCGTCACCCGTAGCTTCCCGTGAGTCACTCTGTGTATGTATATTTAATATAATGTAAATTTCGAATTAATCAATTATCCATAATCGTTTATTCTGCCTTCAGACTCCAATGTATTATTCGATCAGTCGATCCTTGAAATCTGTACTCGCATCCAAACGTACATACATGGACCCTCGCTGGATCCGGATTCTACTCTCGACGGTTCGATGCCGAAAATAGAGACGATCTTTCATCCTGCATCCACAGAGGGAAAAAAGGTCAGTCGAATTCAAATAACCCTTTCAAGGAATGTTTTCCTAAGAAACGTCCCGATCGCGTTACACAGTCTAGGCTTCGGGATCGCGCATCTCTTTTCTCTCTCCCTCGTCTTCTTTGGAATCTAGAAGTCTACTTCAGGATCTTTTCGACCTACCCTACGAGACTCTCAAGAGGTAACGTATCGTGTTACCTTATTGGTTTTCAAGTGGCCCACCATCTCTTCGAGCTACCAGTCATTTTGGGACATGTAATGTCAAAGATACTTCCTACATTGAGACTTAACAAAGAATTAAGAATTATTTGACCTAACAGAATTGCAGTCGAGTCAAATAATTATTTGTATGGCACGTGGCGATCACGCATATATCCCACGTTATTAATTAACCTGATAGACCGCAAATAAAACTCGGCTCTGTCTCTGGAGACGAATATAAATAAATAAACATGCGCTACTAGGTGGCGCAGTACGTGTGCCCGATGCGTTATGTTAATTGGGGCGTTGTCTCTTACAATCCACACGCACCTATTCTCATTAGACTTTTGCTATCGAACGACTCGTTACATTTATTTTATAGCCCTATATTATTTTTAGGTCCGGACACGTCAGTCTCCCACGTCACTCGATCTCGTGCCACACGTGCAATGTCGTGATAGGACATTATTAGAGATATCATTGTCGACAGCATTCAAAGAGAAGTACAACATGACGTACGCAACCTCTTAGGATTATCTCACCAGGCTCGCCGGTTAATTCTCGCGCCGACTGCTGCGGCTGCATCTTCCGTATGGTAAGTCCAATGAAAATTTGTTAAGCGCTCACGGCGACGAGTAGCGCGATAATTTGGCGAGTCGAGTAAAAGTGGCAAGTAACGAGCCACGTCACGAATACGACAGATCATCGTGCATCACTCTGGCGAGCAACAGGGGCTGCGCGGAATGCTCGTTATGACCTGGTCTTGTCCAGGGTCTGGGTGCATTTAGAATGTCTGTATTCAAGATGCAGCATCCCACGTGGTCTGGACCGCTCCCGCTTATATTTATACAGCTATTGTACCCTAAACCGTACCCGATAAGTCACTCTAATTAAAATATAAAATAGTGAAGCCTATGTCCCTCTCTCTCTCTCTCTCTCTCTCTCTCTCTCTCTCTCGTGGTATCATGCATAATGCATTATGATTATAGGAATTGTCACTATCTTCGATGATTCTCTCTTGTAAGAACACTTGACTCACGTATAAGACTAGTTTGAAGAATTTAGCTATGTGTGCGTACGAGGATGATCTGGTCGTAGTATGTGGAGGGTGGAGATCGGGCATGCCTGATTTAATGACTCCTAATACCTGGGTATTAAATAAATTCATAGAATCAATCTATAGCCATTGTCTATGCACTTTTAAATCTACACCTCGGCATATACCTGATGGCTGTGGGACCAGTTACACCTTACACGTTAGACGTTACAAGTTACGGCAGACCGTCCAAGAGAGCCCGCACACTGTACCATGTAATTTGTGATGGCTGCCATTACACACAAAAAATCTATTAGATTTTACCTCTTCGAATGGAGGCACATCACTGATAATATATATATAAAGTTCCAGGCTAGTAGATCGTTGCTATAGTAACGCATGGCGATTCACGATGAGCGCGAATTTCAATGGAAGCAACGAAAAAAGATATGGAAGGTACGAAAGACTTGGTACCTTCTTCTTGTAACCTCGAACTTGCATTAGGCATATAGAATGCCTGTACTACTATACAAGTACTACGTCCTGCTCGAAGCGTGCAGGTAAGAGCAAAATCGCGAATAACCGGATTTCGCGCTCGATATTCTCAAACGCTACTCGGGGCCTTTTGATCTTACTTTATTACGGATCTTGGTACGGGACTGAATCCACATACGTGTTATGGTTGTCGTTTACTCCTATCAGCGTTATCATTACTGATTGCTCGAGCGGTTCTGTGAAATTTATGATGAGCCGCTTAACGGCGTTCGATACCTGGTTGAATGATCTATTATTTTGCATAATAATTTTACAGCATCCCTATCGATATTACTGTGCCATGTAGACCTTGCTGTTTTTATCTTTTCATCGTGTAAGCTCACACAGATTGATTTCCTGGAGATAACAAAGACTGACTTCGTAAGATACTTATTCTGTACTTTATCCTGGGGCAATTAACTACTTTCGCCAAATTACACGTCAATTAGACCAGACTGGTAAAAACGTTGATTGCTATCGTCAGATTACTCGGAAGCTATCATACGTAATGATTAACCATATCTATTTTCCTTAGAGAATCTTGACCAAATTTCTTTGGGCAATGAATTGTTCCATTACACCCTACGCTTTACGACGGTTAGGTAAAAGCGACGTCTGCAACTCGTGGTTAATTCTCGAAGTGGTCACTTGAGCTGGACGCTTAATACGGAGACACAACTAGTTGCTTAATTCCATCAAACAGGCGGGTTCACGCGCCGGAAGCAGGTTTTATGAAGAGCACACATGTTAACCGGGCGGATTAACATTAATTTCAATAGCACGCGTTCAGTAATGATAACAAACAATTAAGCCAAGTCAAGTCGCTCGTGGTATGAGATCATCGATGCTCGTGTGAGGGTGTCGGAGTTAAATGACACGTAGATGGCGTGTGCTGCTATTACACTCGTTAACACCATCTACTAACGTAACCAATAGATTATGAACTCTGTGAATTAATATCATTGACTCTGATAACGGTGCTCAGTCGACGTTACACATCTGGATAGACATAGCGCAGACGTGGCTGATGCTACGAATCGTTCGTACCGTCCACATCAGACTCTATAGTCTCAGAACCATAGGTATCTAGGCCATTGTAGCTCCACAGGTATATTGATATAATAAAACTAATACAATAAACTGGATAATAGAGTATTCGAAGAGAAAGGTAAAATATTAATTAAAATGACGGTCGATTAAATTTTTTTTTTTATTACTATATACTATATCTATGATTATTATTGTTCGATTAAGGAGTTTGATTCTTTTTAAATTCATTCAGGTTAATGTAGCTCGATCAGAGCATGAGCTCCACTGGTTTCTTGGTGTAAAGTAAAACACCACACTGGATCAATTAGTGAATGAGTACCGCGACAATATCCTGTCTGGAGTGTCGTAGTCTCTCACTCACTCCCTCCCTCCCTCTCTCTTTCACCCCACGGCTGTGGCTTTGACCGAATGCTACGCCAGCAGTAGCATCGGATCTCTCGTACTAGTGACATCACGATGACGTCATAACGTCATTCCGATAGACAGGCTCGTTGCAACGATCCATGGATCGTGATCCGAGTGTGGCTAGTGGCGATCTGTGAGAGGGGAGGCGGGAGGGAGACCGGACGAATGCATTACTCAGGAATTGCCCTCACGCTCGTCGTTCAGGCCCGTTTACAAATTAGCAACCGACGACCGACTTTAATCCGTCGATCCCATTGGCCGTCATTATACAGATTAAATAATTAACGAATGGCTCGAGAGGATCGAGGCTCTTGAATATTGAGAGAGTAAAATTTCAAGTTGTCTTTTCGATCTTCGACTGGCCAATAAGAAAGCGTTAGAGATACTTTTACAAAGTGCACGAGTTTATTACTCAGTTTTAGATACTGTAGGCACTACGATAAGTTGGACTTTGTTGGCTTTTTCTCGCTCGTCTTCGTTCGCCCTCTTTCTCTTGCTCCATACCTCTAACTCGACTCTCTTTGTTTCTCTCGGCTTGGCCGACTCTTCTTCGCAAGCCTCTCTATCCTCTCTCCTATATACCCGGCAGCACGGAGTTAATGAACGCTCAGCACTCTCGCTGTCGCTCGTTGATACAGTGGCGTCTTGGCCCACGCGTCACCATAATTACACCATACACGCACGCGTGTCCCATACTCCGTGACCGGAATACCAAGTGCACTCGTCTACGCTTCTTACCGATCCCCCCGATGCCAAAAGTGCTCCCTACACGATTACCTTTTAATTGTCGGCGCATTCTCTCTGCTTATTCTCTCCGACTCTCTCTCTCTCTCTCTCTCATTCTCAGTCGAGTCTTAATTAACGAATTAATTGGATGGCACCAGCCAGCTTGTAAGAATCGATATTTATATCTATGTATACAAACTGGTATACAGCGGCCATACGCCGTACGTAGAATGGCAGTGCAGTTCAGTCAGCCAGACGAAAGTTGGCCAATATCAGAAGCCGCTTCCAACAGTAGTCGAATGTAGATTCCACAAGTTTTCCACCCTTTTCCGCACCGCCGTAAAGCACAGATTGCCAAAGCAGCTAATACCAAAGTTTTCGCATCATCTGCCGAGCTATCTTCCATCTCTTCGGCTATTTCCACGCTTATTAAGTCCCACCAGTGATTTCTGCCGGCAGAAGGGATCCGCGGTACGCCGCCACCTTTAAGCCGTCAACCAGGAGTCCCTGAAACCCAGTATCCACCCTATTCACCCTATCCAGTCTATCTAGCCAAAACCACCCTGTATAGTACTAGGTACGTATACCTACTACGCTATCTCGTGTCTCGTATCCCGCTACGATGTCAAACACAGTTTTGCGCCCCATTTCAAAATTTCTAATATCAGGAAATAACAATCATGATCGTTTACCTTCACGCGAGGCATGACAAAGTTTTTTTGGTTTTTCAAATTTTTTTTTTTTTTTTTTCAAAATTACACCAAGCACCATAAGTCCACGAGGGTTCAACCACATCGCGTGTTACCTCTGGCACTACTATTTTATACCCTGTCTCAATTTCTCTCTCTCTCTCTCTCTCTCTCTCTCTTTTTCTCATCTTCAGCTCTCCGTCTCCCTTGCTCTCATGATACGACCGTTACACCAGGGAGTCTGGTCCCCAACGGTTTTATGGGTTTATTAGAAGCAAATCAGGAGGATGGAGCCTCTAATCAAAGATACTGACGAGTGAGACTGTGGTGGTCTGACATTATAGTATTATCTGCTGCCGTCGCTGCCATTGCTAGACTATACGTTGTCCTTCTCCTTATCCTTCGACTTCTCCACCCCTCTCTCGCCGTTTTCACCCTTGTCCTCGTACTACACTCGTTAGAGGCATTATATTACCTCTCTAGCGCCAAATCAAATCCGTGATTGTGAATGCTGCCGCAGGGATTCTCTTATGGGGATGCTACTTTACTTACCTAGAATCAATTTCGCGAACCCCATTAACTAGCGTGCACGAGTGTCCTGTTATTCGCAAGGGTAAGGGTCGTGAGAAATCTTTTCGCGAAGGACTGTACACGCCAAGCGAGTATCGCGGTGTCGTCTGCTAAGATTTTCTATGGCGTCTAAAATTACACTGAGAATATCGAGATGATCGGCAATCTTGTTATCTTTACGCAAACGGATTATCTGATACCAATAACACGTACTATCCCGGCTGATAAGTCATACGACGTATTATTAAGTGTACCATATCATTCTTACATAGGATACTACCGTCTGATTGAGAAGCACGGCGAATCCAAACGAACCATAGGAATTAATCAGTCCCGTAAAACTTAACGAGGACGAGTTATAATTATTTTATTATTCCTGATCGTAAACCATCAAACAGTAACCGTAATAATACGCAGTAAATAATTTAATGGAGACACCGCGTCTTCCGTACCAGTTAATACGCTGTGACTTAGGCAACGTGTTAAGTTTCATGTCGAAATCATAAAAGCTTCGCAATCAGCCACTCCTTGCGATTGATCGAATTTACCAGCGAGCTCTCTGGTTAATAACGAACAGCCAATATTGGATTATTAGCTGAACCAATAGCGTTATCCCAGCTCGAAACCACTTGTTGATCTGAAAGAGAACTTGGTCGATTTATCCAATCCTCCACCTACTGTCCTTTCACTCTGATTACAGTCCCACCAGTCGACCTGTCGATCGGACCCAATCACGGATAAATAACAATGATAAATAATCGGACCGTAAGAGGGAGACAATAACGATGGAAAAATAAAGGAGAGAGCAGGAAGAGGCTATTGGTGGCAATAAAAGCGTCAAGCTATACACGGTATGCATACAAACGTGATTATTCGGCATAAGACAATGCTCTATGGGATTTACGACAGCTCTAGAGATCTCAAGACCAAGCGCACATAAATGTATAACGAACGGTACAGGGAGCCGCACGGGTTGGCATGGTTAGGTGTAATTTTTGCCGAGTATGGAAAAGTGAATCGTCGTTTATCAGGTGAGCCGTAACCCTACTTGAATTATCGATCTTTAATGATTACATAGGAGCGCCGTAACCCGTGAAGGATATTCCGCTAGACATTCCGGACAATAAATCTTGCCCGTTAACCATTTGGCCGGACAAAGGAGTATAGCGAGGAATGGACGTGGCAACGTAACGACAAAGGGGCTAAGTGGTAATTATTTATGCGTTATATAGGTAGGTACGGCTGGGAATTAGACTGCCGTTAAATCAGTATAGACTCGTACTGGGACCGGGACTGGAATTGGGACGGTCGACTCACCGAAAGCTCTGATGCCGGCCAACCCCTTTATCCTATCATATCCTATCTCATCCTACCCTATAGATAATCTCTATCTCTCCCTTCCCCCCCCCCTCTCTCTCTCTCTCTCTCACTACTCCTTTACACCCACGAAACTTGGCGCACCCCATATATACCGGACACCAAGAGCGACTGACCTAATTGTGACTTATAGTGTCTCTAATAGAAGCACCACCCTTTCGCACCTAAATCTACACCCCACGATCCCTGCACGGTACTTAGCTCGTCTTCGAATCCTCACGACTCTTGTACGACAATACATCTCCCAAAATGTCCTGCGTATAGCATCCAAAATTGTGATCTGGGTCCATTTCTACATTCGCACGTTGCACGTACGACCTTACGTTCTTACCCATGGCTATTTCTTCGCATTGTATTCTCGGCTGGATTGTCAGTGGCAGACAATGGCGTACTTTGACAGTTGGACTCCACGTTCTACGTAGTGACACGAAGGCACGCACGTGCGTGCACCCGCGACGACTTAACGGACGTACGGCACGCATCGAGAGCGAGCAACATGTCGGAATCGACAACGTCGGAGCAGTTACCTGTTACCTGTTGTTTCTGTTTGTGGAGCGAGTCACTCACCGCTGGCGAGGAGTGTGCGAGCGGATGAACGAGTATAGTGTAGGAGAGACTGCGGTAGAGGAAGGGAGAAAGGACGAGTAAATACCGAAGGGACGGAGGAGGGAAGAAGAAGAAGAAGAAGAGAGGCCGACAGGTGCGTCCTGCGCCACCCAGCTGCCGCCCTTCGTCAGATATCATTCGCTTGTATGCTGCTGATGTGTATAGCATATACATGTGTATGCATTTGTATATATATATATAATCTATAAAACGAAGCTTCCGCCAAGGATCCTCCTATTATGTATATACCTATCGATTAATGTTACCGCTATTGAAACAGACGGCTGTAATAATAACCAAGGACAGACATACACAGTCAATTTATTCGTAAGGATTTGTCCGACCGTGGGATAAATTCGTGTGTATCGTAAAGATATATGTATAGACTTAATGTATAAAGAAGTTATTATCAGATAGAGCTCGGTATAGATAACGGTTGTACAGTGTCCACCTATATGGAAGATGAAACCTTTAATGTGGTCGGAGGGAAGACCAGTCGCTGGACGCGTAGCTGGATAAGCGAACCTTTTGATTTTTGGCTAGTTAGTCGAGGATACGAGGGTGGGTTTTGTAGGCGACGGGGGTAGCTCGGTACCGACGTCAAACTACGACTGGATATCAAAGTCACTATTTATAACGAGTCTTGAGCTTTACTCTCGTATACGTTTTCATGGGCGTGATGTATGCGTGCGTAAAGTCCGTGCCCGAGTACTGTGTAAGAGTGCGTAAGAGAGTGAGGGAGTGGTGGTTTGTGCGCGGGGAAGTGGGATAAAGAGTGAGAGAGCGGAGAGGGACTGGGTCGTCGTATTTGCATATAGAGAGCGTTAGCTAAGGGAAATAGAAGGCGAATACGTGACAGCAAAGCTCGGGGTGGCAATTCTTCGTCCAGAGATGGACACTTCCTATCAGCGCGTTCATTAATAACCGGACGGGGCTTACCCGTTCATAACTCGCGTTCATAACGCGTCGAGGTGTGAGGACGGACTAAATGACCGAAGCTGGGTCCTAATGTCTCGTAAACGTTCTCTTTCTCTCTTACGTCACCTCGCGCCGTCTCGTCCTTCTCGTTCTCTCTTTGGACAGCACAGCCTTATCTGTCGGGCGCCCGAGGAAAACTGTACGTCATTAATGTTCTACGATAGCCACCGAAAGAAAGCGGCTGATAAATTACGAAGGAATATGTCCACGCTTCATAAATTATATCCCTGAGCCATGGCGGATCAGAGAATTAAAGAGCAAGAAGGAAAACGAAGAACGAAGCTCTTGACGACGCAACTGTTGAGTAACCAGATCGAGGATGATCGAACGTTATTTTTTTGTTGGAAAAAATTTTTTTTAAATCATAGTTTCATCCATTTTTTCGTCATTTTCCACTGTATTTTTTTTTCTTGTAATAAATTGGTGCCGGTCCCACGTAGCCGTTTGTAATACCGTATTAATCCTCGGCGCGAGGCGAATGTTTTATCGTGGCTGCGTACTTGGTTTGTTCTACGGATAAATCCTTGCGGGGCGAACGGGTTAAATCTGAATAACACGTATCAGCCGCGACGCCTATGGCGTACCTTGATAAGGGTCCGAAGGGGTTGCGGTGAATGATTAGAGATATTAATATAGCGGGAGAGAGCGTAAGGGTGCAAACTTGCTGAGAATAAGGTGGACACCCTGTATAGTGGGTCTGCGTGTGTGTAAGGGGATTGCGTAATTTTTTATTATTAAACGTGATCGAGGGAAGTCGATATCGTGAAACCCTTTACGAAAGGAGACAAAACGTTTTCAAACAGTGAGAGAGGTAGTAGATCGCACATAGCCGAAAGCGCAAGCATATATGATAATAGGATAGACTGTGAAGGATAGAGAGAGAGAGAGAGAGAGAGAGAGAGTGAGCATGGTCCTCGTTATCTCAACAGGACAAACAGCAACGACTCGATCTCTCGTTCCCAAGGAGCTTCGCATACACGTATGTCCCGTGCCTTATGTGTATGCAGAGCCAAACAGCAAGCAGCGAGTCCGCAAACTAATTCTAATCTGGCGCTAGGAACAAATCGCTCGCCATAAATTCGACCCGGCGTAGAATAGCGCCGAGACATTTCGTAATCGAAGATAAACCATTCCCCGTCCTGCGGAAGATGGAACTATCGTTGGTATCAAAGTCCTGGCGTGGAGGACTCTCGGGAGTGCCAGGGGGTGGAACGACGAGGGATGGGGATGACGGGCTTCCAACTTCCTAGATAAATCAGAGATCCCGCGAAGCGTCGCCGCGCCAGCACAGCCAGCTAATAGGATTCAGTGTGGTATAATAATTTATAAATTAATAGTATATAGAAATCGAAGCAAATAAAAAAAAAATTGACAAAATCATGGGTCCGTTGCCAATCAGTATAATAGGAACCAGGAGCGTCGCATCCAATGGGATCTTTGACTGTTCCAGGGTACCTAGATCCTTATGGACGTCGGTGGGGGTTTGTCGCGCACACCCTTGTGGACATCGTCACTCATCGTATACGTGTACCCGCTCGAATAGCCCGATCTCCATACATCACCGGGATTGAAACATTTCCTTATTATTACCGCTGTCGGCATAGATTAATTCCTCGGTATTATATCAGCTCTCGCTTCTAGCTATTCGGATGGTTCTGTTCCGTCCGTCGACTGGGGTGCCTTTGTTTAAATTGGACTCGCCATCCACCCCTCAAGCAGTGAGCATCAGGGCCTCATCCCTTTCCGGGCCTTTGTATATACGTATATATACTATATACGTAGATCTCCTGACGCGTCGCAGAAATTATCCGACTTTCGCTGTTGTATCGAGCGATGGTAATCGTCGCGACGTCGACGTCGAGGTCTGTCGAAAGAACCACTCTGTCTCACTCTCTCTCTCTCATTCTCTCAATGGGTATGATCTTGCTTACTCGGTTTCTCCCTTTTGGATTCTCTATACGGTTCTAAGAGTGTCTCCTAGTTTAACCATCCCTCATCCCTCTTTAGCTTGTAAAGCTATGTACCAGGGGATGCTGAGTAGGTATCTTTCCTACGCCCTCTATTATTATGTATTTGGATACGTAGATGCCGTAACTCACTTTTTTTTTTTAATCACAGTAATTGGATC
Organism: Syrista parreyssii; assembly: GCA_030142615.1. Taxonomy (NCBI): domain Eukaryota; kingdom Metazoa; phylum Arthropoda; class Insecta; order Hymenoptera; family Cephidae; genus Syrista; species Syrista parreyssii. Next base: position 1,725,083 of record JARQTG010000345.1, read on the forward strand.
GGCTCGAGCATTAGACAAAGTAGAGAGTCGCATGCTGCATTATCAAAACTAGCCAGGGATCCTCGCAACCAACGAAATCATATTCATTGGTCCATTTATCTCGAAAGATTTGTGTTATAAGTTATGGCTCATCCAGCCGCACTGCGTCCGTTCATTTCTTATGTATATGTAACAGGTAGTTAAGGTTGCGTTCACACGAGACACGAATTCTCATATCATCGAGAGAGAAGTAGCACAATAAGAAAAAAATTTTTTTAGTATCCGCCAGTACTCGTTGGAAGAATGAATATTAATCGTTTTTTTTTTTTTTTTTTTTTTTTCCAAATACTACTCGGAGTCTTCGTCGCTGTAGAAATTTGTAAAAATTCCTTTTCTCTTCATAATGGTCTCCCCTATGCTGTCGCGCGCGTGTGTACAGTGCCTTAAGTTGGGGCCGTGAACACCGGGAGCCAGGAATGTTGATCTACGAGTTCGAACCATACAAATCCCCCCCGAATGGTAAACTCGCCGGTCTAATCCTAATAAATAAATATTATTAATATCCAGCTCCCGTATTTGAATAGCCCAGCCATGGCCAGAGCAATTGGTTGTCAGTCTCATTGAGCAATGTATACATCCACGCGGTTAGTAGACTCGGCATTGGAATAAGAACCAGATGGAGAAACGAGAGACGCGACGAAAAGAATGAAATGAAATTCAATGAAAGAAATCATCTATCCGTTCCTCGAGGTAATAGCCAATGGCGACGAGCGACTGCGTTCCTCCTGTATTTTCATGCAAAGCCACCCTCTCGTTAAATCGAAGGAGACTTGGAACCAGCTCGTAGCAAGGTCGATCCTTGATCAGTATGCCCGGTTTCTATGCTACTGATTGTCAAGGCTCTCCTATCAATGGTTACCGGATGCGAATGAATGGAGGCGGTACTTTGACGATATTTCTATCCCGCCCTATCTCCCATTCTTCGTCTCCCTCTGTATCACGTGTGTATTCCAAGTCTCGCGTTGGTCCATATACAGAAGCCTTAGTCTCCCAACGGTACACATACCACCACTGTACACCCATACACCAGCATCTTCTTACTTGGCGGCTTCGCTCTGACCATTTCAAAAGTACGTCTTGGGTAATGACGGGCAACGGGAGGTCCGCCAAGGGCGGCCTTCCTCGTGGATCAGGCAAAACGAACGAAACTGAGTCCTGGTGTTTTCTGGCGATACCGCGACAGATACCGATTCGATAAGCGTATGCTTTTTGAGGAATTAAAAAAAAAACGAACTCACCAACAAATCCCTACAGGATCGACGTGAAATTTAATGTCAGTGACAAATAAGAGCGACGAAGATTTTCGTGACAGAAGTATGATCTGGTTCCTCTCCAAAACGCCCTGTAGGTGATACCATTAATTAGGCGAAATAGCCAGGAAGATGACAGGGCGCCGGGATTATTTACTGATATCTAAGTTTGTAATTACCGTGATACATCCTCTATACACGTGGTTAGAGGTATCGGTAGTGGGATGTACCGATCTCGTTATAACCTAGGATCTTCTTAACCTTTCTATCCTTCTCTCTCTCTCTCGCTCTCTTCCTTCTTCGCCGTCCTCCTCGTACACCCCTATCTTCTTGGCCACGTATTACGAATTGCACTCGCCGTCAGCCGTACGAATTAATGCGCGTAATATGTTGGCTGCGGGCACGTTTACGGTTTACGTTCCCCGCTTATAACTAACCGGGACCGTAGCGCGGAGTACAGAGGATACAGAACATCGAGTTCTCTGCTGCTTTCGGTCACACTTTTTATCATCTTTCCCTCTGCCGTACTCGTTTGTCTTTTTTCTTCCATTTCCCATACGGCTCTCACACTACCAGATTGTCGTCTTGTCTCTCTCTCTCTCTCTCTCTCTCTCTCTCTCTCTCTCCTTTCCATGAGATTCTGTCCTTCCTACGTAATCAGCTTTTGATTATTTATCGCTCTATTAATCCGGGAATAGGTCCCAATCGGATGCCCAATTTGTAATCGTTAACCGAACGCCTTCCCTACTAGCCAGGTATGCCTTTACACGGGGCTGGAATAAAATTCCTACTTGGCAAGCTCTACGAATTTAAATGATTTCTATACTAAACTAGGTCCTATATATTGTACGTGACGCGTAGACACGTGGACATATAGGTTAGTAATGTAGAAAATATATGCGTATGCATAGCAGTGGATTTTATCGGAATCTTTCGAAGTCATCTTCACATCGATTCCCCTGCAAGGATCCAATCATCAGGACGTATTCTCGTTAGCGCGAACCAAGAGCGAAAAGGACTTCCCACCGAGGCGACGATGATCGTGGATGATTTTCTGTATTATTTACGCAGGCTTCGCAGGGTCTCCCTAATACCTTTTCAGGTTGCAAGTTCGTTCGGGAGGCCCCTGGCAATGATATATCGGCTATTACCCCGAGCATAGCACCTGTTAATGCATTTCCCTCTGATCCCCGTTATCCCCCCTCCTAAGCACCCACCTTCCCAAGCACCTGACTACGACTGCGACTCTGACTCCCCATCCTATCTTCAACGCTCCCGAAGACTCCACGCCACAACCACGCTCACCGATCCCATTCACCGCGACCTTTTGCTTTCGTTATTTTCAATAAGAATATCGCAGCGGGGGTGACCGCCGCCGATCTTGGAATTAGTCCTGGCTTATATTTCAACTCCGTCGTGGTGGAGCAGACCCTCTTTTCCAATATCCGACTTCTCCTTTCATCCCGTTGAACCCGACCAGGAACGACAGGGGAGACCGTGCGGTAAGAAGTCGATCACGAATCTACCGACGTTTAATGATTTTCTAGAGCAATCGGTAATTCATGCGATGCAAGTGTCTCCCGTCCTGGGTGGCTTGGCCAAGTTTCACTCTAAGGTAAAACGATAAAGCGAGATAAGTACCTTGGGTTATTTTCCATATTTCAGAACTCATTGGGCATTCTCAAATAAAATACAACGGTAATACTTTCCTGTCTCATCCATACCGCGGCGAAGTAAGAAGGGAAGTTTAATACCTTCTTAAATATTCCTTCCACTCTTCCCCACCTACCCGGAACACCGGGACGCCTTGCCCGTCCGGGTATTAGAAGAGGGTAGTATTCTTAAAGGTAGGAACAAATAATACGATTACGTTCCGTTTCCGTTTATTAAAGAAACAAGATATTGCCGACTGTCTCTGTCTCCTTTGTTTCTTCTTCCTATCCTCGTACCCCCCGCCCACTTCTCTCTCTCTCTCACGCTCACTCGCTACGCGCCCCAAGTATCTCTTCTTCTCGCCCGTAAGACTCTGCCAACATTTTACGAGGCATTCGATACGAAACTCGATATTAAAATTTGCCGCGAGAATTACGCGACTTGGTACCCAGAACGAAAGAAGGTATTAAGCACGCTCGTACTTGGGTGTAATCAGACCGAATTTCATCGTTTCGTTCAATCCTTTATCGCTCCTTGGATCGACCCGAGGGTTCATTATCCATTATGCAAAAATAACAATTTCAATATCAATGGACTCTGGGTATTGTAGGATAGGATTTGATATATATATATATATATATATGTGTTGTGCGTATAAGATACCAATGTCAGAATTGTTACTGAAGATCGGCCGGTAAGTAAGGACGTGTCTATAGTCGTTTTACTATAGTGTAGACAACAAGTACGGTAAGTTCCGTTGGCGCGAGAAGCGTGCTGAGTCAGCTAATTTATTCAAAGCCAGATAGCCAGACACTGACTAGAAATGTGGTCCAGTAGCTACGTCCGGAGTCATAGACGCGAACAACCACCCACCTAAGAACGTAACAACGTAGACGTAACGTGCACGTAGTCTGTAGATATATTGAGACACGCGCCAACGCATTCTAATTATCATGTGCATAATGGTGGCTGCTCGCCAAGCTTCAGAAATACATCGGAGCATCTCTGCTATGGATAGGTACCATGTGGATTCCACCGAAACTGCAGATCCTCTTCTGGACATTGGGACGTCTTTGAAAAAAGATCTTTTACGAGGCCTTTTTTTTTCATTTTCATTTTTTATGGTATATTTTTTATCAGGTCTGTTAAGCGGAATATGGGTAACGCCTGTATTCGAGGGTTAGGAGAAAGATCGACTTCCTGTAAAATGACGTCACGGGAACGTCGTTGCGATACGTACTAGAGACCTCTGGTATGGAGCATTCGCGTCGCGGTTTCCTATCGCTTCAAAGAACTCTGGTGCACGTCTTATTTTTCTTGGACGAGCCAATCTTCGTGCGATGCTTGCCGCCATCGCTGCTTGATAGATGTGGAAATAATTATAGGAGAATATTCGAAATAAGAGCAAAAACCATGTCAAATTTTGAACGGTAATGACTTGTAGTCATGCAAGAATAAAAGTTTGTGACTCTCGAACGAGGTATCGTAATCGAAGAGATTTCGGAATGTTTGTAAATTGTCATTTGGAAGTTTTGAAAGGAAAAAAAAAAAGAGAAATATTTCGCGTCGAGATAAAACATTATTTTGACGCGAGCAAGAACGTAACCTGGACCAAGTGACGATGCGAATTAATCGAATGATCTGTGATACTGAAAACGATTCTCCACCCTTATAGACACTATTGGCAATCCTCGTGGACGTTCACGAGAACACTTCTTCCTCCTGCTTATTCTTATTCTCTCGTCTCTTCTCCTACGGACTAATGCATCGGCGTGCCCCGGGGCTCGGCAATGCCTAATTAATCCAATTAATCTAGGCTGGCACAAATGACCTCCACGTTCGCGTCCCGTAGTCCTCAAAGACACGCCGGTCCCCAGGACGGTTGCTCACGGTTGCCGACTCGCTCAAGCTGATGGACCGGTCGATCTAACATTCCGAGAAATTAACGATTACCACTGATTTATATAATTTCATATTTTAAATTATTGGCCGTCATTAGCGACCGCTGGGATATTAGTTCTCGGTGACGTGTAAAAGGATCCTCACGACTTTCCTCTTCTTCTATTCTACCACCAAGCACTACCGTGTCCAACTCCACATTCATCCTTCGTTCATCCGTTCATCCATTGGTCCATTCCTCTCGTCGTAAGTCTATCCACGTAGATACCTGCCCCAATACACAGATACGAAATCTTCAGGAGCGAGTGCCAATGTGTATGTGAGCTGGAATATATTATCGTTTTGTTCCTGAGCTCTCGCCAGGGCCAGGGCCGTAGCCAGGGCCGGGTTGGTTGTCATTGGCTCATTTGTTAGACGCCATCCAAAGCATGCGGGGCCTTGATTTAGTGCCTCCACCTCAAACCGCGTAGCCCGATCTCCCATCAACCCCCCCGAGAACCCACCCGCTCATCGAAGGGACAAAGACACGAATTCAACGTTCGAAGTGCACAAGTTCATGACCCCAAGGCCCTTCTCTGTCGGCGAGTAGTCCGTCTCCCTACTCCTTCCTCCCGCACTCTTCTCTTACTTCTCTTCATTACTCCATCCAGCCCTTTCAGACCCCCTTTATGTATGGTACAACGTCTTCCTCGTAGCATCCGTATATGAGCCACGCGATTCGTCAAAGTAACAGACGGGCGTACCGACCCAGTCCCTGACCGCTTCTATAACCTCTTCAGGAATCAAGACAATACCAATCCTTTCTATTTCAGTTATTTCTATTCCTCTAGTTCTCTTCTATTTTCCTACAGCAGAGCCAGGTACACATCGTTGTACATTGGTCAGCATGCGCTGAACCTACCACAGGTGTCGGATCGAGTCGGTCGACGGATCCAGAAGTAGAAATTCTTCCGCATGGCAGGAGCTCGTGGATGCTGCGAAGACGTCGAGAAGAAAGGTGCGCCTAGGATCATGCGTCGGGGCGACATGACTCGACTCGATGTGTTAGTCGGTGCACTTAACACATTTTCATTTACGTTTCCACGTAGCGACGTCGCGCGTGTAAGACGCGCGTAACGCTCTCGTGACGACGCGACGTGGAGTCGGATCAGAAGAAGCAGAGTGAATACTATTGAGCGATGGTCGGCCGGATGTCCACCGTGGCTGGACCCCTTTGGCACCCCGCAGCTTCGCTTATTAGTTTTTCTATCGAGAGGCGTAGCTCGGAAAATTATATTATCGTCGGTCGAGGTGAGGCTTGGTCTTGTTTTCCTCCAGTGTATAGACTGGCTGTCTATGCAATTATTTGAGTATTCGGATTCCTCGGTAAAAGCATGAATGGACCCACCGTGTGAGCGGACTTTGGAAAACGGCCTGCGTATTATGGCTGAGCCACTGACTGATCGTGAGATATCTTCACTGGAATATATTACGCGAATGGTATGAATCGCGGAGTATGGCTGTACGGCCAGTGGAAGAAAGGGGAGCGATGCTTAATGTCGGACGATAATTCTTGTCCATAACTAATCAGGAATCACGGGACAGCGGGGGGCGTCTCGACGGCCACCGCCAAAGTCCGTCCATACGCGTCACCTCCCTTTGTATTCGTTCACCAACCCAAACTACCAATTCCAAGTCCGACAGCCACTTTTCAAACTACACCGAGTACCACACTGTGTAAAAGAAAGGCCTTATAAGAGGCCATTCCTTATGGCGATCGAATCTTATTATAAACAGATAGAAATTCCCTATGGAATTTACGGTAGAGAATATATATATATATATATATACACACACACAAGCACACACGGTGAATAATAAACGTGCGTTTCTAATCCAGTTTTGATAGGTCCTTTCGATAGCCAATATCCCGCTAAGAAGGTGTCCTGGATATAAAGAGATTGAAGTGAACGTCGTTCCCTTCCTGTATTATCTGCACCTGCAATCTCTTCGGTGGCTCAAGATAACAGATAAATTACCTGGAGCAGGTGTAGGTGGTCCTGTACGAGATCCAGGACTCGGGGATCCTTGGGTAATACTCGGTATACGAAACGGTCAGAGCCCGTACTTATACGGTAGCCGAACGAACCCAGAAATCTAATTGTCGGTCTTCGGGCATCGCGGCGGCGGCGACGGCAAATTGCAAAAATAAACAGACGGACGCGAGCGACTCTGGACCGGTGGCTGTTTTCTGATCTTTATTTTTTTTTTCACTCATTCTACCTTCCTATCATTCCCTCCTCTCTCGGGAATGGAAATACTAATTTTGCGGAATACGGTGGCCGGACTCTGCGGTAAGCGCTCTTCTCGAGAGACGCTACTCTGGTATGGGTCGTGATTACCTGCGGATAATTATAGTCGACGTGCGGCGCGGCCTTATAGAGAGGGTGGTTACGGAACGGACGTGTGCTTGCATCTGAGCATGTGTGAGGTCCTCTCTGGGGGTGGACATTACATGTCTGCGTTATTTAACGAAAAAAAAAAAAGAAAATTCACTCTTAGCCAACAAGTCTAGAACATCCGAAAGCCGCTGATCCTGATTCTCCGATACTGATCAGGAGTCCAACCGAACCTTTAGGACTCTCGCTCCAGACTAGTATAGGGCCAATAAAGATTTATTGCGCCGTCCATTTTAAAGGATCGGCGTCCTTTGCCGTTTTCGAAGAAAGGTTTTTTTTTTTTTTTTTAAAGATGACCAGCACTACATTAATTGTTCCGTTACGGAGGCGGCTTGACTTATAGAGCAAGGAGAAGGAGGAGGTCACTGAAAAGAGAAACGAGTCAAGATATAATTGCTGCATCCTCTTAGTCACGTGCCGCTCGCGTGGTACCCCGCTATATGTATACGCGTACATACTCGGTAGAAAAAAGTGAATTTTGTCATGTTCCAGAATACCAGTTAACGACAGGCGTCACTGGCAAAGACTACACGTACGCTTACCACGAGCCATTGGCTTTCTGTCCCAATGGGTTTTCCATCTCTAAGAAAAGTGACAGGGTTTCTCTCTGGGTAACGTCAAACTGAACTCTGCATGACAGACCCTAAAAACGGGGACACAAGTTCCAGTGGTGAATTCAGGATATGGCAGCTCGGATGGTTTCGGTAGTAGAGATCAGCCATTAATTTCCTTTCCAGAGAAAAACTGAGTCGAGCTAATGGGCGCCACGGTCTAATGCCTCCTGCTGTGTCTCCCGAAGTCCCTTCCTTCTTTTGCTCCACTCCCACTAATGGCCACTCTTTGATGACAAATATCAGCCGAAAGAAAATATATAAATTATTTCGGGGAAACTCCTATCTGTCCCCCTTTACCACCCACCCGTCCCCGCGTCATTGATCGCTTTCTTTTCTTCTCATTCACTCCTTTCTTCGTCTCCACCGCTTCCTCTCCACGAAGGATCCTTGTATATAAAAAAAAGGGACCCCTCGCTCAGTGGCGAAACAGACAACCGTCCATTTATTTATTCTCTTTGAATTTCCAACGGAGAGTAAAATTATTCTCATCAGTCGCGATTATTACCATTCGCCTACCCGTATACCAGGTGGATGTAATTTTTCATAAAGATGTTAAAGAAAGACAGTCGAGAGTGTATTCGTCGCGCTGGACCATAGTCCGGCGTTCCCTTTGCCAAGAGAGCGACTGGTTTCACGCTTAGGTTAGACCTTCTGCGGCTCGGAACTGCGCTACACTTTGACAGATAGAAAAACATTGGAGCTCCTTGATAAATTGTCCGCGAGAAAAAGCATCGGCCACTCGAGAGGAGAATGAGAAGCAAGAGAGTGAGAGAGAGGGGTGAAGGGAGGGGGGAGAGTGAAGAGAATCATTCGCGTACGGCTCAAGACAATGGTACTGTATAAGAGAGAGATGGAGGCGCTAAGAACCGGATACACGTCCCTGTTGACTGGTTCCGGTATTGTTTTCGTTAATATCAGCAAAATGAAGGAAGAGAGAAAGACGGAAACAAGAAGCGGAGCACATTGCACCCGATTATCGTAATCCTCTTGACAGATTGCGCAGCATCCTTTACCGTACCGGAATGAAGAATTAATGCATGTAAAGAAGTAAAAACCGGTAAGAAGAGTAACGTATTATGAACGTTCGGTGTATATACATATATACATATATATATCCCAGGTAGTGTACGCGAGTTGTAAAAGTAAGAATAAAAGAGGATGAGTAAATGAGAGGAATAAGAGTGGAAAGATGAGTCAGGGACAGGCTGTATTATATCGCATGAAAAGAAACCTATCGGGCCACCCTGTATACGATGCTCTCCCTCTCTCTATTCCCATAAGATAAATAAAATCATCTGTATGAGTATTTACGTAGATGGTTAGGAAGATAATGGCGCTCCCCCTCTCCTTTGGATTTCTGATGGGGACTTACGTTATCCGATCTTATGGGACTCTTCGGCTATTCGAAGATCCACGTGCATTATATTAAGGTGGGATCCCATGAGCTGATACTCGGCTATCCGTTAACCTATTCGCTAGGCCAATCATTGCACTGCGATTGGTACCTTGAGCGTACGTTAACGCGCGTATTAACATTCCTGGATATTTTCATTTACCTCGCGAGCATATTGAGTTTCTCGAATGTCCCTGCGGTATTTGCACGCGACGCTCTCCTCCGTCGAGGAAGCCTTAATTGGATGTCGCGGCGCCAGGTCGTTTTTTCATATCGTTTCTTGAAGTTGCCAATGATAGTGATACTGTGGGATCGAACAAGTACGACGCTTTTACAACAATGCTACGTTATTTTTGAAAGAATATTCTTTTGGCCTGAACATTAGGAAATTGAAAATTCGTATTTTCTTTGACATTAAAAATGAAATTGGGTGAGAATTTAATGGCTCGTTTAGATAGAGACGGCAGTGTATTTTTTTTTTTTTTTTTATATATATATATATATATTCGACGTATATTCTGACGACATTTAGTTTTACCAGAATATGTCGTAGGTGTCTCTATCTCTCTTTCTCCTTTATTTAGCCGCTATCTTCCCCTGCGTTTTCACCCTGGAGAAGGCCGTCTCTCACGGCAGGTGGCCCAACCCTAGATTGCACAAGGCCTACGAGAATATTTTCTGATTTCCGGGACCAATTCCGGGACATTTGTCGAGGGCGATAATAAGACTTTATGCTTACAGGACGAAAGTGTCTTGATATTCGGTCCTGGGGATCACTTCCGCAGCTTCCCTAAGAGGCTCATACCGAAGCTGGACGTATCTACTTAGTGCCATCTACACGGAATATATATATATACATATATATATCGCAAAAATCCAGAATATAAGGTTGGGATACGTATGGCAGTTATAGAGGATATGGGATACCTAAGTGCAATCGCGAAATAGACGTTGGCCAAGTTACGTTGAATCCGCGTAGTAATTTAAGTGAGATACTTCTGAGGAAAGAAAGTGGCTGCGACTGCGCAGTACGACGGAGAGTGGCTTTCCGCGCGAGAACCGGCAGTAATTACGATATAGTTTATCGCTCGACTCTCGGGCCCGTATTGAGAATGGGGATTCGAATAAAGACTGTTTACAACGTAACGCGCGACTACGATATTTATGATATTTAGCCGAGCGAGCGTCGGCAGCACAGCACAGTACAGCACATAGCATCGCCACCCATGGACTATACTTTCTTCGTTATTTGCAGCCATGATCAGCGGTTATTAGCAGTTAGTCCGTACAGCATCGAATCTATACGTTCGCGTATTCGTAAATTCGTATTTACGTCGAGCATATCTTATGCAAACGAGACGATTCTGTACCGCTTGGTTATTTCAAAGAGTCCTTATTAAACCGGGCTCGAATCTCTGAATGCGCACGTTACATTAGCCGTGTGTATATCAGTATAGAAAAAGGGTTCAGTGTAATTTTTATTTAACTCTCGACAATGTGAAGGAAAACCTAATGGTATTTCGTAATGATCATCCAATTCACATATGAACTCCGTAAGGATTTTTACTTGGAGCCCGTAGTGCCTGGACGGTGAATCTCGTGAGGTGACGTACTCAAGTTTGAACGTATATTGTCAGTGGGCAGTCGAGCTGTTGGGCACCGGTGTCAAGGGTTGTAGATTCGGTGGGAAGGGTTGAGGGATTTAAAAAAAGCTTGAGCGCAGCTTTGACCCGCGATAATAAGTGAGCTTTGAGGTTTGACCGGTTGCGTGCTTGTGCTGTAGTCTGGAGACAAAAGGCAAAGTAATCGTAGCTTGAAATTATAATAACCAGACGTGCACGGGCGGCTTTGCTTGTATAATAAGTAAGTTGCCGCGGGGGTAATTTTCGGTGTTTAAGAGCATCATCCAATTATCCGCGACTGAGGTTGTCGTGAGGATGCGAGAGTCCGCGAGATGACCGTAGCTACGCGTAGTTTACTATCAAACGGTCGTGAGGTCCTCGGAGACGAAGGGAGGATCAGGTAGGGAGATAGAGAGGGAGAAAAAGGGCCAAGTGTAAAATGGGATTGAGGGAGAGAGAGAGACAAGGGTAGAAAAAGGAAGAGGAAAGGGAGCTTGTTTGTGTTAACCGTGTAGACAGAGGCGTGGGCCACTGCTCAGGATATTACGTAAGTCTGAAAAATGTGCGACGAAAACAAAGTGGACAGCTCTGTCGGGAACAAAGGGATTTTACCTCAAACGATAAAGTACGAGGGTGAAATCGGGAGTGCAGGTAACAATTGCCATGAGGATTCGCCTTTCTATCCCCTCCTGTAAGAAGAATCAGGAGCGAGTACGTTTCTGTAGTCGTGTAAGCACATACAGCACGGTCCAGAGGAAGGAGCTACCGGAGCAAGGATGCTGTATCGAGAAGTGGTAGGTAATCGTGGTATAGGTACATCATCTACCTGTCGGCAACAGGAGCACAGAGTAGGAAGTGCTGGCGGATCAAAGTGCCTCTTAATCGAAATTAATATCAAAGTGGCGAGAGAGCCTTCGGGATCCGGGAGTTGGGCCATGGCTATCCGGTTGGACATTCCAGGCTCTCCATCCCTAGGGAGAGCCATCGGTGTTCAAACTGCAGAGATCTCGAAATTAGCTATCCGTCTCTGGGTCCCTTTCTATCGCACCCCATAAGATAACAATCCTTTGAGGTTTTGAGGCGGGCCCGAGAGGGAGCGTACCGATAGACGAAGAGGGGAGACCAGGAGGGACGTAGGGACCAAGAGTAACTGAATCTATATCCGTGCCGACGACGTTGAGAATCACGAGAGAGAAAGAGAGAGAGAGAGAGAGAGAGAGGAGAGAGGGAAGATAAACTAGTGAAACACGAAGCAATGGATGGTACAAGCGGAATGGTAGCGGCCACTAGCCGGCATTTGCTGTCTGTATATAGGTATACATATGTAGAGTGTTTTCACGTCTGTATACCGGAATACTAGTATAGGAGCGAGCGAGAGGAAGAGGATGCTGAAGCTGGAGCACAAATCAATTAGTGGGGGGCCTCGGGCTCTTCTCTCCAGAACTACCCTATACTCTCTAGGCGAACCTACCTCCTTCTCTCTCTCGTCTTCCTTCTACATCAGCACTACCCTTTCTCACGAAGCAGCGTAGCTCCTCTACGTGGTAGCCGCACCGAATACAGATTGCGTTTCAATCTATGCGCTAACGAGTGTTTAGTGTTTACTGAACCGCGAGCTCTCCCTGTGCTTTGCTACTGTTTCCGCATCCTTAGGTGTAATAACGAGAATGTGAATGGGGGTGGAAACGAGGACAGATAACACGGCGGTCTACGATTATGATAAGTATATGTGGAGAAGTAAAAATTAATAAAATAACATATCGGGGTAAACTCGAACTGGACTTATGCAATGATTGTTACCCATAAGGAGTAACGATTTCCGTTATGGAGTCCAAAGGCAGTCTCTTCGAATATAGAGTGGGACTTTAGCTTTCGTTAAAGCTCCATGAGCGGGGTTAACAAGCCATAGGCGGAGTTAGATAGATGCGCCACTCTCGTATTTAATTATGAGAGTATTTTATCAGCGCAATGCCATTGGCCGGCGTTTTGCCGTAGCGCGTGTGTCTGTCTGGTATTTCGAATAGCGGCGGGTCCACCGGGTCTCCCGGGCCGAATATTTATGGGGGCCAAAGTCAAATTAGTGGCGTACTGCGTGCACCTTTTGATTAAGTATCTGTTAACTAAAGGTAATACTTAATAAAGTAACACTGATTTAGTACGCGGTGCATCGCCCGTTCGTTTTCCCATTCAAAATAAAATGAGATATTTATGGCCTATAGACCCTGCCGTTGCCAGAAGACTCCGATGGGATTCGAAGGTTCCTATAGAGAAGACCATACCAGAACACCAATAACCAAGTCCGAGCATTCTGTACCCCATGTATCCTTTTCACTTCTTTTCCCTCACCCATCCTTCTCTTTTCACCCCCTTCCGAACTCACAACTGTACCACCAGCTATATTCACCATGCGTTCCATTCTTTTTTTCCTCTCTTTCTTTCTCGAATATTCCCTGATCCGAGAACTCGTAGTTGGTCCAGGGAGCTTCAGGTCGACTCTCGCCTTACCTTACCATTCGGCCATGATATTTATACGTGTTCGCCGATGTATCGCCACCGCTTTGCCTGATCGTCAATAACACCTTCGCTGGCTGATACCGTACACCTTAACCGGGGCCTTCTTCAGCATCCGAATATCCGATTGCAATTTGTTCTTATTTGCATCAGAGCCGACTCCTTATGGCTGATAGTTTTATTTATTCTTATTTTCATCTTATTTTTCATCAACGATTCGTTACCGGCACTCATTCACAACCGGTCACACAGCAGGATTTACTTCGATCTACCATGGAATCGATTCCTCCTACGAGATAAGGAACTTCTACGTGGTAAAAGCTGGTCCAGGGGAATCGGAGGAGAGAGAATCGAGTTTTAGGTAGGTATCTACCGAACCGATGGAAATAACGGTAGAACGCGTGATCTTGTGTAAAGTTAGAAGAAACCGCGGCGGGGAGGTGGGAGGGGTGTCGAGCGGAGGAGGATGACAAGGAAAGAGACGAAGGAAGGTAGGAAGCGCATGGATTCTGTGGTCGCACTGTAATGCGTCTTGGGATGGGCGATTAGCCAGAGGTGCATTTTGTCCCCGACAATAAAACATTTTTATGTCCGTCCTGGCTGTTTGATTTCAAGATTAGCCGAGAATTTTTGGGCGAACCCGCATATCACTGTGATTTACGTCGAATGAAGGAGGGCCCGTCGCGATGGCCCTGTGGAGAAAGGTGGAATTCTCTTAAATTTCAAATTTATACCCGCTTCTGTCATAATCTTGATTCTAACGCCCGGCCGCGAAGTCATTTGTTTCTTCCCCGTGCACCATGGTGGGCTTATTTGTCACACGTGCGCGACTGCGTCCTCTCAGGAGCCAAGTGAAAAAATATATAGATCCCACATACCTATACCCCATATACAGGATTATACAGTTCAGGCACAACAGTCAGTTTTGACAGCTGTCATGCCACATGCAATATATATATATATATATATAAACCCCATAAGACCATATGGAACTTTTCATATTATGGTGGCGACAAATTGGGACTCTTTTTTTTTTTTTTTTTGACGACCTTTTACTTTCTTCTAAACTCTTACATATATCTATCTCTACCTAAAGTTACTCTTTACGTAAGGAGACGAGTCCCGTATAATGCATATCAATAGGATGTATCAGCCACTTGAATTCTAATTACGTCATTGATTCCTATCTCGGTCTTCGATTAAACCATTCGTCACTATTAAACTGACATGGACACTGTATACGACATTTAAATGTAAAAATTCATATAGAAATAAACGAAGGAATAAAGGACGTGGTACTTGAGACGCGTTCGATCGGGATCTCTGGATATTTTAGGTGGTACAGAGGTATAGTGGTTACCCCCCGTCGGGAAGACGATTTAGTGCCTACTGGTTGGGACCAACTCGCCCATGGTGGTCTATATCAAGACAGAGGGGGCCCATTCGATATCACCCACCTTCTCCTCTACCTTTCACAAGCATTTCTTTATTTCTATCCTTTCCTACTATATACACTAAGCTATCATGCATCGGTACTCGTGTCGCTCAGCCTGGTAATTCAAAGGAATTTTTCATACCACACGTTCGCTCCGCGTCGCCCTACATAAATTCAATTACGTTCGGTACGATCAATTAAAAGTAAAACTACGTTGGAGAGAGAGAGATAAGAATTTCGAATTTCTTCCAGGAATCGACATACGCATGTGTGATTGGGAAGATGCCAGGGATTAACGATAAAAAAATGTATGAACCTACCGAAAATATGTCCGTTATCTAAACACTGTATCAGCACTATACGTTCTGGCCAAATCGTAAAAAGCGTAAATCAAGCAATTTGAATTCAAGTGACGCGTATCTATAAAAGAGTTGACAGCTTAAATATCGAATGGATTCGTCAAGAATTTGATAATAAATTAAGCAGGATCGATTTACGAGCTGGGAGCTATTCGAGTCAGTGACTATTATTATTATCGGTATAAGAAATCGTATCGAGTGATCTTTGTATTAACGTAAATTAACGTCCTTTGCATATGGTAATGAAAACATCATTTAAGCCTGCCTCTTACACACGTACGTCTTATTCACGCGTGTAACGCGCTGAGACTCTCTAAATAGATTTGGCTGAAGGCCGATCGGTTATCGAGAAACGATTAAATTATTCCTTCGCGAGTTATTTAACAGACGTTATTTCGGGAAAGTACCGTTTTTCAATCTTTTACTACCGATCGACCATACACCACGTATACGCATCCTACGCATCCTACGCATCATTTGAATGGCAAATTTTAAAGCTGAGAAATCTGTCACCAATTAATCGTATATATTCTCTCTTCATTTATTAGACATCCTGTCATACATCGAATCCACTGTGACGCAGTATTTACGCAGTATTGATTTATCGCTGTAAATCGTTAGACCCGGTGCTGTTATTCGGTGCTATCAACGATCCGATGGTTCCAACTGCCAATGATATACGATTAACCAACTGGGACCTGGAAAGGGACTCGGATCAGGTGGCAGTCAGGAATGCAAAAGGCTTTCGCATGAAATATAAGGTAGTAGCGATCCGACACACTGACACCCCTGGGACATCTCCGAGTATCCGGGATCCTGAGGGAGGAGAGGAGTAAGATTGTCGGATCGGCTCATTCCAAGAATGCATTCCTTCTCTTAGCTCGAGAATTATTTGGTACCCGTCAAAGTATTCGAAACTGGTTAAATTCAGCGTCAAGCTCTCCTACATCTAACCTGATTTTCGCCATCGGCTCTAGATGTCTACGATACCTCGACGTACAGCACGAGCCGAGTTCAGTCTGTTAAAATTCTCAGTCATTAGCGTGTTAATCAGCGTCGTCGAGGGGATAACCGACGGCTCCGCTTGATCCGCGACGTAAAAGTCAAATGCAACGGATCTATTCACTGACATAATTACCAGGAAGGAAGGGAGATGAAGGTGACGAGGAAGAGAAAGAGAGAGTGAGCGGTGGGACCCTGGTGGTACGTATAAAAAGGTCGTTATTAAAAAGTTTAAATGTCTATTAATTACTCAGCGCTATGTAAAAGTCCTGCGCGAGTGTATAAAATGCATTTAATTATCGCGTCATACTGAATGGACCAAATCAATGGGTCCCTTTTAATAAACTGGACTCTTGAAAAACCTCGATTTGTACCTTCTAATTGGAGAGCACGTTTCGTCTTTATGCACGAGTGTATACTGCATATATATATATATATATATATATATATATATATATAATATACACGTATCTTATCATCCATTCAATTCCAATGCTTCATCGAAACGGATGCTGCATTTTTTCCTTCTCCCTTTATTCTCATCTGCTCAAGTACCATCCCCGTGCATCCACACCTTGGTACACGATAATACCTTCACCTGGTCAATTTCTAACTACATTGGTCTGATCAAGTAAATTGACCAGAGTCTCTCGTATCCTCTACTACGAGGATACGTCCAGGTCGACGGTAATAACTCTGAAGACTTCGGTATATCCAAAAGGGGAACGTGACGCCATTTCTCCAGCTAGAGCTGCACCCCTATTTACGTACACTCTGCACCCACCAGTCTACGTACCTCCTTGTATTCCCACAGAGCAATAATATATGTCTTGCCGTAGCGCGTCCAAGGAGCAGAAACTCCAGAAGTGTCACCGAGAGCGAACTTGGGACGCTCGACCTGGGCCACGGGACGACCACTTACACATTGTTGACCCACAGCTGATATATCGCTGCTCCTTCGTGCAAGTGGTTCTCAGTAGATTTTCGAAATCCCCGAGTATCGATTGTTTCTTATGAACCAAATTACCCGGGTCCTAGGTGAGTCGGAGTAGAGTTCATCATCGGATCCTGGTGCCACGTGTATTCCTTACGCAATGAAAAATCCTCTAGCATTGACCTCGCTCTATGCAGAGACCAGTTTCATCCAAAGTGATATACCTGCAAGTCTGTTCCTACGGGATGTTCCCCGTAGCTCCTTACGTCCTCCCAGCGGCAAACTTTACGAGCATCATAGACTATGCGATCATTAAATTGAGAACCAATATTGGCAACGTTCTGCGGCGCAGCTGCCAGGAACATAAACATACGACTTATAGGTACACGGTGGAAGGTCTCGATATATATTGAGTGCACGGTGTAAGAGCAGGACGTACTCTGACGCGGTGCAAAGCACTAATTTGTAACCAAGTTGTCGCCCTGGTTTGACACTGCAGTAAATACGGGGGTGATAGGGTTGTATATCACCCTGGGTACCGGAGCACCACCACGTGCTGCCAGCGTCGTCTCTGTCGTCGTGCCGCGTGTCTGACCTTAAATAGTGTTCCTGGGGCGCGAGCCTTCGAACCTGTGCCATCCGAACCAACATGCCGAATTCAAGAACCTTCCAGAATGTAGGTATATATATATTGTACGTATATATAGTTGTAAAGGTCCATGATGCATGTATAGTGTAAGGCACCCTCCTGAGAGAGTCTCCAGCATCCGCCAGATATTTGAATTCTTTCTATCGATTGGTATAACTGTGTCAGATCTGTTGTTGTCTCTTTTTATTTATATCTTTTTTATATTCCTCTCTTCTTCTCTCTTGTCTCTCGGTCGGTTATATTAGCCCTTGTTTAGCCAGTTCTTTTCGGCCGATGGGAGCATTCCTGACAATTTACTATCCGCTCCAGGGCCATGCATCAAGTAGACGTATCGGAGATACAAGCAGCACCGACGACACCGACGTAACATACACGCACGTTAATTGCTCGGACAAATAATCGCTGAATTATGTATCCGATCGTTTAAATATTCCATCGCTGTTTGTCTTAGCACCATTGATACAACCGTGTTTATATGGCTGGTGCGCGTAAAAGCGCGGTTCGGATATTCATAGGTGAGAGTGGGAGAGGATGAGAAAGAGAGAGTGACGGTGAGTCTATGAGAAACGTTTGGCCCTCGTAAAAGCCAAGTAAATTCGTGGTTTAGCCGCCGTTATACCTTGCCGGGCAGAGTCCGTCAAAGTTACGTCCACAACGCGGCGAGTTATTCGATCGTATCTGTCGACTGTCAATTAGCTGATGCAAATGCCCAGAAGTTCATGGATTTTATGGAAAAATATCGATTAACGCTTGAAATTTATGTGGCGACGGTCGGGCCTATGTTTTTCTTACTATTTCCTTTTTTTTTTTCCTACGAAAGCGATATCTGAAGGTTTAAGGGAAAAAAGGGACCAATGAAAAATGTCACAATGATAATGGAATCATTGTTGGGGTAAAATGTATTATTTATCGCTTAGATATTAGGGACGAGGTATATAAAGGCGGCTTTTCATAAAGAGTGCTGTGGCAAGTGCCGTAAATCCTGGTTTCGAATCGCACGCTGGATAATTGATCTCAGGTTGGCCGACAAAGTGTAGCCATATTCGGAAAAGCCAGGAGCAATCCCGCGACCCGGTTGGAAACTCGTTCTTTCATGGACGATTAAAAATGTATCCGACAATACGGGCCTTACATCAAACGTCCCGGGCAGGAGCTTTTTATCCCCTTTCTTCCTTTGTCTCGCAATTTCTCCTCTTTTTCTCATCCCCGACGGTAGCAGCCAATCGCCCTGACTCCTTCACTCCTTCGCAATTGCGCTGTTCAAGTAACGCGGTTGTCTCTCTGCTGGTCTCAGTGGGCTTTGGATAAGAATTAAGGAATGACGAAGAGTGCGCAGGGGATGAAATTCGTTATTAAAATTAATTATTCAGATCGATAAAATAGCGATATAAGGTACACTGACGGTGGCGGCCGTTTCGACGAAATGAATCATAAATTGGAGCTGGTGCAGCTCGAGCCACCCTTCCTCCTTCGCAGCCCTGGTAAAAGCAGGCGATCTGCGCCCCCGGCATGCGAAACAGCCCTAACCCTTTATTCTTTATTTTTACTTATTAACCACCTTGATTTATACGTAATTGTACGTGAGAACTTTTTTCATTTTTTTTTTCCCTCCCTTCCACCGCGGCTTCCTTAAACTCTTATTCCGCAGTGGTTCTCAGGCCTTTCCACCCGAGCGCTCCCTGATTAACTCGTAGAACCGAGAGAACCCTGTAGCACCCCATAGCGTTCTATAGCCCTTCTGTATATATACTTATACCTAGCCCTAGTCTCACTGGTGGCCCGCTACGAATCTCTGATTTGCATGAGCAAGAAATTCCTTCGGTTAAATCTCCCCCGAAAGCCAAAGCGGTCCCTTTCTACCCTAAACCGCCACCACCAGCCAGCCATTCGCTCATCCTGCCAAAGGCAATTCGCGGAAGCCTCCACCTCCTCCTATCGGGACCGCATTTTAATGCGAGTCTAATTTTCGATTTAATTTCGGTAAAAATGATCTGGGCTTTTGCCCGATCCTAAAGCTGGTAAGGGATGCTCTGAATTCCCAACGATCTCTCCACCTATCCCCTCCCCACTCTTTATCTCCTTCACTCTTGAAAATTTACATAACGTTTCTACGGGTACTTCGCTCGGGAATCGAGTAGCTCGATCATTCCCAAAATTGGCCAAAAATTATCGAGGGATGGGTTATGGGTCTGGTTGGAAAAATTTTGGGGATTTCAAAAATAAAAAAAAGTAATGAGCGTCGCTGCTCGCGAAAGGGTTAGAGACAAGGGGTAAAATTTTATGTCTTATATAAAAGTAAGGGATTTCCAAGGCATAACTCAATTTGTAGCCAATATTATTTTATCGTCGTATATTTTTTAATTACTTCACTTCAACGCCTTCACCCTCACGATCCACCCTTCCTCCCCCCCCCCCCTCACCCGTTGGCACTACCAACACCATCAACCAATAGCCGACCTCGCCTCTTTCTTATTAAGGAACATCGTTCTCTTGGAAAAAAATAAACCCTTGGGAATCGAACTTTAACCCTTTTCAAATCCAACGTAATTTTATTCTATTATTAAGCTCGGGGATCGCAGATTCGCCGAAGCGATCACACGGTTCCCGTGCTTTCTTCCAAGTTTGCCAAACCTGTTATACCGAGCAGCCACCCATGTGAATTGCACGCAAATTATGTTCAAATTGTAAATAAAAACAAAGCAGTAATTTCACATCGTAAGATTATCGTCTGCCATTGACGTTTGTCATTGTCTAAAAATTTCTATAGTTGAACAATACGATCTTATGACAATTAGTGTAATGTTATTTTTATTAGAGATTGCATAAAGATGGCAGCACTGTGCGAATTGAAGGTTGAAGACTCTACAGTGGCAGGGCAAACATCATGGCGTCCTGACGGCAGATGTCTAGTAGTGCCTATCCGGTTAACGGAAGGGTTGCAGAGCCAATAAAGGGTGTCGGAAGATGTATGCGCTAATAATCGAAGAAAAAAAGGTGTCCAATGAAAGAAATTTACGACTGGCACTAATTAAGGAAGGGTGGCCGCCGCTGCACTGGTCTCTACCCTTGCGATCACGCCAGAAGGATTAATTAATTCAGAATATATCAATTAAGAGGCAAGGTTTACTCTACTGCGTGCTTCTCTCTCTCTCTCACTCTTTCTCTTTTTTTGCTTTTTATTGCAAATTGGACGTGAAAAATGAGGCCTTGATTAATTTCCCGGATAATTTAAAAACGAAGGGTTGGCGATGCTCTGGGAACACAGAGACCACGACGGCGAAGGCGTCGCGACGCGTCGGATAAAAATTCAAGACGCGAAATTGCCAATCAACGCTCCGAACCAGGGAGATTCTCTTTCCCTAACAGGGTTAAAAAATTATCCAGCTCTCCAACCCCATACCGAATTTCATCGGCACCCTACACCCTACCATACCTAACCTGATTTTTATCCTCTGCCATTCCCATTACTCACTCTTAATACCAACCAAAGTATCAGTCCCACGTCCCCCCACAGACATTCCCAATCAACAGCGGCCGTACAACAGAAAGTACAAAAGGTGCAAAAATTAGAGAAATGATACTGAGGAATGGAGAGTTCACTTCTCTAAGCATCCGAGGCTCAGCAAAAGATCGCAAGAAGCAAGAACTTAATTTGTCTCTTGGAACGCAACTATCGGTCCGATCGGGCAGATGTCTTTTCGTCCACCTCTCTCTCTCTCTCTCTCTTTCAGCTTGATCTTCCTTTCCTCAAACACTCACTCGCCTCACCTTACTCACCAGTGTAGCGATCACATACCTTGGGAACGAATCGAACAGTTTCGAGGTTTATTTGCAGCAGGGCAACACCTCAGCCATATGGTGACAGCCATGTCAATGTTAGCCACCACCGACTATACTGGTAGTTGTAAATACGAAGGAGAGTCGATAAGTTAGTTAACTAATTAGCAAACCTGCCGACAAAGCCAATCTCACCGGTGAGCACAGTCGCGTCAGTAGCCGCCGTTTTTACACGCAGCCTCCCACCCTACAGCTATTAAAGATCTCCCTGTTTCCCCTATTTCATTTTTTTAAAAACTATACGCCTTTATTTTTTTTTTTCCTTTTCCATCACTCTTTATCCAGCTTCCCTTTTACATGGTATTGCTCTAACAAGAAATCCCGGGAGGAGTCGTTACGTCGTTGTCTCTTATTGAACTTCGGTATTCGATGGACCGAATTATCTTTCCCTTTAATTAATACCCTTGGCATGTGACGAATATTATTCTTTGATCCTTCGAAACGATTTAGTCACGCTCTTACATTTTCTCGGACTTGTGGGAATAAAGGTGGATCCGAAAGAGGCGAGTTGACAAAGTGGTTATAGTCGCGGTATTAATTGTCTTTATTAATCTACCCCTTTGACATATTAGTGCACAGAGGAGGAAGCAAGCCATTTCTATTCGCATGCGAATTCACTCGATATAGGTAGAGCAGACTGGAAATGGCAAGTGAACGTACACTGAGAAATGCCATCGAGAGGCAAACCAGGAAACACGTAGGTACAAATGTATTTCGCGATGTTTCCAAGCCTTTAGTCAAAGTTCGAGCCGAGCGTCGTTCCGATGCGGCGGTTCTCATACATGAGAATCAGCATTGACGAAAAGGGCTGACGAAATTAGGGAAAAATTGACAAACGTTACAATAAAAACAAGTAAGTAGAGTAAACTGTAGGCAATCAATGACTCGATGATTTTTAATTACGCTAACGACGCGATTGTCCGTATAAAAAAATATGGTAAATTACTTTAAATTGCATCGAGCCTATCTATAAAAAGAATGGCTTATCTTTGTTATCGTATACAAGTATATTGTATCTGATAAAAGGATGCTGCTGGTCCACTGAGATGACTCGTGAGAACCACTCGAGGAATATCCGGTACCGAACGCGAAGCCCCGAGAGTGCAGCGACAATGGCAATTATTGTTGACGCTGAAATTTCAATTTTGCAATTGATGCGTCGTCCGGGCAGCGGGGAGTAGCGCGTGTACAGTACACAGAGGTACGAGTAATAGGCAGACCGTGGAGACACGAGGCAACCAGAAACCATCATAAAGGTTCGGTTCTTCCTTTGATACGGAACGTAACATATTTAGTTAGACATATCATTCGGTTTTCACATATTGTGCGCCCGTGGAGCAAACTTTCTATTTGTTTGAAAGTTGAAGGCTCGGTACCGGCTGAGTCGCGGGGGGTAGAGATGAGTTCGGCGCCACCCCCGTGCATGCCGGAGAATATCGTTTCGACGAGCAAGGGGGTCGGCAGGGAAAGAGATTCTAGTGCAGTGGTGCCCTTTGTACCAGTTCTCTTCCTACCTCCGCTTCCTCCTCATCTGACTGTTCCGCCGCCCGGGAAGCAGGAAACGCTCCGGCAGTTCAGGAGGATACATAGGCAGCACAAGAAGATACAGAGTAAGCTAAAAAAGCATAGAGTTATACACTGCGATATAGATATATGCATACAGCAATAGCCTCGAGGTAGGAGACGCATTCGAGTTTTTTGACGGTACTAGAAAGTCAAAAGGGGCCAGAGAACGTGGAAGAGTCATAAGGGCCAGAAGGGATTGGAGTAAACTGCCGAAGGAAAAGTTTGCTAGTCTCACGTAGATCGTCCTGCTCTCTCTTGGGAGTAGAGAAGAGAGTGCGAAAGAGACAGAGCGAAACAGTGTCGAATAAATAGTCACGGTATAACAGACGTATGGTAGAGTCAGAAAAGAGAGAACAGGCATATAAAGGGATGCTTTGGCAGGGACCTAACGATCTCTCGGCATACCTACGGTCTTAAGACGGCCGCTTTGGGAACGACGTGCCTCGATAGATTCATCGAATACTATCGAAGGAATTTCACAAACAATTCCGGCCAATCGACACACTCTCTGGGAACCGCATGGCGGCCACCATCTCAAGCGTCGTACCTATGTAGGTACCGGTATCGTTCCCATCTCAAAGAACCAATGTAAATGCAATGGCC
The DNA here is from genome assembly GCA_030142615.1 of Syrista parreyssii. Taxonomy (NCBI): domain Eukaryota; kingdom Metazoa; phylum Arthropoda; class Insecta; order Hymenoptera; family Cephidae; genus Syrista; species Syrista parreyssii. The sequence continues at coordinate 1,748,887 of JARQTG010000345.1, forward strand.
GCGAGCTACCAAATTGGCAGGGACCTACTATACTCCTTCTAGATGCTCGCTGTCCAAGTACTTTGCGCGACTCTTCTCCTTTCCCTTCTTCTCGTCCCTCCTCCTATCTCTCTCGCGCCCTTTCACTCCCGTGCCGCCTCTCGAGTCCATCTGTGAGAACCGTGGCCATCGGCTTTAAATCAAGGAGGCCCTAATTCCCGCAAGAAATCGCGGGGCGTTGTTCCCAGGATCAGCTGGCCGGCTGACGGCATTTCTCGGACATACCATCGTACCTCATCGACCAGTTTCAACGCTCCTCTTTTACCACGTGTGTGTACGTCAGCTATTTCCACGTAACCCCTAGTGAACGGACGCTAATCACCAACCCTTTAGCTCCCACCAAAACGGTGCAACGTACCGCAGCACGTATTGCACTATGCAACGATGCATTTGGCAGCCATTAAGAAAGCGTCGTAACGTCGTCTTGTTGATTTTTTTAAAAATTCACCTGGAGTCCGTATATACGTTTTTAAGTAACTCGCGTCATTTTTATACCCGGATACTGAGACATTGTCAAGGTATGTATGAATTGTAGTGACGAGTAAGAAAAGTGGTTGGTACGGAATCAGAGGGCGTCACGATCGCAAGAGCATCCAGAAAATGTCGTCGGTTCGGTATCATGCGGTTCTGGCAAGTGCAGCGAGAAGAAGAGGATGGAGCAGCGAGGAGAAGATAAGACAAGAACACGTAGAATGCAACTGGCTCGACCTTGGCTAGGTCGAGCTTACGGCCTCACGTACGGCTTTGATTGAACCGCGAGTAACTAACCCGGAGTACTCGTAAAGATTTCAGTCCTCTATACCATAATCCATGGAGCGAAACAAGCGAAACGGGTATTCCGAGCGCTTTCCTGAATTCGCTGAGAAAATTCGAAGCTCGTCCCATTCAGAATTAATCCAACGTTCGGGACACGATTCGTTCGAGATCCTTAGAGTAAGTAGGACGCGGCTTAAACCCTTCTTTCCATCCAGACGACAGCCATTGTCGCAGCTAAGTACAGATTTATTATCGCGAGAGAGAGATAGAGACGGAGCATCTTCATTTGCCCTTAACGTCTTCCACCTCACTCCTATGTCCCTATCTCTCTCTCTCTCTCTTTCTCTCTTACCGAAGAGAAATAAATTCATCGAGTATTCTATTAAGAATTTGCACTCACTGGGATAAAACATCCAGCTGCCCCAGGGAATCCTCGCTTCCTGTTTCCTTATCCCCTTCCATCCCCTCCCACCCTCGTTCCCTTCCTATACTCTTGCCAACACTCGATCCCGCTTCCATTAGTCGTAGGACAGCTAGGAAACTAAGGCAAATTGGTATTGTAGGTATCAGAGCCACTCAGTTCCCAATGCGCGATCGCTCCTTGGACCAAGGATATACAGTAACATGCCTGAGGGCAGTTAGCTGCTACATATTTTACGTGTAATGATATGGCAGGGAGTAGCACGTGCTCTTACCTGCGTACTATACACCCTACTGCTACCTACTGTACAACGTATCAACCAGTACGGTGGACGAGTGGCGGGACGAGGGCCGTGTAAAAAGATAGTAAAGAAAACATATATAAAAGGTACATGCACGAAGGAGTCAATGGCAGCTAGCACAGTGGCAATGGCAGTGGCAGACTTACGTATAGAAGGTGCAGCTGTCTGCCGAGAGGCTTATACGAGAAAACGATAATTAGCTCATTTCAATAATTGACAGGCAGGTACTCGCGAGTCGTAACGCATCTGGCGCTGAACGGAACGGTTCGCGAGAAACTGAAGCCTTACGTATTTTATCTTACGTATTTTTCTATTGTGCTCTGTGGGTACTTGTAGGCGCACTTGTACGCCGCTACTCCTAGATGGTTCACTATGCTAGACTGCATTATCCTCATGACGGTCTTTACGCGGCCGTAAAACGGATGCGCAACCTATACGATTCAGTGCAACTTGTACGGCCATTGTTTTCCTTGGTGCGTTCGCGAAAGTGCAAGATATTCTCTATCCCTCTGTCAAGGAACAGCGCCACCACCGCGGCGCAGCTTATTCTTCTTCTTGTAATGCTCACGGTAACGACTGCCTATGCCATCGCAATTATTACCGTTTACGCGGATCTCGCTTTGCCACGGTAGTAAAGTTCTGCCCGGCTTGAATTCCCGGTGCAACCTGAGAATCCAGGGCTTCTCCTTTGAGCGTTTAATGTCTGCAGTATCATTGGCGTACCGGAAATTGATTCTCGGAGCTTTATGGGTCTCTTGTAGAAATTCGTAGCGAAATAGAAATAGGGACTCTATGTACTGGGTACCTGGGAAATTTCATAATAGGCTAGTCAAGGTTTCATTGGTGACAGACTGCGACGGTTCGAATTGAGACATCAACGGTATCATTAAGATGATATATATCAGGTCTGACTGGTTATCCCTCTGGCTGGCTGGCTGGTTGCCGGCTAATAACTATCGTCTTCGTATAGAACTACAATATTTATTTGATAAACAAAGTTCCAGAGCCAGCGGTGGCAGGCAGGGGTGTATAAGTCTCGGAGGCTTGTACCAGTAATGGCCACGATATATTAGGAAAGTTTCGTCGGGCGTAGTTTGACGTCTTTATAAGAGGCAAACAGCTCGCCTACTGCTAGGTACTAGCTATACTGGCATCAGCCCTCTGACTCCCTTACTGGCCACCCTTTTTCCCATTGCTATCATCGTTACCACTCACAACACTCACGATAAATAACGTAACCGACTCGCAGTGCCTTTATCGCTACTACTGTGTGCTCTAATCAGGGCGAACGTTCGGGCACGGGAGAGAGTGGCTTCCTCTTACGATTTTACTTTCTCCTCTCTCTCTCTCTCTCTCTCTCCCCCACCACTCCTCTCTTCTCTTTCCCTTTCCGTGCGGCTTATCCGAACGAATTGCTTCGCTGGAGGGTTATCAGCTACTTTTGGGATTTATGAAAAATATCGGACCCGCGACAACGCGATTCTTCACCGACCCTGCCCTTACTAAAGGCTGGCTTACAATTCGCCGCAGGAATCACGCGATCCTCACGATTTTTCCTCGACACAACAAGCCGCCTTTCCAAAGCCGCTGTAGACTCGTGTGCGTCCAAATGGTCGGCTGCTTCTGAATTTTCGTAAGTGTATATAGACACGTGGTTATAACGCGGACGTACGTCTGTATACGTGTGGGTTAACCCTATCCGTATATATGTGACAGCCGCCACGCGAACCTACCATGGAAAGGCCTCTTAATCGTGGCCCGTCCGAGTTTCGAAGTTTACGGGTTAAAGACCGGCGGATTATTAATGCACGGATTTCGTGATAGCGAGTTCAGGTCAATATGGCCTAAGCGGGTGAACCGCGAACGATTCACCCTCGACGGACGACCGGTCGATCAATCGACCAATAAAGACAGTCCTTTACTTGTTAGAGAGGAGCGAACGGCAGGGTGAAACCGTCGCGAATGTTGAACGATGATTGTGGGATTGGTAGTTTTCTTGACTAACAGGCGAAAGAATGATTAATATCGTTTAATCGTACCATTTTACCAATGGGGGTGGTTTCACCCTATCTCTGGTTATAAGAAGTATCACACGTGTCTCGTTTATTATGGTGTATTACTTATTTACGTAACTGTAGTGTGCGATTAGATATGCTATTTTTATAATTTCATTTCCTTGTCAGATAATGTATTATCTCGTATTCGTATCTTTGATCTGTCCTCTCTACGACTTTTTTCCTTTTTTTTTTTTTTTTTTTCATCAAATTAGTCATGTAATTTATTCGTGCGCATTGGATTAGCCCGGTGCAAGGGCGATCTTCAGTGCATTCTGGCACGCCAACGTTTTATGTTATAACCACCACCAAGCGCATGATAATTACCGCGATAATGAGAGTTTACGATATACCTACGACGTTCTGCAGGCCCAACCTTTTTGTTTTATGGTATTTTACATGGGAGAACGCAAGGGGTAGTAGTTCGGTGAACGATCTCGAAAATACGCGCGACATATAAAAAGGGCTGAAAATGAATATTTGTGAACATTGAGAAAATTCATTAAGCAAAGAATTCGTCTCTCTCGTCTTATCAAACTAATAAGATTCGATGCTCCCTGTATAGCGACGCTGGTCGACATTGGCGACGCTATGGATGAGATGAAGGGACGCTTCGGCGAGGACGTCGTTAAACTTCTTGAAATTGGAATGCAAACAAAGCCATTATCGTAAAGTCAAAGGGGGAAGACAGGCGTTTATTTAAAAGATCCCGTGCATTGCCGCGACTACAAACAGACCGTCGGAGTGGAGAGGGGCTGGTACGCCCGGGCGCACGAAATGTATGAAAAGTAATTAAATCCACGTTCTGCGGCTCGTAGACATTAGGCATTACTCCTTAGAGTAATCGCAAGCCGCGAATTCTCACGACGCACTCGCGATTCTCCTTCCTCTTCCTCAGCGACCTCATACCGTTTCTGCACGTTCTTCACGTAGAACTACTGTTCTCCGTAACCTCTGCTAGGGTCACGAGAACACCCTTAATATCCAGGACCTCTATAGAAAACCGCGAGACTCCTGTCCTATGTTACTGTACTCTGACATGCCTATATAACGGGTTGACGTTATGTTTCGAGTATTCGTGACCAAAAGTTTAATCGTGCTCTCGGTGTATTCGATAGAAATTTCTATCTTTCATTAATAAATGAGTTTCAACCTTCTGGTTAGATATAAGAGGAAAGGGTTGGTCTTTGGCGTTTGGTAGTACAGTGGGAGTAGGACGGAACTTAAAGGAGAATATAAAAGGGATGAAATCGGGGTGTTGCCGAAAAGGGGTTTGGATTACTTTTAGGTGGTTTTACAAGGGTGGCTTCAGGAGTTTCTGAGAAAGCAATTTATTCCAGGCTTCTTTCTCGATGGAGTTCAGTCCGCCGTACTTGGATAGGCTGGATGAGCTTAGAGAATATATCCATCTGGCGAATACCACTGGTAATCAGATATCTAAGTAGGTTAATAAACGGGCTTCATCAATGCTGTCGGATTCCCATAGAACCAATCGGGCGCGTATCACGCAATGGATACACGCAATGGATCACACGCATCTATTTCCTCGTCTGAACCTCCTTATCATTGCTTCGCGATATAACGGGTGTACCGGATGATTCATGGCAGACGGGTGTAACAATAGGATTTCTTTCAAGGTTCGATACATTATTCAACGGAAAGGCGCGTTTGAATGTAACGACTTTTCTTCTTTAGACATGCCGTAGAAATTCTCATTTGCTTTTTCAAGGTCGGGTATTGATTATTGTCTTGTGTCTTATATTTACTCTTTTCGAATATCAAAGGCGGTTCGGAGCCCTCGCTAACGTCGCGTAATAAGACGTGCGTGGCGGTGCGTGATGGAGGAAGAAAATAAAAATACATCATCAGGAAGACGCCGTCTAAATCCACAACACCGTGCGTGCGATTCCCACGAAATAATAGAAAATGAATATCGTCGATGATCAGTCTTGAGGATGAGCCCTTAGCCCCACGCTTTACAAATGACGCTCCCGTCTATATCTTAATAATGAAAAAACAGATATAGAAAATATAGACGACAAATTTCATTCCTTACTATTAGCGTCGTCGCCCGTAACGCGTATAAGTCCTAGATAAAAAAAAAATACAATAGCCAAAGCAATCGACCAGCTGTTTAAAAAAAAAAAAGAAATTATCGCCACGTTGTCTTAGCCTGCCCCATGCAGCGGAGGTGCGGCGGGTAGCAGGTGCAGCAATTAAAACCACCAACCATCATTTGTTTCCCTGACGATCTTGACGTATATATCTCGTCGAGTATTTTTATAGTCATAGTTTCCTGAGAGGGCGAACGAAGCCGTCTGCTGCCAATGCCAAAGGCAGTCAAGTTGCGCCACCAATGCCAATTAAAAAGTTCCTACCAAAGGAACCTACCAAACGCTATACCTACAACGTACGCGTGCAGGAACCACAGTTAACCATACAATATATCCTATACTTAAACTGCATACAGTATTGTTGCTATGCCGCGTAACAAGTGTCCAGTACTAAAATATACCCAAAATACAAGGTAGAATTCAAGTGAGGAAAGAAATATCGCGGAAATGGAATTAACCATCTAAAGTGGACATCTCAAACGTTACGAAGTCGCGTCACTCGAACTTCCAAAGGGTAACAGGTGGTCGGGCAGGAAACATAGACTGTATAAGAGGAGATACTGGCTAGTAGTTAGCATAACAATTGTAGAACGGCTACTATGTTCTATGCGTGGTCGAATGATTTATGCTTGAGCATATATTGCTGCACCTTACGCTTCTTGCCAGTTTCTTCAAGTTACTCATCTTGCATACGTTTAAAATCCTCCGTAACCTCGCTTCGTTATTTTCCTTCGGCGCTCTCGATTTCCTGTTTTCCCTAGACCGTAATCCATCCTGGCAGCTGTTTCTCACCTGATTATTTCACCTGCGTCAAAGAAGTACGTCATTTTGTACTTCCCCATTGTTTATATACCTATATACGTATGTTATGGCCGAAGAAAAAATTTGGATTAAAATCAAGCGAAATCTCGAACAGGGGATCAATTAATTTCTCGCTATTCGATACGCCAAGGGCAGATGGTTCCTTTGAGTATCTTTAAGGACGTAATAATCCCGTGCATACACACGGTGTGCGAAATAGCAAATCATCCTCGTAAAGAGACGCGGTGGTCAGTCAGCCATCATGTGACTATACGGTATATATATATATATATATATATATGGAATGGGTCCCCGGGAAGTTCTCGAGTAAAGCGAGTGACTAGCAGGGAAAAAACCTAACTACAAAATAATGAAGGGACCCGGGACACGGGCTTAGTGGAGAGAGGAAGAGTATTTCCGGCGGATACGCGTCATTTTTGTCACAATCGTGGCATCAAGCGTTATAAGGTAGCAAGGTACCTTGCTGCTACGTATACGACGGACCTTGTCTTTATTTCGTATCGATAATGATCTGTAACCGTCGTTCGACGACGAGGATCTCGACAACCTCTATATGACGACGTCGACCGGGACGACAATCGGCAGTAGGATGAGACCGAGCCAAGCGTAACGTTTTCGAGGGCTGGGAAAGAAGTTTCCTTAGGGTTCTCCTTCAGCTGTGCGTGACGTCACGTTCGTGTATAAATTATCCAAAATATCTTTATCGAACGCGCATCGATTGCACGTGAAAAATTGAGAAAGAGGAAGGAATGAAAGAAAAAGGAATGATCGCGTGATCTCGATGCTCTATTGTATGCGATATACCTGTGCGAATAAGAAATAGAAGAAAGGTGGCTGCATCTATATATATCGATGGGGACGCCGTGCGCCGGTAGCCTCGACGGCCTTAAACGATTTTCGCGAGACACGCACTAGTGTCTGGTAGGCGTGCGCTCACGCCTACTAATTACGATTCTAGACGTTGTTATGCTCTCTGAAAGGCGTGCGCCTTTGCCTGGAGGACTCGCCACTCTTTCCTCTCGCTCTATCCTACGCTCTTGGCACAGCTACCGATTCGCCCTTTCTCTCTGCGTATGCCCATAGGCATGTCGGTTTACGTATATCTCGGTGCACGAGGAGAAAAACCAACACGTATAACCAATCGAAGGCGGCTTTTAGACTCTGAGCAAAGTTCCACTGGTATTATTTGCAGTCGCGATACCGAACGTCTGCCGTTGGTAATTACCCTTGGGGAAACGCGAAGAAAAAGCGTCGTCTTAATGCAAACGCCACGCTCGGCCGTAACTCGTTAATTATAGGCCGCCTGCAAATCCTGCGATTGATCCTTCCGAGTATACAAGCAAGAGCGAGAAGAAACCCCTAACAATACCAACACGCTGTCGATAACTCATGGCGGCACGCGCTTGCAAAAAATTGCGAAAAAATTAATTGAAAAATCCCTTCTCCTCCATACGTATACATATATATATATATATATATATGATGCGTGTACATTTTGTGTGCACGCTACGCGCATAGTAGATACCGTGTGGAGGATGCATCCTGACTAAAGGGAACCTCTGCTCTTCTTAACCCCACAGCATCCATGGTCCAACTACTCTTCATCTCCACCAACCCGTAGATCCACTCTGCGGGTAATTTAATTCGACGTCATAAAACGCAGAACGACGCAAGTCCTGGCGGATTGACACGTCAAACGTAAACACATGCAGATTAGATATTTTACTATGATAGCGATACGAGAGGACCTACAGCAAAGGATCCTCTCCTAGGGGCCTTGGATACATGAATCCCGATTACACATATGCCCAACCGCGATTTTCCCTATGTGTGTTGCTCACGTATATCAGCGTCCCTACGTACCGTATCTGCATGACGATATTGCCGAGTGGATAGCTCAATGTGTAAGCGGATATTGGTTATACATATTTATAGGGACATTGCGCGCTACCACGTTAACTTCAGCAGTTTTCTTCGTTTCTCCGCACAGTCTCTGCCCTCGTCCTTCGATGCCATCCAAAAGTCAACGACACGAGCGAACCGAATACATACGGAAGTGAAGCAGCGCGAAGATAGAAGCGTAATGGAGTGCAGAGAAGGACAGAAAGCTTTTGTCAGACATAACGAAGCGGAATTGCATCGAGCGAAACAGGTGTCGTATAAATCGGTCGGCGAGCAAGGTGGAGACAAAGTGTGTCCTAAATCGCTTCGATGTTGGTGGAAATATTTTTTCGATTTTTCTTTCCTCACCCGCCTTAAGGCCAATTTGCAAGGTGCAGCCAGTCGCATTAGTCAAGGCACCTATCGCGATGCCAGCCATCGCGTAACGGTATCTGCAATATGCTCACTTATGTATTCTCTGAACTTTTTACTTCGACTTCCTAAATCGTTATAATCACCCCCGCCACCTCACCCCATCCCCCGACTTACTAACAATGACAACCACCCTTAATTATCTCGCAAACGTCAGGATTAAGAATCGATCGGACCACCGGCAATTATTTCATTCGTATCTTCCATTAACACCACGTAGGAGAAAGCACGTGAATTGATTTCCGCTTTTGACGTCCTCATCGTCTTTCCGGCCTCCATGTCTCACAATCGTTCACTCTCCTCAGTCGTACCACTCCGCCGTACTGTTACTCTGCCCGCAACCCTCCACCACCCCCTACTCCATTACATACACAATAATGTAAAAACACAAGTAGACGAAGAAAAGACTGTACCCCGATAAGATCTTCTCGTGCTAATAATTATTGCATTAATTACAACCAGGCAAAAGCTATGACTGTGACTGCCACTATAGGATGGTGTCTGAATATACGGCTACATCGTGGATGCACGCATTAGCCTCCTGGAAAGTCTCTCTTGGTTCGCTTCAACTTGTGTACACGCGTATGATACATGCGCTGTGCTGGCACCCCGGTCAGGCCACTCGATTTCCCTGGATATGTGTTGGCAGACGCGTGGTGCGCGATGGTCGTCGTGCGTTTCCTCGAGATGGTGGAAGGGAGAAGGGAGAGGGAGTGAGAGAAAGGCGGAAGAAGAGAGAGAGAGGATTTTGGTATATAAGAGATTTGGTGTATATAGATAGGATGGCGAGCATACGCGTGTAATGAGAACGAAGAGCATTGGATCTCGTCGCAACAGTCTGGCCCGTTGCACATCAGTCACGCGTGCCAACTAAGAATTCGAAGCTGTCGCACGCGGTGCGCAATCCTGTCATCTTCGTGCCAAATTCCTGGAGACTCTTCTCCTCGACGCTAGATGTCGTGACGGTTCTTTGTAGATGGATAATCGAACGAGTCAACTTTGATGGAGTCTGTAGACGTTATACGGTATAGACATATGTGATAGTAGATATTATTTATTGGATACCAGATCCGTGCACTGGATAGAGACACTTTGGTATTATCGATATAGTAAAACGATCAGGACTCGTGACCGGTTTGATTGGTTCATATACGTGTCCTATGTGGAGCTATGCTTCGGTAGCATCAATAGTCCATATTTATTTGTACTCACGCTCTTATATTACAATTATGGCTGATTAGTAATTACGAGCTCGTAAATCAAAATCGTTTATTACATCTTTGCCTTGGTTTCTGTCTCCTCGTTTTTGAGACCATCGCGACTCTGAAATGGAAAATAATATGCCGGCGTCCGTATTCACCGTGGACGCATTTAAGGCGATCGTTTGCCAGGAACGAGCAATGACGAGCTTAGTTTTCTCTACTGTACTATGTACGCTTATCCAGTGTCTGGTTTCTGACGGTTGCTCAATGCGTGGGAGAAAATTGGTAGCGCGTCCGGTTTCTTTCCTGGAAACTATTCCGAAATCTATGGTGATTGTGTATTGTTGACAGGGACATGACTGATATTGGTACAAGGGAAAAAAAAAAAATTGTTTCAATGAAATATAGAGAAATTCGATAATTTCATACCAGGACGTTTGTCTCTCTGTAATTTTGTAATGACGTCATGTACCGATTGTTTTACTACAAGCGTATCTCCAGTAAGTTAGTTCGGTATAGTTTTAGCTACGTACCGGTTTTAGTAGGTATAATAAGGCGGACTACAGAAGGGTTGTAAAGGTAAAATGTTGCACACGTCGCGAGTATCAAAAGAAGTTATTATTGATGGCGTATTGAAACGGTATGAGCGCGGTGATAAAACGCGTTGGGCCCTCAGCGCCGCGGAGGTCTCCACTTAACGTCCAAGATTATATATGGGGGGGCCCCAATGCTCTTCTTTCTTTCAGGCCCCATATGGGCATCAGGCTTAAATATATTATATCGTATCCCGTCACGAAGGGCCACTTTGTTTTCTAGCTATACGTATTACAATAGCCACAAACGCGTCAACGTTGCCGGACAAGTTCTTTGTCACGTGTCTTCCTCCCGTCCACGTCTGCCAACGTAAAAACCTTGAACCGGGACGACACTCTTGCCGTTCGCAAGGAAACACAAACGGGCCTGGGGAAAAAAAGAAGTGAAAAAATGGTCAGGGCGAGAAGAACCACGTCCGAAAATGGCAGATCGGTTTCGTAGTCCAGCCGTGAACGAGACGGTCCGTAAATTAAGCAATTTGCTAATGATATTCTTACCTTGCTCGTATTTCAACGTTACGTCCAGCTCTGGTTTTAATGCCGGTGCTACATCAGCCGATACGGCTTGCAATCTTGGTTAGACCTACCTCGCTGTATTTAACGGCCGCTGTATTTTATACTTCACCAGAAACCAATAGCCATGAGAGACAGAAGACACCAGGAGACACCAGAGAAGTACGGAATGATGGATATCGCACGTGGCTTTGTATCCTGTCATTTGTATCTGTATATACATGTATACATTGCTTATATTTCCAGGAATGTTCTCATCTGGAATCGGAGAAGAGGTTGCATATTTATATGTATATTTTTACGTGAGGATATATATATATATATATATATATACACATATATGCAGGAATAAAATGTCTCTTCGACGGAAGGTTAACCAAGCACGTCGTGGACGCGATTCTCTGTTTTATTTTAGCTGGATTATTCCCTGTCATATTTCAGATCGGGATTTGTGTACCCATCGTCCCTTTGTATTAATAATAACTACCCCCTATCTACATCCATTCCGCTCCTCCTGCAGCCCTTTCGGCCGCGAGAGAGCCCCTTGTTTTTGTTTAGCGCTGCCCGAATGAGGGTACGCTTAAATCTTAGGATTATGGACGAGTGTCACGTAGCATCCCTTCTCCCTCCGCCCTTGATTCCCTCCACTTTCTATGTAGACTACCCTTCAAGTTTTGCGGGGAGAGAAAAACTGGGGCAAGAAAGTGCAGGGACTTTTGGGTTATAAGTGAGAAAAATTTGGCAGCACCGTTACGAGGGTAGTTTCGGAGAATTGTTGATATCGTTCGAAAATTCGTTTAAACAAGGGTTGAACGTTAAAGGGATGTTACTACTGGTATATTATCGGTGCTGATGATGGTTCGGTTATTGTTAGGTGGTTTTGAACGTAGCTCGATCCCGAGGTCAAAGGTGAGGATTAATGAATGAATCGCCGGATATTCAGTGCAGCCACAAAGGAGCCAAGTCGAGCTACCAAGGCAAGACCTTCCCTTAATTAATATAGATTACTTCTAATTGTATATTTATCTATTAATTCATATTAACGGGCCAACGAGTGTCTTCGGTCGGTTCATTCGGCTTAATCGGCCGAAGGGTTGTAAATTGATTGATGCCTCGGTACCGCGCACCCTTTGTTCCTTTTCTGACTACAGTCAACAGGCCTCAGAAGCAAAGTGAACTAAAAGTATTATATTACCAATAATCATGAGCTGCGCGTACAAACCTTTATTTCAATCTCTCTATACCAATTTCGTTTTAATCAATTGAAACGACATCCTTACCCCCTCAATGAGACACTTTCGAGACTGTAAAATTCTTAATGAATTTTATTAAATTTTATTATACAAAATTAACCATATTTCAAGTATCAATTACTCGGTTCACCAATGTATATACCCAGTGAGTTTAATTCACTTTTACGTGATAATCTGATTCGTACATTTGTCAATGGTTCTTTATGCCACTACAGGACTGTATACAGTAGCGATACCCTTAGCTGGTACCTATCGGGCATGTTGCTATCGGGAGTGTTGCTTTCGAACAAAAGTAAATGAAAGCCGCGACTTATCCGCGGGGATGCTGGTTTTCTGATTGAATGGCTCCGCCGGAGGCACTCGAGCGAGTGCCCGTCCCATTCTCCGTTTGATTTCCGAGGAGGAGGAACACGTGCTGTCGAGCGAACGAGAGAGTGAGATAGATGAGTAATACGTCAGAGTGAGAAAGATGGAGACAGGTATAGAATAGGGAGAGAGACGGAGTAACGGAGAGAAAGTACGCGGCATTTGATATCTGAAATCCCCAATATTTTTAAAAGCGCCCAGGATTGAGCCACCCTGATCCCCGTCTAGTACGACCCTCAAAGGCGAGCCTTCTGCGCGCCCATTAAAATACGAATAATAATTATAAGAGCGACGGCAGAATGATCAGTCCGTTTCAGACAGTGCGATCGCCTGTAGTCTCTGTCTCTTCTGAGCCAGGAACCCAGAAGCGACGACCCCTTTTTCGTTTTGATCGTCCTCGAGGAAGATTCAACCAGGAACGACCTTTTCTCTCTTTCAATCTACATACCGACCATCGACCCCTTCCATCAGATTCATTGAAATCATCCACTGGGAGTCACTGAGAAAATCCCTATGTTTTCTTCGCGATTTGTTTTCTTCTTATGGCGCATGTTTAAGAAATATTAAATCTTTTTTTTTTATACAGGTTACACGATTGCTCGGAGGTTGGGGGTGAAAAATTATAATTTTTCTCAATTTTATCAGAATAATACAGAATTTAGGATAATGGTCTATTCGAATTGTCTTAGGAAGCGTCGTTCGGGAAGTTGGCGAGAATTATCGCTCGGCCGGTTGGACGCCGAGCGTCATTCTGTGATTGCTCGTTAGCGTGGCCACGGCCCCGTGTCTGTCACGAAATCGCTGATTATCATCGTTCAAGGAAACCAGTGACGCTACCCGCCACATCGCTCTTAACTCGTATATAGCAACCATCGCGGCCATTACTACTTACCTACGTACCTCAGCCATTCCACGAGTTGCTTGGCTAGAAAAAGCTGTCCGGGAGGCGGTGGCCGCCACGTTCGACGAGCGTAATGCGTTCACACATCGGTACTTTCTTCTGCACGTGACGCACCTGAAGCCACTTCAATGTGCTGTCGCTATTGTATGATTGTGACTGACTAATTTTAAATAGAGAAATACGTTTTACGTTATATGAGACAGATTTGAGATATTAAAGTAGAGGTAGACCTGTTCGATTACCATGCATGATATGAGAAGTTAAAATAGAGGGGAGGAATCGTGAAAAAAAATCAATGTAAAAAAAGAGAGAAACCAAGGGATGGAGCAAGGAATAAATGATATATCGTATATGGGGAAGCTGGTATTATTGTTACGTTTTGAGGGCTCGTCGAGCTTCCGCTCTTTGGAATCATGAATCATTTAGTGGCCGACGCCCATATAGCGATTCAAATAACAATATCTAAGACCACCCTTGTCAAAATGTCACAACGACTACAGATTCAGCCCGCATATCAAGAACTGTCAGCCATTCGGACTAGGCAGCCTTGACAAATGTCCGGTAACAGGCTGCTTCTGAACCAATCTGATCCCTACCGAGAGTCCTGCACCCTCTACGTCACCTCCTGGTCATCCCCTTATTTCCTTCTACACGAGGAATCTAAATCCCGTGGTCACCAGAAGGAAGCAACCCTTTCGGATAGTCTTAGCCACAGTCCATCACATCCTTCCTGTTCACCCCTCATATCCAACATCGACTCGTATTAAACCATTTCCAAGAAGCGACTTGGAGAACCCCAAAAAAAAACATGAAAAATGAGAACAGTCGTAGAAACCGTTGAGAAAAATAGTCGAGTACAGTGGAGGATGATAGGCAGGATTTCTTAGAGGGATTCGATTTCATCCCTTAGCAGAGTTAAGCCAGCTCTGGGATTATCGGTCAAAGTTAGCCAGGCGGCTCGGTGGGTCAATTTGGTCGAAAGTTGGCTAAACAAATTGGTAAGATCAGGCAATATAAAAAGCGCTTGATGTAGCGGCTGTCCGTTCGGCCAGAAGATAATCCTAGTAGGGAGCTATGGTAAAGGCGAAGGAGAAGGACAAGGACGAAAAGGACAACGAGGACGACAGACTCCGGTAGCTTCATAGCATCGCACCGCAGCAAGGATTCCTCTTGATTGATCGAAGGACCTAGTCCCCATCGAGTAAGCCTAGAACCTCTCCTCCTTCATCTTCAGCGTCCCAAAACATTCTCATCTCCATCCGCCTGCCCCTGGTCCCTCCGCCCAGTACCTGCAAGATCAGGACTACCCAAGTCCAAGTTCCACGTTCCTCGTGTCTCAATACAAAATGAAATCCAGTACCTCGTCTCTCTCCTCTTCGTCATATCATCTCTTACAGTCCCGTGTACCCACGGTAACCATTCCAACGTCACATCCCTACTCACAAGCATCTAGCTACGCGGAAGCCTCGTTTCCACGGGGCGTATG
Organism: Syrista parreyssii; assembly: GCA_030142615.1. Lineage (NCBI taxonomy): Eukaryota > Metazoa > Arthropoda > Insecta > Hymenoptera > Cephidae > Syrista > Syrista parreyssii. The sequence continues at coordinate 1,764,021 of JARQTG010000345.1, forward strand.
AAAAACTAGGAAGCAGCAAAAGATCCATCTCGGGCAAAAGAGCAAGAGCTCAGTAATGCCATAAATAAAGGTGGAAACAGTAGCCTCGCTAGTAATGCGGCATCGAGCAGTAATGCATAGGATTATCGAGTCTTCCCATGGGTCACATCGGTCATTACGGAATAACAGTAATTAGAAGAGAGCGAACATCGTGGCGCATATCGCGGCATTGTAAAAGAGAGGTGCCTCCTTTCTTCCCTCTTTCATTTTTCCTCCGTCTCTCTCTCTCTCTCTCTCTCTCATTCTGTCACTCAACTACTCACAGGATCCACCCGGTTTCTTTCTTCGCTCTGTAGGAACAGCAGCGTCAAGGAGAGATTCGATGAGAGCGGATGCGGAGGGACAGTTGCGTGAGTCCTGTTCGCATTGTCGTCCCCGACCACGGCCAAGAGATAACTATAGACCGACTGTGAAGTACCTAGGCGTCTTTATAGACTTCACGTAGTCTACCAATGTGGAGTACGCAGATACGTGTATAAGCGTACTGGAGGTTAGGCCAGGTCGGGTTACCCAACTGTACAGAAATGTCAAGAGAAACCATAACGCTGTAATTTATCGCCGTGAGCTCTATTGTATCCATTTTCTACGAGGGCGGTGTGACGAATCAGAGAGGAAGAGAAAACGTATTCTTGCCAGTTCGAACTCCGGATATGTGAAATCAGACGTTTTCTACTTTTCCTTCTTACCGAGAAGAATCTCAAATAATAATCTACTTATACCCAATCGCCATATACAGACAACGTTGTATGCTCTGGATGAAATTGATACTAAGCTGAAGAAAAATATGAAAAAAAAAAACATCTCTGAAGAGTGTCTAATAAATTTTCACTGACTCGAGAAAAAATTGGTAGGCATACAGGAACTGGTAAGTATTGTCTCCTAGCGTAGATCTCCCACGCACTGATAAACGACAAATAAGTAAAGAGGGAGTAAACGCATTTCAGGTGAACGTATAACCAGTCGAATATAACTATATTATATATGGTTTGCGTGTTATTGGTGAACACTTGAACCGTGACGGTCATTGCCGGAGTTGTACACGCATATTGTAACAGTCTATATTGGATTTAGCAAAAAGCGACGTTCACTGCGTGCGACGAATGACGTAGCTCGGACTTAAACTGTACCTTTACACAAATATGAGTATTATATATGATTGCGTCAGTGGTAGATATTCCCACCGTACGATTCGTATGGGTAAGGTAAGTTGCGGCGGACCTGGCTATGATCCGCGACCACGGATCGTGACTTCTGTGGGAAAAACCATAAGGAACGTAACCGTCCCTCTACGGTGCCGCACGCACCTTCCGCTCATGGCTCGATGAGTAAATCTAAGCATTCATTGTGAACGTCATCATCAGAAGCTCCGTTGATGCTTCTGTGCAAGACTAGGAGTTGGTATTGTAGTTAATTAATTTTGAGAAAAATATTTCTGACTCGGTCGGTAAGGAGGATCCCGTCCCAGGGAAAGTTTGGTAGTCGAAAAATCTTGATGGGAAAATTTGTGAATGGACCTGGTGGTCCATCAAAGCAATCACCTAAGGCTTCCTTACTCAGTCCTTGCATACCGTACTGATATTAAATGACAAAGGCAAAGGCATACCTTAGTAGAAGCCAGAAGGGGTAGGTAACGTTGCAAATTCTCGTGTACGCTACGTCGGCAACCCCCAAGCATCCACCGTCAGCCTCCTTTCAACCCCCTATTGGTATTTCGCGGGTAGGATGTTTTAAATACAGGGTCGAACCCTTCACTGTATATCATTCCTCTCGTGTATTATATACCCTTAAAAGAAACCCTTGATAAAGGGTGAAAAAGTTTAAAGACAGCCGCAGGGTCTTTGATGTTGACACGTTGCGCTTGGATCTTTATGACTTCTTGGGGTAATTAATTATTTCCTTTTGGATTTTCGATATTTGACCAGTTCATTTTGACCTGGTTAATTCTTGGATTGTAGATAGAATTGTTTTTCTTCTACAGGGAGTTTCAGAATCTACTCAGCAGTTCGTACCTGGTGGCAAATTCACTGCGAGTCACCGAGGCGAAATGGGGACAACCGGATATCGACTTTTGACTATTTGATGAGGAACAGAATGGCGGACTCCCTGGTGACCGGTCCCTCGACTACGAGAGTTCCTCTCAATATGCTAATTCTTTGTGAAGTTGACTTTATACCGACTTTTCTCCTTTCGTCGATCGTCCCAGGATGGACCGACTGTATATAGAGGAACAATAGAAGGAACCTGGTGAGTATATATCTATATACCCCCATACTTGTACTCTTGAGAAAATTCGTATAATAACGTAAGGCCCCGGTTTTACCATCTGCACAAAGAACGCCGCGCAAATAACGAGCAGTCGTGAAATCTCTGTTTGCCAAGGACCGTCATAAAGAAATTCGAGAATTATCAATTTCTCGTAAACACCTGGCGGAACTTGGTCCGACCTCCTGTGATTAGGCCCACAATAAACCCATTGTCTTGAACATAGCTGCAGGAGTGTGCTAGCCACAATCTACGTAAATATGTAGACCCACCTAGAGACGTTTAGTTTAGTTTTTTGAAATTCAAAGAACAGTTCACTAGGGTCTCGGTATCTGTGTAAACCCATCCTGAACGATAGATGGCAAAGGCAGTAAAGTCAGAGAGCTCAAGATGAAGTTTGTTTTTCTTCAGAAGCCTAAAGTTGTGTTACGCGTATTAAATTCGTTAACCCATCAACTAGTAAACTAGTAAAACACTCGTTTATCTTTTTCAATCGTACATTAAGCTGACCAATCAGCCAATGATCGTGAGTCTGGTTTTCAACTTTTTCTTGACACGTTCAACCGTCCGTAACGACTCCACTGATCCGCGTTACGCTCGTGCTATTAGCTCCAGAATCAGGATAAAAAAGAGACAAGACTTAATCCGGACCTGTTATCCACTTAAAAAGCTATCGGACATCGTGTAGAACTTGACTGGGCCAGGACTTAGTCACGATTCACTGAGAACGTTCAAGAAGTCTCTTGATGTTAAATCGTCCCTTATCACGAATCTACCCTAGCGGAGTGTTTAGTGGAATATGCCGAAAATTTGCAGAATAAAAGATTATTCATTCAGCAGGAAACCTCGAAAAGTATCATATTTTGCAATGCTATGTTGGTGGGATTGGGTTATCGGGTGTGAATCGAGTTATCAAGTGGGGTGAACGTGAACGATTGAGAGGGTGGAAATATAGTCAGCTCGTTCAGATCGTTTGTTAGGCGAGGCAATGGCTCCTGTGTTTCCACCGCATGCTTCGACACTCGTCTCGGTGAAAAAAAAACCCTTCTTTTACGGCCTATTGATTCCCAATTTCGCCAATAAGGGATGGGGTGGATGGCTTCGCTTTTTTCCTCCACTTTTTTTGTTCCCTTACGCGGATACACTTGTTGAATGTGGTTTGAGGGGTAGCGGGGGACGTTTGTGCGAGGTGCCGTGCAGTACCGTGAGTCCGCCTAGCTGAGGGGTGACTTCCTTTTTTCTCCCCTTCACTATTTCACTCATCCCCCAATTTCCTTCCTATCTTCCCATACGCTTTCATGTATGCTCCTCTCACTCTGCACGCATCGTTTTTCTGTCTCATTTTTTTTCTTTTTTTTATTATCGAGCTCAAATATGAGCTTCGCATAGGAAAACGCAGTGCTTGGGGTTGAAGGGAAACGAGGGCGATTTTATTGCGTGTTTGGGGCGAAACGGACATAAACGGCCGAGGTGGATAGGCGAGTCGTGTATTGTGACAGGGGTTGGCGAAGCAGCCACAACCTGTAAAAGATATTCCCGTGGTGAGGGACGGGGAGAGGGATGTTTCATGGTATCGAACATATAGCCTCGTTTTCCGGGCTCTTACCAACAACCCCCTGCCAGAGGGTTGATTGGGACAAGCAAGTAGAAATCCAAGCATAATATCAGAACGAAGCTATACTCGCACTTTGGATAATCCGAAATGCAGGTCCTGGTGCTTTGCGGGGGAAATAAAAGCGACCCCTTTTAAATCGTTTGACAGAGGGTGTAAGAGAGAGAGAGAGAGAGAGAGAGAGAGAGAGAGAGAGAGAGAGAGAGAGACCAAGTTAGACCAGGGAGAATTCGCACGCCCTCTTTCCACCGCCAAACCGATAGAGGGCTATTTGGCTAAGAAGGGTTGCCAATATAAAAGGGTTGCCGCGGAATTGAAGGAGACCCAATGATTACCAGGAGATAGAGCCATAAGCTACTCTCTCTTCAGCCCTCTACTTTCTCTCACTCTCACAGCCCCTTTCGCGCGTTCCTATCCAAGGAGCAAAGGGGATGGACGGTATTACAAGGGTGGCCAAATGCACACCCTCCACCCAACCCGAAATCCCCAATCTCTCTCTCTCTCAATTCCAGTACGCGAGTACCTATAGACCTCAGCATCATACGGGCCCCTTGGCAACCGACCCAACCAGAGGTTCTCTTGGCTGATTGGGGATAATTTTTATGGTCGCACAATCATGTGGGCACCGCAAGGGGTTTGTTATGCGCCGCTCGAGTAAAATGGACAGGCGCTTCATAAAATCCTAAGGGTCCTAAGATTTTATTCATTCTTTTTCCTCCTTTCACTCATCTCAAAGGATCTTCCCATAGCGATTAAACGCTGGCGTTTATTTGCCAGTTATTTGCCATTTATTCTCCCGACACTAAACTCAACTGCTCTCGCAGTTCAAATAGAAGTCTGCACTATCCTTTGTATAATGTCCCGGTTAAAAGTCTCAGCGTCCTGAACTATACAGCAGACAGAAATGCAACACCCTCGCGATCCACCTTCAGTCGGTGCATACATATTGACTCTCTCGAACGAGATCACAGAATAGAGTAACGATAATGGCTACAGTCTGTAATAATTATTACGGACGGACAGCACAGAAAGACAGACGAATGAACAAAATGAACAGACAGATACTGATAAAGGCAGGATAGTGGCTGCTACAAGGAGAATATCGAGTTAGCTCACACAAGGTTTCTCTTTTTATATTATCCTTTTTGATCTCTCTTTTTCTCTCTGAAATCCTCTTTATCGCGAGTAGTGCAGTGTCTACGGTTCCTACGTACAAGACAAAGAGAAAATACGCTAAGACCATCATATTTTCCGAAAGTAGCTAGTCGTCCACACGGTTAAATCGTTAGATCAAGATGCACCGTTTGTACCGGTCGAAAATCCCGTAACTAGTAGCATTAGCTTTCGGAGTGTATATATATATATATATATATATACAGATAATATATATAGGTATATAAAGGTATATACAGACCGCACAGCGTAGTATTTACCAGAAGTTATCGAAGCGCGAGAGACGGAGAATTAAAGGAAGCGAGGAGAAACTCGATTTCTCTCCTCTCCTCTTCGTACCTCTTTCCCACTCTTCTCTCCTCTGTTGAATCCCTTCGTGCACTTGGTCCTCTTCATTCCCCTTATCCTAATCACACTCTTTCCCTCTCTCTTTCTCTTAGCGTCCTCGGAAGATTTCTCTTATGATACTATCTCTCTCTCTCTCTCTTTGGTATCTCTGGGTGTGAGAGGCGAGACTCTTCTCTTTCGATCCGGCGTCCAGATATCCCCCGTAATTACTAATAAGTTTTCGACACGAAATGAGGTGAGGAAAAGAGAAGGCTAATCCGAAAGTACGACCAAAGGGTTCAAACGAAAAGGAGTATGAGAGACCCACCCTCTCCTGACTCTCTACTTGGAAAACTCATACCCCCACCCCCCACTCCCCGTCACCCTAGAAAGTCCCATCTTCAACCCGGTACCTTTCGAGTATCCACTACCACCAGCTTCAACCCCTACCAGCAGCATCAAGTAGCATCCCTATCGCCAGGGTGATACCGAGCGGAAGCAGAAGGGAAACCAGTTAAAGATTTGCAATGTCTTTTCGATCCGACATCGAGATATTCGTAATTACTATTTGTGTTTCTCTCGTCGTTGGCTCTTCGTATTTATTTCCAACCCCCACTTCCTTAGCATCCCTTAAATAGCTACGCGTCTACCGGCTTCTCCGAGAAGTCGCTGAAAGAAAACGATCTCTTGACTGATACTTACCTCGTTCCCACCTTAACCATCCTTTCTTTTTGACTCTTTTAGTCACTTGTCCTTCGCCGCTTCTACGTCTGATAATCGCAGTAAGAACGAAGGACATAGGAATGTGGAAGATACCATAAAGGTGTTATTCCTTTTTTTAACTATGAGTTCAGGATCGACATGAAGATCGCGATATCGTCTGCGCAACTGGTATTAGCTTCCGGCGTTGTGGTTGCAGGTTCGTCGAGACGGGATTGATGACGGCCGTTAAAATTAGACATGAAAAATCAATCAATATTTTATGATCCTTAATAATCGGTTTGCCGCTTCGCGCGGCGCCCTCTGAGTCCCTGTGACACGTTAACTGCTCCATTGTGTTATAGTACCGGGCTACGTCGTTTATCATTACGCCCCGCAACGAATTCATTGGCTAATGATTATAATAAATACGAGATTTACGGCCGATGTCTCCATTTCGCCTTCCCGATTGACGTAGCACGCGAAACGTACCAATCATCGGATCTATGTATATCTATATCGTATACAATGATACCTTAGTACGTAAGGCAAGAGAGGGCGACGGAATTTCAAGCGAGGATTTTCATAAATTCACCGCGATAATAACAGGGATTTATTTGACGGCGTTAAAGTCATTTTCCCTGAATTTTCAGTCAGCATCGGAAAAGAACCTTCCGCTAGCCAAAGAGCCTCATTTGATACTCGAATGCCTTCGAGCGGTACTGTTTTCCTTGCCGACTTCGCGGCTTGATTTATTTTATTGCTTTTGGACTAACGTTCAGCATTTATTTCTCTAAATTACAAGAAAGGGGTGGCCCTTCCGCCAGTCGCGACCTCGCTAAACGCTTCTCTGCCCCTAGCAATGCATTGCGACCCTGGACGTTCTAGACCAGGACCAATCCCTAGCCGAGCACGTAACTCAAGAGGACTGAGTCAAGAAGAGCGTCGCGACGCTTCGAAACTAGTTACACCCCCAAAAAAGACAGTCAGACGGCATAGCAAGGGAATTGTGCACGATGGAATTGCCATATGATTTCGCAAAGCAATTACTGATTTTAGTATGGTCTATGTGTGTACGGTCTGTCTATGTATGGTGTATGTATGAAATGGCCATAAACAAAATGACACTCGTTTCAGTTCTATCCTCACGATCTTACTGTTTGCGATAGTCTTAGGGAGGGTTGACTTGGTTGTGGGGCGGCTATGATAATTGTAATGAACGCCTCGAGATTCCGCGAGCCCATCTGCGTCCCATTCACCCTCTCGAAAGCGGCGAGCACTCGGGACAAACTCAGGAGCTCTTAAGTACCGAACTTGTTCGAATTGATTTAAGTGCTGAATGCTAAATCAAGCGAATGCTGGGGATGAGGAAATTTACGAGTTCTATGTATATAGTATACAGCCTCTAGATACAGCACCGAGCTTTCCTAGCTCTTCCTTCCTTATTTTTGTTCTCCTTCTACCGTGGAGCTTTTTTTATTTTTTTATTTTTTTTTCCCCCTTCACTTTTCGTCCCTATCAGGACACGACTGTCCGATCTAACGTGGATTACCAAAAAAAAAGGAAGTTAACGGAAGTCTGGAAGCAATTTTAATCAGCATTAAGTGACCCGTCACTTTTGTTCTCATCTTCTCTGCTCTCGTCTCGTCTCCAGCTTTCCCCGGCATACTGCAGTCGGACTGTGTAATAATTTGATGAAAAACTTTTGCTACGTAGCCAAGCGGCCTCGGACTACCAAACATCGCGTCCAATCCTTTTTCATACGTCTGCCTTGAAAGTATCCTTTCCACGTCACATTTGCACTGGCTCGCCGGCCAAGAGAGTGGATACGCTCACGTATCACGCACTGGTCAGCCAGGTGAATTCGACGCCGAAATGACTCTTTGAGAATCAGATGATTAAATTTTGGTTAACCTCTACCTACATATCAAGACGCCAATAAAAATCAGATTATACAGTTGGTTGACCAGGGGTTTCAAAAGGGTCAATCAAATTAACAATTCTGGAACGTGTGAAATCGTTAAGCCACGTACGATACTAATGGCGGATTCATAATAATTTAGGAAGCGAGTGGGTCGCCTCGATTCTCGGTAAGGTCACGTAAGAATGGTTTCAGGAGTCAGAGCGACGCGCGTATCTGAGTTTTATTACACGTGTCCGTGCTGGAATGGCCGACAGGAGCCAGCAATATCCATAAATCAGCAATATCGTTGAACCGGGCGACGCACGACGTCCCAGACTGGACTACAACTACCATGAGGATACAAGATGTCGAAGTACCATCCAGCATGTGTATACCTATTTTTCGTATGCTTCAACACCAAGGCCCGTTTCTATATTACGACTTCACGTGTAAACTTGTTAAGCACTGACTCGGTATTTTTATGTAGATCGTATCTGACAAACGTGTAGTGTGAGAACTAGCTAATGACGCGTAGACTGCGACACTCGTGCGCACACGCCTTCCTCTCTTACGTCTCTCTACGTCTTTCATAGGAACCAGCCTTTACCCCACTTCATCCTATACCTAGCCACCGATTCCCTCAGCCACGCTCGATTACCTGGAAGGGGTACAAGTTCGAGCTCGTAGGCTTTCGAAATGATTGAAATACGTCGGGACGCGAGAGTTATTTCGTATTGCCCTTATACGGGGCGGCGCTGGTAAATACAACGAAAAAAGCTGCCCTGGCGACGTTAATTTGTGAACGATTACGGGCACCTGGTGCTCCGACTATCTTCAACACGGGACAAAGACACACGGACCACGGCGGCCATCCTGCATTCTTCCTCCAGCCGATGCCCTCCACGTTCACTCGCGTATCTCACCTCTTACATACACCTCACCAGCTAGTCACTAGTAGCCATACTGCCAAGAGAAGAAATATTCGAGAAAATACAAAATTCCATATACCGCTTATTGTTATCTCGAGTAACTTGGCAATACTAAAAAAGAAATTTGATTCGTGTGATTTTACATGCAAATACAAAATTCGCCAAAGTATCTTCATTCCCATTGGTAACTAGATACCCCATTAATAGGTGCATCGGTCGGAACCTGTTCTCAGACTCAGAATTGCTTTACGTAGGTATAAAGGATCGAAGGAAACCACATTCAACCTGGACACCCCGTTGCTAATAACTCGATGTGGACGCGACAGGAACGTTAAGAATCGCGAATTATCCTGATGTCCTTGACAATTAAAATTCCACCGAATGGTAAGGCGACTGTTTCGATACTACCCTTTTGCCTCTGGACCATCTTCCCTCGTTAATAATCTATCCAGCTGGGTTCGTTTTCTCATCTTACTATTAGCCATGGATACTTACGTATTTACTTGTACGTCTTTACCACTGTCTATTATTACGTGCGTGTACAGCATATGCAATTACAGCAGCATAGCGCAGCCCTTGCCTTAGTATTTCTCTAATATTCTCTTATTCTGTATGACTGTCTGCCGTCTGACGATCAGACGTAAACTCAAGCGAATGACTGCCAGAGTACGAGGATGATTGTGATTAATTAATTTTACTCCGCCGAGACACTTAGTTTCCGTTCGTTTAAGCTCGTTAATACCAGGGGCTCCCCGCCAGCAGCAACATGTCCCACTCGTTTACACGGGTGCATGTAAATTTATCTGTTATTTTGACACGAGAAATGGCCTCGCTCTCGAGCTACGCAAGACTCAGGCTCTCTCGCTCTTTCGCTTCACTCACCATCCGTTTGGTTTAGCCCAGAATCCAACTAGGGTTCTGATCGAGGTCAGCGACTCACGAATCGCGCAATAATCTATGTTTATGTTTCCGTCACTGTTTACTACGCAAGTGTCACTTGGTAAGTGACATCTGCAGTTGCAACAGACTTTTCCATCGGCATCGTCGTCATTGTCAACCTCAGCAGCGACGTCCCGGCTCTGCCTGTTGACTCTCGGCTGGCTGAACTGGACGTAAACAATAAAATGAATTTTAACTCTCAGGACATAATTGTACCCCGCTAATGAAATTAGTCGAGAATCTTGCTCTCGTTCCTGATGTTGTTGCTCTCGCTGATGCTACTGGGGTCTTCATCCTCGGCATTTGCCGTGTCGTGGGAAGCTGTTCGCGGGTCAACAAGCGACTGGCTGAAGGTTCCCTCCGGTTTTACATTAGCCGCGAGTTCTTCAACGTCCTGCGTCCTGACGCTCTCCTTGTGAGAAACGCATACAGTCCAGGGATTCTCTGACCCTTCAAACGTCCTGGTACGATAATTGCCGAGATTAGAGGTGGAACCAGCCCGCGTTCCTGCTAGTTAAAAGTAACGACCGATCTTTTCCTCGAAATCCTTCAAGAATATTCTCTATGTTCTCCTTATCGTATCTTTCTCTAACTCACGTGACTTCTTCCTATCCCAGATTCTATCCAGCCACGTACAGTATCAGTGCCAGTAACGTAACGCGTCGCGACGTTGCGCAACGAGATCCCGGCAGCAGGATATAAAATTAATCGCGATCTAGATTTCTAGATTGCAGGGAATGCAACAGCAATTGCGAATCGTGGGAGTCAGCTTGCAGTTGATGAAGTGAGGGGGGATCGACGATATGCGAAATTGAATACATTCGAAGGCGAGGCACGAGGAGAGAATTAGGGAAAGAGGCAATGGCGAATGCCATTCCTGACCCGGCGCGAACGTTTACCCCGCTCATCGCATTATTGTTTGGCTTCAATTAAACTTCCATTATATGTAATCCTGCCATCATTTACGTATCGCCATTCTCAGACTATAAGCTGCGGTTACCGGTTGCATCACTTCCTCATTGGAACGATATACCTATGCGTTCCATCTTGCAGTACGAGTATCCACCTATACTTTACCCTTATGCACTTTTCTCATTCTTTTTCCTTCGTTCGCCTTCTCTCTCTCTCTCTCTTACTTCAATCCTTCGTTCAACAGCTAAGAAATGTCCTCGCCGTGCGAACCGCTCTAACGAATGTAAGGCGCTAAACGATCGAACCAGTCGGCTGATCGTTCTCAAGCCAATCAAACCGCCAGTTTTTGCGTTGTTACACTCATTGATGTTCCGCCGACCTCGGTAATTGCCCAATACCATGGGAGAGAAAGAGACGACAAGTGTACGATACTGTATAGACAGTTGAAGCTTTATTCAATTTTTAGATACATTTTGATCACTCGATGTGGTATATATATGTATATAACTATAGATTCATACTCCGACCTCACGCTGTATCAGACAGAGTCGGCATTGACGTGGACCTGACCTTCCTCAACTATCACGTGATCCCTTTGTCAATGAGATATCCATTTGGTTTACAAGCTCACAAGGACCCGTTCACGAGGTTCGCATTACTGCCTTATGGTCCGTCTAAAAACGCCGACTCTTCGGCTGAACGGGGTCCCATAAACCAATAAATACCGAACGATTCTCGGTAGAAACCCTGTTGGGGCCTAGACAATGGGACCGAAGACAATGAAACGTTGAAGATTCCGCTTCTCTTTCCCATTCTATTTTTCCCTTTCACAAATTAAGGAAAAGAGAAGCTGTACTAATATCGTCGTAGAACACGGTCGGATGTAGTTGATAGATGCCAAACGCGCTAACGAATCTTTGGGAGGTGGAACGGGAGGCGGTACGTGAATTAATATTAATTGTAATTACGCTTCGCGAACGTCCGTACAAACAGGGAAAGACACATATTTGCTTAATCAGCTAACGGATGAGCAAGACCAAGAAAGAACAGTGGTACGGGAACTGGGAAGTGAAACTATAGAAGTATACATTGAGGTAGAGCGAATGAAATTTTGGAGCAACATGAAAAATATGAAAATTGGATACTATAAATGAAAATAAAAATTACGTTTGATTCGGATCGGTTTTGTTTTTTTGGAATTTTTCCAAAATTTTATCGTTCCTCAATTTTTTTATATCAATTTATCAGACGAATTATACTTTAGGTGGTTTGGTATGTGTAAGTGAATGAGTGCGAGGCTGATGAGTCGCATGGATGCATACAATGGAGGATGCAGAAATGACCAGCGTCCAAGGATGCATTTTATAGGTCCGATGCCTTTTATAGTCCGCGGACGGCTGGCGGCTCTAAAGAGACTGCAGCGATGAGGAATCCTGTGCAATTAAACGCTTATTGCTTGCATATCTCCGAATCGATCCGCCACTAAAGTGAGTATTGGCGTTGGTAGTAAAACCTCCTAGATAACCAAGCAGATGACCGTCCTGACTTGGTTGGTCCTCCTGTTCAGTTCGTCCTTAAATGACCACAGTAATGGCTACGATCTACTTAAATCATTTTCACGAAGTTAACGACCGACTGTGCCATTATCCATACCGATAATTATTCTCGCATCGCGAGACATGTGGGACTCTGTAATTTTAAGACTAGGCAAAAACCACATGTGTTAGACTCCCATAGTGAATTCAATGTAAACATATATATTTCACAAAGAGATAGTTGAGAGTGTATCGTAGCCATCGCTCTCGTCCTCGGAGATTGAGGGAACGAGAAACCCATAGGAAAGAAAGGAAAAAAGAAAAGGACTATAAATATTTTCTGCCCCGTTCGAGTCATTCCCGATGGAGTGGTTGATTTTATGATTTTACAGCCACCCATTTTATGAAGCTGTCGATTAGATTCGCAGGGCCAGTTTATACCCGGCATAATATCCATAGAAGGCAGGTTACCTTATATCAGTTAAAAAAAAAATCTTCTCCAGCTCCTTTTTACGACCCAGCAGGAACCACGGATCTCTTAAGAATTTGATTGATTTTTTGCATTTTATCGATCCCGCACACTATGACATTTAACGAGGAGATTCCTCCAGTAATTCCCACTGTCCTTTCCCCCGAGAAATAGAGAGAAAACAAAAAAATTCCATTCCCCGTATACCAATTGTCCTTCGATCCTTCCAGGTATAAAGGATCATCCCAGCATCCTATACAAACTGGTCCAGATCTTCTGACCAGAATCAAAAGTCACATATGACAGATTCATACGGTACCCATATATCGCGCAATACGTGGGTGTCTTTCGGCGGCGCCCAATCAGCTCTGATAGACACATAATTCAGAATCGTCAATGTAGTCGTACGTACGTGAGCATATGTGTAATGCACGCGAGTCAGCCTCTCGGACTCGCTGGCTCATTAAACAAGATGGTCGAGCGCGATGGTCGAGCCACGGTTTAGTCAGAGCGGGGCTCATTGCTACATTACTAATTTCCGCCCTGGGCCATACGTCCAGTGCGTATCTCGTATACAAGTGCGACGTGCGTTAGTATAGCTACGCAACTCAACACGCTCTTCCACATATGTATGCACATGCGGGATATACTCACTGCCGGGGTAGATAATGTGTCCACCTACAAACCAATCTATTAGGCGCCATCTCTCTGACTGCTCACTTAGAGATCGAGTTCTCTTACCGTCCTTACGTTATAGTGTCTCTCAGTGCACCGGAAGTCGACAGAACACCCACACGGACCCATTCAGACCCTTACTGGCAAACATCGCACTTCTAATATCTTGTTAGCGCACGACGCTCAGCATCCAGAAGGAAGTTTGGCGTCGAGTAACAAAGACTTTAGGGATATAATCGTCATTGAGAGTAATAACAACTTATAGTGAGTTGAACAGTCATGCGCTCATATAATTGTATATTACTGTAGGCAATCAATGACGCGCTGGAGGTGGCGACGATGGAGGAGAAGGAGGAGGAAGACAACGTGGCGCTTGGAACTCGCGTTAAATTCATTATTCTCAATTCTCGTAAACAGGCAGTTATAAATTATTCAGGCCGAATGGCTCGCTCCACGTTGAGATGACCTAACCGCTCGGATAGCTGCTAACTGCCGGTAAATTAGCCAATTGAGGGCTTCGAGTATCCGCGGATATCTTATTACATACTTCATGGTTAACATATACACGTATGGTCTATAGATCTATAGGTATGAATAACGCGTGTACCGAAGTTGATCAACAGACGGATCTATGGATCTTCCAGTCTTATCGAACAATTGCATCTGCCGCGTATCTTGCATGGTGAAGATGATTTTTCTGATTTTAAGTATCCCAATGTCCTAAGAACTCTTCACGGCTCGTTTCCTCGTCATTCACTCGATCGTCTTCCGGTGAACGGGGAGTGAATCGTCAACGGAATCGGCGGTTTCGCCTCTGGTGCGATCATTATAACGCGTTTACGTGGGCGAGCCTGTGACGAAGGTGGTAGCTGCCAGCTGGCCGGAACGACCAACACGAACAAGGAATCATCGTCCTCTATGAAGATCTAGCTTTAGGTCTTCCTTCATAGTGGTCTTCGTGCAAGGTCCACTTCCTCCTTCCTTTCCACCTCCACTTCTCGAGGAAGGAATACGATGAGCAGCGCGATCATTTGTGCCGCTTCCATCGCGACGTCGCACGCTCCGGGAAACCGGTAAGCAAATTTATTCTCCTTAAGAGACGTCTCCCGACCGCGTCCAGCCGTGTCATTACTCCCTTTCACGATGCTCGTTAGCGAACTTACGCTCCCGTAAACGACGGCCCCCATAATAGCTAGGCATCCAGTATAGGCCGTGAGCTAGTATAGCTCATGCTCGTAGTACTAGACTGGCCGTATCCAGCTATAGCACGGCTATGGCATCTGCCTGTCTCTGCGACCAGCTGAAGACTGAGGATCCTGCATAGCCCAATGAAAGTATGGCTGATGAGCATCGTGGTGGAAAACTCTTCCTCGTAAAGGCAAATCGTTGTCATCCTTCGAGAAGTTCTTTCGAGTGTGTTTGGACCTCCTGAAGAAGATCCGGACCACCTCCTGGTTCTGTGTTTACTACCGACATAGATTCAAATTGAGCTCCACTTTGAAGGGGGAGGAAGAGGGATGCTGGGAGGATACAGCTTATACTTATAGAGAGGAATGCAATGGGGATTGAGGGTTGAAAAGAAAGGATAGCAATGGTAACTAAGGGATGGTGGAGCAGGGGTGGAATCGGAGACTTACCGACGATGCTGGAAACTAAGAATGAACTCGACTGTACGATCTCGTATCGTTGGCACTGCTAACTCGAGGAGACGGCGACCTCGCGAAAACGCGGAAACGCGCAAGGGCCATTACCGTGGCTCAAACATGCTCCCTGCGCGACAAATCAAATCTGCGCCAAGAGCACTGAGAAATCGTAACGGACCCGGGAATTTCCTCGAGCAGTTTTCCACGAGCCATTGAACGCTCGTTGCTCTCGGTTGTTGCTGATTCTCATGAGTCTATCGTGATTCCGCTAGGAGGTGCTGCTGTACTTGTACACTATTATTGCACCAGAACACACTCCTGCCTTTGTTTCTTGGATCTCCTTGTAATATCCCTATATCTATATTTATATCGTCTAGCAGCACCTATACCAGCAATTGCTGAAGCACCTGCCAAATGATTTCCGCGACACTTCCTCCAGCGGGTCGACCTCGTTTCACATCAGAACTTGAAGAATCTTGAAAACTATTCGCAAAACAATTTATACGCGCATACACGAATACTTTCTGTATGCTGGCATATTATTAATGTGAAATGCACTGTTACCGGCCACGAGCGTCGAGCATCCATCCCGCTGTGTGAAAATCGGGCAGCCGAGCTTGCAATGGTTCTCAAGCGCGAAACACTGTGGCCACAGCAGGACGAGTTGAACGCAGAAAAAGGGAGGTACTTAGAAGGAACGAGAACAGAGGAGTAAACGTTTCCACCAGGAAGGACGTTGCTCGGCTACGTCATTACAATCCGTTTGGGAAATTATTCAGGGAGGAGAATTTCTACAGGGCGCGACGTGCCAATGTGTAAGAAAAGATCAACATGTATTCCCATACCGATTAGAACAGTCTCCCATAATCTTCCTATCTTTTATCATATCTGAGACCAGGGGACACGACCCTGTATTCAATTTGACAAAATTCACAAGACGACGTTTCATCCTGTCCCGTTGCAGAATTACTAATTCCCAACAATGTACCTTGCGCTGAACATTATGGAACGGTGGTCGCGCACTCGATTAAGGAGAGATATCAAATAAGGAAGTCGGATAAAAAGGCGCAGGTAAAGCGCGCAAGGTTTCGTTCCCAGCCCACTTCGGAGAGACATTTCCCACAGATCGGAGCGAAACCGCTTCTGTGACTACGCGTAATTTATAGAAGCCGGAAAGCGACCGTTTATAAAAACAGTTATAAAAATCATAAGTTGCTCGTAGATATATATATACACACACACACACACACACATGTGCATATACGTATACAGTAAAGTCTCTTTACTTCGCTGTCCTCGCTATATTTATATCAGTAATACAACATGTATAATACGGTACCACTCTAGTCAAAAGAGAAGGGTGGGGATCCAAGCGGCACCCCATCCGACGCACTCGACGCGTCGGGACGTCTGGAATAATTGTGACGGACACGGTAATCGTCATAACGCGTTGCCGTCACACCGTCGCGCATTGTTCAAGCGTGCCGCTACGAGAGCGAGAGCGAGAGACTCTGTTCACGCTCGAGGTACGGAGAGTGCGTAGAACGCGCGACGTCGTGCGCCACATGGGCGTCCCGACGCCGCGCCATGCTCAGACCTTTTTCAATTTCATTCTATAACCTTATACCACTGGACATCAAGATTCGTAAGCACAGACTAGAACTAAGAGAAGTTGTTATATATATATATATACAATATCATCAGATGTTATATATATATATATATATAACATCTGATCCTATCCTAGGATCAAACGAGAGATAGAGAGAGAAAGAGTATCATCAGTGGCACGCGAAAATGCTACTTCGCGCCACGCGAACCCTCATTACACTATTAATACCGGAGGTGGTCCGCGTGCAGGGAACATTTTAATGCTGATATAGCGACGTTTCGTCGGATGACTCCGTAGTCCAGCGTGCAAGTAAGCCAGCAAGTGAATCGAGCATACAAGCAACAGCAGCAATAGCATAAGCAAGTACGAGCAAGTAAGCCAGGGTTCTGTTGCATTGCGACCAAGCGAGTCGCATACCATATCTAATAGTGAAATAACTCAAATAATTCAGTAGGAGTTATGCGAATGCTTATCGTACCGACGCTTTGAATTACCCGAGGGCGACCGATGCTGACGGTGTAAGAGTCTCACGCCATAACGACTTATACCGTCACCACATCCCTCGTCTTGTCATACCTCAATCCCCATCCTCCCCTTGAACGCTTATTTTTAGAATGACGTATTCCTTCGTTTGATTCTGAAGATTGCACCCAGCATCCTGGACCACGTTGCCTCCACGAGATCTGGTTACCAAGTGTCACGCGTGTTTTCATCGGATTCCATCCTAACCTCACTCTGCCCAAGGAGGCTCCACGATGTTCCGCCCGTGATCTCTTCGCTATATCAGCTCAGTCTCATCTTGGGGGATTTTCTAGAATCTCATGGAATCTTTACCGGATCCCCAAACGAGAGGCTTCTGTCTCCTCGAGTTATGCAGAGTGAATTCTCCTCGTCCAGGACAGCCTGGATAAAGGACTCTGCATGTAATTCGCTAACAATAAGCCAGATAACGTAGTTTCGTTCGAGTTACTTCACACGCTAAAGATTACTCCTCATCCTCCTCCTCCTCCTCCTCCTCCTCCTCCTCCTCCTCCTCCACCACCTCCGAACGGGGAAATTATCCAACATATGTATATACGAGGAAGATTCACGCCATGCGTGGAAGAGCGTCGTGCACCTGGTATAACGATCGTGATCGTGATATTTATCCGACTCGGGAGGGAAGATGGACGAGAGAGTGAGAAGCCAACTGTTAGTCTACACTTTATTTATTCGCTCTATGCTATTTATCGGTTTTCCCGATCCGGAGCGGATACTCGGATAGACGCCTCCGGGATATTCGCATAACAATACTTACTGAAGGTAACTACAACAGTGTTGTCTGTTAAGTCTAGATATATCTATAGTACACGTATTATGCAGAGTACAGTATATAGCACATGCCACAGTACAGCAAAGTGATTCACGTCGTGCGTGAGCAAGCCTGAGTGCATGATTCCGAACGATGTATCCCGTGCTCACGGCAGCTCATTAACGCTTATCAATAATTACATTTCTATATTTATCACATAATAAGCGTCTCTATCTCATCATTAAGCAAGGTTCCCTACCGGCTATTGCCCAGCACTATGGCGCATCTTCTTAGTCGGGGATATGGTCTAGTTGTTTCCTATATGAAACCAACCTTCGTTTCTTGGGTTTTCTTAGCTACTCATATGAGTTCGTATAATTTCTATTACATATATATATATAATAGATTTTAATTATCCAACCATATGTATGTGGTTCTCCTATATTGCTATTGCTGCTGCTTTCTGGTCTGCGATATTCTCCGGAGGAAGTTCCCCTTCCGCCGAAATTCATTGTCTCGTAGGGATTGGTGGTAACGCGATGCATTAGGCCCCTCGAAAGATTATCTTAACGATCGTAATGACGAGAGAGCAATTACAGTCAAATTATGCCCGGCGACGCTTTAATCCGCGTACGCATTCATTATTTATATAGATATATAGCTATACTCTTGTGTATGTTGAATACATGTACATACGTTCGTCTATCCTTTTAACTTAAGTATTATTTTTCTCTATTGTGGAGAACCGTTGATTCCAGAGACATCACTACTCTATATATACATATGTATAGAGTATGTATGTATATATATATATATATATATATATATAGTAAATTATAATATCGAATTCTTATTCAATGTGCCAGAGTTTCTTGCACGATAAGAACGAGAATAAAGAATTTTCCCATAAAACAAAATCCGCCGCTTACGCTACGCTCCCTCATCTGTTTCGAGGGTGCTGTTTTGCGCAGTATATTAATTTAATTCTTTAGATACCCGATAGACGGCGAGGGTTGGTCGGCGTTTGAATATTCATAGAAAAGAGGGAATAGAGATCGGCTGTAATAGAATTTAAATTAAGGAGGAAGAGGTGTTGGAAACTGTATGTAGAGTTTCATAATATGATAATGTCTTCTCTATCGATATACATACATACGCACACACGCTTGTTCCCAAATTTTCAATTTTTTATCGTATAAAAAAATGGCCGTTCAAATAATCAATCAAATTGATTACTACCATTGCATCCGTATTCTGTATAATAATTATAACAGTCTATTCGGACCAAAAGGACCGCGCAATACGTACTGCAAGCGCGTCGATGAAATCGCAAAGCGGAATGAAAGCGGAAAGGCGCATGACGGAACTACTCAGAGGATCCGAGGGCAAGAGGAACTTTTAATGCGGCTTGGAAGTTAAAGTCAGCCTTTCCCCCTTCAACCTCTTACTTTCAGCCCACCTCCGTATCCCTGGGACCAACCTCCCACCTCCTTCAGCCACCTGACTCGCTCGCTCGAGACGTCTCTAATCGTAATCATCGTCGAGTGTTAATGTTCCCGTTAACTCGGCTGAGGTGTTTAACCTTGTTAACTCGTACTCGCACACAGTACTATGCTAGCATGCATCCTCATCGTGTATAGGGTAATCGGTATCACGCATGCGTTCCTAACGCTGGCTCCTTTACTCACTCTCTAGATCATTTCTCTGTCTCGTTCCTTCATTGTATTAGGTACGAACGTAAAACGCGTGTGCTTGTACGTTAACCACGAGAAACCTTAAAGATCCCATATAGTGGCTTAATGATAACCACAGGGGTCACACCTGATGGAGAAGGCGGATCTTTGCACCCGTGGCCACGAAATCACTATCTTTCTATTTACACGCCTGTCTTTTGGAGACCTTACGAAGATATGGGAAAACGAGGGAAAAACTTGAGCCAATTACTAGTAAGAAAAAGGGTAGGTGATGGGGGGCTATATAATAAGAGACAGCGTAACGTGTCACGGTATGACGATATGAATGAGGTGGATTCGCTTCGACGTGGCAATCAATTCAATAATTTACTGCAGGTTCGCATTATGGCGTATAGAACTTGACAGGGGTGCAAGGGGTAGATCGCCTTACGTTGACAGGAGATATAAAAGTTATATTCCTCATTGTTCGAAGCGTCTTCTATAATTGTCTTCTTGTAGCTCTGGCCGCAGTGCGTGTGCGTATGCCGGGGCTATGTGTTTATATGGAATGATAGCGACTTGCAGTCACTACCAACAGAGCAGTGACAAGAGAAGGAGACAAGTGGATGTAAGTGCCTGGGAGTAGTAGGGAATTTGTATGTGACGACAAGGAGGCAAGGTTGGGGGATAGGTCAGAGAAGAAAAATGGAAAAGACGTAAAGTGAAGAAAAAGTCTATAAGGAGAATAGGAGAACCGTAATGTGCTTTCTGTCGTCGGGGTATACTGTCTCGTTATCGGATGGACATCAGAGTCAGAGGTACCTCTGTCTTTCTGTCTTACTCCTTCCTACTTTAACTCCTCTATTATCCTCATCTCTCCCGCACTCACTGCTCAACCACCCTCGTTCATACTGTTTGCCTTGAAACAGGCGTACCGAATCTTGCGTCCGTGACGTTTCACGGGGTCCGAATGATTTACCGGGTCTTGTCGTAAACGGGACCGACGCGTCGCGTCGCTCCATGCATGGGAAACACAAGAGCGCTCTGATTATCGCTGAAGATTGCTGGCACAAAGAGAGCTCGAGTCCAGAGTTGAGATTTAGATATTTTAAAAGTTCCATATAATCCACGTGGTGTATACGACGACCGAGAGAAAATTTCATAAGCGTCAAGACATTCTTGTTCCGTCATTTTTATATGTGGTACAGAGAAGATCGTACCGTATGGAAAGTAAATTGATGATTTTTTTTTAATCAATCCAAATTTTCCTCCCGGTTCCGGTCATCTATATAGATCACAGGAAAATCTGGCTGACGTTACTGATAGTCAACCTCCTGTCCCGTTGCCGTCATTGAATGACAACCAGACGGCGACCTCGCTTTAAGCAGGAAGCTGGAGGATCATTTTATATCCTTGAATGAGAATGAGAAACTAAGGTATATATAGGTATATATACCAACTAACGTTAACGTACCTCGAGCGTTCGTTACGGACCGATAACAATTGTTTCTACTATCTGGCAGTTGCACTGCGCGACACCAACGATACTAGCTTGCACGACGCCAAAGACGTCGCCGACGTCGTCCCCCACGTGCACGCGTATCCTATCTGTCTAGTTAGCTATACCGGGGAGTGGCCTCGGAATTGTACTGAGTCTAGAGCCTATTCTATTGGTACATACATATTCCTACACCATTACACTGACGCAGGTACAGACTGAGTGCGAAACATTTTTTTTTAATTTTCAAAATTTTTTTCCCCCGCTAGGAATGTACGACTTCGATATATCGACTTATTAGATATACGTTCTCCAGGTAGCTATTGCCAACCGGTACCAGACTGCAGTTCGAGTCATTCGAAAATATTTGTACCGACTATCCAATTTCTACATGGTCGAATGTAACTGATACATAGGGAAGCCCATGTACGTCGCGTATCTATTTGCAGACAGAGATAAACATGGACAGAACCAACACCCTTAGAGCCCGGGACAGAGCGAGAGTGTTCTTATAGTGGAACTTATTGATCCAACAAAACTCATTTCAAGATACAGTGCGAAGTCTCCAAGATACTGCTCCTACTCCTCTCTTATACCCAAGCTCACCAATACCAGCAGCACAACCAGTACCACGACCACCCACTGCCTCAACCTTCCGATCTTCACCCCCTTCGCGGCACTCAGCCCTCCGCCATTCCTCGACGACCCCGGCAGCCAGCCATCCAGTCAGCCGCCCTCTAACTCCCGTATCGTATCCAAGACGTTCTATACGTATATATATATATATATATAGATGGTTAATGCATATATAGAGTGACTAGGAATAAGAGAAATGACATTTGCGACACTAACGGAAAATCCTGCAGGACGCAGCATTGTAATAAATTGATTTAAGGTATGGTTAGAAAAGTAACAGGGTGGTTAAGAATTTTCGAAAGAATAATTTTGCTGGACAATAAGGGATGAATGAAGGGTGTTGCTAAGAGGGAGGTAAATGGGTGAGAAGAAGCTGTGAGAATCGCTTGGCGCTTCTTCCGCGGAAAAGTTAATAATTAGAGTCGTCGCGTGACCTTGCACTCCGACGTTCACTCTCACCCTCTGAACCTCCGGGTATCTTCATCCCTCTCTCTCTCTCTCTTCGTCTCTCTACCTTATACACACCGAAAACTCCAAGTTTCCTGCTAACTACGGTCTGAAAGCAATTTCGGCGGTGAGTCGTTCCCCTTTGGATTTTCTCACTCCTTGGCGAAAATGCATCTAACCGTAAAGCGTACCTACTGCAGTGCATGTCTATTTGTTTAACGTCACTGACAAATCAGTGTCTTTTGTGCGAGAAGATTGACTCTGAGAATATTGGACTCGAGTGATAATCGAATCCGCAGTGAATGGCGAGAAGCAGTAATTTGTAAAAGTACGAGTGACGTCAGACCGTCGGAGAGAAGAAAAGTGCGTAAAAGTGTAAAGTGTCTGCGGTTTGTTTGTCGGTAGGAAGCGCTTCGAGGCAAAGGCCTAGGAGTCTGCTCTCCTAGGGGTTGAGTCCTCTCTCCGCGTGGAATGGTAGGAGGATGCTGCCGGAGATGGTACAGGAGTAAGAGGAGGAAGGTGGAGGAAGAGGAGTCGTTCAGGGAAAGGGGTCGAAGGGGTCTAAGGGGTGGAAGGCCACGAATGTCGGAGGGAAAAGAGAGAAAGAGAACGCAGCCGTATTGGAGCGGCTGGTAAAGTCGCGCGCGCGCGAGCCACCGAGAGAGACGGAATGAGAGAGGCCGAGTAAGAGGGTAAGAGAGTAGTATAGATAGGGTAGGAGGGAACGTAGTCAGAGGAGATAGATGTATGTGGGAGGGCCGCTCGATACAGCCCCAGCAACCTCCTCATCCTCCTCATCCTCGGAAAGGCAAGCATCGCATCGCGAGGTTAAAGTGAGAAAAGTCAAGCCAGTCACTCGGCGAGTCCTCCGACTGTGGGACGCAGCATCGCAAGAAAGGATCCTAGGAACCCGTTAAGGACCAACACGAGTAGCACGTGCCCTCTTCCGTCCACTCGTCCCTACCTCGTGATCCTCCTCATTTCACCTCCCAACCACCAGGTGACCCTATGATACTTCATCCTTTTTATGTGACCATGTGCCATGCCATGGATGCCGATCATCACTAGCCAGAACATTTATCAGCTGTCTTACCCCATCATACTATCAATGCTAAAACTCAACAAGATCAGCAAGTACTATTAAAGCGATCGTAGCGGGATCTCGGCCGGAAGTGGAAAGAAGAAAATAAAGTGAGTGCGAAGTCCTCATACTGATCCGTATTTCATCAGGTCTCGCATGTGACCTCTATATCGAGAGACTTTTAAGCCCACTTTCCCGAGTTGGCTGCCTTTCAAAATTTCCGAGCAACGCAGACCTGCCGGCTTGTCACTTGGCTGGTTATCCAAGCACTTCCATGCCCAGCCACGCGGATACGAGTGCATAAACATGCGAGCGAGCATCATCCTGGCTAAAGAGTACTTTTATCTCGCGAGCCGCTTCGGCTCCCGCTTCGGCTCCCGCTTCGGCTACCTCTCTCGTGCCTCTGAGCTTTCCTCTAGGACGAGAGAGGGGATGGTGAATGGGGTTGACTAGGGGCTGCTAGTGCCGCTGTTAGTGATAGTGGTGGTAGTGACGGTGCTGGTGGAGGAGTAGCTACCAGTAGGTGAAGCAAAGGGGTAGATCGGCGCCACAGCTAGAGAAGAGGAGAAAGCATGGAGAAAGAGAAGGGAATGAGGATGAGGTGGTAAAGGACGTGGGAGCTCACGTAGGTTACTCCTTTCTGCCTGCAGAGGATATTGTGATTTTAGCGTCTGTGTAATTATGGAAATTAGCGACATGGAAAGCCTAGGATAAAAGGGTTGATTATAATCCAGGCGCGGAACGGGGAGGACTCTCGCGTCTCGCTCCGTGCGACCATAGATTAAAACGCGAGCCCACTTCCTTCGACACTGACGCCTTTACCTTTACTTTTCCAGCATCCGGTCCTTTACCTCTCCCGGGATCAGCATTAACAAATCTCCTCGATGAGAGAGCAAATGAGTGTCCATCTGTAAAACCAAAAGAAATTACGACAAATCTGTCGAACAAACAATAGCCTTACTACTCCTCATTCAGTCTTACCAGGAATAAAATCCACCAGTAGATCCTCACTACGTGACGTTGAATCCTCTTTCCAACTTTCAAACCCGCTAACCCTCCCAACCACCCACACAGACACATCCCCCATTAAACTATATGAATTTCAAAATTACAGGTTACTAATATAAAATTTAACCCCTGCTTGGAAGCGAATGAACAATTTATATGAAAGATAGAAAAATCTATCTCCATTTATCATAGGTCACAGGAGGTCCATGAAATTGAGTAAAATCCAGCCCGAATGACACTAGGGAGGATGAATACCAAGCTTTTCGAATGTGAGGTGAGTCGGCTGGGGTAGTGAGGTTGTCGAGGAGGGTACCTGTACTACCCTCTCTCGAAGCCTCCAGCCAACCCTCCTATCATCCTATCCTCCCATCCACCGCGTTTTTCCTATCTGGCTATTGGACTGTGAGGTTCAGGCGCGTCGGGAACCTATGATGTGATCGGGTATCGAGTATCGGCTGGCTCTCCCATTGGTTGCCTCAACGCGCACGGTCGCCAGCGCCCGCAGTTACGACTGATTTGTTACGTAAAAACGTCGATAGCTTCTATAGCGTATCCTCCCTCCGCCGTGTCCTGGCTCCCTGGCCGCCTCCACTGTACCTCCTGACTCCCCCAGGCCGCCACCATAGCCGATAGACCTTCCGCGAGAGTGGCTGCAGACTGGTGAGGGGAAGTGAGAGCAAAGCAGAGAGGATACTCCTCTTTTTTATCGGCTGCGCACCGTTCCTACCAACTTCAACCAGGAAGGGGTCTTTGTCGAAGAAATGGCCGGTCACGTCGCTACCCGTAACCTCTCGATTCCGAGTCCTCTTCTCATTCTCTCTTTCTCTCTCTCAGACTCTCAAAGAGCATACACTCTTCTTTCTTATTCGCTCCACCTCCGGTGCTCTAGTTGTTCAAGCGTGTTTAGAAGAGACTGAAGCTTCAATTCCATAAAACACTTTTTTCTAGTAACATCTAGGGACATCTAGTAATCTTTAGTAACTTATCTGAACAACCCACGCAAGCTGCACATACGTTAATACCGTCTTAAGGGTTTTAATCGATTCTTAACGAAAACGAGCTATTTTTCAAGCTTCACAGCTCGGCTGATATAACACTGCAGGTTTTATGTGCGAGGAGATATAACGATAGTACTGACCGTATTGTTGCTCTATTCGATATAGTCGCAGTATTTAACACCATTTGTATGGAAAGGTGGTAAGTTTCCCATGATGAAAGCAACGGGAACACGGTACAGTGTTGCATCCCTATTGTCAATGTACCTATCTGACCATAGTGCAATGGGGCACAGTAGCTTAGGGTTTCCTGCGCAGTCTATACTCAGCTACGGCAACGAGTATACTTGGTGATATTATAGGTTCGTATCTAGCACAGTAGTAAAGTACAGTGCACCAGTAGCTGTACTAATCAGTAGGGGTCAGCGAATGTAAAGCGACAGACGGTGTATATATATATATATATATAAAGGTAGTGTACTACTGCCAAGAGAGTAGGTAGAGCGTAACTTTCCAAGGGGAAAAAATTCCGTAAAAATTCCTCCTGGGTTCGAAGAGACGATTGGTCGAAAGGGGTGGTGACCAAGGGGGTTGAAGAGAGGGCGAGCGAGGGCAGGAGAGGAACGAACGTGGCGATAGAGGCGAGAGGCGAGAGAAGCTCAAAGTGAAGAGCGCAGACTCAATATCTCCGAACCGAACACTCCGATAGGTCGACGTTCGACTTTGAGGGTGGGAATAGATTTCCAATCGGACGGGGGTGGTCCTCCAGCTTTGGCGTTGGCTCGCGAAGCTTCGTTCTCCAGCGCGGAGCTACCCGGTATAGGTGGACGTGCACGCATCTACACAGCATCCGCCCGCGACACCACCCACGAGAAGCGTCCCGGCAAACACCCCCGGAGAGACACACTATATTGACCAGGGTTCGATGCGCGCATCTGGGCGTAACCCATTCGTTCCTTCGTTCCTACCTTCCCTCATTTCCTCATTCGCTCCTTTCCTTCCTCCAACCCTTCTTTCTTCCATCCTTTTTTTAACCCCCGCGAAAGCACGCTCGCTCGGTATAAGTCGTCCTTGTCGTATAGTCGTCGACGGCTGAGACACACTGAGCGAGAGGGAGGGAGAGGGTAGGTTGGTATAGGTAGGTATAGGTAGGACTGTAGGAGAGTGGCGAGAGAGGAGAGCGAGGCTCGTGGGAGAGTAAGGTTGCGCCTGCGAATTGTCGTCACGGCGACGGCGACACTGGAAAAATCGAACAGAAATAAACCGAAGCGTTTTCTTCCCAGGAACCAGAGCGACTCTCGCAGCATCCACTGTATGCTATATGGTTCTCCTCCCACTTTTCTTCCATGTACCCGCCATCTTTCTTGATATTTTTATCACACCGATTCTCAATCCTTTTCAATATAGAATTTATGACCCTGTCGCTACACCGCTTTTGTGGAAACTGATCGACATGGATATATGTCATAGATAATCTAAAGATCATGGTCCAGGTCCAACATCCCAATGAAGCGTTTCCTTTGGTACAGTCTCGCAGTGAATGGATGAAAGGGTCTAAGAGGGTGAAAGAGGTCTAAGAGTGAAAAGCAAAGGTACACAAGTATACAGCATCCCACCTATCTCCTGACAGCCTCCTCATCCAAGAGACACTGTATCTATATGTATATACAACTATATGTATTGCACAGAAACAAGCATCCCTCCGCACGCGGATCCCGCTTCTCCTCGTAGATCTCCGCGGCTCGTCGCAACTTTCAGCGGATGAGTTGTTGGAGCGATTTAGGCGTTACCACGGGAATGGTCTTTTCGCCTCGCTCTTTCCACACTGGCAGCCTCCACGGCGAGCTAGAGCCACGCCGGTATTTACACGTCTCCGTGCCGGGCGAAACAAAGAATTATTATTTGTATGCCCTCGTGGGTGGCGGAGGATTTTGCAGTTCACAAACTAAGTTAGCAGCTACAACTCCGCGGGTCATGGGGATGTCGAGGGAGCTCGTTTGGTGCCTGCCTGCTTGCCTCTTGCATCCCTCTCCTCTTGCCTCCCACTCTATCTCTCTCTCTCTCTCTCTCTCGCTCACTCACTCTCTACTACCGTTGAGTTGCCCGTTTCTCGCTAAATCTCTCGACCCTCTCGGCTCTTCGCTATCTGAGATTATGTGTTGTGGATACACGCGAATTACAACCCCTACGTAACGTTACTACCCCTGTCGAGTATGCATTTTCAGTACATAAAGATGTATACGTATACAGAAACACTTTCTGTCACTATTGTCATTTTTTGAAAATATTTTTGTCAACGGCCCAGCATCCCATACCACGGTCATCATCCATATTTTTAAGAAATTATTAACGACTCTGACATCTCCTTATTAATTCATGTATGTACTAAGTATATATGGTTTTATGCATTATATTATAAATGTTACAAGTGAATCATATAATTCATACAGGAAATTACTTTTTTCCATTCAGACCAGAAATCTATTACCGTGACTCTAATCGCAGGTGCCGATTCATCGTCCTTTATATGTGCTCATATACACATGCTGTGTGAGAATTAAACCGACGTTTTCAAATTATATTAATATTGCATCGAGATGAAAAAGAAAAAGATTTGCGTAACTCCTGGAAATACGGGAAACCGTATTGGGGCAGTCTGGCTCTCGGTGAGGTCCGCGGACTCCATGGCTCTGGGGACCACCTTCTTCTTCCTGGATGCTCTGAGGGGGGTAGCGATGGGCTGCTCGGAGGTATTGATCTCAACTCTTGCTTTTCTCAACTTTTTATCCAGCAGAACCAACCACCACCACCAGCAAGCACCCGCCACTACCTTCTGCCTCTCGTACTCGGTTTCCTCCTGCCCTACCGTCGGCTACCACCATCATTCCCGCAATAACACCAGCACACTCACAGCTTACTTCAATTCCTCATTCCCACAGGAATTCTTCGCTTCAACTTACGATCAACTTCAGCTCGATGCCCGTTTTAACCAATTTCTAGAATTCCACGAGAATATTACTTCAGCGAGTAATACCTCCATAGATTTTCATCGAATTGAAATTCAGACGAGTTAGATCTTATTCCACGTGAAAAATCTGATCTTGTAAATTAATCAAAACAATAATAATTAATCGATAAATTTATTCGTAAAAATTTCCATACGATTTTATACACAGTAAATAAATCGTCAGTCATACACATTTTAGCTTGGTCCTAGAATTAAAATCGAGTCTCCCTGAATATCGTAGCTAACTCCTTTTTTTTTCATCCGGTGAGATATCGCGTATTTATTTGTCTGTGTACCTCCGACTCTCTCTCATCTTCCGACAGCACCAGAGAGCAGTACGACCACCAGCATCACCAGTACCGAGTACCTCCCGGCTTCACCTCCTATTCCTATTCCAGCAGCAGCAGCTTCAACGGACGCCTCTTTTGGGTACGGAAACCCACAGAGCCTAGCTCTCTGCTACCCGGCAGCTATCTACGTTTCCACCGTTTTCGTGAAATTAATATATCCCTCATATACTTTGCATATTATTGCAATATTCCGTAGCTATTACTCTCGTCCGCCTCTCCTGCTAGTTCTCGTACTCGTCCCCGTTCTCTCTTAGTAACCGTAAGCCCATACCCAGAGTACTCTGTCTCTGCATTCCTCCCCTCTAGACTGGTACTCCTAGTGGCATCGGATAGCGAAGAAATTAAAACGGCGTAGCCCGACGACTTGTAGCTCCGTACGATTCTTGTAATACCAAAGGATCCACCACCTGATCCAATATCTTTCAGTCATTTCGAATCTCTCTTATTTTATACGTCAGAGAAAAAAAATAATAGCAATAGTAAATAACATTAAGAGATAAACTGCTCTTGGACAGAAATGCATACAGGTACAGTACAAACAAAAATTAGACAGTCCTATGAGATATATAGGTAACACGACCATCGAATCAATGGCGGCTTAATTTAAAGGCAAGCTCGCGCATTTGCATTTACTAAGTGATAAGTAAACCCCGTAGATATATCCGGACGGGCGATAAGCGGGAAATAAATCGCGAAACTTTAAGTAGTTATAAATCTATACTTACCGTCGGTGAGAGAGAGAGAGAGAGACAGAGTATCAAGGTACAGGACAGGGGTTCCCAGAGGCGAGAGGTAAGAAAGGATGGGAAGAGGCACGCAAGTAGCAGTGAGAAGACGAAGTCGAAGAGAGTCGATGTTAGATGAAAAAGAGAGAGAGAGACGAAGAGAAGCAAACGTAGCAGGAGACATAAAATATAATTGCATCGGGTGACGTCACTGGCTCGCACGCCCTCTCGCTAATAGCCCTTCTTCCCCTCCTCGCATTTTAATGCCTAAATTATGTTCGGCATTAGAGAGATAGACGCCAGCAGTCCCGAGAAGTCCCTATCGATTGGTACCCTAGATGCGACGGAACGCGTCTTTGTCTCGAACGATGCTGAAACCGGCAAATTCGATGCGCCGTTGGAGAATTAAGAAAAAAAAAAAAAGTGTCTGAAAGTTCAAGAGACCGTGGAGAAAGAGGGAATCGCTGAATCTTTGATTTAAATATAGAATCGCGTTTGACGGTGCTTTGTTCGATCGCAGAGTCATACGACGACCGTATGCAAAAGTGTACAGTGCGTGTAAGTGCAGCAAAGAGCACGAAGGAAGCACATGAAACGAGTGGAAGGGAGACAGAGTCAAAGAGTCCCTACGTCACGGAGTGTTCGAACGAGATAGATATAGGATGTCTGTATCTATAAAAGAAAGTAGAAAACATGAAGAGCCCAGTGGTCCACGAAATGCCAAGACGAGGCGAGGCGGCGGATTGCGTTGCCAAATTAAGTTCAAAGGGCGAACCGTGATTCGCGGGTTGATCTACAGAGACATTAGTTTAATTAGCTCGCGTGGCGACTACAGAGACGTTCGCTCGTCCGTCCACGTGCCGCGTAATAGGCTCGCGCCTCCAAATGGATTCCGAGATTTATGCTAACACGCTGCATTTGTTTGCTCAAACTGGATACGCTTACTACGGCAAGCTTACTATTGCTATACATTAGCGTCCTATAGGTATGCAGCACATTACGCGCCGTACGCACTATAGGTACGTCCGATGCACCAGATATATTGTAGAGACTGTGCTAATGGCTGTTACCGAGACCACGCACAGCATCCACGTGACGCTCTGTACTAATTCTCGTAGCCGCGCAATGTCCTAGCCGAAACTATTTTTCGTTGGTCTAATAATTTCAAGCCGCAGTTGCCCATTGCGATTGTCGCAAACGACTACGAGACAGCCTTATGGCTCTAATTGACATTACGTATGGACGAATCAGCGTGCAATCCTCGATAACGATTACTCATCCCTCTGCGGAACAATTTTTCATCCCCACCATACAACCCTGTGCTGGGAAATTAAAGTTATGGGAAAAAGTCACGGGATTCTCCAAGTTCAGAGAAAATCGTTAAGCCAACGCACGTCGGCAAGACTCGACCTGTGGTCGTTGATATAACACTGTCCGGATGTGGGGTGTGTGGAGGGGATGGTGGATATTTTATAAATATGACAGGGGTTTCGTTCAAGGGCTGAGATTAATTTACGTTGGAAGATAACGAAGAACGAACCCCCTCCTCCACCCCCTCCCTCTTCACGGTACCCCTGTCACGATTTGATTGTGTCTCTCTGTGGTAATAAATGTATTTCTGCTACTCTCACTCACCATCCCTCTCCTGCTCCCTCCCATACACTCACCCCCATACGTCTCGTAAAGGCCCTCGTTCTCCATCTACCCGTCACTTGGTACCCAGCAACACTGCTGCGCATAACCTCCTTTCCTCTTTCCTTGTTGTAAAATATATATATTGTTGTTTTTGCAATTAGTCATTCGACCGAACGCGTCTCGTAAAGAACTGAAATATATGTTCCCGATCTGCCGAGCGACGTTATTTTCGGCATTTCCCCCTGTAACACCGTCAGTCACTCGATCCCTCGTTCTCTCTCTCTCTCTCTCTCTCTCTCTCGCTATGAGTAGATGCCGAAAAACGACCTACAGCCAATCACAAAGGCAACCAATGAATATCACTAAGAGTAGGGGCAAAAAGCCTGCCTATGCAGTTACGTATATATACGAGTTCAGTTTCGAAAGCTCAACGTACTAATTTAAAAAAGCTCACCGGATACCAGGAAGAGTCATAGCCTCGGACACGTTTTCCCATTTTTTATGACTCATCCACACGACGTATTATCTTAAACGGTCTCCGATGACGTATTTAAAGATGTGTAAGCTTATCGATTCTTGTCATTTTTATTAAGAGCCACTCATTGGACATTCTATTTTATACGTTTGGTATATCCTGCCCACAGGGTATATATACTGTAGGTAGTATACTTGGCCTGGATAACCGTGCGAATGAAGTTTTAAGCATAGTGTGAACAGGTGGCCAGAGCGTACTACGTGCACGTATGAGTCGTACGCAAGAGTGCACTGTGCAGTGCATGAGTGCATCGCCGTAGTACAAGCATGTGAGCGTGTCCTTATCCCGCTAGCAATAATAAACCATCGTGAAAACGGTGCGTCTGTCGACACCAATACGAATGAGTAGCAATCTCAGTATGACGCATTGGATGCTGAGTCGTTATATATAGTGTAGCCTGATGATATTACTCTCTTACGATATATGTAGGAGGATTGTTGCGATTTCAGAATTTTTTGCCAATTTTTTTATTCTGCTTATAAGAATTCATATTGGCAACCGATATCGTAACAGTAACGTATTTTACGCGCTGGCAAGTATCTTTGGAGCGAGTACTGTTTGTCTTATTACATTTGTCTTCTCTGTCTGTCACACAGTCGCTAGTAGCAAGTGAGGCGATAGAACTAGTAGCAGTTGGCTAACGACACCCGGAAGGTACGAATGCAAAGATACGACTATGATCTGCTCCAATTTATCACTAATGCGTTACGCCCACGGGTAAGCTTGGGTCTCTCCCTCGAAGATTGAAAATAGCGTCGGGACGGCCTCGATGCCCGGCGTCGTTTTCACTTGTCGATCGGTCAATTAGACGTTTGGCATATACCGTTGCTTTATGGACGTCTTTTGCAAAGATCTTTGATCATTAATACAGCCGCTGTTTCCTGTCTGAATAATTACGCAGAGTTTGGTAAATGGATTAGGTTGGGTTAGGATATTTGTGAGATGATTGCTTTTCTTTTTTGAAATTCGAAAATATCGTATCGACACGACATACCATCGGCGTCCGCCTATAGAAGCCGTGCATTCCAGGAATAGGCTGTCACGAGCGGTGCCAATGCAGCCACTAACCTATAACTTATTTCACGAATCGTTTGACGTGATGCATTCGATCCAATAATATCTAGCGAGACATTTAACGGGAGGAGATGCGAATTCCATTGCGGACATCTAAGCGCTACGTTACTGCATTTAAATCTCGAGTTTAATCGTAACTTTGTTTCTTGGATACGTTTTACAAGGATAGAGGTAAACGGACTGTCCACTAGGCTCTTTTAGGAGTAATGAAGTCACTGCGTACTTCCGGTGTGGAGTCTTCTGGGATACATGGGACCATCACATTGGACGTCTAGCAGTACTCAAAGTACGGTTACGTAGGTTGCCTCTGAATTTTGGCACTACAAAGACCAGCCATATCTCTCCTTCAAGATTCTACACAGAGAATTCTCGGCTCAACCCGCTCATTCCTTTTCACATTCTCTTTGGTCTAGTTATTCCGGCTTCATGTATCGGTCATTCATTCCATGGTTTCTCTTATTTGACCGCCCCCGTTCCTGTATTATGTCTAGAGGGACGTGTACGACTCGAAAGAGGGATGATCGTCTTGTCGAGTCTGCGACATTTCTGCCCAGCAAAAAGTCCAAGCTTATAACGTTTCCACGTCGAGACTGCTTTGTCATTCGAATTATCGGAAAGCCAGTGAGAAGCGTCGCGACGCATATTCGAATTTCCAATGTTCTCTTTTGACTTTCCATTACCCTGCCCCTCGGCACCGAACGTAGGAATGGCTTCGTCAAGCGCGTTCTTCGGATCGACCTGGGATTCCTAAAAATATTCATTTTGCGGGTATCGCCCATCCCCTTCCCCTACCTCACCAAAATGACTCCGCTAAGCTTTTGGCAATAAATAAGCACTTAATATAAACGCCATCTGTCAGTGAAGCAGTTAAGATATGACGACACAGTTACTGGCGCAAAGCAGTAAAGCATCGCATCGCAATGTCGTTGCATCTTGCTCCTCTCTTACTCTATTTCTCTAGTTTCTCTATTTCCTCTCCTGCTCTTTCCTTTTCTCTCCTTTCTCGTCTCGTCCCTCAAGAACTCTCGCATTACCAGCATCCCGCGCTCTCTGGCATTGTGACGTACGTAGGGCGCGGGTGCAAGGCGCATAGAACGCGTGAGATCGCGGGCATTATATTCCCGGAAAATTGACCGAAAAATAAATTACCGATTGTCTTGGCAGTCATCCCAGTGTTGGTATCCTCGTGTTCTACAGACCGCGGTGACAGTTCAAGATGACTCAGAGAGGCTTGCAGAGGTTTACGAGCCTTGGACCGTGTACTAGCCGCCGCTTGCGGCCACCGCCGATAGAAAGAGCTCTTTTTCCGTCTCACTTCTGACCCGCCGTCTTTTTTTTACCCTCCTCTCATACTCAACGACGTCGCGACGCGTGACGTTCATTAGCCGCGGACGTGGGTGCACGGGAATTCGCAAGACGCGCGCGCTGTTTAGCTTTGAGACGTATACAAGGCGCTCTACTAGTCTACAGTACGAGAATCGCAGCAGCATCAAGGATCAGAGACGCCGACGCCTCTCATCGATTCGCTCTGATCTACTTCCGCTCAAGATCCTCGAAAGCTCTTATACCCCTTAAGATACTAAGGAAAAATATTGTCTCTGTATACTTGCCAAAAGTACGCTCGTCTTATTTCTTACTTCTTCTTTCTGTCCCACTTACTCTCCTTTAAACTTCAACCCCGTCACAAAAACTCTCTTTTCTCATTCAAAGGCGTCTCAAGCTACGCGTGCAAAACGTTCGCGGAATCATCCCGTGAAATCTATCCCGTACTGCGCATCAATCCGCGCAATATAAATAAAAGAGATTCATTAATTGCCCGCATTCTTGACTAAGCCAAAGACGCTGGATGCTGCGGATGGTTGCAGTTGCTCTCTCCCGGTACTCGTATGCACAGTCTGTCACAGCTATACACCTACACCCCTCGACTTCAGAATGCCTTACGATACCCCAGGATGCTGAAGACTCCTTAAGAAGGGAAAAGCACACGACTCTATTTCGGGAGGACTCTTGCTCTCGCTGTACCATCGCCACTGATCTCATGAATATCCACCACTGCGGTACCAGCAAGACTGGTGGCTGCGCCACCAACAACACTGAGGAAAAGACAGATCGGTTCTCTAAATAAAATGACTCTGTTATTCATCGACGCATTTGTACGCGTCGTCTTGTCGTTACTTTTTTATACGGTCGCTGACTTTCTTTGTGGCTAAGGAACGTCGTACCGAAGATTCACGTTCTGCACCACGAGTGAGTTAATTGGCTCGTGAAAAAATTGTGCAATTTTTATAATAAAAAAAAAATATAATAATCATACACGCACGCGGGTTAACCCCAAAATAAATGAATGGAACGAAAAATCTATTACTGTCCTTATACACATATATGTCTGCTAACTACAACTTAAAATTGGTTCAGGCAAAGTTTCGTATCACCTGTCGGAAAGATGTCGTTAACTATTAACATAGGCATAATTACTTGTGAGGATACTGCGGCAAATAAACGAGCCTAATTGACTCGGAAATAAACTCAGACTCCTCGTCGTGTCTCTGTAGAGATGAAGAGAGCAATATAGCGCGAAAGAGAAAGGTGAAAGAAACTGTCATGTAAATGGTAGGGATATGTCACACATACAGTAGTCGTATATATATATATATATATATATATATATATATTCACTATGTATTAGCACAGTCTGACACCATGTGTGTACATACCAAAGGTTTTGACTTATGCCAAAACGATCCGGCTTTGTGTCTACGTCCAGCATCCCTCTCCTCTCTCTCAGACGTTACTCCGTCTCTCCTGCACCTTACTGCACCTACTGCGCCTCCCTCATCCAGTCACCAAGCTTATTTTCATGGCATTCCGTCGGCTTAATATAGACCTGCGAATGGTACCAAGTTCGCGGCTCAGAAATCCTTCGATTTTATAAACGATACTTCATTTGCAATAACTACTCAGAGTATTATGCCAAACTGGTATCAAAGCGTATGGAACAGTTCGTTTAACTAATCCCTATGTAATATACGTTACGTTAACATTTGGTGGACGACAGATTTGAGATACGTTGAAAGTACCTTCGGTGTAAATATTCGAAAGAGTCTTCTTCCAAGAGGAGAATAAATAGACGGTCCCAAGCGCGTGGCAGCTGTCTACACGCGGGCCTCCTTTAAATCAAAGGAATCGCATTTTAGTAATAATCCCAGAAAAGAAGTATAGACAATTGTCGGTATGAAATATCGATTGGTATTCGGGATGATAATGAGAGTGATAACACGATAATCTGTATTAGGTAAAGAAAAACGTTAATGAGTGAGTGACGTATGGCGCACATTCCCCGGGGCCTTCGAGACTTCAAAATGACTGATCGCCTCGAGGGTGGCAATGCTATAGTTGGTTGACGAGGAGGGTACAGAGGGTAAGGAGGGACGGAGGAAAAGCCAGAAAGACACACCCACCTCATCTTCACGTTAAAGTGTCGCACGCCGACTCACTAAATATACCCCCTGTAAATATAGATGGTATTTACAAGCCGAAAATATTTCGACGCGGTGTCGTCCGATGGGTGAGGACCCCATAAAAATTACCGTGCGCTTAGAAAAACGCAATTTAAAAAAATTATATGTCAACTGGATCGGCTTTGATTCGACAGGAAATACTACCCACGTTCTTTCCGGTCAATTCTTCCTTCCGGTATCAACTTCATCCTGGATCACTCGGACCTGGTCTTTCTGTAAGCTTTGGCACCAACTGTATGGCCGACGACGTCGGTCCCCCTACTTTTCTTCGAGGAACTGATCCACCCTCTCGTACCTCTTCCTCTGATGCGACTCCGGGAAACGTCGAGTTTTGTAAGCAAAACTCAACAAGACGTATATCCTTGTTGGTCTTAGGTCTGTGGACCGGCAATGGTGATGCTACCTTCTTTACGGATGTTATGTTGATAACGCTTCCTGAGCTTGGTATAGGCGTCGCGACGCATTCGAGGGAAGAAATCGGCATTCTCAAGGGACGACTTTGGTTTTCGTAAAATTTTAACCACCATTGGCTTTTTGAGTCAACAAGAACGCGATGAGAGGACTTGGTTGTAATTTACCGAAACGAGATTTATTCCCGACAGGGTAATCTCGCTGGATTTTTTTTTACTCTACAGCATCCACCTAGAAAATCTACAAAGCTCGTTATAAGACTACTGGAGACTAGATAAGAAACAACGAGAAGACGCGAGCACACGATGCTGCGTGATATTTCGAATCGACACGATGATTCACGCGAGCATTAATCTATTTCTACGTAGCGCGGGATGCCGATTTCTAAGAAGTTCCTTTTGATCTGCTGAGATGAATCGGCTCGAGCTTTTCCTTCGTACGGTCCTTCATCTCAGCACTCGTCTCCATTTATGAATATTTCATAGTTACCATAGAAACTCCTACGTGTCACAATATTCGGATCAGTGGGAGTTTATTTAATTTTTTAAAATAATTAAAAATAAAATTAAATATCAACCAGTAAACACTCTTTTCGAGTACACTCTGATATACGCACAACCGTAGGTGTTTGATCCATACATTATCCCAAGAGGAATGGCTGTGCGGGATGCTGTGAAATAGGGCTGTATCATGCTGCGGAAAAATAAGAATAGGATTGGGTCCAATAAGAGCAAGACTCTGAGAGGGCTTTTGCGGATTTACGTTCGTTTACGTTTACCTCGCCAGTACGCGATGTTAGTACGAGCCGATAATTCTTTCCGGACAAACAGCCCCTGTCGCATTGGATGGCTGGTAGCGCGGAGGGTCGGAGTCGCTGTAGGCGGAGGCGGCATTGCTGTGCTGAGAGGAGGAAGCGAGTCAAGTGCGCATGTAGGAAATTTGTGAAATAAAAATTGAAAAAAAAAAGAGATAGCAACGTCGTTTCTGAAAATAACGTAGCGTCCAAGCGAATAATCGAAAATCTCCACTTTACCCAGAAGTCACTGCTCCGATGTACGAGCTGACACAAATATATTCGCATACACGCATATACATAATATACGCACTGAAATATATCACCGAATTAACTTAATGCGATACGTACGATTAGATCGGCTTGGAACACTTTGCAAGTCTCCCACTGCAAGTCTCCCTCTCATCCAAGTCTTGTCCTCTCCTTACACTCTCCTGTCCTGTCTTTTACGCACTATACTCGGCGCCTACACGCACTCGCTTCACGGAACTGATTAGATTCGGTTATTAATATTCCTCCATCTCTCGCTTCGTTTCCGGCCGCGATTAACTCGCGTCTAACGCCGTGACGAAGCTCCTCTCGAGTTCGAGACACGAATAGGAGAATGCAGACAGAGGGACAAGTCGAAATTGGCAGAGTACAGAAGAAAAGTATTGAACAAGAAAACCAACAAGACACATACGATTTCGCTAATAAGCTTCGATACGTATTTCCGTTTAAGAAAACATACATATACATATATACAAACACTGTAACAAGTGAGTTCGTGATGTCCTGCTGTATTCCAAGGAACGATATTATCGGCAACCGAGTATCGTTCCCTCACGCAAAGGTGCGTGTGCGTAAACTCGCGGCCGATGGCCACTCTCCTTTAGTTCCAGTCAGGAGGAAAGGAGGGAAGAGTCGAGTCCGTGACTCGCGACTCGAGTAAAGCAAATGCTTAATATCTGTCTCTCTCTCTCTCTCTCCGTCTGTCTCCCTCGCACTCGTTCACTCTCTCCTACCCATTTTGCCGCTTCCTCCTACGTCTCTGTACTTCCAGCTCTGAACTACACCAACTCCAGCAGCACATCCACCTCCGTTACTGTCCCCCCTTGCTTTCCCTGCCTTTGCCTTTGCCACTGCCGGCAAGCTCAGAAAGATCTCACAGACTGACAAAAAAGCATCGTATCGTAAACGCGTGTATCGCACATGCTATCCACATCCCGGGGCTAACCCCTACAGCGAACGAACGATTCAATTTACTGCCGATTGTAAAAATAAACAGAGTTTTTATGCGATCTCAGAAGAGGGCCCCTATAGATGACACAGCTTCTTCCACGCACTCTCGCGTTAGCTGTTGTCCCACGGAAAACCGGATTGGTTAATTAATTTACGAGTATTTAGCTAATTCGCACCTCAGCGTCAGCTAGGTTAGGTCCATCCTCTTACCGGAGCTGATGCTATGGACGAGTAAGACAAGCCTATCTTTGGACGAAAATCGATCTGACATCATTAACCGATAGAATTGAAGGAGCAACGGAAACTTATGGGCGGGTGTTCGTTCATGGCGTATTTATAGTTTAATTTGTGGCTTAGTGCCTCGTTGAGGGCCGCGAGTATATTTACTTGGTCGCACCAGTTTAGGAGCCTCGAGGAACCCGCTGTCCCTTCTCACCGCCACTGACTTCGGCACACTGGTCCAGCGTCTCATGAAAAGCTTGGAATTTTTATGAGGACGTTACGAGAGCCGATTTATCTCTATATTTTGTCTTCTGCCTAATTGGTTTATCGTCTTAGGCCCACCTAAGCTGTTAACCAATAGAACCACTTTTCCATCTCCCTATAAACAAGATCTAATGATTCGAACCGAACTTAAAAGTATGTACCGTAGTAAGCGTCAGAGTCTCGGCCCCTTTTAATAGCCGGCATAGAATCACGTATGAGAACTGGTATATGTACCTATATGCATGGAAGACTTATATAGAGTCTTTCTAACAGTAACCGCACATGAACCACATAAATCACTAGTTTATGTTTAGGGATATGGTCAGGTCGACTTAAAACCAACGTTTGGTGCGTCGTACATTTTACCAAATCGTCGTGAAAGTATGTCGTTTCATTGCAACTGGGTTCCCTTGACGCAGAAAATTTTCGTGGTGCATCGTTGCACTCGCGTTACACGTGTTACCACGTTTCCGCGTGTGGCAACGTTTCTTAAGCGCCTCGTGAATCACACGCGTGCCGCCGCAGCTATATACGACTAACGACACGCGCATTAACTTATGTCTTCCGATAAACGTTCGTTCTCGGCACTCTCTCTGATTGAATAACTGCCACTAAACCTAAGCGTAAAGCCGCAGGGGCCACGCAAAATTTAGAAACGCTCGACCGACAATTCATTCGCCTACGAGTCCTCTAATGTGTCAGACTAGCCGCGCGGTTTCGAACGAGAACGACAGAGACTTTAACTGCGTCGCGGATGGATAAATGTTGCTTGAACTATTTTGAAAATGCACTCCTGCAAATGTTAACCCCATCTAGATCCTCTTGGATCGTGCATTTTATATTTACATATGACTGTACAGACCACCGTTACTATATATATATATGCAGAAACGTATAGCATTCAAAGGATGCTATTGTGCTCCGGCATTCACAATTCAGAGATACAAGGGTCCAGCTTCTGGGATGCTGTGATGGATGCTTACCCAGGGCAAAGGAGTAGAATATGAATGGTGCCAATGGGACGCCGACGCTGACTCCTTGAAGAAGTTGGGAGACGCATTAAAGCGGCCCGCGACATCAGGATCAGCCTTGAAACAAAGGATCTCGAGGATCCTTCTGGTCTGAGTCCTATGAGTGTAAGAGAGGCAGGGTCATAACTGGGCGGATATATGTAGAGGAGTTGCTGGTCGTTAGGAAATTACAACAATAAGCTCGATCTGGCAGTCATGCCAGATATTTTTATTGTTATTACAATGCGATGTGGCTTAATGGCCTGGTTGGATAGGGTTAGCTAGGTATAGGGGTGAGCCAGGGTGAACTAGGAATATCTTCCTAGCATAGTTCCTACGGCGTTCAAGAAGGGCTTCTACGAGAGGACGCACAGGATTGAGAGAGTAAGGACGAAGTCTAGCTGGAGGACTAACTACTTGCTAAGTCCTCAAGGTTTGCTCCTCGGAGGGTGGAGGTTACGATCTTGTTGATTGCTGTAGTTTGCCTATAGCGACCTTCGAGTATTCCGTCGAGAGCAATAATTAGGAGGGAAAAATCTGGAACTTCTATTTCCCTCTATTCTAATAACGTATCTACCCATCCGATTCTTAATAACGCCTTTTGTCGTATACTTCGTTAATTTCAATATTTCATGCGACAACACTCCGTGATAACAACCGTGTGACTTTACACGCCGTACACTCGTCATAGAGAATCGTGTAGTCAGGATTCTTGATAAACTTTAGCCATATATGCATTTGGGGGTTGGGACGTACCCTAAGCCCCAGGCATATCCCATTTGCTACCTACTCCCCAGGGCTCTCTTTATTACGATATTTAATTTCTGAGGGACGTGTTTCCATTACAAAATATTTCTGTATTTGTCTGCAAAGTTTCCTAAGAGTTTATGAGGAAACTCCAGCGGTACCAGTATAGGTATGTATAACCCGATGTTTGCCGGTGCTGCTATATACGTTTACCAGGATCTTCTATCCTTTCTCAAACCTAACCCGAATCGACTCTCTTACTCTTTCTAGTCTCTCTCCTTGCTACTTACTCGTAACCGACTTTCCTCACTGCTCCATCTCCTGCACCAAGTCCTGCTTTCAGCTACTCCACGTTGTACCTCGAGAACCTGAAGGCACCGCAGCCAAGAGTAGTCGCGAAGAAGCTGCCGACACAACCGCGAAACTTGCATAATACATTTTAATTTATAGTAATATTAACGTACAGCTTCAAGTAACCCTCTCAGGAAGTACATATAGCTATACCCTACTACTATACCTCAGCATATCTCCATCAGGGTGACTCCTCGTGAGAATGATTTGAAAGAATCGTTTGGCACCTCCTGAGGGTTGTCTTCGGCTTTGAGAAACTACCCCAAGACACTCCTCTCATTGTCACCCTAGACTTTTGGCAGAGAAGCAGACACGAGAAGACTAATATTGGCCCTGGTCCAATAGACATCTTAAGTATAATCTGACGATATTTCCACCCCTGGAGTTTTTTTACCCTCTCACCCGCTACCCTGTCCTGGATCGACTAACGTTATGTATGGACTATAGGGATTTGCAGGATATTTTAATCTTCCGATTCGCATACTTTTTGATTTCACCAGACGGAACGGTGGGCATTGAAACAATTTTTTTTTCTTCTACCTCTTCGTCTTTTCTTTTACAACCCCTCTTATAACGGGTATGGACGCGCGTACAACGGGCAGCAATGTTAATAAATAACTGGGCATTGTTGTCCGACAATGGCAACGGTCTTGATATTTTAATGGTATTGTGTATTCCTATAAGAGGACGCTTAGAAAGTGACTGAATGCTCGGGCAGTTTTCTTCGTGACAATGAAAACCGGCCGCACCCACCCTTCCCGCCACCCTGTTATAATATCTCCGCGTACGGGAACGATAGAAATTATCGTCTCGGTCCAACCGGTAAGAGAGAGAGAGAGATAATTCTCGAGAAAGAAGAAAGCCAAAAGTCCGAGGTACTTCTTGAGAATCGTAGCACATGGCCTTCGTGATAGGTAGAATTTTTATGTGGTGAGCGGGAAGGTGGGGGGGGGGGAATGATTGAAGAACGAAAACTCCCTGTTAGTTTTCAGCCACGTTACCACATAGACACCTCGTGCTATACTCGAAATCTTATTTTTCCTCGCTCTAGTTCGAACCGATGAATCACGATTATTTTTATAGGCAAATCCTTTATTTATCTTGCCGGTTAACGCGAAGTGTGCTCTCGGGATTTTTTGCCCCGTACACAAGAACCAAGTGCGTCATTATGTACGCGCTCGACTTTTCTTTTTTCTACGTAAGACATTTTTATGGCATATATAACGACCGTACGCGTTTCTACCGTGCTGGTGTATCAGTATTATCATTTAATCATATTAACAGTCCCATTCCTATAGCAGGTACCTATCGTACGGAGAGACACAATGGCCGGGAATATATAAGCGAAGAGGTACAGGAGAAATGTAAAAGAGAGGAGACTGCAGCTGGGATGGTAAGTATGTTGTAATTAAACGGTAGGTAAAGGAGCGTTTCGTTGATGAGGGGTCCGACAATTTAAGCCTATCCTACGGGAGCATACGAGTACGTATGTATACTTGGGTTCGAGTGAGACGAAGAAAGAGAAAAGCAAAGAGTCATGGAGATAGACATAGAGAGAATATAGAGGTCGCAAATGTAGATTCCTCCAACAGTGACGCACAGGCAACCTTGTACGTGCTCACATATGACAGTCCCATACCTACGCACTTGACCCATCCAAGAGTATTAACCTACGTATGTTGGCGGGGCACTCTTAAAATGTTATGACGTGGAACTCGTGATTTCATGGAACATTTAATCACTATATTGGTAAATAGCCGAAACAGGGGTTCCCAACGTAATAGAGAGAAATGATTAAGCTCTAATATATATATATATATATATATATATATTTTTTTGTTTTACTTCCCTACTTCGTTACGTTTTGCTTATACGGATTCGTACCACCTCAATCCACCTTACACGCGCGTTCATCTCGAGAACCGTGTTTCTTTTCGGAAAAGCACGTCTGCCTAATATCACCTTGGTCGACTTATCACCTTCCTTCCACCAGTATACTATTTTCCATCGAGCAAATACACAGCGCGGCCGT
This sequence comes from Syrista parreyssii, assembly GCA_030142615.1. Lineage (NCBI taxonomy): Eukaryota > Metazoa > Arthropoda > Insecta > Hymenoptera > Cephidae > Syrista > Syrista parreyssii. Next base: position 1,807,274 of record JARQTG010000345.1, read on the forward strand.
GATTAGGTAGACGCGAGTGACTGACATTAGAATTTTTTTCAAATTAGAAATTTCCGAAAAGTACAATCTCGTCGATTCTCTTTCTAGTTTTACTGTTGAGCTTTCGTGTTTTTTTTTTTTTTATAATTACTTGATTGGGAATCAAAGTTAATGAGCGCTAATGAAACAGGAAAAAAGGTATAGTTTGATAATGAGAACCTCTCGCTACGACGAAGGCGCCTGAGCCAAATAGTTACAGCGAACGGACTGTATATCCCGGTGTAAAAGGGGGTGGTAAGGGGTGTACCAATTATACAGACAACTATTGTGCGGCTCTCATTAAACGACGCCAACAAATTCGATTACTTCTGCTTCCAAATTTTGCCGTGCGGTAAATGGCGCGCTGTAGTAGCTACACGGTTACACACCCCACCCTGACTGGGCTGACTGCTTTTCCGCTTTCCTTCCTTCCTCGTCCTTTTGCGTGGCATCCAATGCTATCCGGGATACCGGTACCCGAGACCATTTTCCCCGGGTCGAAGCCCAGGGACGCTCGGCGAATTTATTTTACGACTAAACAGAAAATTAGTGAACGTTTGGGTTTGCGGTATTTAGGCCTGTACCGACAACCGCGTTTTCGGGAACACCCATAGTAGTCCTATACCCCATCCCTTATATACTTATACCCCAGAACCAACCCCCTCTCGATCCTCGAATTAATTCACTCGAAGCGTCGAGGGACAGTACCCCCAGCCCTCGCCCCTCGTAGAGCTGAATTACTCGGACACTTTTCTTGGGATAAACGTACCCCTTCCCGGTACACACCCTCGGCCACAGGGCACTGCTTTACCTTGCTCACACCCCAGGCATTCTCCTCCTGACTTTTACTCATTCACCTAAGAGGCGATTGTGTCATCGGTCGCCAGGGTGGAAATGCGCCGCGACACCACTGACAATTTATAATTTAATTTTCTAGACGAGTAATTTTTATCTCCGTTAGGCAGCACACGGGCTGCGGCCAAAAAGCAACCTCCCGTTACTGTTTACCGACCTCGTCCACTAATGGTTATGCCTGTCATTATTGCTTTGTTGGATGCAGAAACACAGGGGCCAAACGTTACGCTCAGGAAACTCTGCCAATGACTGTGCTTAACTGAACGTCAGTCGAATTTGGGTTTACTGGACTTACCGGACCTGTACTGATAACGTCAAATTACTTGGTCCGTATTCTTATGGGTTCATTGACAATGAACCAAGTGTTGAAAGCGCCAACGGTGTCTGTAGAAAGAGATATTTTGTACGTGGTATATATATATATATATCTGTATAGGTGTATATAGGTAGAACATCCCATAGACGTTGAAATAAAGCAGAGGCAATCCTCGGAAAGCCGACGAACCCGCTCTCTTTTGTCCTGCTCGTCGTAGAAAGTTTAATGACTTTTTGTTAATTAACGCCGCGGACAGGCTTAGCATCCTGACGGTCATTCCGTCGGACCAACCCCCTCCGTACCGTAGGATATAGATACATAGTACATAGGGTGTGTAGATCCTACGTGTTTGTCATTTGTACATACGCGAATGCGTAGCGCCACGCGAAACAATTTGCCAGTCGATAAATTTTTATAGAAGGGTGGTTCAAAGGGGTGGTATACTCTCATCCCTCTATACCCTCTATCAGCCATCCTCGTGACTTCCACCGTGTGCGATGCCTATCGCATCCCTCGCCCTACGCCGAACGGGATTGAATCAATGTATTTACGTGCCGTTTACAGGGAAGGGTTGGAGTTGGCACTCGTGTAATTGCAGGTGGCCAATGCAACTCGACTGAAAATCCACTTCGTACTTAAGGGATGTACGCTTTACAGTCCCCTACGATTAACCGCGCTGTTACAGTCCGAAGTGGAGGATACCGATAATAATAATAGACAGGGTGGTCTAAGGGAAAGTATCGAAGAATTCGTTCCAAGGTATTTCATTTGCTGTCGTTCCGATTACCGAAATGTCAATGGGACTAAGGGATGATGCTGTTGATAGGGGTGGATACTGATAATGCTAGAGACCACATTCGTAGCCTTTATTATTAGGGGATGAGCCCTTACGGGTACCAGTGATCTTTTGTATCAGACGCCGATTGAACTTTAGCTGGCTGGTACCTCTGGGGCCGATAAACTAAAACGTTTCATTATCGCTGAAGAAACGTATACTTTTTGCTTCTGACTTTTTTTTTCTTCCTTCTCCTTATTCTTTCTCCCTTGTTCACCACTCTTTATTTCCTACTCTCTCTCTCTCTTTCTGGGTCTCCATCGCTATTTCTCTGACACACAGAAAATTAATGGGTTTCGTGCCCCGACACAGTAACGGGCAACGACGCTCGGCGTCCCTGAATTTACTGTAATTGATTTTTTGATAGAGCAATGCGGCTATCACTCGAATCCTCTTCGCACCCTTCCCAGCCAATTGGACAAGTAAGATACAAATGTAAAAGGCACGATAAATTTGTCGAGTAGACCAAACGCGAAGAATTATCAAAAATATATATCGTTCTGTTTACTTGAATTTCTTTACTTATCTTAGCGAACGACGACGTAGAAGATGCAGCCAAACGGAGTCGACGACCAGCGTCGTTCTCAGTGCATAACTCGAAGGGATGATGCGACGCGAAGAAATAGTATTCCAGAGTCTATACGTACTACAGCTACTTGTACAGCAACGTGACTGTGAACGGGAACGAGAACGCAACAGCGACAGGAAGAGAGGGAGGAAAGGGAGAGGGGGGAGGGGGGGTTGAGGCAAGAGAGGGTTGAAGAGGCAATATAGAAGAAAGCTTATTATTGGAGTTCGCTGCTCCCGAGAAGAGAACAAAATCCAGGCGAGCAGTGATTGCTGTTTTCAATTGAACCCAGCGCGCTATGCTCCACCTGAATGAATGAGGTAGCGGAAAATAATCAGACTCCGCCTGGAGCTACTATTTCTAGCGTTCGTATGTATCTACGCCATCTAGTGGTTCGGTTGCATATCGGAAGCCCTGTACGGTTTGTATAGCCTATCGCATCGGCGATGAAAAAAAAATCATCCCTTATTTTCCAAACTAAGATTTAACTCCCATATGTCGCCTAAAAGATACTCGTACAAGCTCAACGTATATTTTGAGTGATCATCGATTTGCTTCTTGTCTAACGTCATTGTTATCCTCGTAGCCGGGGTTACCGACGTCGTGTACGTCTACGTCGTCGCGGATAAGTGGCCAGGGATAAGGAGGTGGCTGTCGAGTGATGGGGTAGAGCCGGGGTTCCTAGGTCGGCAGAGACTAGAGAGGGTAAGGGTAGTACTCATTCGTTGCAGTGCTGCAACTAATGAGACATCGCTAAAGGGCACAGGGTTGCACAGGGTTGGTAGGCCCAGGCGTACGTGGGGGTAGGCGATACACTTCACCTGAGACTCGGTACAGACTGCAGGAGATAGACGACGAGAGCGCAGGCACAATTAAAACTGACGCTCCTAATGGCAAGTCAAACGCCGACGGGCTCGAGAGATTCTTGACTTTCCAATGAAGCGATTGTTTCATATTCCTACACTCCAGTCGCCCCCCTACTCCTCCTACACCTACGTCCTCCCTTCTATAGCCTTCTTGGTAGTTCATCCCTGTCAGATCCTTCAGGCGCTTCGTTGAGTCTCCTACGCTCAATCGCTGCCCCGCAGCATCCGTCGCTGATCGTTCTGCAGATTGGTCCCGTGATCTGCTGGTTTCACAGAGACGAGATACGAGTGACCAGATCGAGATTACCTATTCTTTCAGAATTAGCGAGACATCAAAGATGCACGTGCGTCCTAGAGAAGAGTCTGTATGCGACCCTTGAAACAATAGAAAGAGCATAGAACTTCTGGATGCTGGGGATGTCGTGGTCTCTACTCATCCTGTACCAGGTCCAGGGCCTCGTCCCGCTTTACGGCTATTCCTTAATTGCAAAGGTATCGCTTTTGTGCTTTCGCATAATAACCTCCTTCCTGGGGTCTCAACCATTAGCCGCTGCAAATGAAGGAGGCGACTACGAGAAGTAAGTAGAAGAAGTGGGGAAATCCTTATCCTTGGGCTCTGGATGGTTCATCCTGGTTTATCCTAGTTCATCCCCGTTCCACACCTACGTAGGTATATCATCCAGCGCGATACCAGTCGCACTAGTTAGACATGCATTGTTTCCCTGTAAATATTTTTTGTTCTCCTCTACTGGTCCAGCCCCTTGGCTATCCGCAGGATCTCTACGACTGACTAATGAGTAGGAAATCTGAAGATAACTACAAGAGCACGTGTACCAGGACCCCACTGGCTAATAATGAATACCAAAAAAGTACAACGATCGTCTCCACCAGTTGCAGTACTTAAGGTGGTCCAAAAAGCTGCACCCACCTTCACTATTACCACCCTACATGATTCTCTCCCAGCATCACTACATCCTAAACCACCAAATAACCCTAGCTATCTGCCTATGCACACGTTACCTACCTAAATACGTCGTGACAGATGTCTTCAAGTCCGACCCCTTAGGTCCGGTCTCCACTTGCGGTTCGTCAAGCCAGTTCACAATTATACGATACGTCTGAAGTTAGAAGCATCCTCGACGATGCACACACTGCGGTTTTATCATCTCTATATATGCTGTCATCTAAGCGCAACTCTCCCATTCTTTCACCTCCTTCCGTTTCCCCGACGAAGTCGCCGTCGTCGCTGGCGCCCATCGTTCCTGTCGACGGTACCTATGCATCAGCCGCCGTGTATCAGACCAAGTGTGCTTCTGTTTAACAAGCTTTCGTGTATTGTGAGAAACATGCTTAAAAGGAAACCAAAAATGGGGACAAGTAGCTAGAGTCTACGCTACTGTACTGCGCTGTACCTTGGGACGGGTAGAATTGCTGGTACAGGACACGAGGAGGAAGACGAGACTGGATGATAAAGTGTTAAAAAGAGACCACGATATGGAGGAGGTGTGAGAATCAGTGGGATCATCGTGACACCTCGGGGCTCTCTCGTATCGCGCTCTTTCTTACCCTGAGTGTTGTACAAACAATAACAAACAGCACTAATGAGGCTCTTCAATACCAAGAAAGCATCGCCCAGACCTACCCACCCTATACTGCACCCTTAACCACCTCAGAACGTCACTACAATACCCTGCGCTCATGGTTCACCAGTCATTTTGATTTTATTAAAAAAAAAAATTGCTTATTTACTAGAATAATATAACTGGAACAGACATGGGTGCCATTGATGACGCGTGGCTTGACCTAGCCTAATTATGACACAACCCAAGCCTTACGGTTACTAAAAACACTGTATAGATAAAAAAGCCTTTGTTACCGCATACGTTTACATTGCTGCATATTGCACCGCATAATGCAAGCATATAGACCCGAATTGCGGTCGATTCAAAGACTCCCAAGAGCTGGAGAAACGTACGGTGCTCGTAGAATAGAAAAATCTAAATACACGGATGAATAAGGACGTACAAACACGGCTGATTGTTTGCAGTTACAGAATAGCTATAGCATAGGAATTCCCAAGCGCATGCACGCGTAAATCGATCCTCATGCGACATTTTCGTATTTCGAATGGATACACTGAATGCGCAAACGACAGAAACAGAAAGAACCCGACGACTTACAAACGGCATAAGGAATGGCCCTGGTGCTCGAAGAAAAATGCAACTAATTGGTCCCTTGGAAGACGGGAGTTTTGCAGCAAACAAGACGAGGGGCAGGACCCGCCAGGTATACATATCATGACTATACACATATATATACTCAAAAAAGAGAAGAGAAGATCTTTCTAGTATCTAGAATTCTGGAGCAAGCTGGTACACCGTCCTCAAGTGTGTGCCATGCTGTAGGCTCGCGAAAGATAGTTGCTATACTTCAAAAGACGAGAGCTGGAAGCCATCTTTTTTTTTTTTTTGAGTACGCAAACGAAAAATTAGAACGGAGCCCTGAGACCCTGTCGAATCTAAAAAGATACGTTAAATCCCTTGAAAACCTTTGTTAGGTGGATGCTCATGTTTTTTAAAAGTATTTATAGACTGTGTACAGATATACATATATGATAAGGCTGGGTTATTAAGGGCGTAGGTCGTTCTATATATATAGCTATAGGTATCATGTATATCTATAAGCATAATGATATAACAGGCATTGGAATCAATTGGAGACGATTTATCGCGAAGAGTAACTCCACATTATGGATCACTAATGCGGATAGACTTAACAATACACAAAAGCCCGGCTGTATTGGGTAAAGCGTAGTGGGAGTTAATGGGGCCTCATTGTTACGGGGAGGAAATTCGATAATCGCTCGGCACACACCGAACCTTGGCCCCGGGAACCTTAGAGAACTTTGACTAAACGCCTCTACGCTTCCTTAACCTCCCATTAATCAATATTATATCGTCTAAAACGTTCCTTTGTTTATTGACTGTGCTCCCTAATAGGTTTTCAGCGGCGCGACGCCTCGTCGCAAAAACATGACGATATCGGCGTCTCTCTTTATCCCTCTCTCGAAATTTCTCTCTCCCTCTCTCTCTCTCTTTCACATAGGTACCAACCCTCTCCTACCCTCCTTACCCATCTAAGATCCTATTTGCACCAGATATACAACCGAGTACAGGAGACAGACTCGATCAGCCACTTTGTTTCTTCTCCTTCAGCAAACAAGACTCCTACTACACTATTCCCCTGCTGGGTGGTTATGGTTGATTTGGATTCTGGTACTAAAGAGAGACTAGAATGGACTTGTAGAAGGAGAGCAAGAGTCACGGACCGACACGCTCTATCTCGAATCATCAAGCGAGATGATTGTTTGGATGATCCTTCTATCTCTCTCATTCTCATTCACACTCGCATCTAATTCTCTCACCCTTCTCTTAATTCTCCTAATTCTCATTCTCCGTGTCTCTCTCGTACCACCTTCTCAAGCTAACGACTGAAACCAGATAAAGTAACGAGGCGATAAGCACCCAGCCACCAGCAAAATGATTATTTACTCTGACTCCATTAGCGAGGCATTATGCCTGAAACTGTTGTCACTATATGCTCTACTGGCATCTCTCCTGGTCTCCTATCTTCGTCTACCTATGTATCCACGTGTATTTACGTCTCTATCCACGAGCTGATGTAACTTGGCATCCCTCTCGAGTGCTAGCCGAACCAAGTCCCGAGCGGCCATTACTAGGAATCATTTACACAAATCATTATTTACATTTCTCGATTGAGATTCCAAGCAGCACCCGGTACTTCCTGGAAACGATTGATGGTCATTTTGGTAATATCTATGAGAGTGCCCGATGATCATACCCACTTGGCTTATACTCCTGGACCAATCGGACGATCCTATAATGACTAAGCTATTCGATTTCGATGAAGTGTCTCCTGAGTCTAGCTATTGTTCGTTGACTCTTTTATTTTTTGGACTTCATGGAACCAAGGGAGGTTACTGCTCTTGGTATTGTGACGTGCTGTGTGGTAACGTGCTTTATTTTCTGCTAGGCTTTTGGCGTCGGCTTTGGCGTAAACGCAAATGAAACATTGCTAAATTCAGGACAATTATGGATAAACGTACAATTTTCGTATTTAATTACGCGGCTGTGGCAAAACGCCGGCATTAATGACAGTAATACAAACGGAGAGGCAATAATAAAATGTAAACGGCGGTCGGGGGATTGACGTCAGGCCGCGTTTCCAAGCACGTGCACTTCGCTCAGCTTGTGCAACGGAAGCGATGTTACTTTGGTATTACGTTGCCTAAATCGTCTGAGCGTCGTGACGCTTTATGGGGAGCGTCAACACTTGGACAGCACTGTAATTTCGTTAGACTCTAAGTGAACCAGCAGCCCCGATACGGAACGAGACCAGGTACCTTGTGAAAGCAAGGCCAAAAATTCATATTAATAAAAGAAAATTTTCGATAAATAAACGTAAGACCCCATCTTGGTTATCCTTTGCATGCATTAATCTCAAATTCAAGTATTTCGCTCAGGACGTCCCGTGCAGGATGTTGGCAGATTTTTCTTCGTATCAAAAAGACGAACAAGGGACAGCTGCCTCTCTGAAAAGAAGAAAGCTCGAATTTAAGGGGAGCTTTAGCCCTTCCACGAGGAACGCCGAAGCCCGAGGGAAGACCGGGAATACAGGAAGAACCTCGCAGACCTAGGATACAATTCTTTCCGGCTGAAGAGACGCCGCTGGAAAATTAGCATCGATAAATTTTCCCAGCCACGTCCTACTGTTACTTGGTAGGTGGGCAAAATGACACGATGATGTATAGGCGACTGTTTTAAGAATTATTTATTATTTATTGCGACGAAGGCTGAGAGCGCGGTTTGCGCGTTGTAAGTCCTCGTCACGGGGGATGAGAGAAGAATAAGATCCTCCCAAGCTATTTTTCTCATCCCGACTCTTCTCCTCTTGGATCTCGTCTCAACAGCGTCCGGTTTGAGTCCAGGATACTTGCAGACGTTACACCCGGTATATCATCGCCAAAGTCACCTGGTACCAAAGAGGCCGATGTTAACGCCTGATGACGCCTCTGGCAAGATGCAAGATGCAATAGGGCAATTACTATTCTCTCGGCAAAGACCGTGTGACGACACGAAAATTGTCATTACGAGACTGCCGCGACAATTATCACCGCGTTCACGATTGCGACTGGCAACCGTCTGGAAGCGGTCTGGGATTTCTCAACAAATAGTCTTGTAACTTTTAACTGCCGCTCTGCTCGACCGTGCTGGCGCGTGCCTTGTGAATATACCTTTACCTTCTTCTTATTGTTGGCTCTGCCAGCAGCCATTTGCCTACGAGTGTATTTCCTTGTATCATTCGTACACTGCCGAGTCTACTGTACTACCTATGTCCTTAGCATCTGAAATCAGTCCGCTATACGCACGAGGTTCGCCTTGTTGTTAGGAGGTCGCCTTACGAAGTACCAGAGAGAAAGAATTGGTGGAGAAGCACAGAGGTGTCTAGAATTTCGAGATGATAACTTCGTTTATTTACGACTCGGTCGAGCTGGAAGATATGAATATGTAATGCATTTTCCTGATTGAAATTTTTGCTGGATTATTTTCCATCCCCACGCGCGACCCTCTCTACCTCCGTCTCGCTCACTCTCTCTATACGCCACATCCTCTCTCCGCACTGGTCCCCTTTAGCAACACTCCCGTATTGTCTCCATCTTATCTTCGAGAGCCCTCCCTTTCGTTTCGTCAGTACCTTTTGTTTTTAACGCGGATTAATCCTCTAGGTATCCCCTACGTTTCTGGCCCGACGTCGTTACGAAAATTAGTTTTCCCGTTTGGCGCCGCTCTTCTTTCTTTACGTGATTTCACTATAGTAACGCCGCTTTATTCCTGCCTTCTCGCATTCTCAATATATCCTCTCGTTCTTCTCTCTCCATTCTCTTTCGCCTATACAGCGACTTCTTTTTTTTCTCCCTTATACGTTTTTTTCGTGAAAGAAAATTTCAAATGTATACCCAGTCTCCATACAAAGGGAGAGACAGTCAACAGGGACGCTGTCATAGTACATATACATTGGTACGATCCAACATGGCAGCTAGACTCTACGTCTCTACGACGTCCATCCGCGCAATAAACTGCGATCACAAATTACGGAGTCAAATAGTTTCGGCGTTTCGCACGGAATGTCGCAATTTCAGCTCGCGAGGGTTTTCGGTATGAGTGGAGTGGAGTGGAGGGGTACGGTGCGCGGTATGGCTAGAGAGAATAAGGGTGGCCCAGGGTGAGGTGTGACGGGAGGGTTTAAAAGGGATGTAGTAACCGAAAGGAACAGCAAGGAGAGAGAAGCATCTTCTAGGTCGGGAGATGGGAAAGGGAGGTAAGGCAACGGCTCTAACGGCCCAGGGGCTCCGGGGTCTAATGAACTTACAATAATTGCCAGCCATTGATCTATGGGCCAAAGAGTTGTATTCGCTACTATGCTATTGCGTTAAACTCCCACTCTCTCTCTATTTCCCACTCTGTGCTCTAATGCTCCCTACCACTAGGGGTGGGATACATTGCACCAGCATTAAAGTAATTCTAGGTAGCTAATGTTACCCTGCGAATGTTTTGTCCGCGATTGTTTATCGCCGTGGCTTATCGGCCCTGGAGAACAATGTCTTTGGCGCTGCACTACGTACTGTCCCAGGATTTCTCCTATCGGCTAGAATTTTCTGAACCTCCCTTATTGTTCCGGCAAAACTTGGGATAAAACCTATACCGGGCACTTGTGGGGATGATGGGGAGACGTATTGGTCTGAATTTTTGAACCGGATGTCTTTAGTGTCGAATAACCGGAAATCGGTGGGACCGACTTTGTCGTACCTTAGCTAGGCTAGGGATACTCGAAAGCTTTTGCAAATGGACACGGTTACGCTATTCCACGTTATATTGGTATTCCTGGCGTCTACGGCTAAGAAAGGAGACAACGCTTACTTGCGTCTCGGGAGAGAATATTGAGCGTGCCTCCCGTTAAGTTTAACCACCCCAGAAGCAATTCTCACTATCGCAAAAACAATTAATGCTCGTTAAAAGAAATCCTTGATTTACGGTTAACTTGGGGTTCGACCGAGATAACGTTTGCCAGCCTGACTCTGTCTCTGCCTTATACCTTCTCTGTATATAGGAGCCGATCCCCAGCATCCCTGTTTTACTTGCTTGGCTTGCCTGCTGCTATTATACCCTTGCCAAAGAGTTAACGAGTGAGCTATGGTAGCTAACAGCACCCCACTTTCAAAATTGCACTTAGCTATTACCGAACTACCCTCTGTATGTTTTATAGTCGGTCCACGTGTTCAATATGTTTTTTTTTTTTTTTGTTGACAGTTCGTAAACAATTCAATACTTCAAAAATCACCACGTGACTTTCCGTAAAATCATATGCCGAATAGAACAATGAAATGTATTTCAATGCAAAATCATGCATGTGTATACTTTGTTACAAAAATCGTATGCAAAACCACGTGTGTCCTGCTAGGGACTTTGTTGCTTTCGAACTGTCAAAAAAACACATTGAACTCGTGGACCGACTACATATATATGTTCTACGTGATTGGTTTCTTGAAATGACGAATTTAGACCAGATTCCAAAACTGGCATTTTTTCACGTTCGTGACACTCGTGACCCCCTGGGAAGGTCCCGGATATGTAATAACCTTCTGAAATCCAGTTTTCGAAGTTGTACCTGTATCGTTTCGACACGAGACATCGACTGGTACAGGTTTTATGTAAATAACTCTCACCTGTTTTACCTGCTCAGCCATTTTGGAGAAGCTAAGTATCGTGTTTGACTATAGTTTAAATATTTTAAAAATCCAGAAGGGCTAACACTTTTGCCAGTCTAAGGATAACGAATGGCTTAACGTAGTCGTTGTGCAGCCATTAACGGGTAATTAGAAACAGATGCCGAGCGAATCTTTTAACATAAAGCATAACCTTAATTCATAAAGTGCGATTATTTAGCACCGGGGACACTCAGTGGGTCGTGCATCAGCGACTCCTTCGAAACAAAAGTTTTAATTATTTATTAGCCAAGACGCAGGGAGAATGCAACCCCCGCATTTGGCGGACCTCGCGGGCTTTATGACTTTGCATGATACATGTACCCCTTCGTTGGCATTACCCATATACCTCCAAAGTATGACTGTTACGCCGGCTGAGCCACCCCATAGAGCAACCCTTAAGAAAATTGCCGGTACCCCTATCCCAAAATTGCATGGCAACATCCACGTCGATAAGAAAGCAAAAATATCGATACCATCCAAAATCACCCTTAAACCGATCTCCATAGGGGTCCTTGTATACAGGGTGACTCAGGGCCTAAACGTCAATAATAATAAACAAAAGCTATATTTGTACAAAGAATAAAGAGCCTGCAGGTAGGCAGCTAGGAACGGAAGATGAGAATGACGTGGCTGAGGGCAGCCCAGCAGGGCGGCCATGGGATCAGGAATACGGGAGAATACTGAAGGACAGAAGTGAGGGGGAGGTACTCCAGCCGCACCCTTCTCGCGTGGGTCGCCGGATGTGACAGTCGCCCTCTTTAATTACTCACACGCATACGAGCCAAGCATAAGCATAAGAAAGCGACAGAGCAAGGGACTTTGGATGAAGAGCGAGAAGAGCACAGGAATAAATTTAACTTACGCACTATATTACGTTCTGTGCGTCTGCCGTCCCACAAGGGTTAAAACGAAATAAAATAGTAAAAGCAGGTAGGTACAGGTAGAATAGTCGAGAGTAAAAGAGTAAAGGAACAAACGAAGACTAGGGTTGCTGAAGTGGCGATCCGTATTGCGGTGTCCTCGAATCCGATCATAATTCATAATACCATTATTATCTGGCGTGGTGGTGCTACTCGTAGCCAGAAGTCTTAATTCGGCAATTAGCCTAATGGAATGTATATAACAATTAAGAGTCGTTCCGTTCAGTTCCCTTCTGTTCGCCAAGCGAGGAGAGGGCAATGCGTTACCAGCAGTACACCAGTAGGTACTCAGTACCTATAGTTTGGTAGGTATGCTCTAGCGAGAGAGAAAATGCCGTAGCATCCCTTACCCTTTGAGCTACCCCTCCCCTTCCGGCAGACTACACTCTCGCTAGTGTTCAAAAGTGGAATGGAGGGGGGTCGTAGAGAGAATGGGCTACCGAAGCTGAGAAAGTCAGGGCCGGAGAAGGCAAATGAGTATGGTAGTGGGTGAGGAGGAGGAGGGTGGGGGGAAGGGGGGTGGTGAAAGAGGGAGATGGCTGTATCTTGTAATTACCAGCTGATAATTTATGTTTATGTGGCCGTAGGAGCTTTGGCTTACTTACCCCTTTACGCGTAGAGCGAGAGAGAGTGAGAGAGGGGTAGTGGGCGGGGTGGGGTGTTTGCAGGGGAGTAGTACTCACGAGAGGGAGCGTGCCAGTGCCACAGTGTATTACTAGACATTCTTACTTGGGAACGCGCGTGCAAGGGTTACTGTGACTTTGTCGAGTCTCCTTATACATCTTTAAAGCCAGGCAGCCATTACGAGCCGCCGAAAATTTACAACCATTTTCACACATTACCAGAGAGGTTAATAGTTGGCTGGAATGGCGAGGCCTTGCGGCTCAAGCCAACGCGGAGACCATTCTTTGTCGACCATTACATTCTGGCGCAGTATATATCCTACGTAGGTGAGGACGTCTGAGCGATCGTGAAGCGAAGTGAGCGCAGAGGAATAAAGTGAGAAAAAATGACTGAGCCGAGGGAAAGCCGATGCTGTTAAGAAGTGTGTCGATCAAGATCGCGGTATATCGGCCAGAACTAATTGGCCCGTTTAATTGAGAAGCACCGGCCGAATCGAGCCAAATATTAATTATTGATGGGGCACGGAATCGTTTATTAAAGCGGAGATCGTTAAAATCCGACGAGCGTGACTCCGTTCGGCTAGAATAAATACGAACTCTTGGAAAAAAAATGAACGTAACCGAAAAAAAAAAAAGTTGAAAGAAATTTTTACAGTAGAGCTGCCTTCATTCGGTTCTATCCCGAGGGACACAGGTATATAACCTAGTCCCAGCACCACCTGTACCCTCGGCAGGGTAACCAACATTAACACATAGTCTTTGAAACGACTTCCGGTTTCCAACTATCAAACCTCTTTTACAATTTAACACAACCGATCGATATACCTCGTCCGGATGTGGCTCCCGCGAGGGTGTCCCCTGAGGGTTGTTTCTGAAGGGTGCAGTCACTGGATGTACCCAAAGAACAGGTATTCTAATAGAGTCATAAACGATATCGTATCGTTGGTGAGTCCAAGCTTGTCACGCGGTACCCGGTCGCACGTGGTGCGTGAGGTTGCGCAGCCGCACAAGACAGTCTAGCCTTTAGGTCCGTCCATACGTCTATAGTGACTTCCTACACGTATCCACGTATGTCCGGCTGTCCATTCGTCGTCGCGGCCCGTCGTTCTCCCCGTATGCCGTGTTCGTTCACCCTTGACGTAACACGTACGTAAGTCTCAAGGCGTGTTTGCACGGTGGGAGACGGTGCGATGTGCCTTGCATTACCACGTTCAAGAACTGACCGGTAAGGAAACGGAGAGGGCGCAGATGTCGCTGAAATTCCGTTTGAAAAGTCACTCAAGCGGTAACATGGCGCATAAGTGAACATGCCAAGTCACTTCGGCGTCTTCCTTTATTACGGTATTACGTATGGGTTTATATTGTCGAGGAATACAAGTTACTAATGCAGACTTATAGATCACCGTGGGTCTTACAGATACAGGTGTTTGCCCTTTCCGATAGTTTAACCGACTGATAGAATGTGGTACTAGTGGATAAAGGATAAAGTAGAAAGAATGAAGAGTGGATTAGATATTAATAAATTGATTTTCAAGCACATCAAGACTAAGTTGATCACCGTGAAACATACTTGACTTCTGTCCACTCGAGTAACTCCTTAACGAGTAACGCGCGGCTAACCCACTATTAATTTCCAATTAAGAGGTAGTAAAATTTCAATAATGGTCGTTAAGAAGCGGACGTTACTGAACTCGGGAGCACCTCGCGTCCTCTAAACGGAACCTCGGTAAGGTGAGAGAAGGCAGTAAGAGGAAGGAAAAGGGTCGTATGTGGCTGACCGTCAGGTGTGCCAGATGCGGGCCCTCGATACCGATCGTTTCCCCTCGATTCGAAATGCCTTAGGATCGTGTATACGTGTAAGGATTGCTTATAAAATTATTTGGTATTTAAATAAATTATTTCTTCAGTCCCAAAGTCGGATTATATCCCAGAAGCTGTGAATTAGACGTGTTACCCGTATGAAAAGATATGGTTGAAATGTGTTTAAATGAAAGGAAGGGTGGTAGGAAATCGTGAGTACCGTTCCTGTCCGCGAACAGGTAGGTAGGTAATAGCTGAACTCAGGGTAGAGAAGCGAGTTCTCGCAGCATAAACCCAGGGCTCTGGCCTGTTTATCTTATGAATACCAAACACGCTGCTTGGTATTGTATTATAATTTACTTACCAATGTTATAATTACAATTTGAAGCAAGTGCCCGGACAAGCGACCGACCGACCGGTTGGCCAATACTGGACGCTCCTGCCATTCGCTCAACCCGCTGCCGTCGACGGCACCGCCGTGGCTGTTTGTACAGCCCGGCATAATATTCAATTCTAATTCCGCGGAGTTTAGTCCTGGCGGGAGCGCGAAGCTTCTCCAGAGATACCTTGGAGGAGAGAATTGTCTGGAGGATATTCACCAGATTGGGATATGTCGAGTAGTAGTTTCCTATAGATGATTGTAGTTACAGATGAGCGTAAGGAGCCGTGGATCGTGAGATACAAAAACGGCGGCAACGAATCAAGAATTTAAAGTCGTTATGGTAGCATAATCACACTGTTTAACATAGACCCTGGTACGAGTTGATAAAGGTATAGGACGTGTGTACGCAATGTGAATTTGAAAGGTGAAAAGATCCTGCACTGAGCGTCGCGACGCTCTTAGATCGGACGGCGAAGTAAGAAGACGAAGGCGGGGAGTCGGGTTCGTGGATGTCGTTACGCCCGGCGATAAGTGGCAGCCAGTCGTTAGAGGCGGCACGTCTCTTGCATTCGTAGAAGAGAGGAAAAGCGTTGGCGTCTACGTCGACGTCTTCGTGCGCTACTTTGGAAATGTTCGTTTAGCATGGAAAGCGTGTTTCGTTGCACGAGTTTGTGAGCTTACGTTAGACAAGAGACGTTTGACATACGAAAAGTGAGACGAAACGTAGAAAAGGAAAGGACGGAAAACAGTGGTATAAAGAGAATGGAAGAAAGGACCGAGTGAAGGAGAGAGAGAGAGAGAGAGAGAGAGAGAGAGAGAGAGAGGAATCCCTCTCTTCGTTTCTCCCATGAGAGAAACTGTTCGAGAATGGACAAGAATCGAGGGCGAGGAACGAAGCTGGTGCGCGAGCCAATGGAACCGATGGAACCAATCCGCGTGTTGCCAGTTTATTCCCAGCGGCCAATCGTGTTAAATCGCCTCGGCCGCCTCTCGGACTCGCCGTACAGCAGAGGAGAGCACCAGGAGAGGCAAAGAGAGCCAACGAGAGTAAAGAAAAGAACAGAGGAGAGGAGAGGAGAGGATCGAACGAGACCGAGAAGGCAATTTTATCGCACGAGCCAGACGAAGGAGGAGGATGCTGTAGTCGTGGATGGAGACGCAAGCGGAGACGAAGACGCAGACTAAGACGGGAACGGGAACGGCACGCCTGCCTTTGGCCGCGGTATTGCGCCGTCTCCGTCTTATCGATAATTGGAAAAAAGGAAAAAGGAAAGACCGCCAGGGCGACCGTACCCTCTTCTTCCTCTACCTTCACCATACCCTCTCTAACTACTCCCTACTCCTTCTTCGTCCTCTCGTCCATCTCCCTTGATCTCCTTACTACGAGCATCGCCTATCCTCGCCCACCAGTCACTCTTACTCTATTTCTCTATCCCTCTCGCTCCCCCGCATCCTTGCCTCTAGCCTCTCCGCACTCGTGGAAAGGTCCACGACGTGAGCAGTGGAGGTGGCGGCTATGGAGGTGAGACAGGGAAGCCGCCTCGCACAGCCAGACCGGAGTAATGGAAGCTTCAGTAGATATTGTATGGTATTACCAACGAACTTTTCGCGGAAACATTGCGATATTGGTTTCGGACTCGCTCCATACCTTCCACCTACTACCACCCGCGTGCATTCAACCTCCTCCTTTTTTTGGCTCCCATAAAAATTCCCCAGATCCTCGTCACTCGATACGCGAAGACACCCTGAAAAATTGCAAGCTCGTATCTTTGAGTTCCTTTCGCCAGTAGGATAAACCAGACACAACCTAAAATTGTCGAATTATCCTTTTCTATTGTTTCGCTCTTCTCTTACTTATCTCTTTGTATCTTTTTCACGTGTCTCTAAGCTTCTTCGATCCTATGCGTTTCCTACGTCGGGAAGGACGTTTGAGCACGCGGCAATGGTAAAAGCTGCAGAAGTCAACGCTCCCGTGCAAGGCTACGGTGTACCGGTTTCTGAACTCCCTTTTGCTTTTCCATTGTATCCATTGTTCCACCTTCGACTGCCAATACTCGGCATTGTCTGCACCACCGTCAGCTATCTATTTCCGGTATTTTCGTTATCCCAGTTTCGCGATCGCCTATCGAGAAAGTGCAGGTGCACGAGTGCACATGTGCGTGAGAGCGCACGCGCTCAAGCTCCACTGTCTTTCCATCTTTCTCAAAACTCTCTTTCTCTCTCTCTCTCTCTCACTCGCACTCCCCTCTTCACCCCTCTCGTCCTCATCGCGCTCTCATATTTCTTCGCAGCTCACATCAGCCTCCTCTCTCTGTACGTGTGAGTTCGCGCTCGTCCCAGTATACGTACACTTAACGTATTCGCGTATACACATAACGTTTCGCCTACGCTGGTTCACTCGTGTCTTCTTTCCAGAAAAACAGTGACAACCGAGTCAACAACCTGCGCCCGTTCCGCCCATTGTTTTCTACGTCGCTTAGAACGAACAGAAATGCACGAGACGATACATGTAAAACGAAAACGTCATATTCGACGTCTAAGAACATTATTCTCCCTCAACGATACCCAATACGAAATCAATAATTTACTCTGTACACGACTAACCAACCTTAATCGCCATACAATCGTCTTTCAACATTACCACCAATCAAAGACCAATACCCATCGATGCTCGTAACCTGCTAAATAATAATAATCAAAATATATTCGTCCGTGAAATACACATTGAAAGTTGCATAAATACCAAGCGTCGCGACACCGTAAAACTTGAGCGTTCGCCATTCGCCGTTCGGTCCACGGTACAAGGGATACGGAGAATGCAGTAATGACAGGAAAGCGTACAGTCGAACAGATACAGATACGCGATACGTCAGATACTCCTTTGGAGCAATGCAGCAGCAACAAACAGTACGATCCCCATTCGGTTATCTTTCCCTCTTTGTGCTTGTTGACTGGTTGCTTGCTTGCTTGCTAGACTCCCGCCAACTGCCGGCTGACTCGCAAGCACGTTTTAAGCTCTGAAAGCCTTCCTTTGGCTTGGAAGTCGATCGACACGCTTCCTCTTCCCTTTATCATCACCTTCGCTATCATGGTAAGCACTGTCATCCCCCTTTGCCACTATAGCTGTATATACCGTATATACATATATATGTTGCAACAGTTCTATCACTAATACCGCGTGAATATTCGACGCTCGTCAAAGCGACTCTCTATGTAGCGATCGACTCTGCCATTATGCCGCCGAGTGTAGCAACGTCGCTCTGACTATATAATGACGAACATCCAGAAAGCTCTGAAACACCGATTAGAATCGCTCACCGTTTCGGACGAGCGACTACGAGATCGTCCACGCGTGGAGGACTCAGCTGCCTTCTACAGCCTACAATTACAGTGCCTTCGAAGTCAAGTCCCTTGGCTTCGGTCCCTGAGGCACCTTATTGCCTTCTCCTTTATTCCTCGTTCTAACACTCTTTTATATCTTTACTGTTTTACTGAGGTCGTATATGCAGCCTCTGGATATACGTTTCTATTTCCACGCCTAGACGGTTTATAAGCAATTCTCTTTCCTTCGCGTATCTCATTAACTCGTGGACTGACCAACTATAAAGAGGCGTTGGTAACGCATCGATAATTTTTACTGGAAAAATCATAGACTCCTTATATATATATATATATACATCTTTTTTTTACTTAGCACGTAAGTCACGGATTAACGAATAAGGAATATATTCATACGGATTGGTATGCGTGTGTGTATATGTATATGCTATCGGTAGGGCCTGCACACCCTTGATTACAACACGGAACCAGCTGGCCCTCAGCTGTACGACCCTTCCTTCCTTCCCTTTGAGTAGAGTTATCATGTAATAATTGCCAAGCCACCAAAACAAACGAGAAACCGGTTTTCTTTTAGGGCTAACGTCAATCGACCTGGAAAACGTATGTCCAGTATTATTGTCCTTTACCCATTGTGTCATACGTAAGTATTACTTAAGACACTTTTAAGGATCACCTTATTTAATATGAAAGGAGTGGAAAAAAATAAATAAAAATAATACAAGGAATTAATAAGGATAAACAGTAAATTGTATCGTATATCATATATCGTTATTGTTAATGTATAACGGGTGATCGGTGAAACAACAGACTATAGTATACGGCACGTCTGCAATATATGTATAAGTGTGCTAAGTAACCGAAGGCGAATGGCAAAAGAACTGGACTCGGACTGGCAAATATAAAATGAGTAATGCGGAATGAAAACGCAAGGCGCTTGATGGAACGTTGTAGATATATAGGAACACGAAGCGAACGAAGCTATAGACAGTCATATCCGGCGGGCACCGACAATTAATAGCTCGCCAGGGCCTATTAATGCTATTGTTCAGAGACGCGTGACGAAAGTACACGTGTGTACGTTATACATTACGTGTCTCGCTCGTAGACCTGATACTACGAAGGAGACGGTTTCGTGAAAAGTTGAATTGCGAAAAATGAACAGGTGTTGCGGCTAATGAAAATATAATACATTATGAAGAGATGGCAAGATTTGTCCGATAGATCGATAATATAATTAGGGAAGGGATGATTATTTTCTATGGTCGTTCTACGTGAACGAGTCGGCACTGTGCGTTAAGGCGGTATCGTATATGAGGGTTTAATTCGTGCGAGGGCGACGCCGTGAAATTTATTTGTGACGATGGAGAATAAATTGGGAGCCGGTGTGGCGTGAAGGTAATAATGATATCACGCTAGTCAGTGTTACGGCGGTTTCTATATACTCGCTCGCTCTCCTTGCCTTCAACTTCGGCTTCCTCTTCCTCTTTCAACTACCATTCGTCGTCCTCATTATATTTGTATTATTCCGATTCTATCTTGTATCGGGTGGGTCGCGCCGAAATTTCACTCAGGCGAAGCCTTGATAGATCGCGGGACCCTCTGCACTTGATAGCCATATGGATGACCGAGCGCCACCTTTCACGTTTCATGGTAATTCAGTCGGGTATCCTGGTCTGAGTCCTTCTCCATGGCTCGAGGATCATGGAGTCGTTATACGTTATATCCGTATGGGCAGTATAGATGAGAAAGAAAGAACCATACGTGGTTCTGGTATCGTACCACGTGTGTATAGTAGGTGGACTGTATGTGGATCAGGGTGAGATTAATAATAGGTGGTCGGTGCGTCCCCTGGATGATGATCATAGTGGGGATACATTTTTGAATCAAGATCGTAAAATCCTCGGCTTCCGTTCACACCGGCCGTGGAGTCTGATCTGACGGAGGAACCAATAAATCTGGATCCGCTCACGGGATCATGCGTGCGGCTACTAAGGCGCTTAGGAGTCTCAGTAGTTCCCATCGAACCCGGCCACAGCAAAACTCAAATCTAACTTATTTACATATCTGGCGATGCCGAATTACCATATTCACGTACGTGGATACGTGCCAACGCATGCGAAGCAACGGCCACGATTCCAGGACGCGTCGGGACGCCTCGGGACGAGACGGGCCAATGGTATAGGGACAGCCTCGATAAACCGTACCTGCGAAACAGATCGTATGACACATGCGAACGAGCCCAATGGAAAAAATAGGGGGTCCCCTTTTATTGGGCCAGCTGAACGGATCGACCAAGGTCGGACTTGTCTCTTTCTCTCTCTGCCTATAATGCTTACAGCCTATAGGTACCTTATGCATTACCCTTTGCTTATTCCACATACTCATTTCTGATCGCCTCTGAAGGGGCTCAGGATCGATGATCGCGAATTAGCATTACCTTCTGCTAATATCTGCATATTTTGCGATGGGCCTCACGGTGAGAACTACGATTCTTCCAAGCTTCTATCAAGACCCTACTGGGACCTTCAAGATGCACCGTCGCTAATCTCCCTTACTTTTTGTACTATGATGAAAGGTGCATCCTTACCTATCGATCTGAATCAATGGGAAATCGAGGTCGTGAAAGTCGCCGCAGGTAAATCACTTTGCTTTTGTCGAAATATCAGGAAAAATCGAAGCATCGTCTAGCAATGAAAACGATATCCCATTCATGGGACAAGGCAGTTTTACTATAGAACCAGACAATTTGAAAGGTGTGACGAGACGCCGAGGACGCTTGGGACGCCAGTGCCACTGCCTACAATAGCCGACAGGTAGAAACACTTTGAAAAATCTACCGTGGCTCTGAACATTGCTGGAATTCACGCAATCCATCCAAACCTCTTCTATTCCAATCCAGCCAATCTTCTGCCTTCTCATTCATTCATTTTTCTCGCTCTTCTTTCAGTCGAAATTCAAACGAGTCCGCATTCAGCAACTTCTCGTATATTTCGATCAGAATACTACAGTACCCTGGTATACCAAGAAAACGTGAATCCAACTGCGATAGATCCAATCAACATTTTTTTCTTCTTCCCCATGGTAAAACTACAAGATATAATATTAGTCGAATTAATTAAATAAAATTCATTGCAATTGAATAAACGACTCAATGCACTGCAAACCACACGAATTTAAATTCAGAATCAAACCCAAGAAAAAGCATCGTACAACCAATGACGAAAAGTGTCGATCTCCAAGGATCGAGAGAAAAGCAGGGGTTGAAAGGTGGTTGAGAAGCCACTCGAGAGTGACGGTGGGAGATAAAATCCCAAGAAGAAAAAATACATTAGACTTTCCACAAAGGGAAGAAATGGTATTATTCGAAGGTCGTGGTATAAAGGCATTAGTAGCATTTTACCCCTTAATATATTATTCCTACTGGAACAGCCCTACTGTACTATATATACCTTTCACCCCTTTCCTATATCCTTTCAATAGATTGAGGATAGTCGCAGTCCTCCTAGGTCCCATCCTCATCCCCTTAGCTTCCACCGGTACACTGGGTCGCCTGCGCAAATGCACGGGCGATGCAAATTTCTTCGTATGCAAATGCCCAGGAGGTATGCAAATGTCGGAACATGTGTTCGTCTTCGAACCCTTCTTCGCCGCTCGCCCCTACGAAGATGATCGGAACGCGCCATTTGCATATCTTGGATATTTCCTTTCATTGTATCGGTGCCATTGTATCATCGAGTCCTATACCCATTCACATTCTTTTTCTCTTCCTCACACTCTCTCATATAAACCAATGGGTACCCGATCCTCCTGATCGAGGATGCAGGCTATTAATCCGAATCTCTTTGAATTCCTTTTCCGGATTGACAGATAGCTCAGAGTGTTCCCAGGACGCCATAACGAGCTCTCGACTTCCTGGCCAGGATTCCCATTCCACTACCACGTTATTCCACGCAGAGGCGCCATGAAAAAAAAAAAAAAATTTTCGTCACACTTCGGGATACTTCGGGAAGATTCGGTGCATTGATTACAATATAGAAAAATCTCTATGATTTCAAAAGAAAATTATTCGCCATCCCACCACCTGAACGTGGTTCTATCATACTACCCATATATATGTACTAACTTCAGATATCAAGATACCCCCGAACGTATACACCAAAGGTACTGAAAATCAATCAAATTCATTAGAATATATAATGGGTACTATACTTATTAAGATTACGAAATAATTCATGTGAAAAAAAAAATTAATTCTCCCCACGTAACTCGGACTAGTTATACACGTGAGAAAGAAGGACGTCACGTGAGGAACGACGAGAGTTCATATAGCTGCTTAGCATATCGAAATTACGAAATAATCGAGCGCATATCGAAGGAGCCACGGTGAGCCACGGTGGGTAGTTACTCGTCGTAGACGTCATTGTCTGGAACCAGTTCGCGCGACTTCTTTGCATACCCGTCCCTCTCCGAATCATAATTATTACCCCACTCCCATTGATTATTAAACAGCTTATTATGTCCCGCGATCTAAGGGCTTGGTCTCGCTTAGCATTTCCACCCCAAAGATTCGGTCCTCCTTTTAGTTATACCAGCGAGGGAACCAGTTGAGAATTCAGATCCAGTCCATGCGAATCGAGAGAGAGAGAGAGAGAGAGAGAAATCATGAAATCAAGACGCTCCCGGAGAAGCAGCTAGAGGAACGATCGAAATTACAAATGAAAATGACAAAGTCACCAGGCACCACGAGCCATTAACTTCAGTAGCGATTACTCGAGCTGCTCGGTATTTCGTCAGTCGGACAATTTATTTAATATAGCGTCGCGGGACCCGTGCCGTCGCGGCGTCCACCTATTACGAGCCCCTGAGCTGTATTAACGTAGCGTATAGCGATTGTTTTGCAATGTTGCAGAAATAATTGCTTGAAAACGTTTCTCGACTCGGTGGGGCGTAGGAGGGAGAGAAAGGGTGGGGTACTGCTACTTCTCTCACTGTCTACCATATGCAATACACATAACATATGGAAGTCATAAGACCAGCGACACTGTCAGTAATGATAGTAGCAACAGCAACAAACTTACCAGCTAGCAATATAGCTATGGTACCTTAGCTATATATGTATACCGTTAGTATCATATACTATATCTATAGCGCAAAATAGCAACAGCACCATGAGAAACACTAGAGCCACGGTCCCTGGTCGACGCAGCTATAGTGATGGCTGCCGAGATAGGTGCTAAATTCCTCTTTGCTCTGAATTAATCTCAGCCGGAATGTGGCTCTCGCCATTGCTGGACTTTCATCCCGAACGGTTTCTAGGCGAGGGATGTAATTGTCGGCATTACCTCCCGCGCGATGCATATTTATGTGTTCGCCCATCGGGTAATGAATGCGCGCCTTTAAAATGTTTATTGCGCGCTTAACACCATCTACCGGTCGTTCGGTAGACCGTTACGATAATATTTGTTTATAAGGCAAAAGAAGCTTCTGATGACTTGGAAGATGTGCCGAGTCCTCCCTCTCTCTCTATCTCTTTGGATGTCCCTATGTCGGCTCTCTTTTTTTTTCTGCATTTTCACACGTATTTTTTCTATATATATATATATATATATATCTGTGTGTGTGTATGTGTGTACCTATACACTCGTTCTACTCGCTCTTTTCATGTCACTGAGTCACCACGACCTAACGACACCGTTAAGAGAAACCCGTTTAACGAATCGCTCCATGAGGACCCGCCATTCTAACTGAGAGCAACAGCAGCAACACTGACATATCCAACGGCCATAGCCCAGCCTCCGTATCCCGACGAATGACAATGACAATCAGAATGAAAATCACAGGGGGTGTTTGTCGATCAGGCTGTTCAGTTACTTCTCGCATATATTAAACCGGAAATTAGCGACGGTGGACCCCGGTCCAATGCTAATATCAAGCTTCGAATAACAATCGATGCATGTTTATTAATACCTTCTTCTCGTAGCGGGAACGCCATGCGTCGGGACGCCCAGGCGTCTTCGACCGGATGAACCGAGTAGGGTTAAACTATAGCATAGACGTCCCCTTCGTTGATTCAATGAACCTTGTGAACCATTTTCTCATTACGTCTTACTGCATTTCTTTATTTCTTCCGTACGCAGAAATCACTCGGATATTATGTACAGCTGGTATTGTATATGCAGACCGTGCATTTATGTGCGTCTTTATATTCGATCTTTCCCTCTCTCTTCCCTTCGGAAGATGTTATCGTTACAACTTCCCTGATCGTTCGAGTCGCGATTGAAAATTTCGTCGAAGTGTTTGCGGAAGCTGGTGGATATTTCGTTTGCGAAACATGCATTCGATGAACATGTTTATTTTGTACGTAAAAAAAAAATGCATGTAAACTTACACGTGTAGTACATTGATAATTATACATTGTGTCGTAACACGTGGGTTTCGGACATTGTGTGAAAAATTGTTACGAAAAAAAAAAATTCTTACGAATTTTTCACGTTGTCGATTGCGCAATTCGTTCGTATCTGAAATTTTCCGAGACAAAGTCACTGTCGCCTTCTAATCGGTTGGTTATTCTTCATATGATTTTATGCGAGTCTCGTGTGTCGCACGTATGGCGAAATATGATCCAAGAGACATCCTGGCCTACATTATCATTATATAATGTAGCGAGGTGCCACTACGAATTGTTATTATTGGTAGATATATGTATAACGTGTATATTAATTATATACGTAAGGGCTATCTCTGTACTTTACTCGGGGTTAACGTGTACTTGGAATTGTAAGAATTGTAACAATAACGACAATGGAGTTGACTGGTTTGCCTTTCCCGAATGGAAACTTAGACGAAGTGAACACGAGACACCGGAGGCGAGCTGTTCCGCATGGAATCGCTGCTGGCTGGGTTGGATTCGCTTCCGCGGATCTGTGAGAACACGCTCTGTCTTACACGATGTCGAAATATTATTGCCCAAACAGTCTGGCTTGATGATACAAACGGCACGGACTAATTAGTGGGAATCGACGGTAACAATAACTCTGGGTGATTCTTGCGAAAGGAATAAAAGCGCCCGGAAAAATAGCCGTTTCGTTATTATTCGTCGATTGCAAATATTATTTGCGATTATCATATGACAATAATCGTATGGCGTAGTTGGGATGCTTGGAGAGGTGCGTACGGTTAAAATAATGTGTTACGGGTTAAATGATGACGGTGTTAGAAAATTTTTTTTGACATTTAGCCTCATTCGAAAAGTCGTCGAATTTCAAGTACCTCAAGACAGACTTTTCGAATGTTGCGGCTTGAGCGAAGTTCAATGTGAAAAAAACGTGGAGTTATGCGAGACAGTCTAGGGGTAGTTCTGCCGTAAGACGATATAGAAGGGGTTGGAACCTGCGCCAAGGTGCAAGTCCACCAGGCGCATGTCTCAACCCTCTCCCGATATACCGCCGAGGTTTGACTCCCGATAGGATCAACAAGAGCCATAGCTATTTTCAAAAGTAGCATCCTCCCACGTGTGTTTCTAAAAATGTCAACAAGAAAGGTATAAATATTTTGAAAATCTAGACGCGAAACACGTATGCAAAGTTTACATTCGAAATTAACGAGTCCGTTAAATTCAGTAGGAGCGAGCGAGACAAGCAGTAAGATCTGTACCGGATAGCAGTAAAGAAAGTGCCCAGGGGCGTAATACGACCCTCTTCCACCAAG
This sequence comes from Syrista parreyssii, assembly GCA_030142615.1. Taxonomy (NCBI): domain Eukaryota; kingdom Metazoa; phylum Arthropoda; class Insecta; order Hymenoptera; family Cephidae; genus Syrista; species Syrista parreyssii. The sequence continues at coordinate 1,833,349 of JARQTG010000345.1, forward strand.
TATAGGAGCCCTTACGTAAGGGTGCGCACAACCCTCGCTCTTTCCGATCAGCCCGTTGAAGTCACCAATACTTCCGATATCGTTGCAGCATCCCCAAAAGGATCCCTCGAGGAGTTCAGCAGGCTAGAAGGCGGCGGTAATGTGGGTTGTGATGGTGGGGGTAGCCACCCCCGCGTTCCTTCAACGCTGTCTGTGAATTTCACCGCGTCGCGGCGCCACAGGACGGCCCATACTCGTACCGTCCCTTGCAGGAAGCAGAATAAGTATAGTCCTACCCTTCGGTATCGCGGCATCCATTCACGAGTTATCGACACAACTCGGACACCCTTAACCCCATGAAAATGTCACTTCAAATTCATCCCCTGATAATATCGTGTTTCGTCCATTTGTAAGTCTGTCTGTCTACGCGAACAAACCCCGGAAAAGGAAAGAGCATCGGGTCAATTATTAAGCCGGTGTAAAAGTGCGTGCTGGAGGGATGACTGCGAGGGCTGCAGAACTGAGCGGTTGAGTTAGTCTTGGCCAGAACACAGGCCTAGTAGCATCATCGTATACGCAACTTGTAGGCAACAGTCAGATATTAGAAATACAAGTTTCCCCCGTCTGCACTTCTTTACCGAAGTGTCAAGTAAATCCTCCCTTATTACGACTCGAGCATTCCTATTGTTAATTAACCTAGCCAGTGCGCGTCGATACGTATGTTCGTCATATCGCGTGCACGCGGGGTAGTCGCAACACGAGGCGCTACTAACGTACTGGTAGTGAAGAACAGGTGATTACCGGGTCCATAAAGGCCCGTTTTGTGTGAATTGTGCTTTGTGACGATTACGTGATTTGCCTTCGAGCCTTTCCCCCGAGCCGAGACAGTGTGACATCCGATAGGGGAATAATATATGCGTTACATACGTGTCCTCGGAAATACGTCTCCTATACACGTATGTGAGTCTTGCGCCACGCAAGTCATAAGAATGACCAATACAAAATTAACGACGCGTATTGAAATCGATTAATCGAAAGATTTTTTGGCAATTACATAATCGAGATAAAATTTTTGGAAAATTATTAAATAAAAGTTTTTCCACGATTTAGATCACTTCGAAATGTCAAGGTCGACGAAATTTGGGAATATTAAATTAGCTGACATTGAAATTTACGCGGTTCATTCATTGCCATTGACATCCTAATGTATTTATTTGCTTGACCTGCACGGTTACGAATATAGAGGAAAGTGGCTGGACGAGCATATGAAGTTTAGTTACACGCACGTGTCCTCCTTTCACGATTATCTCAAAGTTGACGCACGGTTGGCATGAACGTGACATTGGCCGGATTCTTGATCGTCTCTAACCGGAGTAACTTGGGTGAATAGATTTATCTCGCAAGCGGTCATCCAACTGGATGCTGCATAGCATGAGATCTCGTACTCTTGCAAGAACCCGAGAATCACGATAGTACGTATCTTGACTGTCTGACTGGCTGATTAGCTGACTAGCCTTATAAAACATAGGTGTATCGTAGCTCTCGTGTGACTGTGACTGCGCGACCCTGATGAAAAGTATCATTCACACACACACACACGCACACGCACACACACATACAGACCCACACACGTAAACGTGAAAAGTGAATAATTTCTTTGAAAAAGAAAAAGTGATAAAAAATTTGATAAAAAAAATGTTGATCTCAGAAAAAAGAAAATGTTTTACCTTCCCATGAAAAGAAATGAGTAAGATTTTTAATTAACTGAAAATTTACGGAAAATATGTAATTATCCTCACTGACTTCTTCTACCATAATCTTCATCGAAGAAGCCACCACCGATCTTCTCGCTTCTCATGGCCTATCTTATCCGGTGTAAAAATTCGCTTACGGACTCGGTCGCTCATCTCATAAGATGTCCCTGAGCGAGGCCCGTGAACTTAAATGCGCATCCTTCGCGGCAAGATATATTGTTACAATCGCACAACAGAGCCTTGCTTCAATGTAGGCTTTATCGCGACACAGGGTATTGAGTAGCGTGCGAACGGAACCAGAATGATTATCATGGCTGCTGCCATAAGCGAAATTCTCAGGTCTCTCGATTATACATTGGACAGCTTTTACAAATATTTAACGCAACGTTTTAATTCCCGATACGAGTGCGCGTGTGACACTGTGCGTGCGTGGCCTCGTACGCTTAGAAGTTTTCTTGAGAACGCGACGCTCGGCACTTTTTCTACCGAAAGGCGTATATACATTTTCGACGACTTTCCACGAAAGTCGTTGACAGTGACGAGTCTGGAAAAAAAAAAAGCCAGACGACAAGTCTAATGCTCGACTATACAGACTGTGTATAGATGCGGCGACTAAGATCGGCGGCCTCAACATCTTACTGTACGAAGTCGCCCAAAGTCCATGGAATAGAATCGCATCGTGGAACGTAAAATACGAGCCGTATATTTGGAAGATCGTTGAGCGCGGACACGCCGGCAAACATTTTCATAATTTTATCACCTCGTAAATTTCGAAAATTACCGAACTCGCCGAGCAGTAGTAGCCCGAGCGTGAGCGACTTCATATAAGCCTTCTTCTGCCAGTTGTTACTCCCGTGAAACTTTCTGACGCGTCGTGTAAATGTTGGAAAAAAAAAAAAAAAAAAATTTTTTTTTTTTTTTTCAACTTCCCGTTTATCGTTACGTCATTTTTAATTATTAACTCCATCTAGCCGACGTTGGATGATAATCAAATTTTTCTGTTAAAACACACGATTTCGGTGAAATACCATACTGCTTACTTAATTTACTAAAATATACTAAAATAATGACCGTGTCATGAAATTACAGAAATCATATAGCCTAAAACATATAACGAACGAGATTGTTGCGTGAACAAAAAATTGAACCGAAATTATCCAACGTGAATTTCTATGAGTGTGGTTCGTTTTCAATTTTCTTCTTTTTCTCCCGGCTAGTCTTATATGACAGAAAAGCATCGAGGTGGTGGTGGTTAGGAACATGTGTGCGCTTACGCGCTCGTATATATAGATATACCATGCTCGGTTAAATTTATACATGTGTCGACGCACACCTAGACGACCTGATACGTATATATACATATAGTTCACTGTTGACAAACTAATCCTAGCGTTATAACGGGTGATCGTAAAACAGCGTTGACAAGACATCCTTGTCATATTTTCGTGGGCGTTTTAGGTGATGAATATCGGCCATGGTATATTCATAACTAACGTATCCCTATATAGATCTATATATATCATACACAACAGACATATACACAGTGTACACGTCATCCTTAGCCTAGGCGGAATCAATAGATCACTTTTGTATTCCATATACTAAAAATGAGAACAATACACGACACCGTGTATATCGTTGAGTAAAGAATTAATAATCGATAAAAAAAAAATTAGACCACCCTTAAAAATCATTAATTAAATTTACAGTCACAGGTCGCATTTATAAGGGTTGCTAGAGGCATGACGTGACGAGGATGGAAAACTATCGAAAAGTCAATTTTGCAGTAAAATTGCTTTACGTACTTTAAAGGGTCGAATACAAGCAATTATCTGTCTGCTATCTGGTACAGTGTCTATGGGTATAGTGAACTTTTTTAATAAGGGCTACTGGTGAGATTTTTAGTTTTATTTCCATATCCTAAAAAGCAGGACGCGTTGCTTAAGCAGTGTTTCGTATATCAGCTCGTTTGACGACTATTAATTTCGCTCTTATATTGCTATGGTTTCTGTTGACTTGGCTTCCCAATGAGCTATAGTCAAGTTGCGCGCCGTGAGGCGTCCGCGCGTCGTTTCCAGTAACCCTTTTTGTCAGTTATTATCCGCACGCGTTTATTCTCAGCCCCATTTTTTATTTATAACCACGGCTGTCATTCCGACGCCTGACGTCGACCTACGACTTTATTCTCTGCGAGACTTTATTCTGTATCGACTTGGACGTTTACGACGATTTCCGAGTGACCCGCGTATCCGGAGACATTAACGCGTTCGGTCAGGACACGTTCGACAGATTAAAGAAAAACTTTCATCAGCGGTCCAGCCAGCATCCCTGTTAAAAAATAACCAGAGACACGCGACTTCTACGTAAATTATTTAATTCTCGTTTAATTGTCGTAAAGAAGCTTTTCTGGTGTACCGATTTTTGTATCCTTCGAACCGTCCGTGATTAAACGAACGTTTGACAGCTGTCACATATGCGTCTAGTGCTCGAGGGAAAAGATCAGAGCGATTCTGGGTAATCGGAACATGTAAATAAAAAATCTTAGTAATAATATCAGATACCAGGAGGGGATGTGCCGTTTTGTATGTAAGGGTATAATTTTGTCCATTTTCTTGTCTGTCGAGTATAACGACACGTAAGGGTGGTTAAGGTTGTCGGTATAAGGGTGAAGAGGCCAAGGGGCAAAGCAGTGGGGACACCAAGGTACAGAACCAGGGGAACAGTAAGAAGGAATAAAAGTAAAGGTACATCAGCAAGTGTTATCGTGTCTGTTAAAAGTCAAAAGAAAATTGACATCCAGTCTCGGAAGCAAAACAGACTGGCCGAGGATCAGTGACGGATAGGAGAGATCGAGCAGGCTCTCGATGGGGTTCAGGAAAAAGTAGTGATTGGCAGGGAGAACGGGGTTGGAAAAGGGCGTGTGGCGTGGATAGAGAGAGAAAGAGAGTAGTAGGTAGTAGTAGGTACTAGTCGGAGCGCGGAGAGTTGAAAATATGAGATCTGCTGCAAGGGACCACCTAGCCAGTCAGCCTCCGGTTCTTTCCGAAATCCCCACTGCTGAGATACGAATCCCACTCTAGGTTGACGCGCCGAGATCGGGCGTTTTGTTCACCTGGAGGGGATAGAGTGCGTGTCCCTATTGGCTGGCCAAGGGGCTGGCCTACCCTTCCAAGTGTACCGAGTTGCCGCCCATCCCCTCCACTGTCTCCGCGCCTCCTCCAGGCATTGCATCGGTCGTTCGGTAGCTCTTAGTTTCAGGTTAGGAGCCTGCTAGGACGGGTCTCTCTTGAAATCCGAACGGAGCTCGCACAACCGATAGCCCCTGACCAAAAAAAAAAAATCATAATAATAACAACAATATTTTTTCACCCCATTGACAAGCGAGCCTCGAACGCCGTGAACCGACCCCCCCGAGAAGCGTGCTCGTGACTGAACGTGCATCGATCAACAACAACAACATCCACTACATCCACTTACGGATCGCATCGCTCTACGACGTCACGTTCTCCACGAGGATCTTCTGCGTGAACCAAGTGCTTCGAGATTGTATCCTCCTGCTAGATAGAGGAGGGAAGATTTGGTCAGAGGAGACATAGAGGCTGGAAGTGTCTGCTGCCTGTCTGTGCTGTGTGTGTGTGCATGAGAGGGAGAGAGAGGATTTTGAAACGTAAGAAGAGCGAAAAGGACGAAGAGTCAACGTACCGCAGGAGGATATGCGATGAGTGCGAAAGGATTACGATCGCGCGCATAGAGAAGGAGGAGAGAGAGAGAGAGAGAGAGAGAGGAGCCAAAGAAGAAAGATACGAGGAACAACAAACAGTTGAATCGAAGCAGGAGGCTGGTGTGATCTTGTGACAGTGATCGGGTTCTCTGAAATCTGGCTAACGAGTGCGGTGTAACAGTGCGCGTATTCGCCTTGACGTTAGTGAACAATCGTTGTTGGTGGAATTGGCAAGATTTTATCACGATCTCATCCTGCCTCCGTTGCGCGAGGAGCTACGACGTTCCAATGCGGTGGTCAATGTGATACGCGCGCTCAAAGTGAAAATAAAAGGCCATAATCTGGCTAATGGTAACGCGGAGCGTGTTCTGCTCCTCCTTCCTACTCTATTGCCTCTAGTTCGCCTAGGTGTCCGGTGGCAAGCGGCCGGGTTTACACCGGCGCGAAACCGTACGCATGATCCGTCATCGGGAAAAGCGCGCACCTCTTATCACCGATAAGGGAAAGTGATGACACCACATCGGACCGCGTACGAGAGAGAGAGGCGCGAACCCCAGTGAGAAGGGGTTGTTTAACCAAGTGATAGACGGATACCGGTCACCGAACAAGTGTCAATGTGTCCAGGGGTGACCGGAGCCAGGAGGAGGTAGATTGCGGGTTAAAGTGAAAGAGAAAAAAGAAGATAAGGAAACTCGGTGAAATTCATCGTGAAGAAACGTCAGGAGATTGTTGTTGAAGAGTGAGAGAGTGTAGTGAAGGGACTCGGTAACAGCGAGTGAAAAGATTGAAGATCCTGAGGAAGACATCACGTGGAGGTTTCAGGAGACGTGGGAGCAGAGGAATCCAAAGGGTTGACGAAGTGTTTTGGATCCTTTGGAGAAGCTGGAAGCCGTCAAAGTGGCTTCGTCACTCGGGCTCCAGGGGCCTTCAGCGCCGATCGGGGCCCAACTATTGGCTTCTGGTGCTGAGGATGCATCCACGACGGTCTACCACGCCAATCTGGTAGCCGGAAGTAACAGCTCCGTCACTGCGGCCCTCCAGCAACCCCTGGGATCTCTAAACTCGGCGGCCCTCGCAAGCATGCAGGCCTCTACGGAGGCCAATTCCCTCGATCTTCAAGCAATGCAGTCCATGGACTGGCTCTTCAAGAAAGAAAGGATCTATCTCCTCGCACAGTTTTGGCAACAGGTAAGAACAGTGATACCAATCATGTATTAACGTTAGTCGATTAGTCAGTGTTACCAGTCGAGAAATTATCAGTCTTGTACAAAGTTTTGCGAATAACGTGAACAAAATTAACGTCACGTGTTGGTTAACGCGGAAAATTCGTAAGCGACCGATCAACCCCTCGTGCCAGTACCACGGGGTGTACGGGGTTGGTATAGCCTGCGGCATGTGGTGGGAAATACTGAAACGTGCCGGGATACAGGAAAAGTGATAATTCTGATACGACGCGTGGAAATGGAGAGCCAACAGTGTGTCGAGTGTGCAGACCAAGTGTAAAATGAATAAAAACATACCCTTGACAAAATTCAAAATTAGGGATGATACGTGAAAACGTAATGAGACTGCGAACGAAAAATTCACGTGCTCTCGTCTCTAGCTTCAAATCGTCTTACTGTATACGAAGTCTAATTGACAAAAGTCTACGGCGGGTGACTTGGACAATTTTATAATTCAGATATCGTGTCGTGTCATTCCTGTCAGATGGCGCACTGTGCTTATATCCAGCATTACATACAGGGATAAACGAGTAATAATGTTAAGTGCCCTTTTGCGATAGAAACATAGAGAAAGTTTATTCATAGGCGAAATCGAGGATTCTGAGTGACGGAATGACGTTACTCGATATATCTAAAATAAAGTAATATTCAAAGCGCGAGCCATAGAACGAATCGGCGCACGGCAAGCTTTAATTTGACAGTTAAGACCCGCCAGAGCCTTCAAAGCTTAAACCAAGAAGTGCATTAGTGACGAGCATCGAGTCGATGAACCTACTTCGTTCTCTTTCGAACTTCATCCAGTAATTTATCTGTCTCTGATTTTCCTCTGGAAATCGTCTTTAACCCTTTACTGCCATTTTTTTTTTTTAATAATCGCCAAGACATTAGTAAAAGATTCTAAATAAATAATAGCACGTAAAACTTGACGCAAACATAACTTCGTACTTACAGTCTTGTTATTAACCAAACGTCTGATTCTAACACCCATCTGTATTCTGCGTTCTAAAATACGATGAATCCTTCGCAATCAGACACGGTCGCTTTCCCAAGCCGTGCTGGATTACATTCCGAAGCATTAATTGACAAGTCTGATATTATTAGGGCAATTACAGAACATAAATTAGACATAGATACTCGCGCCTAGGGCAACTCTAACACGCCATTCCCACCGTAGTCTATCGGATACAATTTCACAGTGCCGCAGTGTCACAGCGTTTGACGACGTTCTCGATATCAGAGATTTCTCAGAGATTCCCGCAGCCCATTGTGAACTCGACCTGAGAAATACCATCAGAGTTAAAGCCATCCGCAGTATTAGACCCAGTGAATCCGAATAGCCAAATCTCACGCGTTTACTTGCCACTCGAGTTTCTCTATCAGTGGCTGATTCCTTGTGAGGGATGTTGAGTGGCTCAGGGATGACCGTAGTCTACCAAGGGTGGAGCGTTGGGGTGGGCCGCAGGAAGTTTCCTCCGCCAGCACTTGGCCGTTCCTCGGATAGTTGGCCGATTTGGGGGCGAGTTGACCGAGTTGTGGGTAAGTGGAAGGGATGGGGGGTGTCGCGCGATATTAAACCACGACCAAGGGAGGCTGAAATCGAGAGGGGTAGTATTATAGACTATGAGCGAACGGACAGCATCGTTAATAGGGTGCAATGGTTACGTTCTCGCGTATATCAGTCTACTCTCTCGTCGTACCTTCAGCACTGCCACCCTTAAATAAGGGTAGGAGGAATGTCAACGACTTGGGGATCTTTTAGACGGCTAGTAGTTACATGATACACTGGGTGTAAGCGAGTCGTGCTAGTACGAAACTTTTTTCTATATAAAAAGGGACCGAATCGAGGCCGAGGAAACGAAACGGTGGAAACCGCGATTAATCTGTTGGCAGGACTGAATTATTATCGGGAACGACACTGGTTTCCGTGGGGCCATGATAACGTTAATTTAATATAGTTATAGTTAATTTCGTCGCTGCTAATAATACTGCTATTGTGAACGCGTTCGCTCTCGATCTTATTGGCTACGACTACCTGTTTCCAATAAAACACACGTCTAACAACGTGTAAGCTAGTTTCTAGTGAGATGTGCTATAGTGTGTTCACGCTACTTACGTATGCCCAAGCGAGTTACTATTAATAGAGTAGAGTGGGACAAATTATGTGTATCGAGTAATCGACTGCGTAAGAGGCGAGATATTAGGGAGAGCCGAGGAACGAAGGGATAATAAAAATACTGTACAAAATTGTGTATCGAAATTTCGTGAACGGACTTAACTTGGCACGTAGATGACAGTCTAGACACTGTTTGATAGTCCTGAGGCTTATGGGACTGTACTCTTCTTCGCCTGGTACCTCGTTCTTGGTCGTAGCAACGTACCAGGGTGAATGTTTGACGCAGCGTGCGGTCTCTCTATATTTATGTTCGTACACTTACGCCTATGCAGGATGCCGAATAAACGTCAAAAAGACACGTAGGTTATGCTTGAGCTCGCAAATGAGAATCGCGAAATGCTAATAGAGAAAGATGTTCAGGCGTTGTTTAATGAATCGACCGATACCTGAACAGTGGATAATGATACTGTGTGTACTGGAGGATCTTTTAGTAGGTAATCGAAAGAGGAATGAAAATGAATATGGCGTACAAGGTGCGAGAGGGATGGTTGGAGAAAATTGTGACTATTTGGCGATTAACGAGACGCCGTGTAGCAGCGGGCAGGACATATCGGCTTCTATAAATATTGCGACACCGAATGAATTCTGGGAAGGAAAAAAAAGGACGGGGTTTGGGGAGCGGCGGGGGGGTGTCGGTGGGTTTTGGTAAGGGGCGAGGGAGATTTAGGGAGAGTGGAAGCGAGACGGTCTTGGATGATCTTTAAAAGAAAATAAAGGTGATTTGGCACTGCTCGTTGCAGCTCCAAGTGCATTGCTCCTAATTCTTCGTCCTCTTCTTACTTCTCGTGCTGTCGGTATGCACGGATTGCTGCGCAATTTTTTTTACCTCGAATCCATCATTGAAAAACATTGTCGTAAGTCTGTCTCCTGGTATGGCTTATCTGGATTGATTGATTTACGCCATGTTCCTACGCGATATCGTGATCCGTCAAAGCGAGGTCTCTCGACTTCGTGGATTGGATTGCCGATGGGCGTCGCGACGCCTCCGCGCTATACTCGAGTCGTCACTTCACTGAAGTGCCGACACTTTCAGCCGTATTCTCGCGGTGTGCCGCGTTGGTCTTATGGGAATAGACGGGAATCATTAAGATCTCGGCTCGTCGAAACGTCATTGAAAAAGGATCAATAATTCGAGACCTTACCAGTCACGTAATTTCACTCTACTTAGATATTTGGCATTGACGTATTAGCAGAAGCTAAAGACACACGTTGGAGGAAGGATTTCTAGCAATTAAAACTACGTGACCGTGAATGGACAAAACTTTTTCAGTTCTATATTCCCTGTCACTCTCCGTCTCACTCTCTCTCTTCCCCTCAACGCGGGAACCCTCTTTGTCGCTCTTGCACCGTCCCTCGCTCTGCTCCGTGTGGGGATGGGGGAGTCCCGCAGGCAGTTCACGAAATTCCCGCGTGGCGGCGGCACTCGTCGAGGAGGGAACTGACATACCGTGAGTCAGAAGGCTCGGGAGCGCGCGTGCATTCACAAACCAGATACGGGACACGAAGAATATTCATAAAGAGGCGCGGATAGAGAAACCGGTGGGTCCGAAGTCACGTTAAGAGAACGAAGCCATCGACACAGCCACTGGGAACCTATTGGGCTCGCCATGCGTCACTCGAAATAGAATAGAGACTTATTTCGGATGCGTCGTCTAGTCTCTCTAGTCTATCTACTCGGTCTAGTCCATGCCCCGACATTGTCTAGACCTCCTAGAACCTGAAGATGACAACTCCGGCGCGCCCTGTAATACCTCCCATATAACCCATACCAAACGTCGTACCAACCCCCGCTTTAACTCACCCTCGTAAAAAATTTCAACAAACCGCGACAACCTCGAAAAGGGATTAGGGGGCGTTTGCGAGAATCGCGATTATTAATTTGCCTGCGTTATTTCTGAAATAAGTGATTTAGCTGCCGGAGCCAGCGAGTTGCCCGCGCGGCTGCCGCGGCCAAACAGTGATTCACCCACACTCTAAAAATAACGAATACACGTAGAAACGAGGAGGGATACTTACTACCGGGTGGGTCTGTGGTATCGATCGATATTATATTTTGAATTTTATCGATCTTTCTCTCTCTCTCTCTCTCTCTCTCCCCATATGCACCAGAAACACTTGGACGTAATTCGGAATGACTTTTACCGTACGACGTATTCTTCTTCTACGGTAATACCTATAGGTATAGTGTATACTGCTCTAGTCAAAGGGTGTGCCGAGAGCATAAACCCGGTGAGGTTAGTGGTGGCGCATGTGCCTAACGCTAATTCGTAGGTAGACATAAACGGTAAATTGGCACTGACCGAGTGTGCGTCATTTGTGTCGTGTGTGCAACAGATGCGCGAGGCACGCGAGCAAACCGCTCGAACGGGACGTGCAGGTCGCGAACTCGGGACCTCTGCTACGTACGCGGTCCTACACGGTTACGTACCGTAGCCGTTGTTAGAATCGCATGTGCAGAATACATATGTGAACGGCGAGGTACATGTATTTTATCTCTCTCGTTCCCTCTGGTGGGGAATAAGCGAAGTAACAGTCACCCGGAATATTTGCCAAGTGAATATACATTCCTCTCTCTCTCTCTCTCTCTCTCCTTCACTGTGGACTCTTTCTATGCTCGGCGAGCTTTAATTTGGCGCATGCGCGCCAGATATCGGCAGCGATTCCGATTCTGGGCGCGCTCGTTGGATCGATTCCATGTCTTCGATCTACATGCCGATTTGAATTTCCTGCCGCGAAGATCTACGACCGCGGTCGCGTTTCGAGCGACACGCCGGGACGACGGATTCTATGCTGGCTCCGATTAAGTGAATTCAAAGTGAGCCGTAAACCGGGGCTAAATAAACCTCCGATGCGGACCACAAACAAAAGCCGGACGGAAGCCAACGAGATTTAGAGAAGCGATCGCTTCGGGCAGCCTATATCGTACGTCTTTTAGACTTACGACTCTGGGACTGTCGAGATATTCCTATATTTCTATCTGCTCTTCATCATTCTCCTCCACTTGCCATCGCCCTCCGCCTCTTTTCCGCGCGTTCGTCATCGCCACGCACGTTAAGCCAACGTACGATTTGGTAAGCGCTTGTGAATATATTTATCGCGCATCAGTCGGTAAGGAAGTCAGGTATGCCGGCTTAATAATAAAAATTTCTCAAACACTATTTCTATACGATCGACAGCGAATCTCCTCTTACGCGGCCTCGGACTCGCGTGGCTTATTATTAGTTGCGCATGTACGCCATATGGTATAACATATTAAATCATGTTCGACAATGTGCAATTACAATGAGATACCCGCCTACTTTACATGGATCGGTTAGATGCAGCAGATACACTAGAAAAGCTTACAGTAACAGGCAGTACGCCGGCAATTAGCTACCCGAGAAACGTAATTTACTTCCCTGGTAGAGAAGCCAGAGCGGCGCGACGCCGTGCGCCGGTCTCGCTAGACGAAGCACTGTGTCAAGTAATGGCTATTGAAAATCTTCGAATCATGAATAGGCATCGTATCGCCAATTAGCGCTTAGCCATGAATATTTACATGACTGCCGGACCGTCTCTACTCTTTCATCCCCGCACGAATCGCACGCGTCTCATCTCGGTTCCCTGTTGCTCGTCAGTCCTCAAACTTCATTCCATCTCTCTCGCACTTCCTCGACGCACAGTCTTACGCGAATACGAAATATTTCAAACTTCCCGTCGTCCTACAGGAAAAACGTCCGAATGCAAATTAACGCCGAATCCAAGTGTGCAGAGACGGCAATTAAATTTCGAAAATTAACGTAACACCGCGTGCGATTGATAACCGACCGGAAGTTCGTCACAGGCAAATATGGTTCTCTTCTACGATAACGTGTTCACGCTCGAGTCCCACTGTCGTACCACATGCTCGCCCGCCTTTTATTCATTCACGGTCATTCGAGCTATGAAATAAAAAACCAATGTGAATTCGAGACTCCGCGTACGCGAACATACAGTGAATATTGCAGCGCGCCTACAAGCGACGTAGGGCATATTGGAACGAAACGTCTTTTAACGTAATAACAATGATATCGAGAGAATATGAAAAAGGGTTAAACCAAGCGACCAAGGTTGCCAGTACGTACGAGAATCGGAGTAAGAAGAAAGTTTCATTGATCGGATTGTCTATATCCTCGCATAGTAACGCGCGCTTGCACGCTGATTTCACAATAAATTACAATCGTCCTGCAACGGGGCTTTCTATCGATTTCAGGTCCGCGGACACGCGAGATTCAAATCATTTTCGAGAATCTCGAGCAGAAGGCAGCCGCGCGTAGTGCACGAGAAATAGAGGCAGAGAAAACAGAAGCTTGAAACCACCCAGCATCGGCTTGACCTCCGCCTCGATCGCGGCACGCACGGCTTTACGCATGTAAATTCATCCGGATATGACGTAGCGGGTATGAGCTAAGGCCATCCGTACCAATCGGTGTCCATTAGCCGACACGGACCGTAGACACGGACATTTCGCGTTCCCGGTTTCCTTCGTCCACACCGATAATACCCAGGGCCGTACTTCGCTACCGATCCATTCGCCTCTGTGGGATACTCTAGATATCGTGTGTGCATATATATATATATTTGCCATTTGACGTATGTACTCCTACACGAAGGACTTTGACACTATGTATTACTATAGACTGCTATTGGAGTATTGACTGTTTACTAGCGGTTTTTATTATTATACCGATGCCACTATACAGCTATATCGATACTGTAGTATCGAATGTGGGATGCTGGATATCTCTGGGTATGGCCGAATGGGGAGTCAGGATGTGTCTGGATGAAGGAGAGAGATGGTAGGAAAGCGAGAAAGCGAGTAAGTCTTGGTGCTGGAGATGTACCCGAGGCAAACAAAGGGTATTGTCAAGTGCACGCGGTGCACAGGGTTTTTAAATTGTATCTATTGGCTCGAAGCGATTGAAAGTAATTGAATGAAGCGGCCGGTTATTTACGAACGTTTAAGCCGAGCCAACTATCTGTCCATTCATTCGTCTGTCCCTTCATTCATTCATCATTCACTCGCCCATGGATGGGCGCTGCATGTATAGCAGTAGTAAAGGCCCATTCAATTGATCGGTGATTGTCTAAATTATAAGATTGCCATACAATGGCTCTCATCTCGACCTATTGGGGTCCCGTTCGCTCGTTGCGTCATCACTTTAGGCCCGGATCGCAACGAACGAACACTGCCCGCCGATCGTCCAAACTCATCCTGATATCCATGTACACCGTGTCCCGATTAAAACCACGTCCGCACACGGCGTTCGCGATTCCTCGATCACATCACTCGGCCATGTTCGCGATGGTTTCGGAACCGCTGGGTACGCGCGGTGAAAGCTAAGCAGAATGACGTCACGACGCCTAGAACTTTCCGGTCGTTTCCTTCGCGGCGGAAATCGCCATGGGCGAAAAGCCCGAAAAATTTGACGAAATTGCGCGAGGTTGCTCAATACTTAAATAGTGAGAGAGTGACGCGCGGATCCTCGTACAGTTCAACGTGTTTGGCTGACACGAGGTAAAAACTTGGCACTGTGTAATGCACGCGAACTTTAACCGCAAATATATTCTCGACTCTGTTCGGACTGTCCGATCTGCAGGGCTGTGCATTGCGACGGCTTAATCCACGAAAACAGGCTTAATTACCGTAGGACCACCAAACTGGATAACGGCCCGGGATTCGTATGGCCGTCCCGTGTCCGACTAACTAACGCGCGCACTTGAAATTAGTTTACGATGGACGAAAAGTTGCGTCAATTCCAAGGGAATCCGAGCGTCGCCAGTCTAACGCGATCCTAGCACGTTTACCAGGACACGAGTCAAACTACATTCTCCCATCGACTTCCTACCATACCGGCCGAGTGCTCACCCTCTAGTTACCATCGACACTGTCCGCTTCTTAGTTTACATCCAAAATGCACGCACGTCGCAGACCCTTTCGAACTGCTCTACAATGCTATCCCAGCACATATACCCCGTCCGAGTAAACTCCTTAAACCGGATGCCAATGCTCGCGCGGCTTCCGGCAATCTCAGACAAATCTAAAACAGCGCCTATACCGTACCTATGTGTCCGTGCGCGTTAAATTCTTAACGACAAAAACAGCCACCACCACGAATTCTACGTCGAGCCTTCGACGAGGAGTGAACTCTCGTTGCGGGATTGTAAAGCGATTACCGGCACAGCCGGGAGGGTCTCGCTGTCAGTGGTTCGTTATGTGTGGCAATGTTTGTGGCGGTGGCGGTGGCCGAGCTTGTGCTGTAAAGCAAAGTGGTTCAAGCGCTCAATAACGTAGTGGGGTACCTCGAGTTATCTCCGTACCGGCCGATACTGTATACCTTATACACTAGGTGCACTCTGTGTCTTCGTATAGGTGCAACGGCAGTTCTCCCTATTCCTAGAGAGTATACCTATATATACCAATAGTATAGGTATATACTATATGCATACATAGCAGAGCATTCTCATTCCTAGTAGTACCGTGCCTGTATGCATCGGCCGTGAAGATTATCTCCGCTCCTTCTCCTTTCTTACCCTGTACTTTCCAGCCCTCGCACTCTACGCGGCTATGTCAGCCAGGCTGTGGTTCGGCAACCCATGAGCCTAAGGTTCCAAAGACAATTGGTCCACGCGAAAGGGAACGCAGGACTCAGGCGCTCGGTGTGACTACGGCGAGTCTGCTATGCTCACTCGTCCTGCTTAATGCAGGTGTCTCGTTGTCATCGTATCTGCCATATACTGTCGTTCTATATTTCTTTTAATACCTATCCCACCTCACTGCTTGGCTCTGCACTGCGATTTACTCGACGCGTGCGCATGCGTGGTGCATCGGTTACTATACGTAGAGACAACGCTTTTGCGCAACCCTTTGCGAAATGCTTTACAATTAAAGCGCTTTCTAATTGTTGTTCCTTGTAATTGGAATCGACGAATTACGTATGCCCGCGTACCTCGGAAACACCTGGACTGGCAGCACGTGTGGTCGAGAGGTTGCCTGATTGTGTATATCTATACATAGCTGCGTATGAATCTAGCCAAGTATAGTCGAGTGTCGTGTTGAGTCTAGCGTAACGCAGAGTATCTCGTAGATATAGACAGTCCACGGGTTATTAGGTAACGCTCGTTCGCACGTTCAGGACGCGCCGTCTTCGTTCCTACCGTCGTCTTACTATCTGTCTGTCATGTGCCGAGTGACTGATGCAGATTTATGAGGGGATAACGGGTGACGGAGAAATAAAGAAATTCAACCGATACGCTGGCCTTGGGTCTTTGGCAGGTTTCGGCCATGGACAATGGCCGCCCTGCCGTCTGGCTTTGTTGAGAGTTTCTGATAAGGAATAGGATTCCCTGGAGCGTGCTTCCGCTACCAAGGGAATACTAATAGTGTGAACGTAGCAACGCTTCTGCCGGGCGATACACTGCTGTTGCACGTACAAAAGTATAAAACCGAAAGAGTCGGTATATATATATATATATATTGATTGAAAAAAAAGTATTGAATTATAAGGGATTTTTTTTTTTTTTTTTTGAACTACTTCTCTTTGTCTCTCCGTTACCGCCACGTGTTCTGGGGCGGGTCTTAATGACGGTTGATAGTACGTGGGATTAGAGGGTAGTAAGGTGGGTAAGGACAAGTCGGGTCCACTTCCTTCCTTACTTCCGTTGACGCACCCCATCTTTATCTTAACGACCAAGATCGCGGATCTTCTCTTGTTTTTCAGCTTCCGAAAGGCATAAAATCTCACGACCAGACTCTCGGTGTATTCTTTCTATGGTTTTTTGCCCTGTCTCCCCCTCCCCAATGATCGTGGGGAATGTCACTATGTATATCGGGTGCCCGAGTGGGGGGGATAAAGGGACATCTGAGCCACCAATGGTGTCGAGGATTTCCCCCATGAGGGCTTTGCGAGTGTAAAGAAGAAAAAGAAAAAAGAATGGAAAAACGCTCCCCCAAAAATCGACAACCCCAAGGGCCCCGCGCGGTCCACTCTTTCTGTGAATTATACATTAATAGTTACGTACCCCCGTACAGTAAAAATCGGCTCGACCAATCCGCATCAGGAATCACGCAATATATCAGTGGCACGTTGCTTGGCGGCTGCGTAAGGGGAGTCTTTTGGGTATGACGGCTCCAAGGGTGAATCCCAGGGAGCCAACGTACACGCCTAATTTTAACGACACCCGATATGCAGATCGGCGGCGTGGCACTACTGGTTCTATGCAAATGGTGTACAGTAGGTAACCGGCGGTAAGGAGGAGAGTGGCATTGAAAAAAAGAATTGGCTCCGAAACTGGTTCTCTGGCGCGTCCCTCTCAAATATATCTATACACACGTGGGTTATGACCTAAACGGATGCTGGTGCCAGAATAAAATCTCTTCTTTCTCTTTCGCGCGATCTCTCTCTCTCTCTCTCTCTCTCTCTGATCTTCTCCTCCCTCTCACTCTCGTTCTCTCCTCGTTAATTCTTTTGCCTACCGATAATATATTGGCTGCTTCCCTCGCTTTTTGCCCTTTGCTCTTCACTCCTTATTGGACCTTTCTTCTTCCTTTGTGCGACTCAATGTTGCTCGGAAGCGCACATCTCGTGCCAACCGTATTTCTATACGCGTGCGAACTCGAACGAGGCACGCACGTCTTTAACGTATAGGTAGGCTACGTCATAAAGATTCGCATTTGCGTGAAGAAGATACGTGCAAGTACATGAGTGTGTATATATATATATATATATATAAATTCAGTAAAATATTTATATGGAGGACAGTGCGTACCCATATTTACTTCCGCGTGTCCTATGTGTAATTTGTGTGTATATATATATATATATATTTAAAAAAAAAAGGTGGGAGCCCTTGACCTAGGAGGAAGTGGAACGAGTAGGAAGAGCACTTGAAAGTCGCGCTAATTGGATTTACAACGAGTCCCGCTTTAGCGAAGTTTCGAGGAGCCGAGTGACAGTGGAAGCTCGCTGTTTTGCAAACGGATCGAGTCCTTCCGCCGGAAAGTGGAAAGTGAGCAGTGCGGCGACACGATTTTTTATTGTCTTTTCATATATATATATATATATATATATATATATATATGTGTGTGTTTTTTTTTTTTCCTTTTCATTTATTTAACTAATTTCTCGCTACTGTTTTTCATCTCTTCGTCTTGCGCCTCCCTCTGCCACCCTCGATCCCCTTTACCCCCTCGTCCCTTAGTAGCTCGCTTATTCCTTCAAGTTTTCAACCGCGACTCAGGTTTTCTACCCTTCGCGTCCACGAGAAAGAGAAGATCCTTCCCAAGCGAATGCCCTTTCACCCCCGAACGATTCGCACGCCCGAACGCGTCCGCTTAAGGGCTGCTTTCCTTACCGAGATCAGAAAAGAGGGTGGGCGGCGATGGAGAGGGGTGAATATTGATGGAGTTTGGGGTAGTAAGTCTATGTAAAACCGATAATCCCGAAACGTCTTTATGGTGGTAAATTGATACTTTGCCTTGGCGAATCTTACCCCCCTTTTACACTCCCCCCATCCCCACTCCACTACCCGTCCAACCCCATCCACATTTTCCAACCGTATATACGACAGCTTGCAAATGCCATGCGATTTCTTATGTCTTTCTCCCTTGTTTTTCATTATTCTTTGCATCTGCTTAAATGCTCGTCTTACGTTTCTCCCTCTCGTCCCACCCCTCGCACCCGCGGCTCCTAATCCACGATCTCTTACTTCCGTCCAGCGTACGTCTTCTGTCTCTTTTGGGATAATCTGTGGAAAACATAAATCAACCGCCAAGACTACCAGCTATTCGTTACACGCGACTGATCCCGATAACACGTAGCAGTACGATATTCCGGCAATATACGTCAAAATCAAACATTTATAGATCGTTCCAGGGTTACACAATGTTTACAGAATCACATGCAGACGGCTGTGCCCCGGAGAGAACCTCGCAATATATTGAAGATCATCGGACACTTTTACGTGACGTTTCTGATCTCGAGTTATAGAACGCGACAACGTATAAGTCGTCGGTTCGCGTCCCAAGCGGTTCCCGTCTACGTAAATCCGCGGGATTAACGCAGCCCGGTATCATCAACAATCCCGCCGATCTTCGGACGATCTTACGCGCAAAGAAGAGCGACCGCTTCACTCTCGCTTTGAAAAAAAAACCAAGCCCCCCACCGTCAATGGGCTATTCACAAATCCGATGAGTTATGCCTAGCAGTGCCGGCTGTTCGAATTAATTTTCCATTCCGTTCAAAGTACGCGATAACCAATCGCCTTTGTAGATCCTCGTTCCGCCTTGTCTCTAGGATTAACGAGAAAAAAAAGTTACCCACTGTCCGTAAGACACAACGATCATCCCACTGGTATACAACGACCCTTGAAGAGTCGCACTATCTTCATCCCACCCCCTCACCTAGAACTACCAACCCCAACACTGTGTACCGATACGCGGGAGAAATCCAAGGGGTAAATCGCGCCACGTGGTTCCCCCCGATGTTTGCGCTCACGCATCACGCGTGCACCTAACTACCCCCCGCCCCCAGTTAACAACCCCACTCGAACTACCGTCCACTGGTCTCCCCTGTCCGATACTCCAATAGTCCATATCAACGTGTGGGGTGTTTCCGTAAGATCAACCCTCCACCGTGTACTTCACTGTACTATGGTGCACTGGTATACCGGGTACTAAGTAACGGCACAGTATACCGTATACGAAGGTATAGTACATTAGGGGTGACTGTACCTAATGTACCTACGCAATACACTATAGACACTGTATGGGAATACGTGTCGGATATTCTTTAATTTCACTCGACAGTATCGCTTGATAGACGGAAGCCTTAGGGGTATCTCATATTTGTCACAGCGAATCTTCGGCGAAACGATTGAAGTCGATGACTCGGAAAAACGTGTAATCTCAGTCTCCTAGGACGGTGTCGTGTGCCACGTTTTACGTAAGTTCGAATCACGGTGTCTCGTAGTACCTGACACCGGGCAGGTAGTTGGGCAGGTAGGTGGGTAGGCACCCAAACGCATTGCTCGATGCTTACTTGCTTGTGGCAGCCAACGATATTTGTATTTTTTTTTTTTTTTGTGACGACTCTGATAAGGCTACTGATAAATCCCGTGGACGGATTAGCAAGGCAGACTACGATTTGTCGGCATAACCAAGCAGAACCAATTTATGGCGCCGTGACCTAATCTCTACCGGCTGTGACTGACGCTCTCGATGTTACACTATGTTTCTCAAGAAACTCTCTGGCTCTCGCCATTACACGGAATAGACTTTCCAGAAGGTACGAAACTCACTCGCTGACTCACGGCTGGAAGTTTAAAAAGCATACGATGCTGATACATATGATACCATTAACTATTTCTCGGGTAGATATGTGTATATATATATATGTATGTTACTATATCAAGATATACAACACGTACATCACGTATGTAACCAGTACCGTAACTCGTCATTGGCCAAAGCCAATGTTCTACCTACGTGACAGTAGTACGTTATATGTAGGTATGTATGGTGAGAAGGAGTTGATACCTATAGCTGTAGTAACGTGTGATTGCAGTAGAAAGAAAGGATCCGCAGAAACGTATGAAATACATATAGACCAAGTATAGGTATACGGTACAGGCTAAGTGTATAACGCCAGAGAAAAGTATCTATGCGCTAGTAGCGGAGAGGGCAAATATATCGTGACAAATACGTGCATTGTATCGTGTGCAGAGTCTATATAATATTATATAGGTGGTAGGCGTGGTTTAAAAAAGTAGGCGGAGCCGGCTATATCCCCTCTACAGACTGCTGAGCGTCGAGGCATCGAACTCAGGACCGCGGATCGGCCGAGTCCTTTACCACTACACTTTAAGCACTTTAACGTCGACTCTCCAACCCGAGTCTCGTGGCAACCAGTGCACTGAAGAGAGAGAGAGAGAGAGAGAGCAATAACGATCGGAACGATGCTGGAGTGAGACACAAGTATAGAGCGGTAAAGAGACAGACAAGGACGGAGAAACCAAAGAGCAAGCGCGCGAGCGAGCGCGACGCCTTCGTCTCTCGACTTCTTTGTGTGCGACGCGAGCGACGCCGGACAAATACGGATTCTTCCAGCGTCGCGCGGATAATAGGAGTGTGCAAGGCTACAAGGGGCCCAACCGACCAATGATATTCTTCGGCTCTATCTCGATACGTTTATCTCCCGAGTGTTTTATACTTGCTCGTGGTGCGCTGCTACAGGGGAAACTATTGACTGGCCAGTCTAGTGCCCCACTGTCCAATGCGAGGAGGAGACACTTGATATCAAACGAGTTCCTCCACTTTGGATCCCACTCCCCTCCTTCCCTCCATCCCTCTCACGATTTCCACCTCCATCACACCTCCACCTCAACCTCACTTCCCACCTACGTCTCTCTCTCTCTCTCTCTCTCGCTCTCGCTGTACTATACAAGGGATATACCCGCGTGTAATCGTTGCCGCTTCTGTACCTCCTGCTTATTTCATCCACCACGTTTTTCTTTGCCTCGTGTCCTTTCTCTATTATTTACTCATGGCTCCTCGCAGGGCTGCGACTACCAGCAACCGGATGATGGATAGGGAGGTGATTGCTTAGCCGTGTCCCGGGTTCTGTTCCGTGCTATGAACTGTCATGGACTCGTTAGGGTATTAGCTTTCTATTACTTGGATCGTCCTAAAGCTACTTGATTTTTCTACTCCAGTAGTTACTGCGACTGTATTTGGATCTGAGTCTCGCGTCCTTCGACTCTTCTACAGGCTCCTCTGTCTAGTAGGTACAGTGGGCACAGCACTGGCAGCTATTTCAGCTGCGAGTCTTTGGCCCCGGTGTCTGACTTTAATAACGGCTCGGTGAATCCTGAGAAATTGCGCCGAGACTTTTAATGGAGATACCGCACGGGCACCCCGGCTCCTTAGCTCGCGGGACAAGCCAATACTGTATACCGGGTTACGGGCCTGGTTTGTATTGTGTTACTGATTGTTTTTTGTCATTTTAGAGATTATGATTCGTTTGTACCGCAGGGCCCTTTCTTCATGTGTCTAGGCCAGTCCGTCACGGATTTCGTCGTGCGTAAGGCAGCGGGGAATTGTCAGGGCTTTGAGAGAAGGGACTTTGGTAACGGAAGTATTATATTTTGTCATTAATGGCAGAAGACTCTCATCCGGTCTACTGTGTATGCTCCAAGATGTTATACCGTGGTAATGCGGTACCTATACCATGATAACTGGTATGGAGCGAGCAAGAAGAAGATGTCGAGGATCAGTATGCGATACCACCTCTCTCTCTCTCTCTCTCACTCGACAGCGTCAAAACAGAAGCTATGCAGTCGCGCGGGATCGCAGCGGGGGCGCCATAAAAATATTTTTAGATGCGAGACACTTCGTGAGTTCGAGGCCGGGTAAAAAAAAGAGAGAGAGAGAGAGAGAGCTTTCCTTGAGAAAAAATCACGTGGAGGACGGAAAGGAAATAGTTTAGACGATCGGAACGTCGGGATCTGGTAAGTCGCGACGGGCGTATATCCAACGCGAGTGGGAAGGAGATGGAGACGACGAGTGAATCAGAGCGCACGAGAGAGACGGTAGAACCGACTCGCGCTGTGAAGCCACGTGCAACCGATACATCTCAGCTGCACTACTGTCCCAATGGAATCCAAAAAATACGAGAATCCAATCTCCCTGTAGATGTTTCCACGCTCGTTTTCCTCTCCCTCGGTACGTCTCCCTTCCACCTCCATGCTCCCCTACCTACCGCTCCTCTTTTTTTTTATCATCGCAAAGATTGGGACCACGTGTGCCCATGTACCGACCATCCTCCCTAATCTCTCTGTCCTCTTGCTCTCTTTCTCTCTTCGACTATATCGTTTCCCTAATTTTGACTATTTTCAGAGACTCCTTCCAGGATCTTGTATCCAGTAGCCACTTTTTTCCGCTTCACACTCGTCCACATCCGCGAGTCAAAGAGCGATCGTTCGTTTTTGTCTCTTTTTCCCTTCCACGTGTTTCGCTTCCCTTTCTACCCACCCCCCCCCCCCTCCCGCTGCCGACACTCCCGATCGGAACTTCACTGTTTTTTTTTTTTTTTTTTTCCAAGGCTACGACAGATGTCCTACATACATCGTCACGTGAGATTCTTTCTTAAAGGATCGCCACTCGAGAGTAGGCGATGTCGATGACTTTCCTTGATCCTCTCGTCGACCATGTAGAATGAATAAAAAGAAGGGAGAAGGAGAAAAGAAAAAAGATAAAAGGAAACCTTGGCCACGCTCGCAAGGACGACCTTCTGACATCTGGCACTTCTCGGGCGCCTTCCGTTTGCCCTCACGAACCTCCGGCTCACTCGACTACTCCTGCCGGTTATTGTTTACGATTTTCACGGGTAATCGGTCTCCAATACCCCAACCATGTAGATCGATCATTCGATCCTCGTCCACGGTCTAAGCATCGTTACCGTACCGGGGCGTCGATCGCTTTTGTACAGGCCGCAAGTGCCGAGTCACGCCTTGACAAACAGGGATGTCAAACAGATGTCTCAACTCGATGCCAACTGCATCCCGCGCTGTCGTTCCTACGAAAAAGAGATGGATGCACGAAAACAGAAAGAGATCGAATTCGAGCCTCGTCCATGCGAACTGGCCGAAATAATTTGTCCGATAGAAAAAGTCGTAATGTTCGCGTATCAATTAATCCCTAACCTACTTGTCTAACGTGGGTCACGTGGATAATATGAAAAAATGTATGTAACCCGAATGACAGAAGGAATATCACAGCGGACAGCCGCAGGCGATATTCCTCGCGATAGCAGCTGTCAACGTACGTGATTGGCTGTCGGGCGGAGGCATCGGTCCCGTTTATTCCGGGTTTGGTCATTTCGCCTGGTTCAGGGATTTGACACGCGACACGTCGGGGGTAGCTTTGCACCTGACGCTAGCTGTCCGTGGTTTCGTCACCCCCTACTGACCTTACACCACTGGAGCGTTCTGTATCCCGTTACTCTGTAACCCCACCTCGACAAGCTACCCTCATAACCTCGTATAACGTAAAACCCTCTGGAAATTACTGACTGCCTTTAGTACGATATGCGTTTCGAAAACCCCTAGCTTAACCGTCTTTCATTGGTTATCTATCTATACGTATATATATATATATACGTGTACTGCTTTTTTCTTTTTTCCGTAACCATACGCGTATCACGAGTGGGTGTTGGCTAATGAGATTGAGAATGATGAGAATAGCGGCTCGAAGAAATGCATTAGTGTTTGTTTTAAATTGAAGACAGTTGACACGACTGGCCCTCCCGGTTCTCGTCGCTCGTTCTCTCACACGGATCATTTTTCATGACGCACCACTTTCAGATAAGCATACCGAAACAGCCCCCGTACCAGCCCCCTTACCAGCCCCCTTACCTTGTCCTCGTCACAGATCCCAACTAAGAAAACAATAACTGCCTCAATATGTTTATAGAGATGAAGATTGGCTGGTATGTTGTTTGATGTTGATTTCACGTTGTTTTGGTGTCGCTCTGTCCGAACAGATAAAGATTCGAACCCGGTAACAGCCACCCAGGATAATCAAAACACGTCTACCGTCCTCGTAACGTTGTAATGCCTTTGTCAATTCTTACTCCCTTTTCCAACCTCACTTTTCTTCCTTTTCTCTTCTTCCCTCCTTTATCGTCGTACATTATTTTTCCGGGATGCGGTTCACGCAGCGATTTATCGTAATGTTAAAGCCAGTGGCAAGACTTAGACTTCCGCTCGTACAGCAATGCCTGCTGGCCAGTTGGCATCAAGTCGATAGCAGTATCGAAGTCGATAAGGAAAAAAGGCGATACGATATGGTCCATGAGAAAGACATAACATAGGGTCAGGCCCCGCCGAGTAACGTGTAAACTTATAACTTAATGAAATTATAAATGTATATTCGCGCACGACAGCCTGTGCTTCGGAATTTACCTGGTAGCATATCTATAGTCATGCGCGTAGGCACACGTGCGTGTGTATTATGGTATAGTCTTTGAGAAATCATTATAAGAGGAATACGTGGATGACGAGAGAATTATTCTCTCTCGCTATTACCCCCCTCCTTGCTCATTACCCCCGCGTGCGCATATTCGTTTCACACATCCGCTTCCGCTCAGGCATAATATAATAATCGGTTCGCTCGCACAATGTGCGCCTATGTGTCGCGCGAGCTATTTGCGCCATTACTCGGAGACGAAACGAGAGGAGAGAATGAATGAGAGAGAGAGAGAGAGAGAGAGAGAGAGAGAGAGAGGGAAAGTGTGTGAGTGAGAAATAGAAGAGGATAGAAGGAATGCCCGTAGATTGGTAGGAGGAAAAAAAAGTGTACGTATTTGTTTAATTATCAACGGTACCGCATTAACTCGTTAATTGAGCGTCAGATGGCCGGCATTGTATCCGGCTGACACGCTTTGTACTTGAGCCGGGCTACGGCCGTACACGCCGTGTGGGAGTTGCTTGGCTCTCTTCTGTCTAACTCGCGTCGGTTTTTCGTCGACGCACATGCCCTCCCTCTTTTCGTCTACTCCCACTCCGGTTACCTCGTCCTCGTACTCGTCACTCTTCGTCCTCGTCGTTTGGCAGACAACGGTGTTAATCGTATGCACAAATTAGAACAATGAGTGCTCTATTATTCGGTCCCCGTGAACGCAGCTTTGAATGACACTTCTATGCCAACGGGGACCATGCTTAATAATGTTCACTCGCTCGATCTGTCTCTCTCTCTCTCTCTCTCTGTCGTACTCTATCTTTTACAGTGCTGTGTCGCTCTGTCCTTGTTACTCGCTCGCTCTTGTAAATTCTCTTAGCGCCTCTTTGTACCCCAAAGAGCCGGTTCCCTTCTGTCGTACCTTCGTGATCCTTCGCTCGAACGAGGCCTCCACGATAAGTAGGTACAAAAGCCAATATTCGTCACTTATATTGGAAAGAATCTCAATTGCTGGATATGATTTACTTTATGGAAAGATTCAATGGTCAATCATTAAATTCGAAACGGACTAAGGAGAAAGTTCGCTAACGTCCCGTTTTACTCGCCTTTACTGTGCTCCCGTTGTACGTGGTGTATTGGTAGGAGCAATACGATGGCGGATGTTTGACGTTGAACGATTCTGTAATAAATTTCTTCTTCCGAATTGGTTCTGCCTTCTGAATTCCAAGACGTCGGGCTTGTTGCTGCCATAAGTAAAGGGTGCGTGGTGTAAGGGGACTTTGCTCGGGGAGGTGCGAGCACATTGAGGAGGACCGACGCCAACTACCGTGATAGCGCGTTGGCATTGAGTGTGGCGGTTGCTTGCGATATTGAATTCAATTTAATGAAAAGTCTGAACGCAAAAAGTATTCGGTGTTCGATATTTATGTGGCGAAGCAACTAATTACGTTGGCTGTGTATTCCTATGGAAAATTACTTCTTGGTCGACTTGGCCCGTTTGATTACTTGGCCTGGGCTACCGCGATACCTAATAATCCTCAAGGGTTGACACTACTCGAAACTCTGTGCAGGTCTGCGTACCACGTGGCTTTGGGGGGGGATCGCCTTTTCATTGTTCTCAAGAGCCTGGTGCAGTCGCGGTGCATTCTTTAAAATTGGTCATCCCTTACTTATGATCCTATAGTCAATCTATAAGATACGTAATGACATTGTAACGAATATCGAAGTCGAGTCTATGCTATATGTATATGGGTATAGAATGATAGCCAGTAGAGGTCGGAGGTTACTTTGTACGTGCGGCCGTTGGAAATTAGACGCTCGCGGGCGAGTTAAAATAATTAAAACGTCCGGGAAAGACAAAAGCCAGTTACCTACCCATCCGGCAGGGATGATGTAAGGGTAGAGAAAAGGGGGTTTGATAGGCGAACGAAGAAAAACACAGACTTGATCAAAGTGAAATACGCATTGCCAACCATGTGGGTAATTATCCTGGACTTTGCATTAACCCTCTTTTGCACTCCGTGCACCCCTTAACCACCCACTCTCAACCCTTCCACCCAACGTCCCAGTTAATCCCCCTCCCACGCAACCCTCTCGAAGCTTTTCGTTTTCTCCTCGCCTTTCCTCGTCCATACCTTCGCACGCCTCTACCCCCCCCCTCCCCCCACACCCTCATCCCACCCTACCTGTACATTCACCCCTCAAGCGCACTAGGATCCTATAGGTAGCACTCCCCCCCCCCCCCCCCACCGTGCACCATCCAGCTATCCACCCGGCTGATCTCACGTTTCTGTCTGCGTTCTTTGCGCGCACACTTGAACGCGACGCTACATCGAATTCGTTGGTAATTTTGCCCGAGGACGGGGGTAAAATGATTTAATTAATCTGATTGAGAATGTTAATGCCCCGCCTTTGCAAAATAATATCTAAATGAATTAATACCCGTCGTCGAGAGATTACAGTGGCGAGGGACGACGCGGGGGTCGTGGGGCAGGGACGGGGGCTACGTCGACGGCGGCGTCGGCGTTGACGTTCCCAGTGCTCTCCCGGCAGTGGTACGGGGGATGAACAGACACAGAACTCCGTTGGTACGGCAGAGAGCCCTAATTAGCTAAGTAAAGCCGGGGCATTATCGCTTATTTTCAACCCCTTCTAACGAAATGCCAAGTTTCATCTCTTCCCTGTAACTTTACCGTATTGAATATCGTCGACCTGCCGCCCTCGACTCTCCAATTGGAATTTCTCCATGTTTTTCCACGGCTCGAACTTGCCCGCTTCTCTTCCTACCCTTCTTCGCTATCGCTCTTCTCCTCACTCCTGAGCACCCTTCGATCCAACAAGCCTTTCGAGCTCCTCTCGAACCTCCAGAAAACTCTCTTCACGCACTCTCGTCAACCGGGTGCTTGTTCTCGCTTTCCAAAATTCCCACCACCCCCTTCACCCCCCGACTGAACTGGCCTGAGCGATGAAAGGATATGGCTACCCCGTTGCAACGGGCGGTGGAACGAGGGGTGGGAAGAGGTGGTATCAGAGAGCAAAGAGAGAAAGAGAGAGGGTAAAGGAAGAGGGTCACAGCTCCCTCTTTCTCTCTTGAAGAGAGAGGGTGAGCTCTCAGCTATTAACCCGCGTCGAGGAGCCTAGGGGCGATTTAAAGCTTAAAGTAAAATGATAAAATCATTGAAGTTTTTGATGAATGGATTTCTAATGATTGATAAAGATAATTAACCGAGTTCGCTCCCTCCCGTCGAGGCAACCCTTTGATTCGAACCATCTCACCCCCTCGTGGAGGTCCTCTGCTTTGAAACCTCGTCGAAGCGATTTTCACCCTCCGATCCACTACCCACCCCCTCCCCTCGTCGCGTCGACGTCTACTCTCATATTTCTTTTAACGAAACCACCGCTTCCGCCTCTTATTCCGCGGGAAAGACAGTGAGAGACCCCTGTAACATCCCTTCCCATCCATAGCATCGACGTAATCATCCCTCCTCTACCCAACCACCCACGTGTACCTATTACAACCCTCTGGAAGCACCGTTCGAAACTTCGATAGCATCTTCGATGGGACAAGGCTCAACCTACCCCTATCGAAACTTATCGAAAGGGATGGTTGTACGTTTCTCGCTACCGCGTCATTCTAACCAGACCCGCGTTAAACTTTTTTTTTTTTTTTGTCCTTGCAAATATTCGGGAAAACCTAAAAAACAAAGTACCCCCTCACCAACCCCCCCCCCCCCCTTAACCCTTCGTGTCCCAGGAACGATATGCAAAGGCCAACCCTCGCGATACACCGCGTACAGGGTACAATGAGCGGGTAATAATTTAAAACACGGATAAAATCGATAAAACCCCTTTCCTGTTATTCCTCCGTCATACATAAAGCACGCACACGCACACACACACACACACACCTACGTTCGACTCTAACACGTGGCAGGATTACGTAAGAGTGCGTGTGCATACGTGGCCCACTAATACCCATACTTCGTCCTATCGGCATGGCTCTATAGTTTTGATCTCTACTGCCTATAATAACTACCCCCCCCCCTCCTCTTCCTCCTTTGCCCCCTACCCATCCCCTCGTCTTCAGTGTACGTGGCTCGTGAACCCTGCACTCGCACTCGTGACCAACATGGCCTGCATATGTAATAATCAACGACGCTGACTCATTGATTCGGTTAGCAGATACATCGCGTGTAAAATTAACATTTCTTTGTTACTATATATACGATAAGCCCCAAACCGACTGGTAGTAGCTTATTGGTTGGTTAGTTCAGTTGGCATTAGTGATTCGTCGCTTGGCTAGTGAAATGGGTGACTGACTGACTGACTGGATAACTGGGTGGCTGGTTGGCTGCCTGCCTGCCTGCCCAATTCCAACAGTGGGGGAGAGTAGCTACCACCGTGATCGTGGATCGTTATCGAAAAGGCTGTAAATTATCTTTTACATTGGCGAGACTTTAAAAGCCACCGTAACTCCCACCCCTCGGGAACTAGACACAGCAGTGGCAGCGTAGCAGCGTCCTCTTTATCATACACGGTGTAAATCAGAGGAGGCTGTTCAGTATTCGCGATTTTTACCGCACCCATCGGTTTTCACGATTCTAGCCTCTTTGCTCTTATAGCGTATTGGTTTTTTTTTTGCATTTTTTTTTTTTTTTTTTTTTTTTTCATCCTCTCTCCACCTCACACCTTCCTATCTTACGTCTCTGCTTCTCTCTTAGCGCGCCGTCAGAGCTACGTGGCCCGAGCGTCGCGACGCTCGAGAAGCGCGGAACAGGGAAGCCAGGGCAGCGCCGCGACGCGGCCGTCTTCTTCAATGCCAAGCAAGCGAGGCAATTGAATTAACCGCGATGGGATGTTTCATTATCGATAAAATTGGCAATCTTCCAGTTTGAATGTTACGTCCGCGTTCTACGTGGGACCATAATCATCGTTCGAAAGTCCTAGGGGCTTCGGATTCTGGGTTTCAGGTTTGGGTAGCGCGCCACCCAATTAGTACGAGACTTCCAACTCAGGATTGATAGTCGTGACGAGTGAGCGAGCGAGCAAGCGAACCAGTGAGTTAGTGAGGACGCTGGTACGCGAGATCTCTCGCTTAAGCGAGAGCGTAATGTACTGTAGGCCCGTCCGAGGAAGTCGACTACGGACCACGCGGATATACCAATCCTGGCCATCTCGTTAGCCAACCGGCGAGAGACCGCAAATTTTATTATCGGACGGGAATTCGCATTAATTATGGGACAATGCGAATCGGGATGACAAATGACTTCGCGGCTCTTGTTAGTCATGTCTATAATTACATCCATTTCCAATGATACGGACACGTTCTGCGAATCGTACCGATAGCTTTCGTCACGTGTCTATATTCTGAGCTTCCTCGTAACTTGGTAATACGGTAAAGAGTACACGGAGTAGCTTACTGGTCTCTTATGCTGTATATATGTATATACGTCTTGACTCCAGACTGTACAGACAGCGTCATTCATCCTGCTACATCGCTATAGGTATTCATAGTCTAAGTTAACGTTATACGTCGCCTCGAATAAAACTAATGTAAATTCGTTAGCGCTCAACGTGGTCTGGTCGCTGTGTGTATTTTTGCTTTGCTCCGTACGCCTTTTGGCTTTGTAATTTTATTAAGCGCGTACCGATCGCTCGGTGTGTTTCTGTTCTGATTAGAAGCGGAATTGATGATTCGAAAATCAATACAGTCTCTCCCAAGAGTATTAAGACAGCCGTGAAACGTGAAAGGGACGTCAGGCTACGGGAGGAGCCGGGGTTGCTATCTAAAGAGAGAGAGAGAGAGAGAGAGGGAAGAGAGCGTTGGGCCGCCGGGGGCGCATTCGATAGGGTAGTATCAGGGGAGGCTGGGTTCTACCATTTTGTCACCAAACCCTTCTTCACCCTTTGATAACTAATTAGTGTTTTACTCCCACCATCGGCCCTTTTATCGTCCCAATCAGGGTGGCTGCAATAGGGGTGACTGCGGAGGGAACCCTTTCAACAAGCATCGACGTTTTCCACCACCCGTTTACTACCCTAGAGAGACTCCTCTCTCTCGATCTCACCCCGTGTCCACCCTCACGAAAAGATGAGAATCAAAGGATTTTCATGGCGCAACGTCAGAAGTTCGGAATGGGGTTGGTACCAGTCCGTTTCCTACCTTCCTTAACTCCTATATACCACTTGCATCTTACACCCTGTAGTCATATCCACCCCCCCCCCCCCTCATGGATATTCCACGATCATCCCTCTTTTTAGTCTCTGTCGGGTTTCTTATTCTGGGAGCTTGATACAACCCTTGGGAATTTTATCCTATTAACTATTAACAATATATATATACACATATATATTGCTATAACGGGTGATACAATGTCCGTAAAGTATCAAAGGGATAAAAATTACTGTAAAATTTGTCTGAGCGTCACGACGGCCATTCCGGACGTTACCCCCCGGTCGTGAGCACCGGAAGCCACCATAGGAGAGACGCCATAAATACAAGAGCATTCTTATATTTTCATCACGGGTATCATTAAAATTTATGTTATGATCAGAAGTACGCGTATATCAGGTCGACGGTGGCGTCGGCGTTTCGCATGGGGGTGCTACGTAATATTGTAATCTATGTGTGGAAGAACGCGAGAAGAGAAACACAGAGGAGAGATGAAAAAGTGGCTTGAATGGCAAGCCGCGTTGTAAGGGTAGTTTTAGGCGGGATGCAACGGTGGAAGGGGAGAACGCAAGGGTGACGGAGAGAAGAAGAGGGTGAGAGATGCCAGAGAGAAAGAGAGAGTGACAGAGCACCATGGTGAGGGTGCTGAACGGGCGCACGGAAACAATGACGTCTCTACCAAATCCCTGTCCTATTCTTTTTTTTTTCCACGGGGTGCCATTAGACCCCTGTAGCGGCCCCATAAAAATATAACGTGTATTGTCGGCTCAGGTACCAATATCCCCGCATGAGGAGTTTGCCCTATACTTTAACTTCACTCGCCGTACACTACGTCATGCCAGTCAGCAGCCACTGCAGACAGGAACTGCCAAACGTTCCCACTGTCTAACTGAAATGCAGTTTTACTAGAAATCCACGCATATTCGTGATACGATGTTATGGGAAAGTGAGCCAAAAAAAAATTTTTTTTTTTTTTTTTTTCAAATAACTATAGGCAGATCACGACGGACCATTCGAACAGTAGAAACCTTGGAACAATCGATTATGATCAAAAGATGATTCGGTTTTAAAAAATTTTTTTATTTTCTTTTTTTTTTTTAATAGTCAAAAGGCCCATTGTCGTTCAGTGGACCAAGCGGAATCGAAATGGCAAACGGTAACTCAATTGGACCGCCACATGGATTGCGAATTATTTCGCCTGTGTGCCGAGCGCTTGCTCATTCTGCGCCCAAACAATCGTGATCGATTCATGCAATTTTCTACAATTGGTAGCTACCTCATCGTCCACCTCCCTTGCACGCCCTATGACCACCGTCAATTCTACCATATTAAATCT
Source organism: Syrista parreyssii (assembly GCA_030142615.1). Lineage (NCBI taxonomy): Eukaryota > Metazoa > Arthropoda > Insecta > Hymenoptera > Cephidae > Syrista > Syrista parreyssii. The sequence continues at coordinate 1,865,680 of JARQTG010000345.1, forward strand.
TCCATTGTGCCTGCCAAAACGCGATTTCACGTTACACGAGTCTCGAGTTTTTCTCCCTGTGCTTTCACGTGTCTCGCGAAACTTCTCCGTCTACGCTGACACACCAATCTTTTTATAACAGTACACGTTGTCTTTGTCTTTGTCAAATATCAGGATGAATACCTGCTGTTTGTTTGTCTTTTCTCTTTTCATTTCATTTCTCTTCTTCCTGCCTCACAGAGATTGAGGAACCCACAGCTTTCCATGAACACCCAGGAGGTATCTGTTTACGGATCTTACATGGTCCACCTAGTCCACATTCACGTACTTCTGGTACCTAACCCCACAACCCTGGTATCCCGGGCAGATGATCTCCGATTTTTTTCCCCAATGATTTATCAGTACAGTGGCGCCCCCACGAGGCGCAATCTTCTCGCGCGAGAGTCACGACATCCGGAATAATCGTGAAGAGTGTCGTGCATAGACGTACATATATACCTAGTGTATATTATTATTATTGTAAAGTAGACAGCTATCCAGTTAGTCAGTCGACCAACTGACTATTCAGCTATCTGGCTAACGTGCATAGAGTACAGCTAGGGAGCAAGCTAGAGGAGGATGAACCCCTTTTGAAATAGTATATAGAAGCCAAAGGGAGAAGAACATGTCGAGGCTCGAGGAACGTGGCGACTGTGTGTATGTGGAGACACGCGGGCCCAGGGATTCGAGGAGCGAACGAACTTGAAAGAGTGCTTGTGTCTAATGATGTTTAAGAAGGGGCTTTAATTTTTCATTAGGAGAGCGGAGAACATCAAAGAGGTTTCTTCATTTTTTAGCCGATGCCTCCAGGCTGGATTGAAGGGCGGGAGACTACGGTATTGTCGCCGTACCCAACTTCCGACCGAACCCTTCCTTCATCCCTGCCACAGTCTCGCAATCCCAGTCACAACATCCCCTTACCTTGCTATGTAACGTCATACATACCGTGTATTGACATTTCTTAAATATTACTGGACCCTCTCTCTCTCTCTCTCGTATGGTACATACCTATTTAATGGCATCCCTGTACTCATCTTTCTGAAGATTTCGTTCGCTTTATTCTTCCTGGCGCTTCACTTGTTGACATATTCAGACTGTTCGACAAAAGGGTCTTTTCGTGCTATGTATTATTTTGGACCGTTTATACGTTTCTCCTTGTCTTAGCCATGTACGTTCGCATAAGTCTGTCTCACTCGCACTTGCGGCAGGTATAGGAACTTTCGAAATTCTTCAACTTGATCGATCGACTCGTCGCACGAGTTTCTAATGGACGTTAAATAATTATGTACAGCTTTTCTTCATGTAAAATAGCTGCCAACTGATACGACTACGTCGACCGATTCTACGATGACAGCTGTCAAAGTGACAGACGCTTGATCTGCATACCTTCGATATACAACTATGGACTGAACTACAAATTTAGAAGTTTCTTAAAGTTTTCATGGAAATTCGCCTGTAAATTATGGTTTAGCCGTTTCAGTACCGCTATCAGCCGCATATTGCTGCAGCACCTATAGAGCTCAGGACTGGTCGATATCTTAATAATAAATACAAGAGGGGTTCACTCTGATGGCTGGTTGGTGTGAGATTGAAGAGGGGTTCGGGGGTAGTGCGATGCTCAAGGGGAAGATCATTCGCACCTCGCGGTGTAATGAGAAAATTTGAAATATCGCACCTCCTCCGACGGCGCAACAGCTATACCCCCACCCCTCACCCTTCACCCGCCCTTAAAAAAATAATACCCACCATCCCAGTCATAACCGGCTGATCCTCCCTTTCCTCCCTTATTTCTCACCTCCTGATAACATCACCAAGCACCAATACCAATTCGCCTTAGTCTTATCGTGATATTCTTCAAGATTAAGAAACCAGCTATATCTTACCAGCAATATTTCCCTCATCCACCCTCTAACTTCCTCGATGCGTATCTACACGTTTTTTTTTTTTTTTTCCCAACCTTTTTTCATACTCTCTCTTTACACATCACCTCTACTCAGTACCACTGTACTCGCGCACACGTATTATCCCCAGCATGTAAAGGACTAGGTATATCCTCGATACAGTAAGAATAAAATTGGACAGATCAGCGACACAGCCACCGGGTATACAACTCTGGCAGTGAAGTGTTGCTAGATCTCGCGAAGAATGCTCAGCGTTTGACGGGGCACGACCGCGTACAGTCGAGTCTCGCGCTTTCGATGCCAGCTGTTAGTCTGTTACTCGCATGCCGACACCGGAGGCCGTTGGTTCGCATGTGTGCCGACACTAAATACAGTAAATACCCACAGGGAGATATATATCGCGGGCCCGAGGAGCATCTGTAGAAATAGCCGCTTCTTGCTCTTATTCTTCTTGCAGCGAGTCGTGGCTAGAGAGAGGGAAGGGGGGGGGGGGTGAAAGGAGACGACCCGCGGTGGGAAATCCTCAGCCTTGACTGGGTTCACGCGCAAGGGTCTCCGGTACTACGCCTATAGGTATACACGTAGGTACCGTGAGTCCTGGCATACGATATCTATACGAGGAAGATATTACGATGTTATTGTTATTATATCATTGTACATCAGAGACACAAGTTAATGAGCTCTGAAATCAAGTCTGACATGAAATCTTTTTTACTTAATCATTCTTCTTAGCTTGCTCGTGCATTAAAGAAGCCAAGATGGAGACACGCTTGCCGATTATTGACTGGATGACTGGGTCTGTGCAACCGCGGCGAATAATAATTGATCCCCCTCGATTAGATCGACGCCACCTAATACCTTTATAATAACAGAGCCGAGCGAAGGTCGGTCGTTTCTTGTGGCAGCGTAATGTCTGCCGTCACGGAACTCTCGTTCGCTGCCGTTGCTCTCCCTTCCTCTTCCTTCTTCTCTCTTTATTGTCTTCTCTATCCTTCTTTCTCTCACTCTTATTTTTTCTTCATCTCCTTCCGACTCTCCTTGTCTCTTGGAATTGGTGAAAGTTCAGGACCGCCACTGTACTGGTACTGACTCTTCTCGCTGGACCGTATATAACGCGTGCACTTAGCCACCAGCAGGACACAAGTCCGTCTCAGCCTCAGTTGATTCTCTCTGGTATCGATCAGGGTGGATCGGTCGATCCACGAGGATAGTCGATACGTCATAATCGTAGGAGACGCTAATGGCAAACACATGCTCGCCCTGGTATAGAGTTGGGAGACATAAGTGTAACGTTGTGACGCCTAGCGGTTCCTATCGGTTTGATCTATATAGCGCGGCATATGTTTAGATCATTAATTAGCATCTGGGGCTAATTAAAGTAATTAGAAATTCGGCAGTAAAATATCGTCCGCGTTGCGCACCTTTATTAACCGCATTAATACACGCTGGATTACACGTTCGCGTCCCACCCTGTATAAATATCTCCGTATCACTTTCACTGTTCGATCCAATAATTTTGTTACTTCTTATCGATCGCACGCCACACCGTAACGTCCTTATCGTTCCTCTTATTTTTCGTAAACCTTTAATTATTATTATTCGTACGTTCATTCTTCTCATTTATAATTTCACATGTTTGTACCATATACATATGTATACACATAATGAATACCTCCATATGTCTGTCGAACGGATGCCGGTTATTTCCATTTATTTTATTTGACTCAATCATTTTGTTTTTTCCCCTTCTTACTCTCTCTCTCTCACTCCCACTCGTGACGTTCCTTTGTATTTTCGTGCTGCCATGACAGATACCCAGGATGTGACCGGGCGTCTATCGATACGCATCCGACTGTGCCATTAAAATTGCTGTGTATTACTGCTCGCGGATATGTATTTATGCCTTCCCGTATCATTTCGTAATTATCGATAACATCGTCAAGGCTTTTGCAGGAAACAATAGGTCATTACTCAGCGGGCAGAGGACTACTCTGGCTACCTCCATAATAAATACTGGCTGGTCGTGTAGCTGCTTCTCGAGCAGATTCGATATGTGATCTGAAATTGGTTGGATTTCGACTGTGAACTCACATAGAGGATTTCGAGCTTCACTTCGATATTTTGCATGCTGACGTCATCTATACACGCACCCCCTTTTCCTTTTTTTTTTTTTTTTTTTCATGGAATATATTTAGGGGTTGGTTTCTCTTGGTTGCTGTACAATACCCGTGGGGCTAAACCGGTATGACATTCGACACGTCTCTGACCAGTTTCCGGTATGGACCATATATTGTATGGACTGGGGTCGTGGGTTCATAGAAACCGGGAGAACGGCCCGACGTTAAAGCAGCTACCAACCCGTTTGATTCGTTATGGCGATCGATATTTTGGTCAGTGAGACTGGTCAGTACGTATCGAGTATATTGTGCGAAATTTCTGAGGGTTGATAGGGTATAGGGTAGAAGGTATAGGGGGGAAGATTGGTATCGATAAAAATGGTGTAGAATAGGAAGTGGTCTGGTATGATGTGATGAGGCGGTTGTGGGTGGGGTTTGTTGAGGGGTTTCTAGGGGTGGTGGCTACTTTGAATATAAAAGCATCTATAATTAATATGCTGCCGGCTGGAGCGACGGGGGCCACTGCGCAATATTTATTAGATATTTTATGGCCAAAGTTTAAAAAGGTAATCCCTGCCTTTGGTGGCTGCGTAACGCCTAGCCGAGAGCTTCTCATCCCTCCTGCAGTATATGCCGGGCAACACCCCTTACTTTCTAGAGAGGCTACTTCGCCACGCAGGGGTTACGAGGGTGCTTTTAGAGAAACGAAGAAAGCCACACGGCGCTGCCGTATTGCTTGCAGTTACTACTTCTTTGCGGTGCCGTATAGTCTGCTCTATTTTCGTTCACTTTATTGGTCCTCTCTCTCTCTCTCTCTCTCGCTCTCGCCGCGAAATTAGGATCACGATTGATTGATTTCCCACGTCGTACGCTTCTCGGTTAACTTAACGATCGCCGTCGTTTTGGGCGCCTACGAAAATTTACACAGTACCAAAAACAAGTATACGAACCACCAATGGTGTAGCCAAGTGAACGCGTTTTGACCGCCAATTCTATTTCACCGAGCAATTCGTTTCGTTAGCGTATGACGACTGCATTGCTAGTAGCGAACTTTCAATTCCTACAGCACTGCGGGCCTTTGATTTACGTATAAACTAATGGAATATATATGTATATGTATATGTATATGTATATAGGATAAAACGTGTTTCTATATTGACAAATGAATGATTCTTACAGAGGGCTACTTTAGCAGAGAAGGAAGTGACTGCCCTAAAGGAGCAGCTTGCGGCAGCGAGCGATGGCACCCCTAAGACTGAGGGGCAACAAATGCCCCAGACACCCCAGGCTCTGGAACAAGTTCACGACATGGGTAACCCTCGTAGAACGCCAAACAGCAACCTGGAACAGGAACTCCAAGCCAAGGACAAAGAGGTGAGTCAGTGGCGTTATTTAACAGACTTTTATCGAATCATCCACCCTTTTCATTTTTAACCGAGGGCTTTTCTCATCGCGGAACTTGACGATAGCCGATCGAACATCCGCTCGGAAATCAACCCCTTCACAGATCGTGGAAGCTTCCCTTCCGGGTGAACGGAGCGCTACTCCGGCCGTTTAACTGTTGCACATGGGGTTAGCGAGTAAAGCTCAGCCGTTCAAACGGTGTGCGTAGCCCCGTGATATCGACACACGTGCTCTTACCACCCTTATCATTTATGAACACAGACGCTTACCCACACCAGTACAATTGACGCGCCGATTGAATGACCAACGCACTGCGTGTTCGATATATGCCTACTACCTACCCCTTCTGGCCTTCAGTGGTTACACGAATAACGTTTCTCACCCCTTTCGTTTCCAACCGTAAACCCACCTTGTTCTCTGCTCAGTGTTGCGAATTTAGTCCAACTAGTCTAATAATTACCGATTAATTCACCCTTGGTGCATAAGTATCCTATAGTTATCAGTTTCTAATCGATATATATATATTTCGATATGTTAGTTCATACTGAGATGCCCGTGGATAAAATATCATTAACCCTTTCTGTATGTTCCGTCGTATCTCCTGTATACCTGCCGATCGAACAAGGGTGCATTATTAAAGGCCAACAATAGAATTCTGCCAAGAGGCTATTATCCAATGGCAGCGTTGATGTCTAACGAAAATATTTCTTTCTTCAGGAAGCACATTCCGATAATATTTATATTTACGGAGGCGTTGAATATCTCTATATACACAGAAGTACATAGGTATATTTAGGTCCATCAGTTGTGGGCTCTCGGCCCGTTAAAACGACGTTACGCGCCGCGACGGCGATACACCGTGCCGTGTCGATAGCCTTTTATTATAATTCGTATCCCGCGACTGAAAGGCTTAGAACCGTAGGGGATTTAACGGCGATAACATTATCGTATATTTATCGGGATGGTAAATAATCGTCGGCGTATGCGCCGGCAAATTTATCCTTTAAAAATAGCCGCGACGGACACATCGTCAACCGGGACACCCGAGATGCTTATGCAGAGGTTAGTAAAGTTTCCCGTAGGCCTGCGGTGTCTCCAAAATTTTCTTCATTCTCAAGCAGGCACCAAGCGTCGCTAGGTGTCTTACGGAGAGTATAGTAAAAAACATTAGTATCCAGTCAGCCGGCCGCTTACGTTTTAGTAGGGTCGAAACGACCCCCTGTATTTCTTACTTGTCGAGTGAAAAAAAAAAAAAAGAAAGGTTAGGGGCTTCGTAAAAATCTTTTTGGGCCAGAGAGCCAGAGACTGCGTTAAGCTTCAAGGTATCCCATCCCCTATACTTATCTGCTACCCCCTTGCTACGGGGTGATATACCGTGACGAGGCTTTGGGAACCTTGAACCGGTGGTTATACAGTAACACTGAGGAGTCTTAAATAAACCCGAAAACACTTAAAGTGTCGGAAAAGCACCGCGGGTAAGGAAGTGATAAAGGACGTCGGTAAAAGTTCAATAAGTATCCTCCTTACGGGCAATAAGGGATGGCTGCCGTTGAGGAGTCCCGCGTGCACCCTCCACCACCCCCATCATTTTCAGCATCGGTAAAGAAAAGCGTTTGCTTCCAGAGCTTCAGACCTCGTGTAATCCAACAGCCAATAATCTTCAATTCTATCTCGCTTCTAACTACCCTTCTCATCCGTGGCTTTCATCCCCTGTCGTACGACACCGGACCAAAAGTTTCCCTCTCACGTTACTCTCTGAGATCGGATGAAAATTTACTCCTGTTACCACGCGCTTTGTCGTCAATTTATTTTCGGTACTCGTATATGACTCGTGCGCGTCTTATCACTCCTCGTAGATCCATTCTTACGACTTTTAATTGTCTCTTCGTCATAAGAGACGTCTGACTGTATTCATACGTACGTTAATAATCATTCGAAAGCCTCTCGTACGTACGTTTCTCGGTTTCCCGTGCGCTCTGAAAATAAATCATTCTACGATGATTCACGACTTCAAAGAGAACGATGTCGCGGGCAGTGACGGAGAATGGGGAGGAGACGAAGAAGAAGGGAAAAAAAGGACACAGAAGTAAAATTACGAAAAAAACCAAAATAACAAAATGTTAAGGAACGTTAATATGTCTTTCTTAGAAAGGAAGTGGGCAGATGTATGCAAACGTTTCATTACGTATATAGATAAAGGATTGACTGATAACGATAGATTACTGCTTTTTCCTCGACGAGGCATTACTTTTGTTTCGCATATATAAGACTCGGAAAGAAGAGACGAAATATTTTCACGATGCAAATCAATTGAGCTTTTATTCATTCTCATTGTATCTATAGCTATATATATATATCAGGCATATACGTAGCACGTTTAACAAAGTTCCCAAGTGTAAGGTTTAAGAGTGTCGTAAAAGGTCAGGGGAGGGTAAGGATGCGTACGGAGAGGTAAAAAAGATAAGAAAGATAGGAATGGTAGAGGGGAAGAAAGAGACTCGCGACGCTGTGGCAAGATGAAAGAGGGAACTGGCGGTCTTGGCTGCCAAGACAAATACGGCCCGCGAGTGTTTCAAAACACGTTGGCTAATGTACCGACCAGGGAGATCAAGAAATAACTACATGACCGGCTCTCCTTATATCCATCGCTACGTGCGTGTCTCATGCACGGGAGATAGAGAGAAGCCTGGGGTGGAGAGACTCTGGTCTGCCTAAGTAAGTAAGAGATCTCCAGCAATAGGTACTTCCGACAGTCCCGTGTCTTCGTGAGCCACGATTGATATCGTATTGCCTGTGATAAATTCTCGCGAGATATATATATATATATATATGAGGAACGTTGTACGGTCCATTGCGAACGAGAAAACAGCATCCACCTGTTGACCGAACGAAAGCGATCTTGCTTTTGTAAATTTTCGTTAACGATGGTATAGAAGTAAAAAATATATTTCTCTTTATACTGTAAAAGAGTGTGATAACGCGATTGGCTGCTACTAGCCGTTGCTGCATCCCCATCTTTACGTACGTTGAGGACGCGTCTTTTTCTTCTTCTTCTTCTTCTTCCTTCACTTCTTTCTCTGGGCTGTGGTCGTCGCCATTGCGGTTAACGTCTAGCATTACCATATTTGCGCTGATACGAAGATTTACTGATAATTAACTGATAAGGAACAATCGACTGCGCAATGCTCGCGATACGATAAATACGACAAACACGCTCGACGCCTAAACGATAATTTTATTGTGCGCTAACGTCGCGGCCGATTACGTCGGCGCACCTTTTCGCTACGGGCGTCTCATAAAATACGATTACGGGCGCCTGTAACGAGACCCGATAGATTAATCGAACCGGTGTACACTGTGTTCCTCAAATTGAGAATTAGCACGGCTGATAACAAGACACAGGCATAGTCGTAGCGACTTCGTCATCATTGGATAAGACCGACCCAGATTTCTCTCAGGAATTTCGTTCCTGGTGACAGTTTTTAGAACGCGATTGTCGAGCATCTATTTATACGACCTATAATTACATGGAATGACAGACAGAGCGAATACGCAATACCGTGAAGAGAGTTATAAGCGCCCTCTAGTGAATCTCGTAAGGAATTTCACCAAGGAAGTAAATAGAAGTGAGAAAATGAAAAAAAAAAAAAAAAAACATTTTTTTTTCCCAAAAACTAACATAGCGTTAAGAAGATTGCGCTAAAGATTCTTTTGAGAATTTTTAAATGCATCTAATACCGCGCAAAGGCATTGGAGGGTTATTCATGGGGATAATGCGCGTAAGTGGCTGATAAAGTCGAAGGGGTTGAAATCGAGAGGGTGCCGGTATGTTCCGACCCATGGCGGACGGGGGGCGGCTGGGGTATAAAAAGCTGGGAATATTTGCACTCGAGAGAATATGACGTGGTTATAGGTACGTATGGAAGCACGTAGAAGAGGGTATGGCTCCGCGGTATCACTAGACGTGCCGAGTGTGATGCTTGAGCGCAGTGAAACGCAGGACGCTACTGGCTACTGGGAAAGCCAATATCGTTAGATATTCATTTCGTAAGTTTGAAGTAGAACAAAATATAGAAACTGAGGGAATAACTCGTGGCCAGCGTCATCCTCCTCCTCCTCCTCCTCCAACCTCGTCCTACCATAGAGAGGATGAAGAGCCTGCGCGGCCCTGGACATCCCTTTACCTCCCTTTCCTGTTAGGGCTTCCTACCAAAACCCCCTTTTAACCCTCTCGTAATCTCTGCCAACCCCCTACCCCTCTTACCAGAGGGTTGCCTATCTACCTCGTGCCGAGGTCTCTGTACCCCGCGAAATTGCGTCTGTAGCAATGATGCACATATTCAGACGAGCGGTTTTATAGGGTCTTCCGCCTGAGGCCTGGACTCTCTCTCGTTCTCTCTCTCTCTCTCTCTCTCTCTACATCAGGAGCATTTCCTATCTCATGCTAGCTTCTCTTCTCCTTTCGCCTCATCCTTATTCTGAATGCTCTCATTCTACGTATCCTATCTTTACTGGGATTTTGCATCCTGCTGGTAGCTGGTATTTTGCAATTTCAATATCTTATGCATCGTGAAGAATTCTACGCGAGCGAGGATTCTCTCTCTCATTTTTTACGGCTCCTCGAATTCGTACCTACGTGTATATGCATATACGTACTTAATGTGAAGAGCTTCGAAGCTTTAGCCGCTCGCCATCTCGCGGAGTAAATTTCAAACCGCTAGAGAGAAAGGGGAAAAGATAAGGTCTTCCCGGTGAAAGAGTTTCTTATCCGGTAGCTGATAACGCCAATGACATATACGTCATGCTAATCAAAGCCACAACCCAAACAAAAATAATTTTTCTCAAATTCATATATATATATATAATCACAACGATTCGAGAAACTCTGCATAAGATACCGACGTATTTATACAAGGTTTGTCAAAAGGATCCGCAAGGGGTTCATATGCGTAAAAGGGACGTGTGAAAAACAGAGGGAATTGAGGAAGAGGAAGAGAGGTGATAGAGAAAATCAGAGAGAGAGAGAGAGAGAGGGAGAAAGGAGACCGAGAAAGACGCTTCGGATGCTCCATCATCGTCGGATGAAACATTAATTACGAAATCTGAATAATTAGAAAGTAACTTTTACGGGGTTGTGTAACAGGGGGTTTTCGAACATGTGGGTTGGGTGAACTCGTGTGAGCCGTATTCTGGACACACTCTCTCTCTCTCTCTCTCTCTCTCTAACACACACACACACACTCAATCACTCATTACTTCTCTCACTCTCGTAGGATATATACCAACCCTCTGACTGGCTTTCGTTTTTAAAAGGGGTTCTAGTTCGAACAGATCGATCGTCCTCTCCAACTCGAGATGCGTATCTGGTCACGGCGGCCGCTGATTATATCGTAATTACGCTTTTAAATATATTTCATCCAGCACGCGAACCCTGAGACGCAGCTATGCCCTCGGCTTAATGTCAGCCAGGCCTATCGCCATTCCACGCTGGCAATTGCGTTTTCCAACACTCGCAACACTCACAATCAACCACCGAGCGACTCATCGCTAAGCAATCTCTTTCTTATCGGCTACCACTAAGATTTATAAGAGACGCTTGCGATCCCTTGCTGTACTTTGCGATGGCGTCTTGTCGTGACTACCGGGAGTCCAGACTTCTTAAAAAATTATTCAGACATTATTGCGCAACTATATGCACACAGTATATCACGGTTTAGCCATTACTTATATATACCCATTATTGTTATTGTTATTATTATACATTATAATTATTATACATACAATATGCATGAAGGTACAATGATTTTCAGGTATAGCGATAGGAAATCTCACCAGACCAAAGCAATGGTACGTTTTTACACAGACGGGATTAAACGTCCTGGCGAACCGCGACGCCTCTCGTCTTTGGTTTCCGATTCGACTCGTGGACTCGATCGACAATTCGCAATCAGCGCTTCTTCCACCTCGAGTGGATTTTCCTGCATCGGTTTTTTCTCTTTTTTATTATTATTATTATTTTTTTTTTAACGACAGACCTCCCCCCTTTTCTCAAATCCTACGGATTTCAGCATCAGCTTACGGTGTTCTATACTCATACGTACCTACGTATATGTACGTGACGTGGGGGATGTATGGAGGCTAGTTGAAAACCGCGTTTCTTCGGAGTATTGGATGCGCGATACACGAGACTGATGAAAAAATTTCGACAATTTTCGTTACGAATGGACACGGCCTAAGTATTGTCCTTGATTTACCTTCTTCGTTTATACCTCGAAGCAGCGGGATGCAATGAACTCGCAGCGAGGAAGACATTACTTGCCAAGGCAGCTTGACTGCACGCATAGAGAGCATACCTTCGGGTGCGCTTTCAACTGGCATCCCTGGAAGTATATGATATTTAAAATTAATCCTTCCTTTGTACTCCTCTCAGTCTCCACGTCCGTCTGCTCATTTTATCGTGCCGATATGGAGTCGTACGAATTTCACTCCATTATTTCCTCTCCTCTGGTACCTCGACCGGCAAGGGGATGCTACCGCCCCAGGGTGCGCGTCTTTTTGGCTCTGGCTTTTTCCTGCCGCAAGGCTTCCATTTCAAATCCTCAATCACCGTCGGTGATCAATCATAATTGAACTCGAGTCAAAAGAGATGGGAATTAAATCGACGGAGTCAGAACCCACCGCTGAATCATCCGCTTCGCCTTCCGAGAAATGTTTGACTTTATATATATATATATATGCATATTCATTTATATGTGTGTATATATGTATATATATATTCCGTTGTTTGGTTTGAATCGAGTCAACCAAAGTCCGTCTGTGTGCATAGTCGAACGAGCATGGCTCCCTATATCCATTTCATTACGCAAAGAGTATTTTTGGGTAGCGCCAGTGTATTACATATAGCGCATATCTCTAACGTAAGTTGGATTTAAAGTAAAATTACTCCGTGGAAAGAAACTAGACTTGGTTATTATGTAGGGTAAGATACGAAATAATGTGCAGTATTATGACAGTCGGCTGACTGTAGAAAGGTGGTCGAAGAATGCCTTTGGGTTTTACCGTATTAAGTAGTGGATGCCTCGCGCAAGTCAGTCAGTGGTTTGAGTGAGTGCGTGGAACGTAGGTTGAGGGAGGCAGAAAGGGAGGAACGAAGCCTTTTGATGCCACCCTTCCCAGGCCGTAGGATAATGCACAAACCAAAGGATAATTCCCGATACGGGGACGAAATCCGGAGACCGAGGGCAAAAAACTCTTATTTAAAAATGTATTTACCGTCTGGCTCCAAGGATCGGAACCTGAAAGTTCGCTTTTCCCGGATGCTTTATATCGGGATAGCCGTATATATGTGTATATATAGTATATCTTCGCCTGCATGTCCGTTTTCTGTTTGAGCACCAACCCGGGAAAAAGCTTTTCAAACCGTATAGGTATATCCTGGCTGACTACGTACGTATCCAATCTACTACCTACATACCTCCCTCCTACACTAGGTTCTACCTAACGACTACGTATTCGCGGACTTATTTCCGCGAAAATCGAGTAAAGCGAAACGGCTGGACCGCACGGTCTCTCAGTCCTCCCACCCCCTCCCTCCTCTTCCTATCCCCTCAGTCCCATTACTAAAACATGAAATTGTAATAATTAAGGCAAAGTTTCAGCGGTGGATGGTTCAAGCCGTACGAGATCCATGCTCTAGAGAAAATGGCCTCTTTCACTTGATCCTTGGAAAAAAAAAAAAAAAAAAAAAAATAGGAATGCATGAGAGAGGCAGTAGCGAGGGGATACAGGGTGGAGAAGGGTAACTCTTGGCATCTGGATGCATACACGTATAGACGCAGCGAGTCTTCTTATATTTCCCACATTTGATTCCTTCGTCCTTCTCGTCTTATTGTTCGCGGCTAAAATCGTCGCGAAGCTCACGCAGGCATGTCGAATGCAGTGAAAATTGCTCGAGGAACTTTGCGGCGCCGGTGTGGCCGTTCATTTTGGACAATTGCTAGTGGCGAACGAGGAGGGCCGAGCGTTGCTCACGGAAACGTCCCTGATGCCTGGCTTATTTGAATATGGTAACGGGCTGCTACGAGGTCGTAGGAATGTATCTAGGATGGATAGATAAAATGTAACTATGAAAGTTGGCGATCGCAGTAGCGAGGTGGTGCCCGCTTGTGGCATTTTAGTCAGGTTCCCCTTCCAGGTTTTGCGAGTGCGGTAGGAGCGGGAAGGGGAACGGTGGTACGCTTTTCCACACCTCCCCTGCCCCCTCCCCTGTTCTACTGCTAGATTTGCAGAAGACCCCCTCGCCGATGGAGTCATCCGCCATGCTTGCTCACAATTTATATTACGGGCGAGGTGCGCATATAATTAATTTAATTAAACGCTCCGCGTTGAAAATCGTCCTGTTAGTTCGGCAACTTTCAACGCTGGGACGAAAACCAGTCCTTCTCTCATCTCGTCTACAATCTCCTATCCTGCAGACTCCTCCGTCCCTCGGCAACCGCAGACTCACCTTTTATTCCCTACCGTATATACTGAACGTAGTTACGAATTGGAGGAAAAAAATAAAATAAAATTCTTTTTTTAAACCCTTTTAATCTCTTCCTCTCGATTTCTCATCCTTTCTCTCCTACTTCCTACGTCCCTATCGCAGCATCCCGACACGATGGGCAAAACTACACGCGTTAGCTATATCGGGATATCTCTAAGGCACGACACTCCAGGCCAGACAACAGACCAAGATGTTTGCTCACACGACTCGGACAAACTTTGGCTTACTCAGTCGATGCTCCAACCACGTCTATCTACGAGACTGAAGCTCCCGTCATTATACCGGAAGTACTGCCGATACGCCTCACAGCCACGGTTCTCACGCGTAGCTTGATTTATATCTGAATTCATCACTGGTCGCAGCATCCACAGTCATCACTCGTGACACATCCGTCCAATGGTCTGGGATGAGATTGAATGGACGTTGTTTAATTTCTAACGGGTGATAACGAAAATTTCCTCAAAATTTATTATGGAATTTCAATACTACCATCTACGGCCAGTCCTACCAACTGATAACCACTGACGGTCAGCGATAGACAGGATTGGAGTTGATTTCCGGCACACTCGACCGCCCCTTCCGATAATGTAAGGGCGAACGTCGGTATCGCCAGTCAACTAAACTCCAAAGGATGTCTATCCAGCATCCTGAAATCCAGCCATCAGGATTCTTGGTCCGGGTTGGATGGACAGATTGCGGCTTGCCGAGGAAACCCGACCAATTCCGTAGCCTCGAACCCTTCTACGTCTTTCGAACGATTCCACCTTCGGATAACTTTGGCCACTAAGGGGCGCCCGGTTTCCTACTTCCTGTCTAACCTCGTCAATGCATAGACGCTGCTACACAGTGAAACTTCGGTATTTCTTTTTTACACGTGTAACTACTGCGTATCACGACATTGCGATATCGCCTAGGATTAAGAGCGTCGGTCTATTATCGCAATTGCTGTAACCTCCTTAGTTGGTTACTTCGTTTGATTGGCTAGAATACAAGCTACGCGTTATACGAGCATCGTCGAGTAAACAAATAAATACCGATACTGGTCGATTACATCACAGTAATGTAGATTACTTTATTAATCACACACTTATTTCGGCGTCGTGACACTTAAACGTCACGCGTGTCTTATTCCTACTTGTGTATAATAACTCAGCTTTTTTTTCAACCAATACGGAACCACCGAGGAATCTTTATCAAGCGAGATACCGATATGATGCTAGAAGGAGAGTTCGTACGATGATTCTCGATTCGAATGGGGGCAATAATTGACCCGTGACCTTTTTACTTCAGTGGGACTAAAATCGCCCGAAATTGACTACGTCAGTGAAAATGTCAAAGTCCTTCGTTTCTTATTGATTCGTTACAAAAAACTTATTTGGTATCGTTTTCTTTTTCTCTTTTTTTTTTTTACTCCTGGCTCCCCATTTTCCTTGTGCACGCCAGATGACGGAGTTTTATAATTTTTTTTTTATTTTTTTTTTTCCTTCTTTTTCTCAACTAGAGCAGATCGATTTAAAAAATAGAGTTCGACGCCACTGCCCGATGCTTGCCTTGTTGCGGGAAGCTGGGGTTATCTATCTTCAAATAAATAAGTTTATACATTTCGGCTAATCATCCGGCTCTGTTCGATCTCATGAAATAAGTTACTGTCTTCGTGAAGCCAATAAAAGTAAAAGGCCAGAACCGATACTCCACGTCCCTCATTTAACCGTAAACCCATTGGCATTCATTCTTAATTCGACAACGTTCGAGCTGTGTCAGTGCGCGACTCGTGTTTTCCTCGGTTTATTAA
Source organism: Syrista parreyssii (assembly GCA_030142615.1). Classification (NCBI taxonomy): domain Eukaryota; kingdom Metazoa; phylum Arthropoda; class Insecta; order Hymenoptera; family Cephidae; genus Syrista; species Syrista parreyssii. The sequence continues at coordinate 1,881,457 of JARQTG010000345.1, forward strand.
AAGTAATCGACATTGACCATAACACGGGAGAAAAGTGACAGAATATATATACCAGCTGATAGTCAGAGAATGATAGCGATAGATATCCTGTTTGTCGGTCTTCATGATTGTAAGTTCGCATATTGTTTTACGGGTATCTCGAGTAACTCACGTGTTTTTATATTACTGACATGCAACGCCGCGACAAAGGTTCAATAGCTTTAACGAAACGAAGTAAAGGTAAGAGTGAGATATTGGATATTTGGGAATTCTTTTTACGATTAATCGCGTCCTCCGCGAACTTGCAGGACGTCGCTCGAAGAGATCGGGTAAGTTTTCAATTATAATTATGCCAATTAGAACTAAGAGGCCACCTTCCAACCCCTTCGAGAGCCCAATCAATCGCAAAACCACCCCTAGCACAGCTATTCGCTGCAGATGTCCTTTCTTGAGTGACAGGGAAAACTTTTCGATCGACTCTTATCCGTGATATCCTTATCGATTATGTTCCCCCCCCCCTCCCCCCGTCCTCCTCCTCCTCCTCCTCCTCCTCCTCCCCGTTTCCCACTCAGAAATACTCTCAAGTCAAAAAATCCATGCCAGATTAGAATTGTCCCAATAATAAATATTGGCATCGCACAAGTCCAACTTCGCAATACATACAAGGAGAGGGAACCGTTAGAAACGATGAGCCACGAGTAATCGATAAAATCGATTGGTTGTAAAGGGAGAATGAAAGGAAAAAGTATCTAATAGGAAATATAATTGTCTCGTGTCTTGACGCTGGTCAGAGGCGTCTCGTTAAAGACGCATGTAATATTTCGTTAACGAAGGTATCGCACTCTAGCGGCAAACTATCGAAACTCCCGGCCGCGTAACCATACCAAAATACAATGGGGTCTTTCTTAATGCTGTGAAATATTCACTCGTCATTATTGGCAGACATTAAAACCCATGTTCGTGTATACGTCATCCAATACCTTAAGCATCTTGGGTATTGTCTATGTGCTGGTGGTTATAAGTAAGTAGGAGAATTGTACTTAAAAAATTGATGATCCCAGGTGTATAGTAATGATGTACATAGTAAAATTCACGTCGTGACATTATAACATGTGTTATAACTTATAATGTATATAACATCACGTCAGGATTGATCGGAGTCTCGCGCTATCGAAGAAGTTTCCAGAGGGACAACCTATAAGCTATAAGCTATACGTGACTTGAAATAAACATCACTCGACGATCGCCACGTCATATAAGTATGGCAAAAAATCTATAAAGCATCGTTATAAACGTAGTGACATGCTGGCGCCCGCGTTCTATCCAGAATAGACTGATTGCCTACCTACGTATCGGGTCTATCCAATATTACATTAATATTAACGTATGCGTATAAACATAATTGGCCATAAAAAATAATCATTTTTTGAAACTAATATATCTTCAAGTCGTGTAACACGCAGAAACGTGATACTAGACATTGACCAAGTCCATATCTGGGAAATCTAATGCATGTAAAATGTTTGAACTGTATGTACCAGGTAGCGCGTATAATGCCAGGATGATGGCTGAAAGAAACTGTTGAGCGCGGGAAGGCAAATTGATTTCGAACGGTGCGTAACAAATGAAATGGGTTTTTGTTGGAATCGCAATTGGCTAGTTACAATTAGACACGGCTGCTTCCAGCAAGACTCCTTTCCATTAGGCATTAGCCAGGATGTCGGGACGAGTATACGGGAAGACGGGAATACCTAGATCTCGCGTCATTGGGCTCTCCTAACGGGTTTACGTCAGGCGTGGAATCTTAAACAATCTGAAACTATCAGACTGTATTTCTACCTGCGTCAATCAAGATCGGCAATCATGGATTTTCAGTCGATAATCAAGAAACCTGCTCTGTAGGTATCCGTACGATATATATAGGTATATAAAAGCAGTGTTGAGTACAATTACCGTAAATTTGAATTTCTTGTCAAGAAAATCAGTCACGCTCTGTAGATTAAGTATGAATGAGAAAAAAGAATGGATCGCTTATTGAATTTCCTGCATGTTCTTATACATCTGTCACGTTAAATGTTCCTGTAGAACTAACAGCGCAACACTGCCAGGAAATACGTACTAATGTAATCAAAGTAAAATGTCCTAGTGGGTTTGTGATCAGAGACCCTCGCGTAATTCCTAATCGTGGAGCGAATGAAATTAATTCGTCTTTCGCTAATGCGTCCACGAGAGTCGATTGGAGGAATCGGCACAGGGGTTGTGTGTAAGGATAAAGGTACTGGCGAAGTAAGGGCTCGTTAGAATAGGGGATGCTGGCTGGTGAACTAGTTAGGCAAATAGAGAAGGGAGACAGAGTAGACATCATAGTAGGGGTAGTTTAGTAGGATTACATTGTTTTTTTTTTTCTTCTTCTTCTCCTCCCGATGGTCTTCTCAGTTTTCGTAGTCGAGAATCATTCCAAGGGTGGCTGTTTGCGAGGGACCAAATTATCCTAGGGGATGCTCTTGGGGGGATGTTTTGGACTAATCGCGATTCAAGGTCTCCCGCGTGCAGTTACACTAAATGTATGCAAGGGAAATCGATATTCGCTGGCTTGACTGTTTTATCGACCGAGGGAAAAGAAAATCGATCGATTAATGTATCAATGCGCGTATACGCGTTACGTGATGGTGGGTGCGCGGAAGTGTCGGGAATAGTGGACTTTTTGGAATTTTACGCTTTACCAGTGACTGGCTGATGGTAAAGTTTACAGTATGCTATTACGAGAGTGTTAGTGGTTGTAGTCGACGATCGTCGAACGGATCGGAAAGACCACGCGTCGTAAAAGCCGCCGCGGGTGTAACGTTCCAGAAAATTAATCGTGTCCAATATAACGAAGCTTTCGCTGCAAGCCGGAAATGGCCAGAGCTGAATAGATATAGAGGAGAGTGAGCGAGAGTTTGCTGGTACGGGGATGGGTAATTTTCGCGCGATTTTATGGGAATTTAAGAATAATTCAATTAGGGCACAGGGATCACTTTCGGAGATATGCTAATTTCACGGAGAGAGAATGAGAGCCAGAGAGAGAGAGAGAGAGAGACAGAGATGTAGGGTCCTGTAGGTTTACGTAGATGGAAGAAAGTTCTTGAGGGTGGCGTTATAACGTATATATCCAGGTTCAATTTAAAAATCTAATCTTCAATAACCGTTTGCAGTGTCCGTGGTACTTGAATAGATATAAATCCAACTGCAGGGCTGTTCGGCTCATTTTCATTTGGTTTTATTAAATTCATTAGTTTAATAGCCGGGTATCAATATCAGTGAAGCGAGTGATTTTTTTTTTCTTGTTCCTACTCACCACCACCAGCGATCCTTAAGCTTTTTCTTTTAAGGGTAGGTATAAGGCGCGCTCGGGTACCTACTTCTGTTACTATGGTGAGGGGAGGGGGATGCTGATGGAGGGGATAAAAGAGCTGCCTAATAAAATTGGAAAGAATTACTTATTTAACCCTCGCCAATCGAGGGATACCAACCCCTAGATGGTGGGTGGTAGACCACCCCTACTCCTCCCTCGTCCCTCTCCCTTCCGGAAGGTATTTCTCTTTTGGTTAGCTGCAGGTTGTTTTATTATAAATTGCTCGAGTATAACTGTTCGGCGGCCTCTTGGAGGGATAATAAAAAGAATTCTCGACATAAGCATGGGAGAATGGTAGACGGTATCGTAGTAAGAGGAAAGAACGAAAAAGATAAAAAGAAGAAGGAAGAGAGTTCCGAGTATAAAGCTCAGGTAAACATTGGTTAGCAGGATTAAGCTGAGATATTCTAATGGGCCAGCCAGTAGGTCCCAGGGGTGCCGTGGACGTGTGTATCGGCCCCGTATCTTACCGGAAACTAATGTTTTGCTTGTAAAACTCCGCCGTATAAAATATTCCCGAATGGCCAATAGCAGCGCACGGGACAGAGGCCTTCGCGCCGGTAATTCGATTGGATGGCCGCAATAAAGCCGGCCGGAAACTGAATAAAAAGGCACGGAACTCTATCGGCGGATGGTGGGAAGAGTGGGCTGTGGGCGTCCGGATAGGCCGAAGTACGATAACGTTATCAACATTGGCGGCTTGTTCGAAAAATCCTCTCGCGTCTTCGATTCACGCACTCGCAATCATTTTCTCTCCCTTTTCACTGTATCTCGCTCTATCTATCTATCTCGCTCTCACTAATGACTCATGGTACTACATATACTCTCTCTCTCTCTCTCTCTCTCTCGCCCTCTCCTCCCACCCTTCGACGCATACGTCTATAAAGCGTAACAAGCAGCGAACGAAACTCACATAAGAGAGAAGAGAAAAATAAGTGAACGGTTCTCCTCTACCCTCCTTCCCTTACTTCTGCCACAGAAGAGACAGCCGTTACAAAAAATGTCCCCACATTCTCCAAATGACACTAATCGCCTTCCTTTATCTTCCCACGGTTCGGACCTGGTAAAAACACACCCATCGCACCGGCCCGCTCACCCACCCGGCAATTCGATAATTATTTCTACATTTCTCTAATAACTTCTTGCGCCCCAAAGATTTTGCCTCTCTAAACGAGTCACCCTGCCCCCTTTCCCTCGCCTCATTCTTCTTCTACCTCTTTCACTTTTTTCCATCCGAGCCTCTCTACACTCTGTATCCCTTTACCCTCGCCTTTCCTCCCTCCTCCTCTCCACGACCCGTTCCCCTTTCGTAACTGTATATACACGAAGACACGCCATGGTACGCCGATTAGGGGTAATTGGCGCTGTGGATTTATAAATAAATACCGCGACGTAACGACATACCCATCCGCTATACTCAAACCGGCCGAAAACTCCGAAGCTCGTAAGTCGCGCCAAAGTTTTCCCATCCACGATGGATATCTGGCTGCGATACACGCCCCTTCGTCGAATCCAGTCGAGGACAAGAAGAACAGAACCGAATAGGGCTGGCCCTTTGTAGGACCGATGTCTTATCCGTGTTTCACATGAATTTATAACTAGTGCAACCCCGGCCTCCCCCTTTCCTTGTTCACCCTCCCTATTACCCGTAGTTTCTCTATCACGCGAGCCAACTTTTCACCCCAACCAACCCTCCATTGTATATATATATATATTTTTTTGAACATCTTTTTATACACCTCATAATCATTCATTCCACGACACACGACATTTCGGCAGTCTCTCACGCACGTGCATCACCGTACATAAAACCGATCAGCTGATCGTAACAATGGCACGTCAATCGACTGTCAAATATGAGGGTACAAAAGAAATAGTCAGATACTATAACCTATAACGAATGACATTAAGACACATTCTATATCTATTACGATATATCTATAGGGGACCCCATAGGATGTAATTTAGTTTGCGTTGGTGCGGGGTCATTGTAACTGAACTTCGTCTCCATCTCTCTCTCTCTCTCTCTCTCTCTCTCTCTCTCTCTCTCTCTCTCTCTCTCTCGTTTCGTCTTTAAAGCGAGAAGAGTGGAAAATATAAGAGAGGGGACGAAGCCACCCGCATGTCGACATCGTTACGAACGCACGAAGCCTTAATAACTTATGGATTGGATGCGCGTTATTGAACGTTCTCACTAGAATCCCGGCATTACCGATAATGTATAGATTGTTCTATAGGTAATACACCTTAGTTACGTACTTAGGTATCTACCTACCTACCTTCCTACCTACCTATCTACCTAGAGAGTATCACGCTGCCGGAATAGCAACGATCGGACCGCCTCTACTAGACTCGGGTATAAATGAGAGCATTATGTCAGAAACCCGACTCACACAGGACCGAAGTACGATCAATCACTCGTACCCGCGTTAACACGCTTAAGCGCTTTGCCGGAGCTGGGCTTTGGTCATGTGAAGTGTTCATTATCGGAACGGTATCGTAGGCGTTACCAGCCTCTGCAATTCTCCAGGTTCGAACAGACGAACGTTTTTGGCAAGTCTCGATATTTCGTGAAAACACGAAATCCTAATGTTTTCATGAAAATCTCTCCCTCGAAATAACAATAATAATTCACCTCCATACACGTGTATAATATATAAGTATATTTTTAAACAACCTAACGTATCGAATACCAGCTTTTCCGTATGTATGCAACTGCGTTTTCTCTAGAAAATGAAATCCGTGTAAGCTTCCGTATATAACGTGCATATATAAGGCATATATAGTGCAGCTCATACGCGCACGTGTAATAGCACAGGGGGGAGGCGGGGGTTGCTGGTGCGACATAACCAGCCGCTGCTTTTTTTTTATGGCCTGAGGCATTATAAATTCAAGCAATACACTCACTCCCTTGCGACTCGAGCTGATAAAAACGCCCGGGCTCTATTTATTATCAAATTTCTTTATGGGTTTACAAGCCTGTCAACGATGTGTTGGGTACTGTGTGTATCCGCGTTTTCACTTGTATTCGTAAGCATACATATATATAGGGAGCTCGAGACTCTTCCTATGGCGACCAACCGTCGAACTTCGCCACCCCTATCACTCCATACTTGCTTTTCCTTCTAGTTACATATATTACTATATACACATATTTGCGTACAGGTATACTACGCGAGCGTTGGTATCTCGAGGGAATGTGCCTTCACCTGATATAACCAATGCCAAGGGTGGTACGTAACGTTTAGAGGGAACTATCATTCAGAAAATAATAACCAATCACAACCCTGGTTTACAACCCCTTTCTTCAGCACACTTGCAGGACGATCCTAAATATATAGTAATAGCGGGCACGTATAGCAGAGACGTTTACCTGTAGATAGAAAAGCCCGCAGCAGGCTACGATGAGGACTCGAGGGGCGAGGGGGTGGACTCGTTGGCTATCTGAGATTTTTACGACGCGTCGTGTCACTTGGAGTGGGTGGGTGGGGGAGATGGTGCACCGATAAAATCTTCCTGTTTGCGGGATTAACGTTACGCCCGTGCTGGCTTCCAGTTAATATCAGATAAGCGCGAACTCATGCACCTGTTTTCGTGTAGATTCTGCTCTGTTTTCTTATATTTTTCAAAAGACTTTAATGCATGGAAAAGTTGAAAAAAAATAACAGGGGTGAAAATTAACGAGTCGTCGTCTATTGGTCATCAGCCTTCGATTAAGCGACGGGGCCATCGCACCGTCGTAAGGGATGATTGATAGGCTGATAGAAGGGTGACGTATCGATATTCAATATTATGAAAATTTCATTATCGGTATTGCGTAATGATATAACGGGGGGAGAGGGGGGGGGATTCTCGTTGGACGCTCGATTAACATTGTTAATTATACGATAATTAATCCAATGTCTATACGCGATAGGTGCTACTATTCTCTCATACATTTTCAATTGAATTTCAATAATCGATACACGATAAATTCACTGCTGGGAATCCATTGAGTTACGGTGACTCGCTATTGGCTCGGACTACGTGACGCTTTACGTCTTCTATTCCGGTAATGTTGGCTTATCGGTTAATAACTTTCGGGGATTTGATAATCCGTTATTGAAATTCTTGACTGGCTGTAAGGACGAGGTAGGATACGATTACTAGGAGTGTAGGAAAAATTAAATGTAGGCGGTTTCAATAGACGGATAAGAATAGACGTAATATACTAATAGGATCTTGGAAGACGGATATATCGGTGCTATGTACGGTAGCTGTTGTATATATCAAAGTATGAGCATATGTATATAAAGTGATAGAGGGTGAAGGATTGAGAGAGAGAGAGAGAGAGAGAGAGAGAGAGAGAGAGAGAGAGAGAGAGAGAGAGAGAGGAGAGAGCAGAGGTTTCGGTTATAATCGAAAGCTCGAGAAACAGAGTAAGAGGGAAGTTCTTGGAATTGTGTGCGAAAGAGAGAGACAGACAGTGAGAATGAGTAGGAGGTTTCGTAGCAGCACATCGACATCGTTGTAGCATACGATGTAAATTTCGCCCCTGTACGGGTCTACCCACACGATAGGGGGAATCAAATCGATAGCAGACTAAGATATACCTATCAGTCTAATTGTCAGTACAGAAAGACCGAGAGAGACGGGGTGGTATCGAAAGGGATGAGAAGAGAAGAGAAGGTAGGCGAAAGAGGGTGGCGTTATAGGGATGGTGGTGGTGGTGGTGCTGCTGGTGGGATATGCCAGGCATATAGCTTAATCACCCCCAGGGTCTCCCTGCGTCCCTCTCAAACGTGGTACCAGCCCTCCTCCTAGAGTAGCCAGCCTTCCGTCGTCCAATAATCAATAATTATACTCAAATAAAGAGCGAAGGGGATGGATGAATCGCCGGCAAAGGGTTAGAACGGAGCACGAGCTAGGTATCGGTAAGATACCGAGAGGGATGAAGCAACTTGGCGGACGGTGTGGCACCTCGCTCCCTCTCTCTTTCACTCATTCTCTTGCCATAGCTAGGAACACTATTTCTCTCTCGTTTCTCTTAGCCACCCTCTCTCGCTACCCTCTTCTCACGGTACCGCGTTTCACAACTCGCTCTTCATCCTCCTCATCTGCTGTACTCTCAACTTCAACCCACCCCCTCCCCCCCCTCTCGCGTAGTGTAGCTACCTATAGGTAGGCGAAAGCACCGATGCGGGTTTCTGACTTGCTTGACTCTCATTCACCGAGTGATCAGGGCCGTCGCCGTTAAGTCGCCGGCGGCCGTCGCGACGCACTCTTATCACTCGCGATCCGACGTCTTATTCGTAGTCGGACTTCCGGCTGCCACGTGCGTCCGGTTGGACAAAGAAAAGTATCTATTCTGACGGTTGTCTTTGGGATACCATGTATTCTATCTTCGCGTTGCGACGCTATTCGTCTTCAGGTTGCGGTGCTCGATGCGCGTAACCTGGATAATTTACGTGTAACTGTATACCGAAGTGCGATTAATCACTGCAGAAATTCGATAAAAGGCGACGAGCGTGAGTGTGGTCTGCGGAATCAGCCAAGGGAGAATCAGGACTCGAGTCCGAGTAGCGGCGAGTGGCACGCGTTTCCTTTTCTGTCGGGGATTGCAAATGAAATTAATCGCGACAGCCAAATCAAAGAGTCGACAGTGATCGACGAGTTCGCCCACGAGTAGACCATACCTGCCATTTGTTCTCGACTTTCGCTATGTACGTACGGGAAGCCAGCCTGGTTTTTCTGCAATCGCTGATAATATAGATTATGTAGACAGACCAGGGTATAGGTGTAATAGGAAGTCGGGATCAAAAATTATGTCTTGACATCAGCAAGAATTCAGGGCAGGAGCCTCTAGTTACGCTCCTGCAAATGAGTGAGTTGCGAGTGAGGACCTCGTAGGATAGGGCGAGGCTGACTTGAGGATGAGAATGAGAATGGGGGAGAGCACTGCTCCTGAAACTCCCTTATCCTTCCTAACAGGCTGACTATCTCGGTTTCGTCTCTCATTTGAATTTGACCACCAGACGCAGCATCCACGAAGCTCGCAAAGCCTGATGCGAACATCTACGTAGCGCTGGGACTGTACTTTCGTCCACCCTCCATCATCCCTCTTCTTTGTGTTCTCACTGGGCTACCCTCTGGCTCAGCCTCCCTTACGAGATCATCCCCACTCTCAGGCAAGGAGTACGCACGCACTCGTTCACGTATACACACGCGCGACAACCCCCTATACTTCATCCCTTATACGTAGCGCTACGTGGATGCTTCTACGCAAGTCTAATCTGTGTCAGCTGATGAAGGCATCCCTTGGTCTAGGGGTTGAAATACCTCTGGACCAAATCTGACGTAAGGTGGACCCAGGTACTTTCGCTATAGATGAAAGTAAACGTCTGTTTGACCTTCGTAGAAGGTAAACAAGGGGTGGGAAATGTTGTAGAAAGCAAGATGGTGGGTATATGTAGGTACTATCTACCCTTGACTCTCGGCACGACCATCGGCCAGTATTACCCGGACTACCAACATTACCAACATTTACCACAGCCATTAGCATCGCTACCAAGAATACAACCAACACCAAGGAAATGGCTGTTCGTACTTCGCCACTTTGGAAACTCTTGTGAAGTAACTGGGAACTCCTGGCGAGCCACCCCGTATCCGCTGTAAGCAGGTCAGAAACTTCTTTCGACCCTCCACGTTGGCTGAGGTTAGGGTGGACTTCGTATATTCCCTTCGCTTTCTTCACCTCATCCACTTCCGACCCTTTCTCAATGGGACCGGGCAGCCCTTCTTTATTTCCCGTTTACTTCACTCGACTCAAGTCGAAGGGAAGCCATTCGGTCGAGTCGATTTCTGATTTCCGAAGGGACTGATAGGGATAATTAATTTGTTCCTAAATTGCCAACGTCAGCCCTCTACAAGAAGGTCATCGGCGGTACCGATAGTTTTTAATATGTAAAATAAATATTACACACATACATTAAAAATTGAAAAGATTTTTTTATAGTGAAAAACAGGAGCAAAGACAAATTTTTTTTTTAAATAATGTAAAAGTTACTAGTCGTAGAGGAACAGGCGTCACGGCGCATAAGTACGCGGTATGCGTGTACAGTCCATTGTCGAACGAGGGCACCTCAAAGCCAACTAGAGCGATATTAAAATTAGAGATTCGTCATTGGCGAAGGGGTGGGTTTTGCTGTGCGAAGGGGACATTGGGTCGACGCTAATATTTCGAGAGTGATGCCGTGAGAGGAGAGAGGAGAGAAACTCGAACCAAAGAGGTGAAGAGAGGCAGAGAGGCCGTAGGGTGATTCGAGCGAAGGGTGTTGCGATAAGGGGTTGCCTGCGGAGGAGCCGGGTAGATCAATGAAAGGGTTGCAGGGAGGATTGATCGCCGATAGGGAAATTTCGTTAGTTTCAGTCATAAAAGGTGGAGGTGCCGCGCGAGGAGAGCCCTAACTAACACACCGCCACGAGCAAAGCCACCCTTCAAATTTCACCCTTCTCAGTTGGAGCCAGGGGCCGCCGTTGGGACGCGAGGGTGGGTGGATGGTGGCTCGAGGAAAAGCGAAAGGGAGAAAGTGACGGAGAAAGAGAGAGAGAGCGAGACGTAAATTCAGTAGGGAAAACTGAGAGACCCTGGAAAATTTCTGGGAGGGGAAGCGGAGGGAGAATGTAGCCCCCTCCCCACCCACCCACTCACAGCCCCCCCCCCCCCCGAAGGCTGCCAGGCTTATATCAGCCGTAGAAGCACACATTGGAGTATTAACGAAATTTTAACCAATCAATGAGAAGTTCATTAGCCTCCACCACTCTGCAGCCCTTCGCTAATGCGGCCCTTTCTCCCTCGTACCTCTTATTCGAAGGATTGATCCGAAGGTGCCTATGAAATATGCCAAAATCCTGCCATTATGGTTCCTCCGTGGCTCTAGACGATCTAATAAAACACCTATAAGAAAATATATTGACGCGAGATATATATATCTATATATGGAGAGCATCCCTTATTTTTCCAGCCTCCGGCAAGGCAATCAGCGGGTACGAGCTTTAATCGCTCGAAAACAGGGTGGACGTCGAGAGACGTTATATTAGTATTCTCGACTGGCACGACTGGCAAGGGTGGTTCTCACGTATGCATTTTTTGTACTGTCATTTGTCTCCAATATCTCTCGGCGTCCCCGGACACCCTTCCGACGTGAAAGCGGGGACAATATATCGAATAAGCCACAATGACAAAAAGAGTCAGTGTGCGAGCGAAGCCGCGAAGGAAGGAAGGAAGGGTGGTGGAAGGGTTGCGAGGGTGGCTCCCTCATACTCCAGCGTCCTTCTCCGCCTCCTTCACCCGATGCTGGTCATAGGGATCCTCTGTGATGGTGCTGGCGATACGGAGTTGCCAGTGGTAGTTTTGACGATGCAAGGGTGGGTTCAGGAGCAGCGAGGAGGACCAGTGGGGAGGAAACGTAGGGAAGATATAGAGGGTATTTGAGGGAGAGAATGGCATTTAAAACCGAGACGCGGAGAAAAAGAGATTTGCATTGGCGAGCGCGAGACCTGGGGAAACCTGGAAATAGCAGGGGAGAGTGTTGGCCAGCACTGAACGAAAGGGTGGTTCGAAGAGGGCTAGATGGGGGTTGAGTAACGACACGTATCATACGTGCTATATATACACATATAAAGTCCACGCGAACTCATATACACCTACGTCGTAGCCACTCGATATCGCGTAAGTTTTTACCCCCGCTAAGTTGCCAACTAAAACCGCTAATTAAATCGTCACAGAATCCAGGTGGTCTATGGGATCTTTCGGCGTTTTCTAAAAACCCCTCTCCCCCGCCCCTTATATTCTCTTTCAAAAACTACCCTCCAGATACCATTCGATACCTTCTTACCCTTGTTCACTTTTTTTCTACTTTCCACCATTTCTTTTACCACCCCTAGACTTTGACCAATGCAATCTTGGGCTTGTATCAATTTGCGTCACTGGATATATTGCAAAGTGGTATCTAATCGCATTCGGTATCCACTATGTGATGTTGTCGTCATCTGTCTCTCTCTTCCCCACTCGTTCCATCCACGACTCTCTTTGTCTCGCTCTCGAAATCCACAACTTTCTCATTAGCCAGCGGGACAATGCGAGACGTTACCGGGGTATATCTGACACAGTATAATAATGTGCTACAGACGATCGGCATGAGCCAAGCGCAGGCAGCTGCCGCTGGCGTAGCCGTTGCACATCTACTCCTTCCTGACTGTATTCGCGCATACTCAGGAAGTTGCGGCGACGCGGACTAAGGACACCCGGACACACACGTTTAACCGCACACGGGCGCAAAGAGCCACGCATGAATGTCAGAGATTAGCGGCCTGAGTTTCGTATCGAGCATTTCTGTCAATACGCGCTAGACACAATGGCAACAATTCGAAAGCTGCTGATTATGAAATAAATGCTCAATGCACTCCTCTCGTGTCTCTCGACTCTCACGCCAGTCCGTGCGAGACTCGCGTTTTCACCTCTGCCTCGTGCATATCGTATACGGATACATACAGCTATACTGTGTACGGGATAAATTTCTCAATGATTTTTTCCTGACAAGCACTCACTCTCTGGACACTCCCCTGTTTTACCATGAAAACGTGACGATGACTTAGTTGTCGTCTGAAGAACCTCGAGTGGCTGCACGTACCGAGGATGAGGATACGTAAAAGGGCTGCTGCTCAGGAGAGAGGGTGGCTAGTGAGAAAATAGAGGGAAAGGGGCTGATGGGATGTATCCATGCATTTGACACTCGTCAGCGAGTGTGTGTGGCGCTCTCGTTAAAATTTCGTTGGTGTTGCGTTATCGCGGATTTCGTATCGGCTGGCACTTTGTGGCTTCATCCCTTCAGCCATCATTTATTCCTTCCCTTTTCTCTTGGCTTTTGCCGATTCTCCATCTCTCTCCGTTTCTCGTTTACTATTATTATTCGTACGGACTACCGTGTTCTTTCTCATCCCGTTATATACGCCTTTCTCTCTATCTCTCACCCTCTGTCCGTTTCTCTCTTTCCACTCTCGTTCCAATATTTCTCGACCGCGAATTCAGCCCCGTTGCTAATATATGGCTTCTGCCGTAGCCGCGCCAGTCGAGGAGCGTCGCTACGTATTCATAAGCGTGTACCTCCCGCAGTAATGCGAATCAGAGATGCGGTTAATATTAATTTTCAGTTTTCGCATCGTTGGACCAAGCTTCGCGAAGGACGAGAAAAGGGAAAAAGGGATTCCGAGGAATAAGGGGATCGGACACGGTGCGTATCCAAGGGAGGTATAATACGCACTCGTATTTAGCAGACTGAAGTAGAAACCGATAGACCGTGTAACCGTATAATATGGATTTAAGAGGATTCTCAAACGTATTCTCAGATACTTATCGGATATCTTTATCGAGGGATTTCAATAGCTTGAAATTTCTTCGCTCCCTTTCATGATTTTCAGCACTCTTACCGACATTACAATTTTCAGACAGTTCGCTTCCATTAATTTTATCCGACCCAGAGGCCACCCTGTGTTTTTACTTAGTCCGACAACAGTGGCGCCATTGACGTCACATGTGCTACACGAGAACCGAAATTATCTTTCCCTTTTTGCGACGTTCACCTCACGTGGATCGTTCGAGGGAAACCGATGAAATTTACAGTCCGTCCCTTAACACTTATTCTCTTTTCATTTCGCATCCCCGTCTATACGCATCGTGCACTTTTGCACTCTTAATCAAATATTAATATACCTCGATGTACTTTGCCACACTAATTGGAAACATAGTGCGAAATAGTTTTCATAGTTTTATAACTACACACATATCATACGTATATAGGCGTTACCATGGTAACGTTAAAGAATATCAAGGACAGAAGAGCAAGAGTCTCGAGACTCGTAATATAATGAAAAAACGACAAGTAAAGAAGATTTGCAAAGGAAAGTCAAGTTCGAAATATCGTCCGGTTATGGAGACGCAAGAATCAGCCGGTGTCATGGGGAGAAGGTTAGGGTATGACTTTGCGCGATATTACAGCTTTATAATCCTACGTATATTATGCATAACAGGTAGGTATCAAGCGGCTATAGGAATGGTTTCAGCAAAGAGCAGCTACTAGGTACACCGTGCTGGGATACTCGTGCCGTAATAAGCATAAATCCTCGAAGGCTTATCTAGCTGCGGCCAGAAGAACGCTAAAATAAAATATCATACATTTTACCTTCTACCCATCGTACCTTGCGTTACGACTATTTCCAGTCCTCCCTTTGTCCTTTTCTCTCTTTAAAGCCACCTCCTCGATCTCCACGTGTATCTCTATAGACAGTCTCAAACGTCTGGTACCTGGCTAACTTATACGAGTTACCATTCAAGCGGTCCAACATAGGTCTGATCTTAAGACGGATGAGAGATGAAAAGGAGGATAGGCTGAAGAAATCGGTGAGAGAGTCGTAGGTGGTTTTTACAAAGGGTACTTTTGCGCATAAGGGAGGTGAGATGTTGGCCCAGGGCTGGGTGGGTGTAATGAGCCGAGATAGATTCGGCCACTGCTCCACGATCAGTGCTGGCTGACGGGGTTCTCGCAAGGCAGGGAAAGGGTTAAGCTCGAAGCCCGATCAGTCATTAGACAAGTGGGTATTCACATATATCGAGTTGTAAAATCGATAGGGGTGTCCGTTAGCCGTGTATCCTGTAAGGAGTCCTGGTGGGGATGAGATGCGAGCCTCCCCTCACCCCTTTCGGACCTCCTTCAATATAACTCGCGCTCTCTCTTACTCTCTCTTCCCATATTTCCCCTTCGACCCCTTTTGTTGCTTCGCCCAGCCACCGAAGCAAGCCAGCCACCCCAAAGCCACCCCCGGGCAACCAAGCCTCGGCCCCGCTAACGCTTCGAAAGCCTCCCCCTTCTGCCACCGCACGTATCCAGTCCTTGCATATTAATCCTGCCCATAATTCCCACTTCCAGTTTGGGCAACCCTTCGTTCGGTTGCCTCACTACACAGGGAGAGCCTGCCAGGCCGCCTCCTATCGATTGGGCTTTCTTTCCGAGCCCGGCTTTTAATTGGCATTCTCCTCTCGCGAGAGCGGAGATGCTGCCTTGCTGGGCTGCCTCTTTCTATCTCTTTGACTCTATGCTTTCTCGTGCCTTTCAACCCTTATATCGCCCGTGCCTTGCTACCTTGTGACTTACCCCCCCGTCTCTTTCTCGCTGACACACATTTTCAGGTTCCTTGAAGGATTTCATTTTTTTTTTTTTCTTCTTGATTCTAAATCTTGTTTTATAAATTTTTTTTACAATTTTAGGGAAAATTCAATGAAACAACCCTTAGGCATGTCTTACGATATTTTCTCGTTGAGGTATTTTCCATGGACGGACGGACAGAGGCTGCGCGTCGTAAAATTGATACGAAGCATCGGCCATCTTGCTCACATATCTATGTATATCTGCATACGCAATATATATATATATATATATATATACAGGGAAGGGGTCTAACGTAGGGCAGTATGTGAACCGGGAGTAAAGAGAGGGTATAGAGAAGGAAGGAAGGAAGGGCTTTACATACGTACGTTGCCGTGCGTGATGCGATGTGCGTGTGTATGCGTGAAGATTGATTATACCGCGCGAGAAAATGTGATCAATAGCTCGACAAACAAAAGCCCAACGCCCATAATGCAAATAGCAAAAATCATGGAGGATTAAGGCATCGCCATGCTATGAGAAACAATACCTTCCTATCGTTACTTACAGCCTGACGGCCATTCAGTGCCGATTCTCCACTTCCGCCCGGAGAATCAGCTTCGTCCTCCCACCCCTTACTCACACTCTCTGGTCAGCTTTACTACCCTCCTACGTTCCCTTGCCACCCTACCACTACCAACCCAACCGATATCATCGATCAAGTTCTCTGTTTTCTTGTTGTATTTTTTTTTTAATTCCTTCAACCCCGTCACTAGACTTCGACACTTTTCAAATCTTCATTATTTTCCTACCCCTTTAAGAGGGATGGAAAAGCCAACCCTCCAAGATAATATTACTCCCACAAAGAGATGCAAAGCTGCCCTTTATGGCCAGCTTGCCTGTCGATTCGGCCCTCGAGGATTTCCAACGAACTGGCATTGCTTCCATACAGAACGTCATCGGGGGTAGGGGATGACGGGGAAATAGAGAAAAGCCTCGTTACGCAAGTAGACACTTTCAACTCCGTTTATATCTTCTTTTTTTTAACTCTGGAATTTTCCTGCCGAGCATCAAACCGTCCCACTGCCACTATAGAACCAGGTTGAGAATCCCACGTGATACCAATCTGAATACAGCGAAACGACCTACTCTCTATAATCGGGGTATCGTACCGATGCGGTTTTTACGAATGGCCAGAAGACATTAAATTTAACAGGTCTAGCCACTCGCCTTGCTTTTACCCCTGCGGCCGCAAGTTGGCTACCTGCATACGAGTACGTACGAAGCGCGGTTATTAATATTATCGATACACGGGAAAACGTGTAAGTACCAACCTCCCCTCTAATACCAACCTATACACAGGGTGGAAACCCTTTCCATATGCATGCTCCGATATTCCTGTACGAATGGATCTCGCATTCTGGCATCGGACCTGACTCGTCTGATTCCATTAGAGAGGAAGGGGTGTCCAGCCCAGCATCCTTTCCGATAGAAAATCACGAGGTGGAATGGACGTGCCAGTAGAGTGAGACGGGACAGTGGATACCTAAGGGGTTGGAAGGAGAGCGAAAGAGAAGGACACGGAGGAAAGGTCCGGCACGGTTAGAATTAAATAATTCACGAAGAACGGTGCTATCGTCCATGGCTAATCGATGCGACTCTGCTCGAGCGAGCAAAGTCGCAGTGTAAAAGTAAAACGAAGAGTTTGACGAGCTGTTGAAATTCCTGGAGAAACTACCCGTGCACTGCTATACATAGATATATACGTATATATAAACGTACGTCGGGCGTCGCGACGCAGCCTACTTTCGGCCCGTCAATCACTACGGGCGTTAATTCCTCCCTGTCTTTCAGCTCAGGGACGCCTATATACCTATATATCCACATGACTCTTTACCTATATCAACCCACCCATCTACCCTTCCTTACTGTCTAACTACCCATCCTGTTAACCTTAATAACGGACATTGCTCAAGCCAATCGTAAGGACGGTTGAAAAAAATAATAAAAATGGCACACAAATAGTCCACTAGGAAATAACGTATAGCCACTTCTTTAACGTATATGGGATATCGTGATATCGAACGTTTACAAGGGACACTCGCGTTCTCGAGCTTACCAAGAACGTCGAGAGCCACCAGTGTGTCCCACGTAACCACTAGACACGTATCGATTACGTGTAACAGGGGAGAATCGACGGATAATTCCACCCCCTGATAAATAAACTAACGGGTAAAAACGGCTCCGTGCGTCAAGGCTCTTCGATTCCGTTAAAGGACGAGTGACGATATTACCTTATTAGAACAAAAATTTACCCACCCGTAACCCTCTATTGACTAATGATTGCATTCCTTGCGAACTGTCAGAACCCTTGGATCGACTATGGATACATATACTGTATATATATATATATATATATATCTATGCGCGTACACGTGACTCAACTACGGGACACTATTTAATATATATATATATATATCCTACTAGCAACGAAATTCAAAGTTCACCCCACGGTTAACCACCGTACATACATATGTATATAAGTTGACTTTTCTCGTGATATCACAAAAAACTCGATTTCCCACTGATGCTTTCCATTCAATGAGGAATAACAATTAACTTGATCGTTTACATGCGCTCACTCTGCATCCCACGAGGATCTATACGGGAAACGAGAAAAAGAGCATCGCACGTGGAATTTCACCTCACGCATTTACGCACTCGGGTTCCTCTTTCTATATACGGTATCTGTATAGATATATACGTATGCCTGGAATGTGTGTATATTACTGAAGAGATATAGCAAGCGTGAGAGGATTCGAGGATGGGTGGTCGATTCCAATTGATCATACACGTTAGCTACTCGTACAGAGTGGCTCACGGGTGCTGCCAGTGTATTCTGGCATGCTGACATTTTTTTCTACTATTTTTACCTCTTTTTACCTTTTTTTTTTTTATTTACTCTTCCTTTACCCACCGCTTTCGATAAAACTGTGAAGAGTCATCGGTTCGTGGTTCAGTCATTAATAAACACCCCACTTGTATAAACGGAACGACGTACTCTCTAAAATTGAATCGGTGAATATTCACTGGTTAGCAGTTAATAGTCACTGAACGTCGCACTTATAAGCATATTGCTGAGGATCAATGTAATCGAATTAATGAAATCGACATAGCTGAAGATTGAATTGATATATAGAAAGATATGATTTATAAATATTACTCAAATACGAGGGTTCTGTATGGCTGCTACAACGTTAATTATATGAATAACATTAACAGACAAAAATTTATACTTATGCAACTCGCGATTGGTATAGAAATTTATTTACGCTGCCGTGAGCGAGGCGCGAACTATTCCTTGGTACGACCAGTTAGTTTCACCAGTATACCAGTGTATACAGTGGCTAGCGACTTACACTCGACTTGACGACGCGACAAGCATTATGGTGACGTCACAATGAATCCACTATACGGCTCGTATAACACGAAACCACTGATTTAGCAGTGGATTGGACGAAATCAACCATCTCTTTGGCGAGTTTTCGTAAAACTGAAACAGCAAAAGTTTTTAACGTGTTTTGAACAAATTAGCGTATCGTTGTGACGCTATACTTAGAGTGAATGAATGGGGTGGGATTTCTGGCAATAAATAATTAAACGATTTGAAAGATCTTAGGGGTATATAGGGATGTTGCCGCTGGTAGCCAGTAGCGGTTCGCGCTAAATCAAAGAGAGAAAGTGGAGGGTCCATTTATCGAGGCCGATCGGGCATTATTTAATTTAATCCTTGATAATTACATTCGGCCACTTGGTAATTAACGTCTGCGATATTGGCTTTTCTAATATATACGTGTGTGTATATATATATATAACGCAATGAAATTCTCACTTTAAATTAATAAAGGAACCAACATTAAGCTTCTCAGCTTTGGTCCCGAGCATTGTGATAATAAAATAGAAACAATAATATACAATCGATTCTCATCAATTTATATCTTTTTTTCTATTTCTTCTTCAGATCGGACAACTCGCCGAGGAAGTGTCGAGGCTTCAGCAGAGTCTTCAGCGACTCCAGGAGACGAGCGCCCAGGCGACAGCGCGTCTCGAGGAGGAACTTGAGGCTAGGAGACAACACATAAACAGACTGGAAAGTAAACTCGAGAGACAACGGGATTACGAAGATCTCAAACGTGAGATCAGCGTTCTGAGGTCTGTCGACTTGTCGCAAATCCCGACCGGAGAACCTGGCAAAAGTCTGGAACATCTCCTGATGGAACGTTCGAAGGCTCTGCAGCAGGCGGAAATCCTCAAGCCACCGAGCACACCGGATACTCTCGGTGAGTACTTTTACAATATCTCTATCTACATCTCTCTCTGTCTCTCTGATTTCAATTATCTAATTTTCTGAAAAAAAAATCAGAGTCATCATCATCATCATCATCATCATCGTGTATAATTTACTCGTTTACTTCGAAAATGGACCAAAAGTCACCACTGTGTCCTCCTCGGGTCCTCCTTTGCGAACTTCCGAATAGCCCTCACGTTTCACGCCGTTCAATTTCATTTGCGCAATTTTCTGACCCCTTCACCCCACTTTCCCCCAACATGTGTTTCACATTACCTCCATCTTACTTTATTACTCGGTTACTTTCTTCGTGGCTAGTTACCGCTGCCACTCGAGGCCATTGGTACATTCATCGAATGCCTGGACAGTCGCGATGGACACGGTCAATTTAAAAGGATAAATGCCCGCTGCGTTATTACTTATTACTTATTGCGAAATGGCGAGTAGAGTTAACTCTCTTCCTGATACTGTCGCCATTCGACAGAGCTGTTGGGAACACTCGAGAATCAGTGGTGGGCAGTTATGACTGTAGCGCGTGGCGTGAACGTGCGAAGGGTGCATCTAGGGATTTTTTTTTTATAATATTTTGTACACTTTTAATTTCCATTATTATGGGACGAATGGCCGGTTTTAATGCTCGTGGGTTGTGCCTTTCGTAATTGCATACTAATTCCTATTGCTGCTGCCTCTGATCTTCGACGTAGCTGACGACTCTTCGAATTCCCTGAATGGGGTGATGTGACAGTAACGGTGACGTAGACGGTGACGGTCGTATTGGGAATCCAAGTGGCGCAGTGGCGCGAAAGACGAGAGGGAATAAAGGATGGTTAATCCGGGAAATGAAGAGAAAAAAATAGACGGGAGTAAAGAGATAAAAAAAAAAGTAACCGGAAAAAGAATAACCCTTGCTTGTGTTGTGTTCGCACTTTTCTCTGTTCTCTCCTCTCTGGTCTCTCTCCTACTACGCTTAGGCTGCACTTTTTTTTACCACTCTCGCTGCTGGAAATCCTCTACCATGTATAGCTACTAACGCAAACCAAAACGTAACCCAACGAACGCAAACTTGTACGCAAATTTGTGGACGATATTCGCAATATTTGCCCGGGCGGGCATTGTTTCGGGACCGAGTTTATTATGAATCGATCCAGGAGGCGGCTGAGAGAGATAGAGAGGCAGAGATACTGCAACGTCACCCCTTCTGAATGAAACCGACAAAACCTGCCAACCATTCCCTAACTTCTCTCACTCATCCTCATCCTCTGGTTCTGTCTCGTATCCGTATGCTAGCACAGCTCCACGCAACCTCTTCCCATGGACCAATGCGCTGTCGGATCCACACCAAGCGCAGCCTTCGTGCTCGACCTAGACCCCCCCCCCCCGTTCCCCTTTTTTCCTCACGCACCCCAACGAGCCCAGGAGCATCCCCCTCACAAGGACTCCCGTATGCGTTCTGCGCTTGGGAAGTTAAAGCTTGGAACACGTCGTGGTGCGGATGCACCACGTGTCAGTCGCACTGACACGTAGTCAGTCAACCAGTCATCCGGTCATCCAGATAAATCTGCAAGCGCACTCATCTTCTTCAGGGCGCCTGACTCTCGAGCGATCGTTTTCGATCGGTCGTCGACTTTCGACCTCCAACCGGGTCCAAACCTCCCCGGTACTTCGTTCGGCACGTTCTCTCTCCATTTCTCTCCTCTCTGTGTATTGTTGTTGTTGTTGTTGTTGTTGTTGTTGTCTCGTCTGGGAAAAGAGAAACGGCGAGAGAAATGAATAATCAGAAGATGAAGAGGAAACAAGTATTACGTATTATTATAACTGAGGAAGCTGAGAAAGCGAGGATGTCTAAAGGGGGTGTCTTCTGTCTGTTCTGTTATACGCAAGGGGGTGGGTTTGGTAAATGATGGGTTAGTTGTGTGTGCAAAGACTCTAGAGTGTATCCTGGTGTGGTTGACGGGGGCCGTTGTTTTTGGTGGTTGCAGGTGGATTGTCGTCACCCCTGCAGCGCGCCGCGACCGCCT
This sequence comes from Syrista parreyssii, assembly GCA_030142615.1. Taxonomy (NCBI): domain Eukaryota; kingdom Metazoa; phylum Arthropoda; class Insecta; order Hymenoptera; family Cephidae; genus Syrista; species Syrista parreyssii. Next base: position 1,903,375 of record JARQTG010000345.1, read on the forward strand.
CGCCCCACGGCGGCACTGCGCCATCCACCCTCATATCCCAAGCACTCCCAAACCGCTCTACCCCAACACCCTCGTCAGCCACCTCGACGAGTTCGAGTCTCCTTTTCCCGCCACCTCTCCAAAACGTCGAGACGTTCGGCTCGTTCCTCGGCGAGGAGATCGTCGCCAACTGGAGGCGCTCCCTGGAGAGGTCGATCATAAGCCAGCAGCAACCCCAAGTGCAATCCCAAAGCCAGCAGCAGCCCGTCGCTGCCCTACATCCGCCGACAACACCGAGTCTAAACCACCTTCCGTCGCCAACAGATCCTACGTCAAGCTCGACGCCGGCCAAGTCGAGCACACCCCTAGGAAGTGGTCCGGACGCCTCGGAGAAAGCACCGACGCCGATCCCGGGACACGAAACACCAGCGCCGCCAACACCCTCCTCGACCACGGCCCTCACGTCGCCATCGGCCCTGCAACCGCCTCACGAACCCTCGGTCAACGGGGCGCCGCCACCAAAGAGTCCCGCCGAGGAATCCTGTCACCACAACAACAATAACAACTCTCATCACCTGACCAACAATAACATCGGAAGTACCGGTATCGGTGGAGGTGGAGGCGGTGGCGGCGGAGGAGGCGGTACCGGCGGCCTCAGCGTACTGGACACCCTCAAGAGTCCCTTTCGTTTCGACGACCGGACGCATCCATTCCGATTTGGGGACGAATTCGGCGCCGCCGGTATGGCAGGTCGTCTCGGCGAGTCGCTCATACCTAAGGGCGATCCCATGGAAGCAAGACTCCAGGAGATGCTGCGATACAACATGGACAAGTACGCCTCGCAAAATCTCGACACGCTACACATTGCCAGGAGAGTGCGGGAGCTTCTCTCGATACACAACATTGGCCAGAGACTCTTTGCCAAGTACGTGCTTGGCCTAAGCCAGGGCACCGTTAGCGAGCTTCTCAGCAAGCCCAAACCCTGGGACAAACTGACTGAGAAGGGTCGCGACAGCTATCGCAAGATGCACGGCTGGGCTTGCGATGACAACGCTGTTATGCTGCTCAAGTCTCTCATACCCAAGAAAGGTGAGTCTCTCTCTCTCTCTCTCTCTCTCACTCTCTCTAGCATTCTCATTCACTATCTCCCTTTAACTCTCTTAAACTCTCTTTACTCTGTTTCCTTCTCCGTCACCAGTTCACTTCTATATCTCCCTCTGTACCACCTTTTTCTCTTTTTCTTCTATCTCTATCTCTCTCTTTCTCTCCTCTCTCTATCTATCTATCTCCCATCTTCCTCTATTTCTCTTTCACTCGCGCCCCCGCTATATAGGAAAGCTTTCGATTCTTTTCTATATACCTTTCACCACACATGTCCACAGATCCAAGCATCGTGTAGACACTTTATAGGTACCAATCATTATCTCATACTGTATTGCACTGCGATTACTTACATTGCCATAATTGACTAACCATCAAGGTAACACGCGCCACGGCTAATACACGGTAACCATTTGCGAATAGGGGTGGCTCTAGCACTTTCACTCATATTCATACGCCCTTTCGAGCTTACGTCCCTCTATGCTCGCTCTAACTGCACAGCTTCAGTGCCGCAAGTCAACGGGGGTTCTCAATATAGCCATTGAATATATGTAACGTATGTAGATTAAAAATATTTGTAATATCATAAACGTCATATTTATATGCGAAACTGCCCGACGAAAGTAAGAGGATGAAATTCTTATTTGGTTGACAAGAATTAGATGATGAAATATCAAGCTGTACGAATATTGCAGTAATCTAGATTAGCTTTTCAGAAACATAGGAACGATGCTCTAGAACGGTAGTAATGTCCGTCGGTTGGGATGAACGGGGAGACCGCCCGCCCTTCTTATCAGGTTCAGGGGGTTCAGGTTGTTCAGAGCGCAAAAGGGCACTCCGACAATTTGCCGAGGACTTTCCCATGAATAATATTAATTATCTTAATGAAATTACCCAAGCGTCGCTATACCTGTCTCCTATCGATTGTTTGCTGCGTTTGGCAGCCATATTGTTTAGACTAATAGCTCCTGGGAATAGGCGGGGATGACGCTGAAGCCGTCACCTTCGCCTTTGCCGCCACATTACAAACAAAACTTCCCTGCCAGACAAACTGGCCAAGATTACTCGCGATTTCAAGTCTCACGCCGGTCTGTATTTACCGTCCAAGGCAATTTACACTTTTCCCTGATTTCCCTAAAATTATCAGCTAACTGTTAGCCGCCGTGCCGACTGCTCGCCGTCAAGGGATATCAGGCATTAAATGGAATAAAACCTGGAACGGTTCTTAAGGGCTTAGAAGATTATACAGTCTCGCCGTATAACCCATATGTATAATAGTTTCACATACAAACCCACCTATGATTCAGAACGAGAAAGGAAACGAAACGAAAGAAGGTCATTTGTATTCGAGTCACCGAATGAAAAGCGGCATGCGATATTGTGTTGATGCGTAAAGAGAGAACGGGGATCGAGAATATGTCATTTCATATTTTTTCCCCCTTTCGTTTTTTTTTTTTATTCAATATTAATATCAATTGAAAAGGATGCCGGTAACTGTCATAATGGCTGCTTCATCCGTCCGGTCCACGAATGGGAGAGAAAAAAAAACATACGGCTGAAGGAAAAAAAAAACACGGTATAAAACGCACATAAAATATTCAGTAATTCAGCTCGGGCGCAACGGTGACAACAGTCATGCATCAATGGATTGTCGGTTTCCGTCAGATCTACAGATAATCAGGGCTTTCCAGCGTGGACGTATTTAAAAGAGTACACGGAGAGACGTCCGGAGTGGGACAGTCGAATAAAAGCAGACTGGGACAGATGAAGGGAGATGAAAAAACACCCCGAGGAACAAAAGTAAGAATCGAATCGCTATAACCGATCCCGATGAAACGACTACAGAATTGTGCAAATGATCGAAATGGGGGTGGGAGTAAATCAGCTCGAGAAGAGTGAATGAGCAAGAGTGGGCGGGATGAGAGGGAAACAGGTAGATAGATAGGAAGTAGGTACACGTAATGAAAGTGACCCCAGGAAACCAACCCTCCGACCTCTGACCCTGTTCAACTCTAAACGCGTGTCCCCTGTTCTCTCGTTCTCCATCATCCGTGTTCTTGGACCGGGGACTTGAGCTACTTTGCCACTTGACCACTTCGCCGCTTTCCCAATAGCCAGCAAGGAAAAATAGGGTAGGTACTCGAGGGTCGAAACAGAAACTGATTCCGTAGGTCTTCTTCATTGTCACCAATTTCTTTCATCCTGCCCCCTTGCCAACGTACTTCTTTGGCCACTTCGTCTCCTACGCTTCTTCTAAAGCTTCCTCTATATCTACTTGTCACTTCAGCTTCCGCTATAGGTATATTCAGTCCACAGCACGCGAAGCGATTAATGAGCTAGGAGTTTACAGCGGGGGGAGGGGGGGAGGGGGTTGCGCGCTCTTTACTTGGTTCCTTAAACATCTGCAACCAAGTGCTACCAGAATACCAGGTCAAAGATTCCTGGTCCTTGTTGAACTTTGTCATAAGGAAGCATAGATGTAGCAGAAGAGAAAGAGACGGAGAAGCAACATTCCCATCTCCCGTTGAAGTCTTCTTCTTCTTCTTCTTCTTCCTCCTCCTGGTCCTTGACTTCCTCTACTCCTCGTCACCCCTTTCACTTGTTTTGATCGCTAATTATTAAAGGTTTTGTGTGCTACCCCCCCCCCCACCCCCTCCCCCTGTTTATAAATACAATGAGGCCCGCGACTCAATGGGATAAATATACTGGGAGCTTTGTCTGAAACTTCCATAATCAGTCGTGATTTATGGGCAAAAATCAGCGCCTTTATTCGAGCTGAAAGCCGACAGCGCGCCGTTCCGAACCGAACCGAACCAAGCCGAGACGATCCCACTCGGCCATCGCGTACCCACTCGTATACGGGTGTTCACGTTTGGCGTTCACGTTCCCGCAAGGAAGGATGCCGATAAAGCGTTAAAAAGATAAGTTCGCTTGCTAAATACCAAGCCTAACGACTTATTACAATATAGACAGGCTCAGCGCAGGGGGCTACCTGCCTCTGCGCTTCTCTATAGATCCGTTCAAGTCTCTCGTCCTAAGGGCTTCATTATATTCAAGTCCGCCTGGCGGACTTGCCAACATTTATCACCTGCTGCTCACACCTTAAAAATATATTCCTCGCTCTTTTCGCTGTCTGAACACCTTGGAATTCATTGTCGGGCCAGGTCATCGTCCAATACAGTATGCATGGACCCGTAGATACTGAAGAAAAAGGAAGGCGCCCTCTTTTTCCATATGCCATATATGCTATATGCATATATATATATATATATATATATGTCTGTACCGTAATATACATTGTCGGGAAAGTCGCTAGGAATTACGTGGGAAATCGAGCCGCGGCCATTTTCATCTGTCCGCATAGTCAATTTTTAATTGCATCCGACCGGAGGCACGAACTCTACTCTGAACTGTACCACTGCCATATTTCAGCGTCAATTAGCACACTGGCCCGACGTAACTATCGAGTGTGAACGAGTTTCGTTCGTTAGGAGCGACTGATTTTATCGGATTTTTATGATATCACCTCCTGCTTCCCGAGCCGACAGCAACAATACCGGGATCTAACGAACAATTGATGTTTCTTAAGCGCGAGGTCGCATTCCCACGAAATTATGCCAGATTTTGTAATCGAGTATTGTTACCTGCCTGTCGTTAGATGTTACCCCTCTACATGAACATACGTATACTCGCATGTTAAATTCCTACCTTCGTATTCCTGGCATCCTACCTGCTCACCTACCTGACTCTATACCCGATCCTATTCGATGCCTCCTCTGTCGCCAGAGACAATTTTACAACGTATAATTACTGCAAAATATGATTTCCTTCTGGCTGTCGTTTCACTGGGCGGCCATTGTGTCTCGCCAACAATTATTTCTCCCGCGTTTATTTTAAACGCTGAACACGCTGCTTGAAAATTTCATGTAAACTCAAACTTTCCGAACCTTTTTCATTCTCTGTTCGCCGACGTTATCAAATATTATAATAAAATGTACGGCGTCATCGATGACTTTTTAATGATCCCATAGCGACTGTCACAGTGGATACAAAATTTACTTGTATAACCCCTATAAGTCAGGCGATACCCTTCCTATCTTATTCCGGATATTTTCGTATATGGCGGAACTGGGTAGAATTCGTTAAAAGAAACTCGTTCAATCGCGATAAGTCGTTTTCGACGTTAAAACATGCTAACGCTTTCCTGGTTGGACAGTGAAAGCACAGCAGACCCTGTGTATACCGCATGGCCGCATGGTCTCATGGTGCGTGGCCACAACTGGCCGTATGGACATAGTCCCGGGCGAAACTGTGGCCTCATTTTTTTTATCGTCCGGGTTAATATACATATTTCAATGATAATAATAGGCCAGCCCTGGGCCACGTATATAAGTGTGTATTTCTCAATGTACCGCGGTGCTTTCGTGAACCGCGTAATTATTACTGTCTCGATTCTTGGTACCGATCGTTACCGTAAAACCGTCATTCTCCTCTTGGGCCTCTGCGAGGATCCACGCAGTTTACAAACTTCTCCTTCTACTATACCCGCTATCCGTGGATGTACAATCGAATGGAGGAGACTCTGCCAGAATCCTCGGAATAACAGTGGAACGATACACCTTCCAATACAAGAAAGAATCGGCATCGGTGTTCGGTAAGAAGAGAAGAAAAACATGGCTTCCCCCGTATTCATCCTCGAGTAGCTATAATGTACAGAGACTAGTAGTAGTAGTCAGGCAGTCAGGCAAAACCGTTGGCATAAGTTGAAATCTCTTGGCAGGGAGTCAAGCATTGCGACAATTCACATACATATGTATATACATATATACCAGCAGTACAGACACTGTATACAGACAGTCCTAGATACCAAGTACGGGGATAGAAAATCAGGGGGTTTAAATAGGAGAGACCTCAAGGGTTTGTCTCTCTCTGTGTCTACGGCAAGGAATCTAGACTAAAAAAAGATGGGGCTAATAAAGTGTAATTGATTAGACGATTGGATGGCACAGGGCTTTGAAATCCTTGGAATGAATTTCTCTGCCAAGTAACGCAGTGCATTCTTGGAATTCCTTCGAGGTCTCTTATTGGCTATAACGCGAAGGTATATGAGCCGTGATATCTAACGGGTGGCGAAAATTCACTGTTGATGACAAAAAATAAAAATTATAAGTATATATATATGCATGTAGACGTAAATGTGTCGGGTGTACCCAGGGGGTAGTCACGGGTTCTCAGAATCAGTCTCTCGACACTCGACTTCTCAATTGCACTTGGGGTGCAATCAAAGGCGCGATCGATAGCTGATTCATCCGAATCTTGCGGCTGATTGGTCAATTAGATGGGAAACACGTAGGAGGACACTCTTAGCCATGGGTCTCTGGATAGGAATGGGTAAAGGGTACGGAGGGAGTTTCGGGGGTCTACGAGACCGCAAGGGAGGCTCCGCAAGAGGATATTTTAATTATCATGGGTACTCCGACGCTCGTTCCTCTTATTGATTTTACGTTATATTAATTGCTTCCTGGGTTCGATTACGCCTGAATCGAACCTCGCATTACGACTTTATGATTTTCACGTGGAATTTAAATTGATTTTCACATTCGTGTCCACTGTATCTTTTACCACTAACTTTTGTATGTGCGCTCTTGCGTAACTATCATCTGTAATTTGTCTTTTTGTAATATATACTATCTTGTTACTTTCCATCTTCGTTTTATATATAAGTGGTTTTTTCGACTGTACTGACCGCAGTGTATCTTTGTGAGATTTGCCGAAATTTTCTTATGCTTCTGTACCGTCGGCGGGAGTCTAGGCAATATATTGCTGAGTAATCTTGAGCTACGGTCGGGACAGACCACATGTGTGTATTTATACATATGTGAGTTTACATTGTCCAATCTTTCGCTTCAATGAACTGTATCGGTCGTTGAGTCATTTGTAAATCCCTTTTCTTCTGTTCCTAATAGAAATGAAATAAGGTTTATATGTCTCTGTGTTATAGAAAAAGATACAGCACGTGATAGAGATGTGATCATAAAATTTGTAAATTGGAATCGCTAATGAAAGTCGACAGATTATCTTAGAAAGGGACGAGCGACGAGCGTTGGAAAATTGTTGGTTTGACATGGGAATTATTTATAGGCTGGGTATAGTAAGGTAATATAATACTTGGAACGATTAAGGGACGCCAAGGTATCAAATAGTACCGGTTACATTGACAAAATGATAGTCCAAGGAATATATTAATGTTACTAGGAATAAAGGAAAAGGGAGGCGTATGGTGCGTGTTGATGCGTCTAAAGAAAAAGTACCTCACGATGGAATCATTGCGTGCAGCAATGGATGCTTGGAATGATCTCGACACGCGATACAAAAATGTTAATAACAACAGCCTCCGTCTATGGTTGCTAGTTCACTGCGCCTTTCTTCATTTCATAGTATTTCCATTTTTCCATCTCTTCGACATTTCCTGTTCAGCCGTCAGCCATTATTCTACCTGACTTCCCATACAGGGATCTATCCAACGTGTGCATTCGTATGTTACATCTTGAAATGAATTATGGCCAGCAGCAAAATTTATGGTTATACAAAATTTAAGTCATTTTTGTGAATGATTATATAATGTATCGTTATTGATTATCCCATCGATCGGCAACATGATTGATTGAGAACAAACCACAAGTCGTGTCTCACCTGTAGAGTATGTTTCAGGCAAGGAGCAGGGTATGCCGGCGTTCGCCAGAGGACCTCAGGACGGTGGTCCACCTGACATGAGCGACGAGAGACTGGCTCACATCCTCTCGGAATCAGGACACCTGCAGATGAGAGGAGAGCACGAGATGTCGAATGACGCTGACAGCAAGAGTCCCAGTAGGGTCGGATGTCCAAGTCCATTTGGCAAGGATCGGCTAGACAGCCAAAACAGGAGACTGAAGAAGTACGAGAACGATGACATTCCCCAGGAGAAGGTTGTGAGGATCTATCAGGAGGAGCTGGCGAAGCTCATGGGAAGGAGGGTCGATGACTTAAGAGGACCTCGAGAATTTCCACCGAGGTAAGACGGCCAAGTCCTCTAGACTGTATACATCATCAGGGACATCATCAGGGACATCATCAGGGACATCATCAGGGACATCATTGGGTCGCGTTGAAATTATGGAAAAGTTTCTTATAACTTCTTGATGACTCATGGACATGGTCACGAGTTGAGCTTGTCTACTGTGCAATTAGGGAAGCGGCCTTGGCCAGTGTCGAAAACGGTATCAGGCTGAATTTCTTGTTAACCTCGTGCCACCTTTTCCGTATCGTATTTTTATCATGGCACCATCCGGTGGTTCCGGAGTGATGCCGATGACGAACGGTGCCGGTAACGTTGTCTGCGTCTGAATCAGGTTTTCTACTGTTCTTTTTTCTTCTTCCTCTTTTTCTTTCCTCGTGCCTTTTACTAAGAATAACGACAGGGCATTTCGCGAAAATCGTGCATGAATCATGTTGAGCTTCGAAGCCAACGGCACTAACCCAGGAGATTTCATTGGGACGATGGGATATTTCTAAAATTAAGGTCTGAGTGTGCACACTTCTTACGCCAAAGATCTCTCGCTCACTCTTCACTCTCTTATTCTCTCGCTCGTTTCTCACTCGACCACCGATAGCTACACTTACATGTATACATGTAATATTAATATTTACTTGACACGACTTCGTTTTAACATGGCACTTTATCTCGGTCCGGGAGTTCATTAGGTTCTAGACGGATTTCATTTTATAAATAATGAGTATGATACGTTGTTTAGAACTGTATATTAAGAATGTGTAAGTTTTATCCTGATTGAGTATTATTGAGGACAGCACGTAACCTCGATTGATCGTAGCGCGATGTTTCCCCACTTTTTCAGTGGCGCCCAGGGCCTCCAGGGTATGGAGAGGACTCAGGAGGAGATAAGGCTGGCGTTGGATGCTTATCATCGCGAACTTCAAAAGTTGAACACGGCGCCAGGGCAGAATCCAGCATTGGCGGGACTTCCAGGACTTCCAGGATTACCAGGATTACTGGCACTGCAACAGCAGGCTCTTCAGCAGCATCATCTCGCCGCGAACGGCGGTGGCGTTCAAGACCTTAGTCTGGGTAAGGTCGACCCGAGGAACAAGATGATGAACGGAGTGTCTGAGGAGGAAAAGGAAAAGATGGAAGAAGCTATGAGGCACGCCGGAAGTGCTTTCTCTCTGGTCCGACCGAAACAGGAACCCAGCGGACCCCAATCTACACCTGGTGGTTCCAGTGCCAGTTCACCCCTTGGCAATTCCATACTTCCACCTGCCATGACGCCCAGTGAAGAATTCTCAGGAGCAGCGGCTGCGAGTCCACTCCAGAGGATGGCCTCCATTACAAACAGTCTGATCAGCCAACCGTCCACACCGACTCATCATTCATCCAATCAACGCCCACTAAAGGCAGTCCTTCCACCAATAACGCAGCAACAGTTCGATATGTACAACAACCTCAATACAGAAGACATTGTCAAGAGGGTACGTATGCTTGTACGTATGCCTGCGGATTTCTATCGCATCCTGGAGCTTCTAATCGTTGTTTTCTTACGTATTCGTGTTATCAGGTAAAGGAACAGCTTTCGCAGTACTCAATTTCTCAACGCCTCTTCGGCGAGTCCGTCCTGGGTTTGTCTCAGGGCTCGGTCTCTGATCTTCTGGCGCGTCCTAAACCCTGGCACATGCTTACGCAAAAGGGTCGGGAGCCTTTCATTCGTATGAAGATGTTCCTCGAGGATGACAACGCTGTACACAAGCTCGTTGCTAGCCAGTATAAGATCGCCCCGGAGAAGCTCATGAGGACCGGCGGCTACGGCGGCCTGCCTCGTAAGTTTAACTCAGGTCAATATAGATGTTTTGTTACTTTATTCAGAGTAGTTCAGGCAGCTCCCTCGGTCAAAGGTTTAACAATGTCATGAGATGAGAATCTACTTCTTGATGAAATTATTTCTATCGCGCCCGAACAGAGTTGAACCTGCATGGAGGAGCTTCTGGACTACGTCGGTCGTGGATGACTCAGTGGATATGACTAACGATTAGAATTCTTTCTTTCAGCGTGTGGAACGCCCATGAAACCAATGCCTCCAACGAAGTTGGTCCAGGAACAACTTCAAAATGCAGCCAAGGCACAGGCGGCAGCACAGGCTGCCGCACAGGCTGCTGTTCAGCATCAGCAGGAGACCCAGATGCAACTTGGACCACCTCAGCAGAGTCCGCAGCATCCCCAGCATCCTCAGCCACCTCCACCGATGATGCTAACTCCCCCTGGACCTCATCATCCACACGGGCAAATAAGCATGCAAGAGCTACAGAAGAAACAGCAACAGATGAGTCTTCACTCTCCACATCATCAGATGACACCATCTCCACTTCGCAGTTTGCATCCTCACATCTCTCCGAGTGTTTACGAGATGGCTGCCCTTACCCAAGATCTGGATACACAAACCATCACGACGAAGATCAAGGAGGCACTTCTCGCGAATAATATCGGACAGAAAATATTCGGTGAAGCCGTTCTGGGCCTTTCGCAAGGATCCGTAAGTGAGTTACTAAGCAAACCTAAACCTTGGCATATGTTGAGTATCAAGGGTCGGGAACCCTTCATCAGGATGCAACTCTGGCTCTCTGATGCACATAACGTAGATAGACTGCAGGCTTTGAAGAACGAGAGAAGGGAAGCTAACAAAAGACGGCGCAGCAGTGGTCCCGGACACGATAACAGTTCGGATACCTCGAGTAACGACACGGCTGAGTTCTACCACGCAGCATCTCCAGGTCCTGGACCGGCATCAGCCAAAAAACAAAGGGTCCTATTCTCCGAGGAGCAAAAGGAGGCGCTGAGACTAGCATTCGCTCTCGATCCCTATCCCAACGTTGCCACGATAGAGTTCCTGGCAAGTGAATTAGCCCTATCATCCAGAACGATAACGAACTGGTTTCACAATCATAGGATGAGGTTGAAACAGCAAACGCCACACGGGCAACCAGAGCCTCAATCGCCTCGGGAACCTGGACAGCCCTTTGACCCGGTTCAATTCAGACTGCTTCTAAACCAAAGATTACTAGAGATCCAGAAGGAGAGGTTGGGTCTGGGTAACGTGCCCATCCCTTACTCGCCATACTTCAACCCTAATCTAGCCGCTCTTGTAGGCAACGCTCTTAAGGAGCAATGCTCGGGTCTAGACCTCTCAATGGGAGCCCTTAAAAGGGAGCCTAATCAAGAATTCGAGGACGAAGATGCTGAGGATGCCATGAGCAATCTAGGTAGCGAAGACTCGGACGGTTCGGCCGGTAGCATAAAGCGAGAACCAACGGAGACGCCTGCACCGACGACTGCCAGATCAAATCGGAGAAAACCTGCAGCGCCTCAATGGGTCAATCCCGAGTGGCAGGAGCCAGCGAGAACCGGTGACGAGGTCATCATCAACGGAGTCTGCGTGATGCAGACCGACGACTATGGTGTCAAGAGAGAAGCTGAAGAAACTGTCAGAGTAGAACCTACGCCAGTTCAAGACAGATACGAGGAGGACGCCCAAAGTGACGTATCCTCCGTATCCGGGAACAATGGTCAGGATAGGGACAGTCCCATGCCAAGTCTAAAGTCAGGACAGAACAGTCCAGCAACCTCGCCGAGGCCGCCATCCGTGCAGCAGACACAACAATCGACGGAGGAGAGTCCGAAGGACGTAGTGAAACACGAACCCGAAGAAACGACTTGGGATTACTAAAGAGAATTTCCATTCTAAAGACTCCCGGCGAGGACCTAGAACAATCCACGTGATCTAGCCAGTAGCACCACCCTCGCTAGTATAAATTTCCACAAAGGCGTGAATCGTCAAAGGAAACTAAATAAAAGAATTACAAAAATAACCAGCGATAGGATATCAGTGCAGTGCCGTATCCTGCCTACGCGACGAGGGCATTATGATCCTGTAAAGTGCGATTAGAATTACGCACTAGCGAGGACTTCCTCCTGAGGTGATCAGCAATTCAGACACAATCAGTGCCGTGATGTAGTAGTGTCAGCAACTAGTGCGCGTACCGAGGGACAGAGCGAAATCAAAAGAAAAAAAAAAAAGAGAAAGATACAAAAAGAAATGGAAGAAAGAAAAACGTGTACGAAATAATCAAGAGAAGAATAACAATCCTAAAGATACGTACAGCTAATAGAAAGGTGACTAAAACTTGCAATTAGTGAGAGTGATACTCGTGTTCGGTGCATTCAGTGGGATGGACATTACCGCATATACGCTCTATATATATATACATATATACATGGACATCGCGTGTCGCGACGCCGAGCGTCGAAATTACGCGGCATCGCCGCCATTCCGGCGACTCAAATCCCACTGAGATTAATCGGTAATTTTCATCCACGGGGTATCCAGGAAAATCATCGTCGTCATCCCGATGCCGATGATCAGGATGCAGCCCGCCGGCCCTTCAAAGCTATTGGGCGGTGCTTCCTTCGAAAGGCGTCGCTGCGCCCTGACGTCGCGAGACGTCAAGACGATCCACCCTCGTAGAAGAGAAGCAGTAACTGTTCAAGGGCCACCACAGTGCAATCTCCCGTAAACGTTGTTAGATCAAATCATTATTAATTTTTAATTAAATTAAACAGAGCGCGTGCGTATGACTGACTGAACGAATGAACGACTACGTGTATAAGGAGAGAACGTGTCTGCAAAAGAATGAGTGTAAGGAGCAATTGCATAATTGTGATTCATGTTATCGTTTATATCGGCCTCTAGCAGTTAAGCTGTTGATGTTATATTTCTCTCACGTTACGTATCGTTTTTTTTTTTTTCATTTTTCTTTTTTTCTCTTTTTTTTTGTCTCTTCTCTAATTCATCCTCCCACCTATACACCCGTCAGTCCCAACATCCCCGCTACAAACACATTTATTCGTAACACTCGATCCTCGCTCCCAAGATGCTTCACCATTATTTATAAAAAGCACGCAAAAAAGAACAATGATAAAGAACACTTAAGACCGTTACCATTGTTATCGATAGTTCTACTACGATTATCAGTTATCGCTACTATTACTGCTATTACTATTAGTTTACTTCATTATTATTAGACTACTTTATTAATCGATATTGATAATTAAATTACACGGTCGATCGACGTCGCGACGACGCTTTCTAGCCAAAAAGAGAGATAACCCAGATAAACCGACGTTTAACGTTTACGCGTCGACAATTTTATTTTTGCCCTTTTTCTATTCTTATATTTCATGCAAAAAGCGACGTATAACCAATGGCGATGTGGCCGATACGACGTGGCCATTCGATAGCCGAAACAATGCAAACGAGCGCCAAGAGTACCGATGACTATTGATATCACTATTGTGAATTCACGCTATATACTATTTTATTATTATTATCACCGTCATTATTATTATTATTATTATTATTATTATTATTATTATTATCGCCTATTATTCACGAATATTCTGATTCTGAATCTTTATTATTATTGATTATATTAAATATTATTGCTATTGTAATATTATTATTATTATATTATTATCGCGAAAACGAAATGGCTTCTGAAGCCAATGTGATAGAGCTTACGTGCGACGACAGAGAATTAAAAGAGAAAGAGAAATTGAGAAAAAAAAAAGAGATTGGGTCATATGGGTTTCATAAAATCCTTATGGTACGAGAACTTTATATTATGGGTATGTGTATGCGCGTGTGTGTGTGTGTGTGCGTGCGTGCGTGCGTGTGTGTGCGTGCGTGCGTGCGTGCGTGTGTGTGCGTGCGTGTGTGTGTGTGCGTGCGTGCGTGCGTGTAACAATGAAAATACGATGTGAACGTGCGTGCATTAGTATTGCGGTTTCTTAACTCACCCGTGTAAATAATTGTACAAAAAAAAATATGAAATCCCAGTACTCGTTCGAGAAGCAGGCCCGAAGATAGACAGGAGACAGGCGATAGCGAGTGGGTACACATTGTATATTATATACTATTACTTATTACTCTTGAAATCCTGAGAGCACGGAGTGTAATGACGAGATGTGTGATAGTGAGCGAGTGAGAGAGAAAAAAAGAGAACCACGACTTAGGCCTAGCGCAAGGATGAAAAAATAAAGGTAAAGAAAAAAAGAGTTCCAAGGATTTAATTGTCCTCGTGAGAAAACGATGGCTAAACGATTGGTTGAGGTGGAAAGATTGGGTGAAAGTGCGAGAGTGAATGGGACTTGCGAGAGAAAGAGAATGAGTGCAAGGGAAAGAGAGCGAGAGTGACGAGTGACGTTTGGGGAAAAGAAAAATTTGAAAAATAAGCGAGAGCGAGAGAGAGGATTGAAAGAAGACGAGAGACAAACGTTATCCTCGATATTACGAATCAAACTAGTATTTACCAGATTAAGCCACGTTTAATCTCCGATTAAATTCTAGTCCGCAGTTTAAAAAGAAAAATAATTGAGAAAAGAAAAGGGGAGAACTTAAGGGAGGAGCGCGAATGTCGTTCCACGTGTGCGAGGAGAAATGCGTGAGTGACTCTGAGAGTGTTTGAATTTGAGAAGGATCTGGGAAAATTGGTTTCAGAAAGAGAAAGGGCATTGCGAATGGCCCGAATGAAAGACCAGTGATCGATCTTTTATTTTGTGTTTTTTTTTTTGCTTTTTTTCTTCGTTTAAGGTTCTTACGACGTTTTATCATGTAGACGAGTATGTAACGCGACGATAACGTATTTGTACATAAGAAATCAAAAGCGAAAGCAACGTCTCGTTGACTTAAGGAAATAAGAAATAAGAAGTCACTGAACTTTGCTATGGGAAAGAACTGGCGTGGAGGCTTTAGTGATTTTTTATAAGTATCGTCAATCGCTAACGGTTCGCAGGGGTCATTGATAACAATTGGGGATAGGGGCAAAGCATCGAGAATGGCATAGTAGGGCAGAGAGAAACACAGCTAGAGAAAGAAAAGAAGTACTACGATCTCAGAACGCTAATATCAAACTAAATTATTTAAATTGACTTAGCCTAAATACCATTTCTCTCATATTTTTTTTTCTTCTTTTTTTTTTTCTTCCATTTTCTTCAATCACGACGATCCATGTTGTAGATCTTTGGTTGTCGCGCGAAAACGACTGCATTCGCGTTGCGTCACGTGTCACCAAGGGCTTGGCTGGTTACCAAGAAGAAAATCAGACCGGGGTCAAAGGTCGGGTCGGGAGGACTTTGTCAGCTGCCGGTGGTGCGAATGACCAAGCATAACGGAGACTTTAACGCCTGGCGTTATCATCTCCATGTAGAATCGTAGGAATCCTCGCGTCTCGTCACTCTCATCGCGGTTATCTTACCAATATATTTTACTTGAGGATGACGTGATACGACTTCCGGTTTTGGATACTTTTCATCATTGGCAGCCGTTAATCGTCGATCTAATAATGAGATCCACTGATCATCCCTTAGGACAAACGACATTGGCACTGATGTCCAGGTTCTTGTAGATATTCAATTAGCGACTAGATAGACGATAGCTTTAATTATTTAACGGTACAGCTTTTAATCGGTGAAAAGAGTTTGGTAACGAGCAGAGAGAGAGAGAGAGAGAGAGGGAGGATCGAGGGATCGTCGGAGTGCGAGTGTGATAGCGAGAGTGAAAGTGTGAGTGCGCGAGGGTAAAACGAGTAAAGGGATGACGAGAGAACGGGATGTAATATAACGAGAAGAAAATGAGTTAAGAAAAATAAGAAAATTAAAATCCGCTGCCACCTGCCATCGCAGAGGCGAAAAGTTTGCTAGCGAAAATGGTAGGACGAAGACGCAAAGGATGAATTTGCCGTTGTCGAGGATAGGAGGAAGGAAAATCATATCGTAAACCTAATAATGAATATTTTACAAAATAAATGTAGATAGAGATTCGGAAATTATCGATCAATCCCTCTTTAACCCCTGTCCGCCAGTCCAAATTCCATTATTCCTCGATTCCCGGAAAGTGCCAGTCCGGTTTCCAATGCGAGTGGGACTTGCCCTTATTGAAACCTTATAGAAAATCCTACGTTCCTTGTCCAAGCCTCGAATGCAAAGATCCCTCCCCGTCACGGGTCGTGCGTGATGCGAACAAATATACGCAGATATACGATGACCAAAAAATGAAAGGACACCGTCATTCAGTAGTGAAAATAGAGAGGAAAGAAAATGTATCGAAAGGGAAATACCTAAAGTAATAGTTTATTTGTATTTCATTTCGAACTGTATTATAGCTTAAAGAGTATCCTGTACATTACATAAACACAACACGAGCACTATTGTTTTAAATTGTACGTTTATGATTATTATACGAAGATAAAGAAGAAAATAAATAAGGTATGCAAAATATTGAAGATATACGAGAGATTTATTGATGATAGCTCTTAAGGGTCTCTTAAAACGAAAGGAGGATTTAAGATGAAAAAAAAAAAAAGAAAAGAAAAGAAAAAAAAAACATCTTCACGCACCCGCGCGTTTTACCGACTTAATTATAGTATCCATATCTTCCAAGAGAAAAAGTATGAACCTAGTGCGATTTATTACTAGTTAACGATAATTATTATTGTCCCCGGGAGACGTCATCGGGTCTGTCGTGAATTTTCGTTGATTTTTCATTCCCCACTTTCGTCATTTTTCCCCCTGACAGCCTTCATTTTTTCTTATCGAACGACGATACGAACTGTAGGCTTACGGAGTTGTGTTGTTATCGTAAATCTGACTGGAGAATTTTACTAAAAGATTGGGTTACGATACGTGCGGTATATTAAAAAAATAATGGCTGACGTGGAATGACGTAAGTGTGCGAACCGAGAAAACAAAGATTTAAATATGGATATGCGATATACGCTAGATATCCCGGACTTTGTAAAATATTCGTATATATATACATACATATATATATATATTGCGTTGTTCTAATTTTGTAGGTGAATTTTACTTAAATTTTTATCAGTTTACAAAACGCAGTAGTGTTATATACGCGATACACGACTCAGACACAAGGATGAATGGAAGATTTTCTTCATTGTATATACATATATAATTATATTATTCATATCACTGTCTCCTTTCAAGAATTTCTAAATTAAAAAGCCTGTATTAAAAGTAACAAGATTTTTTTGCATTCCCTTCATTCATTCATTAATCCTTATTAGGCATGAAACTACGTAAGCAAAATTGTGCCTCCATCATTCTTCTGTTTGAATCGCCAAAAACTATTCACACGAGAGCAAACAGGTAGTTGGCGAAAGAACAATTATAATAAACTCACGTGATGTTTGTACAATAATCCGCACAACAATTATGCAACTAAGGTAAATACTCACTTGGAATATTTTATGCTCCGACGGTGCTGCCATCTATGAATCTTCTCCGGAAACTCCATTGTAAGTTGCTACAAGTTTTTTATTACCGATCAATCTATGGCGTAATTTATCTTCGGTTAATATCAGCTGGTAATGGAAGTAAGCCGACAAGGAAGAGAAAAAGATAATATCGGGTGAGTTTCGAACTATATATACACTCTGCGACATCATACGGCATATGCCTGAATCTTGCGAATGGTTTATAGGGAATAAAATATGGCTCACCCATGGCGCTTAATTCTACCTAGGGGAAACAAGAATATCGCTACTGGGACATCTGCACCCGCCATCGGCAAAGTCGGATCATGATGATCGCAGTAAGACTACATAAAAGGTCCGCATGATGGCGCCCATGTCGCATCAAAAATTCGGCCGTACACATATACTTACCGTTAAGCCTAAACTGGGAGCTAGCACGCCAACACGACTCTGGCAAGTCGTAGAAAACCGCGAGGGTTTTCGTGCGGACACCACACGTGATCGTAGTTTTTTTTTTCTCAAAAGCGCAACCTGAGAGACGTCTGCGCGTTACGATCGACGTCGATACTTGAAACTGGTGATACGATAGTAGCACGAGAGTGTATACGAGAGACAGTAGCACTAAAAAATCGGCGCCGTTTACTAAACAATGGCTGCGTGATAATAGGTGTGGTTCAAGGTACAGGAAGAACTGTTTTGCGGTACGCGAATTATCTTCCCGAGAACTACATCTCTTTGAGAAGAGTTCAAATCTCTCTTGTGTTTCTTTCCTAAACTCTTCATTGAATTATCTTGAGAGTAAAGTTTTACACGAAAGAGTATCGTTTGCCTGGGAGTTTCTGTGAATATCGAGGAGCCACTCAGTGCGTTCGTCTGTTGTGCAGTGCCAAGAGAGAGCGAAGCGCAACTACGCTGCCATTTTAGGTTTTGGAGCGGAACTCATAGGCTTCTCTAGTTCCGTGGACTCTCGCAGTGGGCTCGTGTGCGCGAGCGTGTAACCAGAACTGATCAAGAGCCAGAGAGAGTGCGAGTTCTCTTGAGCGTGATTGCAAGAGATAGGGAGAGTAGTTTATCTCCATATCTCTTTCTCTAACTCAATCTGTGCTCTCTCTCTCTCGCTCTTCTATTTCGTCGAGTGTAATACGTTCTTTCCTCACTCCCTCGCTCTCGGTTCTCAATTCTTGGTTTAGTGCGCGCGCGCTTGTTTGTCCTGACTCCCAAGTGATCCCCGCGCATCCACGGAATTCACGATCGGGCTCAAGAGATTCCCAACAAATGTTTAAATGGACGCATCGTCCATTATCACCCAAGTGTCGCGGGATGACGAGCTAGGCCAGTTCAATAACGGGAAAGGGAAAGGTAAGTCCGCTTCTCGTGGCATTATTGTGCCTGATGCCATGCTAGAAGCTCCAACTAATTCTTCCAGATGCTGGACGATATCTGCACCTGTTACGGGAGTGCAGAGTTTCTCTCTTGTTGCTCCACCTTGTTCTTATTAATATTGCCAAGTTTTGTGTATGGCTCTGTAATAGATTGTTTGTATTGTTATACTCTGTTTTGCGGTTCGCTATACGTTCGTTACAACATTTTATAGCTCATAATATTAATCTCATATTTATTTGTATGTTTGAAGGGATGTTTTGTAGGCTGGTGGTAATAATGGTTTATTCGATCACACAGCACAGATACCTAGGGAGAATGAAGAGGCTGACAGTCCCACTGGTGGCAAAAAGCCACGAGGCAGAGGACTTCTTCGTTCCCTTCTCTGTTGCCTGGGTAGAGGACGGGGTGGTAGTTCCAAAAGTTCCAAAGCCAGTTCCCTTCAAGGCGATGGACGAGGCTCACCGCCACCAGGTACTGGCTCACCACGATTCCTCCTACCACCAGTTCGCCATCAAGATATGCACAAAAAGTGCATGGTGATTGATTTAGACGAGACTTTAGTGCATAGTTCATTCAAACCGATCAATAATGCGGACTTTGTTGTCCCTGTGGAGATTGATGGGACGGTTCACCAGGTGTATGTCTTAAAGAGGCCTTATGTTGACGAGTTTCTACAAAGAATGGGTGAACTCTATGAATGCGTACTGTTTACTGCAAGCCTTGCGAAGGTAGGATTCATTGGAAGTCTTGATACAACTCTTTCTTTGATTGTTAATTAAGTAGCATAGAGTGATGGAATCTATTGAATTTCAGTATGCAGATCCAGTAGCAGATCTATTGGATAGGTGGGGTGTGTTCAGAGCAAGATTATTCAGAGAATCGTGCGTTTTTCACAGAGGAAATTATGTAAAAGACTTGAACAAGCTTGGTCGGGATTTGCAGCAAATTATCATAGTGGACAATAGTCCTGCCAGCTATATTTTTCATCCCGATAACGCGGTAAGTTTTACCTCATTTAAACATTATTAAATCTGATTTTCTTTTTGTTTGCAGCCTTATGCAAAATAGCAATATTATCCTGTGCCCCAATACTAACTTCACCCAAGTATCGTTACCATTACTTGTCACATTGTCTTTAAAAAAAAGCAAATATTTAATGTTCGATGTTATATCCCGTACAGTTGATATAGCTGAGTTCCTTATCCAACCTTCCAATCCTGAGCCTTTATTCCAATGGTGATGGTGGTAATGATAATTATGATGGTCATGGTCATACGGTGTCATTACCGGAAGGACACATCGGCAAAGTAAGTAATTTCCTTCGAAATTATCCTCTCCACTTCCACTCACTTGCTAACCTCGATACGCTTATTATATAACAATGCATCTTTTTCTGCAACCATTACAAGATTCGTTATTAAAAAAAAATCGTAAAGGAAATCGCCACAAAATAGGCGTTGCAATTGGCACGATAAACAAAACAAATATATAACGAGAGGTAGTCTCCAGCGAACCAAAAAATATCACTCATTAAATTTATATCTTATCTAATGGATAACTTACCAAAGTATTTTCGTACGTTTCTAATCTCGCAGAAATCTGTTTCATTGTCCAGGTCCCGGTGGCTTCGTGGTTCGATGATATGACGGATTCGGAATTGCTCGACCTGATTCCATTTTTCGAGAAGCTGAGCAACGTGGAGAACATTTATACGGTCCTGTGCAACAGCAATCACCCTTACAACCAAGTACCTGCAACGGTACAGAACAGTCCGAGCCCTGGTTCAGGACCACTCGGCCCTTCCTAGCCCCGCCGAAATTCTGGCTTCTCGGCCAGTCCTGTCACCCCACGACGCACCTTAAGAAGAGCCCTAGCCGGGGCCCTCTACGTCGCTCACCTATTGTGCTACGGACAGCCCGGTATGCCCAGCTAAGGTATCAAATTGCACGGGCCAGTACGTACCGATAAGCTTATTATCAGGGAAAGAGATACTCTTGGTCTCGTTTGCGCACTCAACGTGTAACCTCCAGATGGCCCATCCTCTTTTGGATTGCCTTGCGTTGCTCATCGGACGACCAGAGTGACGTACGAGGTGGTAGAGTTACAATGAAAAAAATATATATAACAAGAAAGAGCAAGATAATCCTATAACGAAGCGAAAAGGAAACTGCGACTCGACGAATCGACCAGAACTATATTCGGAAACATTCGGTCGGACTCGTTAATGAGTGAGGCCATTACGAATTCCATTCGGTACGACGAAGAGCCGATTATATCATTCTGAGGTCGCAGTGCTTCCTATTCTCTAGCAACGAAGCCGCGCAAGCGGCGATGCTCGGTAAAGTAATGTCAAGGAATACTAAAGTATCGTGGAATTGGATTTAATACCTCCGACGTGTCGATGTTCTCGCACGCTGACGCGGAGTACCTCTGTCATTTATATACGTAACGGCGAACTCTCTTATTTGGAATTGCGGTGCGCGTTCACGAATTCACGGAGAATCATTCAATAATCGGATTACTTGTTCTTGTTGTTGATTTCCGATTGAAAAGACTGCCAGCTCCGAAACGTTATCAGTGCAGATGGTGCCAAAAGAAAAAAAGGTTAACCCCTTTATTTTTATTCACTCATTCTTTTATTCTTCTTCAACGTGGTAATACTCTTCAACGGCTGTTTGGAATTTTAATTACGCCCATTCGAGTGCTTGTTGATTTTAATACAAACCGCCCCCCCCCCCCTCTCTCTTCCCCTATTCTAATTAATCATCAGACCAGAGCTATGCTCCTTCGTTTTTCAATTAATGTTTTATCATTGTCAGGGACCACGTGTAATTCTTTTAAACTCGGCGCGTCAAACTCCGACGAAATATTATTTACAAAGAAAAGAAAACTCGCACCGTTTCAAGTACGACGGTTCTATCGTTACAAGGCTTTTCATTTTTTAAGAGCCTGCTAAAACGATTATATACTCTTAATATGACGTTGCATAGGAAAAAAAAGTGCTTACTTTCGTACCTACATATCCAATTCGCCTGCGAAAAATATAGCCAAGACTTCCGGTCTCGAAAGGATCGAAAATCAAACTTAGCGGAGAAATAACAAAAAGACGGGGACGAGATTTCGTAATAATTAATCGACCATCAGGCATCCGCGGCGAGTCTTCCTGTCGGAGAAACTTTTTTCCTCACCGCCGGAAACCGAGATAGTTGATTTCTAGAACTTTTGTAGTATACGGAAGATCGACGTCACTTTTCTCGAGGACAGTCTCAATATTCGAAAAAATTGTCTTAGTTACTTAGAAATCTCGCCTTCGGCTTTAAGAATGTTTGCAAAATCTTGTAAAAACATCCATACCGATTCTCTCTCACGAACGAGATTCGCAAGGACACAAGGGACACTACTACGTAGGGACAGAAATGAAAAGTGAAGTCATTGGACCAGCGTCTTTTATTTCAAACCACGGCATACACACAAAAGTCCGAGCCAAATGCATATCATTCTTTCCCTCCAGGCAACCGTACGGATATTAAGGTCCTATTATTAAAAAGCGATAACAATAACGTTAATGAATTATAATTATTTAGAAGTAGCCCCTTAACCGCTAGGCGAACGATACACGCATTACACCTACCTTTATATTCTTACTAACGACTAATTATCATTTAAGCGACCATTATCCAAGGCATAATGCAGTGTACAGATTATATTGTATCGTCGCGATCGACTATATTATTACTACTGTTTACTATCTATTTACTACGACCTTCGTTGGCATATTGATACCACAACCACCGTTCTCTGGTTTTACTGCATCTTACCGCTGTGACGCTATCGAATTTCCAATTACAGTATGAGTATCATGCCGTAATATCACGGTCCTTTTTCCGTATTTGTTTCTCCATATTTCCCATAGAAAAATTTCGCATTGCCAATAGTTTCTTACCAAGGATAACGTGTGATAAACCAATGAAAATCAATGGAAAGCCATTAATTACTTTTAGCAAAAGAACATTGGCAATCGTAAATTTTATTACGTTTTTAATCGTTACGTTATATTTCCCCTCTCCCATCTCCTACCTTTCTCCAATTTTCATTATATTCTATCACCTCCCTGACAGAGCGTATCGTTGCCACGACTTCTGACAGTCGGAAATACGACATTTCATTTCACATTTTGATTGACACTTAAGGATAAACGCGAGCGGGTTATTCTCTGTGGTCTCTGCATTCGTTCGTGATACCGTATTTCTAGTTAGTCTAAATTAATCAAGGAATTAGGAGGATACTCTTTTATAACATGTAAAAAGGAATCTCCTCTATATCCTTGATACACCTTGTTTGTAATTCTGTAAAACGAGAGACATTTCGATTTCGAACAGATCTTAGTCTATCGGTATGTTCGTTGTCGAGATTTGTCTCTGCGCTAATGTATACGGTATTTAAGGCTTGGCAAACTTATCCGAACAAAGGAAAGTACATTTCCTAACGCAATCCCAATGAACTCGAGACAAGGGAGTCTTTACACGGTCGCTCGTCACTGACTGAACTCGTAACTCGTGTCGTCGAATTCAAATTCAAATCACGACTCGCGATTACGAACTGACCCGCTACTCCTTCCCTCGTGAAAAATATTTACACCTTGTACGAAGGAGCGAGCAGCGGTGCGCCATATTACATTTTCAAACACGGACTGGACTGAGAATTACTGCATCATACGTTCGGCGTGGTTTTATCGTATAGAAAACAGAGCGGAACTTTAGTGTAACAAAAGGATGAAACGTAGGGAGTGAAAATGAATGAAAAGAAACAAGGACGAATATTTGTATCGATAAACGTTTCTACCGTGCGGTAGAAGAAAATTAATCCAATGTATCTGTCGCGCCCGTAAGATATCATCCTCCGTACTTATAGCTTTCATTGCTCTCGTGGAAAATTCATAATGCTGCTATGTCGCGTCGCGACGTTGTGGCCGGCCCGATCAACGCGGATATTTTTGTCGACTTTACAGCGACTAAATGCGATTGGCCAACGCTCTACGACGACGAGGTTCGTGTATCGTCTCTAAAATTACACGATGAAAGTTGCACACGGCCACTTTTCCCGCTCGCAGCTTTTCGTAGTTTCGCCAACGGCGACGACGCCTATTGGCTGTTTCTCCTATTTGCTTTGATTCATAGGAAAACTCGTTGGCGTTGATCGAGTTTTCCACGAAGGTACTGGTCTCTCTGTCTCTTCAGTCGCTTTCTATGAAAAGGTCAAGTCGCTGATACCTTTCGCGCGAGTGTACGACACGTTCCCTTCCGGTAATCCTCGTGATATCACTGAGTATTGGCCGACGTCGATACATGTATTTAATTCTAATTGATTAGGCGTAGGACCGTAGCTTTCTTAATCATTGAATGATTACTTAGTTGGTCGTTGAAGTTCGATATTCATATGTTAATAATAACGAATTACAATTTATGCTCGGCGTTGGAATGCTCGCTGACATTTGTTAATCATTACGCTTACCGATTGGGAACTGCTCGCGAAAATGCACGCATTTAATATATTAAATATAAATAAGCTGGCAAGATAGAAAGGAGAGAGAAGATGGACAATCGAGTGTCAATCTTCTCGAAGAGTTCAAGGCAATTAATGGTGCTTCCGTAGTGAGGCTCTTTCATGACTCTACAGAGTTCTATGCATCTGACACGATTTCTTTTATTACGAGTTCTGACCCAGTTCTCTTTTGGTACATTTTTATTTAACAATTGGCGACTATATCTTGATACGGTATGGGTACATGTATAATTCTGTAGAGTCCTGAATTCTAGTCTCGTAATGGCTTTGCTCAAAATCGTAACGCATCTCGTTGCAGCGTAGCTACGTGTTCAGATGGTGTGATAAGGCGCAATAGTTATTCGCAAGTACAAAAAGCTCTTATTTTTTATGTCGACTCGTCAAGAGAAAGAGAGACATGCCCAATTATTATTAGGCGCGATGATTTCTATTTGAATAATAGCTCGAGCGAGACGGTATGGCCGTTCGCAAAACAGCGGTGCAATGCAGGTCGAAAATTAAACCTTTTTATATATGCAGCCATTTTCCTAAGAGAAGAAAAATATCGGTAATGCTATTGTAGGAAAACGTGAAATCGCGTGGAATGGACTCGTAAATAGAATGAATGTGGAAGAGACAGTTGAAGTGTGTCAATGAGATGAACGGATGATTGAATGAATGAATGAATGATAATGCAATGCGTGTGTGATTGCATGTATCTGAGAGCATGAATGGAAAGATGAAGAGAAGGAAGTGAGGAGAAAAGAGTTATATATTGTACAAAAATTTTGTCACAAGAGGTTTTTAATGGAATTAGAGTGTTGGACACACACGTATGCGTATAGAGAATAATTAACGATAATGCCTTGATTTGTAAATAAAACAATGAAACTTCCACTAATAATCCTTTTCCGCTGAATACAATGCGCCTGCGCGCCATGACTCGATTTACGAAGCCTCGTCCACCTTTTGGTACCATTCTTTTAACAAGTTGAAACGACTAGTTGTGTGTCGCCTCTATTAAATTAGGGTGACCATTTTGTACGATGACTGTCGTGGTCGGCTTCAAAATCTGAGAAAATTTTTTAAAACAATGTAACATTTCTTAATCCGACCTGGCCCAAACCTCTATCCCTTCGATATGTCCAGTTTGCTCTGTGATTCTGTGTTTAATAAAAAAATATATATATATTTGATAATCTTGAAGTTGTAGAGAAGTTTTTGCACGGACTTTCACTTATACCGCTATTGCCACTTGTTCCTTTCCCGTGTCAGCATCTTAAAAAATTATGGAATATCGTTTGATTGTTTTTTTAGATAATTATTATGTCCAATCTAGAGGAAAAAACGTGAATTATTTTACAAAAGATTTGGTTTATTACAAAACAAGATACAAGTATTGTGATAAATAGGTTGCCATTACGGATGAAACTTGGTTACAACCGTAATTGAAAAGTCAATAGAATATCACGATATTTGAATATCACTTTCTTGATTTTCGGAGAGAAAAACCTTCCCCAGTAAAAGCTTTAAATTCGTCAGGGTCCTTGATCTGGAAAAAGAATTTAATAAAAATTGGAAGTTCATTTTAAAGTATTGTAAGCAAAGAAAGCCATACCTCTTTGCTATTAACTGGTTTCACATTTCTAAGGAACTTCAATGTCCCTATCTTGTAATCATAATCGGGTATACCCCTCACGTAAACGGGTTTCGAGGATGAGGATTCCGATTGTGCAGAATCCTTGCGTTTCTTTCCGTCTAATCTGTTACCCTGACCTTTGAAAGCTACAAATCCAGCTGGTGCTGGCATTAAATCGACAGGATCAACAACGTTTTCTTCCTTTTTGACTTCTCTTTCAGGCTCCTTGTATCCGACCGGAGGTGCGAACTCCACATTCATGTCGCATTCTATAATACTAACAGCTGGGCCAGGTCTCGTTTCGAGAACACACATCTCGTATATCCGTTGATTGTACCTTATAGCTATAATGTCTCCTCTGCTAAGACAGGCAAAACTTCGTAAACCATTTTCTAAGACCGCCTTAGGATTAGTAATATCCAAAAAATCCTCTGACTGAGGTTGAAAACGTGAGAAGGTGGCAACTGGCAGAGATGCACTTTCAATGTTTAACAGTTCACCTTCCTCCAGCAGAAGATTATGCATCATCTACAGGAATATTAAAAATACGTTATTATTTATATTTTTAAAATACATTTTCATACATTTTACTTACCCAATATGGAAGATAAACTCTTCCTTCATCAGCAACAAATTCCAGGACACCGCAGTGAGTAATTCTGTTTGTTTTGCGATTTGTCAATTTGAACAGCATTGGATATACGATATTCAGTCTTGTAAGCTGCTCCAGAGCCGAAGGAGGCATTATAACTGTCAATAGAAACAGATAAATGAACTATTAGTAATAGAAGGAAATTCATGTGTAAATCTATAATGTGCAAATGTATAAATACTTGACATACTCTTTCCACCGCGTTCGACGTCTTGTCTCTCATTGCCAGGTAGCATAGATACAGAAAAACATTTGTACTGAGTATTGAAGGGCCGCGGAATCTCCGGGAACATGTTAAAGCCAAACTGAAAGTGGAAAGTCATTGCCTCTGTTAACTTAACCTAACCTCACGATGCTAGACATCGTCGATTAGTCAAGCCAGAAAATTATTTGACCTATGATTTAAGTATTCCTAATAGACTCACCATTTTTGCTTGATAATTCTTTTCGTGCGTTTGTCAAGGAACCTCCTGAATCTTCGAATACCTTAAGAAAGTAGAAAGCCAAGGTGCTAGTACTCAGAGTATAAATTCAATCTTTGACGCTCAAGTTGTCTGCTAATGACAAGGCTGTAC
Source organism: Syrista parreyssii (assembly GCA_030142615.1). Classification (NCBI taxonomy): domain Eukaryota; kingdom Metazoa; phylum Arthropoda; class Insecta; order Hymenoptera; family Cephidae; genus Syrista; species Syrista parreyssii. The sequence goes on from JARQTG010000345.1 coordinate 1,930,619, forward strand.
GTCGGCACATGCGCCTAGTTCTCAGTGCTGCTGTGATCCAATATGTAATTCACTGAGAATGTTGACATAGTATCAAAGTGAGGATTATGCATATGATTTGACAGGTGTAAATTTGTATGTTTTGATCAGGCAAATAAGTCAACATTATTGGTATGAGACATTTAACACTTACTCCAAAAGAAAATATTTTCTTTTTTTAATACAAGGTACTTGGGTAGTTTGACACTATTGCAATTCTAGGATCATATATGCATGATAAAAATAAGGTGACAATTATTGAAATTGTAAGTGATTATGGACAGATAAATTTAGTGTTATTCTTCGAGATACTGGCTTACAATTAGATACCATCGTGTGAAAATAGTAAAATCACTAGATGCTGCCATCTAGCGAATAGTTATAGGAATAAACTTCTTCCTGTCAATTCCTGATCCTGTTTACCGTGAAATTTTCGTGTCGTGTTCCGTATCAACAATTCTTTTTATTATACAACAACAACGAGAAATGTCAGTGGTCGAGCTCCTTTAAGGTAGGACTTTTTGCAAAATAATATAAGTGGAACAATAATGAACTTTGGAAAATCGAGGTTGGATGAATTTGTTTCAAACAGCAGCATTAATTCATTTCCAAATGTGATTGAATCACGTGAGACGTGTTTTTGGGGATACTAGGCCATTTTGCACGGTTTTTAAATGTCCTAAAGTCCCAACAGATGGCACCAGTTTTATATTATACATTTTGTCGAGGGTAATTTCATATTTATATTTATTATCCGCCCTTTATTTCTAGTCTTTCAAACAATACATTAGAAAATAATGTTTTGAATAATATAAGACATTCTAGAAATGATATTTCAATATTTTTACGCTTTTTGAGTCATTAAAAAATATATTCAATAAGTAATTCCAGTATATACCCTTCCACGGAAAATATGACGTTATCATCCTTACCGGCATGGTTTAGTTCGCCCTTTGTCAGTCCGCTTTATAAATTCTATTTCTCATTCTCTCTCAGATCAGTCATAAATTATTAGTTAAACATACAAGTATAAAGCATATTTAATAAAAACCAATATTACTCGTTATTAAACTCGTACTAATACCAATATGGCTAAAATATTTTCAACTGACCGTGTGGCCTAATGGATAAGGCGTCGGACTTCGGATCCGAAGATTGCAGGTTCGAGTCCTGTCACGGTCGAACAAATAATTTTTTTTTTATTTAGGCAAGGGCTTTTCTTTTGGTGGAAGCCCTATTCAGTTGAAATCAGTTTGACAACGTTATACATTATGCCTTAGAATATAAAAAGATAGAGTAAATATTATATTAAAATCATACGTATTATACATAACATACACGTTCCAGTTCTCGTTGAAATATTTTATTATCTTCCTTTTATCCCGCTTAAAGTATATCGTCCATTATTATTCGAACAGGAAGTTCGATTGCTCTTAGTGTCTATACGTTATTCCATGAAACATGAAGAGAAAGGAGAAAAGAGAAAGAGAAAGAACATTAAAGAAAAGAGTTTTATGTTTTTTTTAGTAAAACACGACCCACATACACATACATGATATTACATGCCTATATATTTGGCCTCGCGCGAACCATCTATACGTTCCTTTAGCTAGCTAGAGAAACTTATTGATTCTTCATCAGAGAGCTCAATGTCAGCGTCTCTTTAAACGACGCCAAAGAGAAATTCTCAGTCTCACTTGAACCACTTGAAATACATAAATTCCCAACTGTACTCCAAAGGGATTTTATAAAAAATTATTTGTTTTTCAATAGCATAGCTCATTCTCAGAGAATCTGTACAGATTTTACGATATACTCCTTCCTCCAAGAAAAGCAGATTATCCAGTGGCTCCAGTCGGTAGTTGTTGTTGGAGCAAATCTAATTTCTTAACGTTTGGCACGCACCACGACCGCACTACACAACGGCTAACAATAAGTATGCTAGGAATTTTGAATACTCTAGTTTTCAGCAACCAATCGAAAGCGACTATTTGTCCAATTTCTATTTTCCCATTCCGGTATTCTTACATGTGTATACAAATATACCAGCATGGGGTAGTAGAAAACCGAATAACTATGCGGAAGCATATATTTTTCTAGAATGGTCAAGGACGCGTAGCTTACACAATCTAGATTGGATTAAGACGTAATACTGTATCAGGCCAAACACAAATTCCTTTAAATAAAGAAAAAACGAAAGAAATTCAATAACTCTATAGTTAACTACATACAAAACAGTTAGGATATATAATGCTATTGTCATATTACATAGCTACTATATCCGTCCATCTATAACCTTCAAATACTGTCAGGTGCGTGTACTCCCTTGTGTATTCGTGCACGCGTGACATGCCTCTTGTAATTTACCGGTAATGGTGTACGATTTCAACCCCTACCGATTATCAGGGTTTCCCCTGCTGGTTAAATAATTTATCACGCAATGGGGTTGAATTTATTCACCTACCCGTCATTCTTAACGGTAGCACGCAAATGTCCACGAGAACCCTGCAACGTTCCAGGAAAACTTTAATAATACATAAGTCACTTATATAAAAATACAACTCGCATTGTATACTGGATGTACCGATGATTATGAAATATATTAAAAATTGTAATTTGCAATATGACCATAAAAAAAAAAGAATCCTTCGAGCCGGATTTGAACCAGCGACCTATGGATGTCTCTCCACTTTTAGTAATACCAACTACAGTCCACCGCTCTACCAACTGAGCTATCGAAGGCTTAGAAAAGAGAGTTGCTTACTGGCCACTAGACTCTCTTGCCAATACCATATGTAGAATCATTTTATATAAAGATATTACTCACACAGTGTATACTCTGGTTATCTCATTAACGAAACCATACAAAGAGAAATAGACTTCCGTGGTATCAAGAGTTGTTAATAAAGTTCGCCGGTGAGAATCCACACTGTCAAACGATATGACATAGTTAAGATATTGAATTAAGAGGAATTACTAGTATAAATCTATATACTAGTATTATACTAATCTACACATACGTTTAAACTATACATACATATGTACTGAGAACCTCTGCGAAATAGAATGTCAGGCTAGGACATTTGCTGCGGTTATAGCACAGAACCGCAGCCATCAGCCACCCCGTCATATCATGCTAGAAATTCACCCCATTGCATCATTCCCCTTGTATAGTACCTGCAAAATAATACCAAACCAAGCACGACGAAAGAAGATCAATGAATAATAAGAACTTAATAAAAAATAATTTTGAAAGATGACAAATTCTCTACCCATAGTCTTCCAGCAGAGCGTTCTTGAATTCAAAATGGCGGACCGAGCCTGAGGATTTCTAATTTTGTACTATTTTAACGACTTGAAATAATTTAATGTTACTATCGAAGGCTTCAGTAAGTATCCAACGACAAGAGAGACAATGAAGCATACCTTTCGACGAGCAGCCATGTCAATAAAGCTTCCATTACTAGTACCTTACCAGCAACCTACAACCACCAAAAGCAGCAATACAGGATTCCATACACCCACAGCTAATAACCAGTATCAGCTGGCTGTTAAAAACAAAGCTGGTTCTTAGACAACAGAATTACCTTATCTCTAAAAGATAATTTGTATCCTATTAGCTGTTTAACAAACATAACCTATATGTACCAACCAAGTATATACAAGAAACCCTGAGACGACACACGGGGCTTGGCATTTGATAAAGCACGTGACGTCACATCTCCTGACATTATCGTGACCCAAAGGTTACGTATCATCCTTCTCTTTTTATGGGTGACTCGCGTAGATCCTATAGGAACAACGCCCAGGACGACTGCGAAATTAGGGTGATTCTCTTTCTCTCTCTCTCCCTTGCGAACCACCATATGCTTCGTTTCTTCTCTTCAACCCTTGAACGAGCTTCGATCTCGCCAAAGCAAATCACTGAACACACCCTAAAGGCGAATGAAAATTTTCGTTGAATCTCGCGTGATATCTGCTCTATTCCTGCAAACCAATCCATTACCTGTTAAGAGGATATACATAGGATAAGTATAGTGATAGTAAGTTCCCAAACCGATAAGGTCATTTTCCTATTTTCACTGTGTATAATGTATCGGAATAAATGTTTCGTACTTGATTGTCTCAAAAAACGTTTAATAATTTTTCTCGTACTTTCTGCTACTCCAATCACTCATCTATCGCCATGCTTCAGAGGTTAGTTTTCTAACGGGTGAACGCCACATAATGACAGGCTAAAATTCACCAACTTAACCCGTTTTAGTATGATATCAGGACAGAGCGTGACTGCTCTCTTTTTTAATGTTTTCTTTCACCCTTTATTACTCTCACACTTTTTCTCTACTCTTCTTTCTCACGTACTTTCTACAGCACATGACAACGTTCGATCTCACGCTGAAATTAATACCATAGGCTAAGAGCTTTCATCATTTTTCATTAGACTTTGTGTATACACAAGTCACCCTTGCGTGCTTTAGGGATGAAATTGGTAGAGCAGCACAAGATGAGCCGATAAAATATAGACGAAATAGGACACGTACTCATTCATCTTTGCCAATGAGAAAGAGAAGCCACGAGGAAGCTACTCTTCACTTTTCGTAATGCCTTCGGCCTTTTCATAGCCGCAGTATACAAGGTATAAGCAGCTGATTGGAGTTGTCATGGTGATGAGATTAAATTTGAGTCATCTATCATCTTTTACTGCGATCCACGTGTATTTATGTTGCTTTGATTTTTATGAATAATTGAACACATTGTTTTTTCACTTTCTTACTTTCTTTCCAATTTCTTTCACTTCGCTACTAGGAATTAATAATACTCGTCAATCTCTTATTTCTCTAAAAACACGAGACATCTCAGAAAGATTCAATCGTTCCTGCATAATCGGATGGCTCACCTTTATTTTTTTATCTGTGTATTCGTTTCTTTCATCCCCTGTCTAATGTCATTTTTGACGGATACACATGTGTCAAAAATAATTGGCAAATTTTACCTATAATATAACTTCTTGGGCTTGCGAGGATTTCTGAGCGTATATATAAACTCTCCTATTCAGAGACTAATTCGTCAAGATGCCTAAGGGAACCAAATTCTAAAACCATCCTACGTGTAGTCCTCCTATATTCCCAGTACCGAGAAATTCTGCTCTTCAAACTAAACATAATTTTCAAATAATATTTTTACTCTGCAAATCTTATTTCGGTTTATAGCTTCTATTTTACGGTTGTACTATTCTTAGTTTACTAATATACATATTTCATCTCTTTTCAAAGTCATGTAACATATGCATCATGAATTTCAAAGATTTCGTTCAGCGACTTGACAACACGATTCCGCGAATCATTCTTATACACGAAAACTCCCATTTAACACGTCCCACTTCGTTCTACAGGAGCTTATTATACTTCGTGTCACATACTTTGGGTCTATGCACAGTACGCAATCCGCAAATAGAAAATTACTTTGGCTGTATACCAGAGCGGCAAACCCGGCAGGCTACCAAACACATACCTGCTTACGTACCCGCAAATCAGTTTCCTATTTTTGTTTCACAAGAAAGGGTGGATCGACAATTCAACGAAATTAGAAAAGTTAATTTACCATAACCCGTCCTATCGGGTAAGCATTCATATCAGCGAATACAAATTCTTCGCACAGTATAAATTCAATTCCGCCCTACTGTAAAATTGTAAGTTTTTTCCCTCTCAAAAAAAAAAGAAAAAAAATTATTCTCCAAGGTACGAATAATATTAAAGCATCCTTGTAATTCCTAAGACAATATCGTGAGAACCGTCTGAAGAGTGGATCCTGCAAATTTAATTAATTACATTAATTAACGAAATAATAATCTATTGCGCGTAACTACCGAAGTTAATTCTTATCAAAGATATATATATATATATATAAACGAACGTAACCCTTCCAGATGTACATATTAAACCAAGAAAAGGTAATATATCAGTAATTTTAATATTACTGTTAATACTTCCCACAAGAAACTTTCTGATTGGCAGGATGTTGCGCACAGTATTCATTAGTCCTATTGTAATTTGAATCCCACTGTCAGTTCTACTACTCGACTTCACCGCACCGCGACATTATGCAAATCGAGATGTACTAGCATATGCATACGACACGTGATACTCATTCTCCTACATGTCCCATATTACTATATATATTTAAACATATATATATATAGTGATACAAATGTTCATAGGCAGATAGGCGTCTAACAATATTGAAACTTTATTCAGAGGTGCCTGATATAGGATTATGTACTGGATTCAGACGAGTAAATCAACTTAGGAAGAGAATTCGTGTCTCTTGGCAGGACGCCATGACTTAGACGATTTTCCAATGCATAGAGAAGGTCTCGGGATTTCGATGAAAACTGACGATTAGCAATATCTCCACTATTAACGTTTCAGCTGAGTGGGAGGTCAGTGATTTTTTTGTTGTCAGACAAAACTTAAACGAAACAATTTAATCTTCTTCTTGTTACTAAAGGGTCAGCGGGTATAATATTCCGTTTACGAATATTATACCCTGTTAAGGTTGAGTTATGTCGAACTTATCCCTAACCTATAGTCTTATCTTCGCCCTACAGGATCCTGCTATCCATATATATATCTAGGAGGTGTTTCTTATCATGAAATAGTTTTACTATCCTGGCTACTGTTACATCTCGATAACTAACGGGTTCATGCATTTTCTATTTCGATAGCTGGTACTAACTTTAGATACCCTATGCAAAAATACCATCGATATTCCATATATAAATAACGAAAATAATATAAGCTAGGATATTATTAATTTTCCCGTGCCACGTGGAGAGGCGTAATCATTTTCCAATATTAACCTGTCCATGTCGATGCTGACAAAAGTCTTGTGGCTGAAACTGTAATTTGCAGTGAGAATGTTAAAAAAAATGGTAATAAAATACCATCTGCCTTATCTCATTTTCAAGAAAGTGTTTTTTAAGGGAGAGAAAAGTACGTATATAACTTTACTAAGAAATGGCTAGGAACACGGTGATATAATTTATACATAGAAAGCATCGTGCGCCGATGGCCCCGCGCTTCCATAGCGCTGTCGGCGTCGTGACGCAGACGCATCAGAAAGGACGCCCTCGTCAAGCTTGCAGTCTGGCGTCGCTGGTCGACGTAAACGGAACGCGAGAATAATCGGGAACTTCTGACGTCATTGTACGCCGGCGTCCTGCCGTCTCGTATATTCATTCTTCCACGTCGCGGGAACCAACCACGGTTCCGTAACCAACCCGTAATGGCGGTTTTATAGATGAACGTAATGTAAATCGTGAAACGTGAACCGCACCACTGATATTTGCGTATCCCTAGTGCGCGCCATTAAGGATCGATTTTCAAATACGCGAAAAGAACTAGTAGCCTTCGAGCGACTCCGCAACCGTGGCCGCCGGTCAGATCGATTTTAAAGCCAAACCCAGCAATAGTATTGTCCGCTGGATTAAAACGATATGGAATACTAGAATGTAGATAGAAAATATGAAAAAGGACCTTAGGAATTAAACATTATTTCGAAAAGGGAGAGGATCGTGACGAGTGCTTATTGCAGCGTCGAAGACGTCGCTGGTCGACGATAGTCGATAGATAGGAAATTCATTTCTCTTAACAATTTTCACTCATTGAGATTGCGAATTCAATCTTACTGTACATTATTTCACGTGCTACTTCGCTCTGCTTTGTTCCCAAAGGTATTTCTACGTGTTGCCAGATTGATTTTATGCTCTAACTTTTTTTTTTTTTTTTTCATTTTCTGTGTACCTTACACTGTATGTGAATATGTTTAGTGATGATTCTTTTATGTTCTGTTAAGGTATTTTGTATACAGCTCATTCTTGATATCATCGTGAATCTCGAAAGGACGTGTCTGCTCGGGAATCGATTGGTGTTATAGATTATGAATAGACCTGAATTCGATTAACAAGTACCGACGAATTTACTAATTCATAGATAGGGAAGAAACGTCAAGACGTTTTATAAGGTGGCGCGAGATTTTTATACCCTGTACAAAATTTATCCTCAAGAACTGGAGCGCTGGTCGTCATTTTAATTTACGCCAAGCGAGCAGCTCTTCGTTTTCACTTTTTTTTTTTTAGTGACAAAGTAAAAATTTGTATTCCTAGTGGCTGCCGACCGGAAATTACTCCCGTGTGTGTATATTCGTAATTACCATGAATTTATATTTCTTTCTACGTGTCATCCCTAAAATACCCTCCATAGCGTCCACCTTTGGTATTTGAAGCCATACGTGAGTGAAAGAGAGAGAAAAGTAGAGGCGAATGAATTAGGGTTGAATGAAGGATGTGTCAGGGGGTGGTTCGATCCTGCGAAGGTCAACCAGGGATTCCTGGCTTCGTTATATCCTTTGCCCGTATTGGCAGGGGTAGTCCGCTAGTAATAATGGCAGCTCTCGGTAGAGGCCCAGTTTCAGCAGACAGTGTGGCGTCGGAGGAAGGGGTTGATATCTATGTGGATACCGACGGGCGTGGGCCAAAGCTTCGAATCTCCATAAGCAACCTCTACCCTCTAGACTAGGAATCAATCAAAACGTAACTGAACTTTGACAAACGCGCGTGTCCCAATTCAGCCAGGCGCCTAATTTCGGTTGCCCTTTAATATCATTCAAAAGGGATCATTGATTTCCTAGAGTGAAATATAGCTCTGAACATCGTATGATAGCAATAGGAAATTATTCAGGAAAAAAATAAAAATTCGAATAATTGTGTATACTAGATTATTGAAGATAATAAAACTCCCTTTAAGAGAGTAAAAAAGTTTTAAAAAAAAACTAAATAAATTATTAGATCCTTACTTATCTGGTATGTTGATAAGAGGATTTTTAATATGATAGAGGAAATTATGGCTGCGATTCCCTAGCGAAAGAATCGCGAAGCACGTGGAACACAAGGAAGTGACGGTATTGGTTGTACGATATGGCAAATGGGGAGAGACTTGCTGAGCTGGACAAAAGTTTGGCAGCCAGGAGGTACAACGACGAAACGAAGAGTGAGACGGGGGATGAAGGCGTCTGGCACCCCTCGGTCGATACTCGCGGCACAGCATTGCCAACAGGACTACTCCTCGACCTGAGCACCCCTGACCACCTTACCAGGCATATATTCGAAAACGGTTTATTTTCCGGACGTTGGATTTTTGAAATTTGCCCTAAAATAATTAACCCTTCCTAAAGTTCTTGTACGGTCAGTCAGGATATTTCTTTTTATGTGACATACGAAGTGTGACGTTGCTCAAGAGTGCTTGACAGTAAGCATTGCGCTCCCTGCTATAAGGACAGTGAGTAAAGAAAATGACAGGGGTTGAAAATAGGGGTGAAATATGGAGACGGAATCGATCGAAAGATAAATTCGTGCCAGAGAATTAAGCAGTTCCCCTATATAGTCTGATTCATTCGACAGGAAGTTCCCTTCGTGACTCTTCGTACTCGCAAAAAAATAAAAGGGGTGAGAAGCCGAGGGTTGTTCCGTCTTATCCCCGCTCTCGTACAACGGCCAGTTTGCATCCTATGAAACTCTCGCAATTTACTTTTTATTCACTAAGTAATTACAGAGTAGACATATCCTTTCGAGGATTAATTATAGAAATGTACAAGGCGACGCCAGGCGTCCTGTTCGACGCTTTTCATCCACCACCAAGTAGCATTCACTCCCCTGGCGCTGTGTAATTTTAGAAAAAAAAGGGGAGATTATGCAACTTTTCAGAAACTAGACAAAATACTCACTATAAATGAATTAGCTGTATCAAGATTTATCAGCCTTATCAGCTCTTATGTGTCATTCTCTTAAGTAATTAAACGCACCATCTGATTCAATATGTATGTCACGTGTTTACCATCAGCTAATAAAATACCAGCAAATCGCTATGGTCGCATACAATTTTGACAATCGTAGTGCAATTCTATTCTTTATCGCAGACAGTACGGATATTCCTTTCGCATTGGATTTTAACAATAGTTCAACCATAGTAAGTGAAGATAGCCAATAATGATGGCCAAACGTTACAAGGGACATAAACGTTCAAAGTGTATTCGTCGCAGTGTCGTTGGTAACATTACAAGTGACGTGATGCATTTAAGTGAGTTATGATTAATTAGTATTCACAGCAAGAGGCTACCGCTAATTAGAGGCGCTTCGCAACACTTCATACCCACAGCCTAACCGAGGAGTAAGTTTTCTTTACATGCTATATTTTACGTGGCAGCATCTGCATATACATAAGACTCTTCTACGTACTTACTGACTAACGTAATCAACTCTCAAGACTAGTTACGTTACATTTATTAAATGTACTGCTTGATATCTATACAGTCAGGCCTTGACATCCCCCCTTCTCTTCTATTACTCTCCTTAGAGCGACAAATGTTCGCAAATGGCGCGTTATCGATTAGCTTCAAGTCATTTGTACTAAGCAACCTAGAGTTAGCTTCGAAATCATTGAAATATCTTTATTAACTTTAAGATCGCTTATATAGAAACGGGTTTGGTAAAATTCTTAAGTCGCGACATACAGATGGATCGATGTAGCTTGGTTTTCTGTGATAATTGTGCAACAGTAGAAATGACTGAGGAGGATATGACGATTGAGATTTTTAAAGATTTTGAAGAAAATTGTGAAGTTTATCTGTGTTGAAGAAATAATTTTTCTGTAAAGACTCGTGAGAATTGCGCATTGCGCTAGTACCTAGTGCCATCCAAGACTTTGGAGAGACTGAAGACATTTTTGGTTTTAGTTCTGTTTAACGTTATATTTTTTTTACCTCAATCGTTACAATTTTAGCTAACCTCTAGACCGCTGCTTTTTTCGAATTTTGGATATATTTAAGTGATGTATACATTTATTTGAACAAGTCATCAAAGTCTAGTAAAACATTTTGCGCCGATATGCGTTTAGCGGTTTAGAGGTTAATAGAAATCAATCAGGTTACTCGTATCGATAATATTGCAAGTCTTATTATTGTTGAGTGGAGTAAGATACCTTGATTGTATAACATAATGGAAGTTTGTTGAAGTATTACTATTGAGTTGTTGATTCTAATTTACGATAAAATTTAGTATGGAAATCCTGCTGCTGAGTATTTTCTGCCATTAAATTTTGAATTTGATGTTTTATATAAAAAAGTTTTACATGGGACGAATTTTTCTACGTTTCATTATTTCTCTACTTTCTTTGAACATACATATCTCAGTTGACAAAATAATTAGAAATTCTACCAAATTCTATTCTAAGCAAAGATGGGTCAATCAGACCCACATCTGAAGTCCACTTATTCGTTGTAATTTGCTATTTCAGACTAGATCTGCAGTAGGGATTCTTATTTGTTCAAACCCATAAGAGGATATGGAAATTTTACAGAACTCTGTATGATCGGCATTGCACATCCAGGAGTTCTGATATATATATATTTCTCTTTGATTTCAGAAAGTGGAGGCTAAGCGGAACCTCAGGATGGGGAGCTGTGGGGTTTACTTGTCCCAATTGAGGGCTATGCTCGGTAGGAATCTTCTGCTGAAGAAACGAGAAAAACGGAAGACTATTGCGGTACGTAAATTTTGTAATTCATTCTTTAATTCGTTCATTCATACATTGACATTTAATCGATAATACCTTGAGGACTTCCGGGAATATGAAGAACACGAAAGACTAACGAGGGTTCTTAATTCTATTTTGATGTCACATAGAAATTTAACATATGTACCGATCGATGACCTAACCACGAAACACAGAACTAAACCTAGACAGGAAACGAAAAGTGGACTCTGGAGAATATAGTTTACTTCCAGTTATGAGATTTCGCTTCCATTTGTTTTCCTTCTTCTCTGTCAGTCTTATGAGAATAGAACTAAAACTCTCTTCATTTTGAGAATTTACTAGTACTTTCAGTATTCCCTTTTTTTTCGGAAGACAATAACCTGCTCAGAGTGCTCTTCACTTCCGGTAATCCATAACCCACCGAGTACACTCTACTAGTTTTATTGCTTCAATCTTCGATTATCAATACTACTTTCTGCATATAACCAAAAGGGGCCTGGTACACTGCTGCAATTTCCGATTGTCAATCAAATGATTCATGATGCGTCAAATAAAAATGAGATAAGAATGGATTATACACTTTTGTCTAATGAAAAAAGAACAAGGACTAGCATGGAGACTTAGTGACTCCAGGCATCAGATTAGACTTGCCAAGTGGGAAGCAGTACTGCCAATTTATCAGGGTGTTTTTTCCCGTGTGCTGTGCCAATTAGGCCAAGGGATGACAGTTCTGAAGAATTGTGTGGAGAAGCGGAAACCGGACAAGGGTTAAAGACTAAATTCAACAGTAGAATTTAACTTGTGGGTTTACTGAACATGGTCAATTTTATTTCTTGCGAACGTTTCGCTGCTTGCTCTCCCTACCCTTAAAAATGGCTGGATCGATGGTGTTGGCCAGCCCATCATTCCAGAGATTCGTGGAGATCATCTCCGTCGCTTGTATACCATTAGGCAATAGGTGCGGTCCTACCAGGAAGTAAATCTGTTCGATCCAAGTTGGGAGATCAAGACCAGCAGCACAGTATTGCCACAGAGGAAGCCCAAGATGTACCAACATCATTCTGAAGTACTTAGTAAAGCTATCAGCCAAGTGGTACCAGGTATTCATATCTTCCTGGTACAGCCAAACACCAGGTTCCAAATCCGGTCGGATGTAGGACAAAAATACTTTACTTCCAGCGCATTGACCAAGTTCAAATAACTTGCAACGAGGGCTCAGTGATGGAATCTCTGGATTCTCTTGAATCTTTGCTTCAGCGTCTGCTTGTTGCTCTTTGCTACCCACGAATCTCTTGAGTTCGCTGAGTGTGCCAATTTCTAGCCTTCCTATTGGAAATTCTTCACCTATTCAGAAGACATCAAAAACGTTGAAATTCGTGAATGAAAGAAATCTCAAATTTTTTACATACCTGATATCTCAAGAGACCAAGTTAACAAGAAGCCGTCTATGGACGAATAAAAATTTCTTAGGTCATCCGGAAGTACGCAGCAGTGTCTCTGCTCCCAAGTAGACAGAGCATTTCTGTCGCAAGCACTTCTCTTTTCAATTTGAACGTTCTTCACACAAGGACTGTTCTCCAGGATCTTGACGATACCTAGAGTAAGATTTTCATAAAAAGAATCTTCCGTGACAATATCCACAAAGAAGGACATTTTTACACCAGAAATTTACAGCAACGATATTTAAGGAAATTATATAATATCTGAATTCTTTGGTTAGCAAAGAAGTATATCTGAAGAAAACTTAAACGACACGTTTTCAAGCGCAGCTGAAAAGCTACTACTAACATTATCTAATACAGCCTTTGTTTACCACCATGGCAACAGGGCTGAATACCCCTACTCTACAGGGTATTCTAAAATAAACGCAAATCGATATCACGAAACCTAAACTCACCTAGGTCAACCATCTCTCGTTACAGGAAATCTTCCTACCCCTATACACACTTGGAATTCTGATCGTGGTGAAAATCCTCATTCCAAATCCAAACTACCCCGCAATGACAACCCAACGACAAGATAGTGACATCTTTAAGTTGTTCAATGGCTCCAAGAATGTAACAATAGCAGTGGTGCCCAACTACACGGAAACCCTGGTAAGTATCATTCAAATAAATCTAACTTGTTCCACGAGGTTGGAGAAATTGTACCAAAGAAAAATAGTTAAACGACGCTCGCAGCGTCGCTGACAGGGAATGCATCCATTTAACTCAGATCCTAGAGTACGTCGAGGTTATAAATTTTATACTTTCTATATCTGTATCTACATTGTGTGAACCATTTTCAACTCAGCTACTAAGACATGCGATAGAATTGCTTCTTGAAGATGCCAAGGATCCTGATCTTCTGCTGAGAAATATATCAAAGAACATCCGCTCATAATTTCCTCAGCAGAATCTACCCTAGGCGTAGCCTGAAAATTCTCTAGCGAACTCTTTGCACTTCCTTTGAAAGTTCATCTGGTGACATTTGTATATCAGCCAATGGAGTTATGTCTCGTTACAGAGTTTCCTCAACGCAATGAACTACCTCTGGCAATCGATGCAGGAAAACTCGGCGAAGCAACCCTTGAATTTCATGGTATTTGAAACCAAAGACGATCTACAGGCCGCATACTGGAAGGAACCCTACAGCATACCCTTGGCTGTGATCTTTGAAAATCCAAGGCCAATATCCCATCGTTTATTGTACGTCCTTAAGTTTAATAGAATTTGTAAATTTTGTTCAGGCACGCCAAAGTAACCCATAGGAACTCCATACAAATTCCCTTCTCATTAATTTCCTTATGTATTTGACTGTATCTCTTAAATGCAGTCTCGTCATTATTTTATGACTTTTCTTTAATTTCTTTCTACCATTGCACGTTACCTCGTCTATACACACGCGTATACAGTGCTAATGAACAGCCGCGTTAATCGAGATTTTAATTAAGGGTAGACGATCCAAGGGTGTTAATTCTCATACTCTCTAATCTCTTTTTGCTATGTTACAATTTTCTTTCTTCAACCCTCTTCATACTTATTTCACAGAATTACTGGTTATATCGCACTGACTTCAATTAAATATCAATTGGATGAACTACGCTCGCATATCTTGATTTGAGTCTTGATTTTCTTTTTCTTTATTTATTTTCCGTCTCTTCTCTCGTACTTCGTATCTTCGTTTGTCTGGATACACTGAAATACTCTATCTCACATTTTTCTCTCTCTGAGATCAGTTGATAAGATTTTCAAGTTTTTCACTCTTGTTACTTTAATTCCACTTGATTGCTCTGTCGTTTAAATTACTACTGTTGCTTTGCGACGCCATGCTCAGCCTAATTACCATACAAATTAATCAAGAGATTATCTAATTCTAATGGATTTATTTACTGCACCTTTCTGTAGTCTAATTTTCCTACTCTATTTGCTTTCTTATTTGTACCACATTGTCTAATTACTTTCATTACGTTTCAGATACGAAATAAGAACGAATCCTTCTTATCTATCACCTCCATCACCTACGGAAATGTTCTCCTCTCCGGTTACCTGTCGTAAGAACACCAGTCACTGGATGGGTGGTGTCCTGTCGATAGAAACCGGAGGATCATGTCCGATAAACAATTACATCTATTCCGGATTTATGGCACTTCAAATGATCATAGAAACTACGAAAATACGGGTAAATTTACACGAGTTCTATGACAGCTGTATAAAAGTCATGTTGGCAATAGAGAGAAAATTGAATTTATATAATTATGTGATATTTAATTTGATTTTAGCTGGATACTGGAAACATGAATATTTCAGTGCCTGATGTCATGCTTGAAATGTTTCCCAAAGAAGCTTATACAGCAAGTGAGTATTTGTTAATGAAATAAAAATATTTATCTATACAATTATTCTCAACCGATTAATGATAGCTTGTGAATAGATTTTACTAAGAGCCATCTTCTTGTAGATTGGATGCTGGCTTTTAGAGTGGTAATACCACTTTATATGGTACTGGCTTTATCTCAATTCATCACTTATCTTCTGATACTCATTGTCGGTGAGAAAGAGAATAAAATCAAAGAGGGGATGAAGATAATGGGATTAAAGGATTCTGTGTTCTGGTTAGTAGAAGATTTGCCAATCGATTCCAAAAATATGTCGGTACTTTAAAATTCTCTTTCCTTTCAGGCTCTCCTGGTTCATCATATATGGTATCTTCGTCTTGCTGCTCTCGGCTGTTGCTGTTATCTTGCTGTTTACGCTGCAGATGTTTCAGCATACGCACTTTCTCCCAATATTTCTTCTAGTTGTTCTCTACAGTTTCTCTGTTATAATGTTCGCCTTCATGATCACTCCCTTCTTTGATAAGTCACGGGTAAATTGACATGAAATCAAATTTAAGTATGATTAATAGCAGAATATTAATTATAAAAAATGCTTACAGACTGCTGGGGTCCTAGGGAATTTCGCTGTGACGATATTGAGTCTGATGTATTTTATACAAGTATTTGTCGCTGACTCCAGTTCTATTTCCTTTTGGGTCGTTTCTCTTCTAAGTCCAACAGGCGTAGCACTAGCTATGGATAAGGTAAATATTAGCAAGACCAAGATTATTAGTCCTTATGATCAATAAAAAAATATACTTGGATTCATATATTATATGTAAAAAATTCCACAGGCCCTGGTTCTCGATCTTCAGGGTGAAGGAGTGAATTTTGACAATCTTTGGTCTGGAGGTGGAATACCATTTGGTGGTAGCTTGATAATGATGACCCTGGATATATTTCTATATGCATGTATAGCCTACTATCTGGATTCTGTTGTACCAAGTATGCTTAATTCTCATTACTCTTAATCATAAACTAATATAAAAAATAAATGTACTTTAATACATTGCTTATTAGGCGAATACGGGATCAAGAGAACTCCATGGTTTTGCTTCACTCGTGGATTCTGGTGTAAACGAAAAGCTCAAAGAGTAAATATCATTGAGAAACAAAAAGTATCACATGGTATAACTTTTAATAGTTTAATCATGACGCGTGTTATTTTAAGGCACCGTCCTCAAATGGAGAATCGAATTCATTTATTCCTGGCGAGGAAGCAAATCGCGACGTGGAGCCCGTCGTTCGCGAGATGAAGGGTCGAGAAGCCATCAGAATAGTCGACCTGTACAAGAGTTATCAAAAGTGTTGTAAACCGGAAATCAAGGCTGTTAACGGGATCAACCTGACGATTTACGAAGGTCAGATAACCGCCATTTTGGGACATAATGGAGCCGGGAAAACGACGCTCTTCAACATCCTGACGGGACTGACGGCTCCAACTGCTGGGACTGCACTGATCTTTGGATATGACGTCAGGGATTCCAATGATATGCAAATGATTAGGAGCATGACAGGCGTGTGTCCTCAGCATGACATTCTCTTTGATCTGTTGACCCCAAGAGAGCATTTGGAATTTTTTGCGGCTGTTAGAGGAATTCCAAGAGCCATGGTTGAGATGGAAGTGCGTTACAGCTTTATTATTCCAGACTACCAGGAGTATTTTATTTATGAAATTACCTGTATACTGTAAACTAATTCATAATTATAGATAAATAAGACACTACAAGGAATAGATCTAATGGAGAAGGCTGACACATTCGCAAAATATTTGAGCGGTGGACAAAAGAGAAAATTATCTGTTGGAATTGCTATTATTGGGGATCCTAAGATAATAATTCTGGACGAACCTACCGCCGGAGTGGATCCTTACTCAAGGAGACAAATGTGGTCTTTCTTACAATCAAGAAGACATGGAAAAGTGATACTATTAACAACCCACTTTATGGACGAGGCAGACATATTGGCAGACAGAAAGGCGGTGATCAGCAAAGGAAAATTGAGATGCTGTGGCAGTTCGTTATTTTTGAAGAATAAATTTGGAATTGGTTATCACCTAACGTATGTATGACAAAGATGAGAATTATCCAGAGGATATACAACAATGTAATTCAATAAAATCTTTCAGATTGGTTCTCGAAGGTAACGCCAGAGAGCACGCCATATCTAGACTGGTGACATCACACGTGTCCAAGGCGGAAAAAGCACGACGTCACGGTCGTGAACTGAGCTTCATACTTCCCCATAATTCGGTGGAAAATTTCGCACCCCTATTCTCAGCCATTGAGCAAGAAATCAAAACCAGGGCTAGCAGACTGGGTATCAGTAGTTATGGGGTATCGATGACGACCCTGGAGGAAGTATTTCTTCATTTGGAGAAGGACGAGGAGACAGAGTGCACTATGGATAACCTATCCAAAAAGATGGTGAGAAATCGTGCTCTCAGCAGATCACTGTCCCTCCAATCAAAAAGCACATCCTATCAGAGTCTGCAGAACGAAGGTGGTACTGTGCAAGGCGATGGCCAAGTAAAGGGTAATAAACAATAACCTATAAATTATCAAACAAACAATTGATAATCTAAAATATGTGTATAATTATTATTGACATATTTAACAGGAGGAGGAGATCTGCCAGATGGCGTGCACAGTGACAAAAACCCCATAATACTTGGCCTTGGATTAGATCCCATTAAAACTCGGCCTAACTTCATTCAAATCCTTTACGCAATGCTACGTTTAAGACTTCTACGTCTATTCAGAAACATCCAATTGTTATACTTCACGATAGTAGTTCCGCTAGCTCTAGTTGTTCTTGGTCTTTATATGAACAGCATACAGACCGTCGACATAAAGATGCAGTCCCTCGAATTAAACAATGGTATGTGTAATTTTCAATGAATCTCGTGTTCTTATGGAGAAGTAATGAGCTCCTTCTAACGAAGGATATTTGACAGATACCTACGAGAACATGACAAAAATATTATATACGAATAATACAGACAGCGATATATCGCCACTTATCAATCACATAAGCAAGGACGTTAAGTTCCTAGAGGAATATGATGGAAACTTCGACGACCTTCTTGCTATTGCGCCACATATGGCAGTCGTTAATATCAGTGACCTCAGTTTACTCAAACTGAAATTCACCTTAACTTATAACGACACCATGCAGCATTCTTTGCCGATCTTAATGAATATCTTGTCCAATGCCTTCTATAGGTAGGTAGTAAGACCTCTACTATAATCCACTACTACGTTAGTAATTATTTTATAGAGTAATTCAGTAATGAATATAATCAAAACTTTAATGACTTTAATTACCTAGATTACACGGTAGAGGCGAGGACATAAAACCTATAGAAGTCAGTACGCATCCGTTTCAACAAACTTCACAGCCACAGGAATTTAACGTTGGCATAGGGAGCTCCGCCATTTTCATTGGAATGCATTTTGTCCTTGTTCCCATAACTTTGGCCGTGGATATGGTCTACGATCGTGAGGTAATCATCAACACATTAACAAAGTCATTTAATTTCATTCTATTATAAATTTACCTCGTTTCAGATAAAAGCAAAGAATCAACTGAGAGTGAATGGTTTATCGTTTCCCATGTATTTTCTGACATACTTTATCGTCTTGGCTGCATTAATGACGTTTATCAGTCTCTGTATTCTTGGTATCATCTTCCTCTTTGACGTTCCCTCCCTGCAGGAACCTCCGGCAATAATAACTCTTGGAGTTTTATTAATGCTCTATTGCCCCTCGTCCATCTTGTTCTCCACTTGTCTCAGCTACATATTTGACAAAATGGATTCTGCTCAGAGTATATTACCTAATATTGCTACATTCTTCGGACTGATACCGTTTATTCTCGTTATGATCCTTGACATGTTGGGTTTCGGTAAGTATTCCTCTGGTTATTCTATTTTTAAGTATTAAATATGAATCTTACTATATTTCCATTTATTTTATATTCTCTTCAAGGTAACACAGCAGCATTTCCATTGCACGTGGTGTTTTCTTTACTGAATACCATGTATGTACCATACGCTGCCGTTTACTACGTCGATCGTGTTCATTTGATGTGTTCTATCAATACTGCCTGCCATCATTTATCCATGTCCGACTACCTGACCTCAGAAATTATTTTAATGGCCCTTGGAGTCCTTGTACATTGTCCACTCTGGTTCTTCGTCCTTCTCCTGTTGGACATTAAAAAAAGTGGTGGAAATGTCAGCGACGTTTTCAAATATTTCCTGGTTAGTTAAAACAGCCATATCACTACTTGTTAAACAGACATTCAATCGAGTACAATACTATGATTACCTTACAGCGCAATGGCGGATCAATCGGCGAAGAGATCATGGAGAATTCAGACATTGGCGAGCACGAAGATGCGGATGTTAAAAATGAACGGCAAAGAGTCTTCAATCTTATATCTTCCTCCTCCGTACAGGAACCCCCAGTGGTCCTGGTCCAGGTACATGTGCCATTGTTTCCTAGTTTGGCGAAAGTAATAAATTCAATAACTAATAATGTCTTTTAATAAAATAAACCTAGAACTTGAGGAAAGAGTATCACCACCGTGCAGCCAGCTCATGCAGTTGCTGTTCAAAGCGCGACGAAGAGCCAGCACCTAAAAGAAAGCTGGCTCTACGAAATCTATCCCTGGCAGTAGAACCTGGTGAAGTGTTCGGTTTGCTAGGACACAATGGCGCCGGAAAAACGACCACCATGAAGATAATAATCGCAGATGAAGCGGCATCCAGAGGTCGAGTTCAAATTGATGGTCTCAATATAAGTTCCCACATGACCGAGGCTTTTCGCAAAATGGGATACTGTCCTCAGCATGACGCCCAATGGAAGAACATCACCGTCAGGGAACATCTCGAGTGCTATGCAGCTATTCGTGGTGTACCCTGGAGTGACATTAACAGGGTTGTCGATCTCTACATGTCCGGACTTCAGATTCACGAGCATGCTGACAAGCAAACGCAGGAATGTTCAGGAGGAACCAGAAGAAAGTTGAGTTTTGCAATGGCAATGGTCGGTGGGCCAAAGGTCGTGCTCATGGATGAACCCAGCACCGGTATGGATCCTCGTTCAAAGAGGTTCCTCTGGGATACGATTCTGGCCAGTTTCCAGGTCGGCATAATTTACATTGTACTTCTGTCTTTCCACAATATTCACAACACCATCTCAACGACCGTGAACATTCCGAACATTCTTGTCCTAACAGGGTGGCCGAGGCGCTATTTTAACGACCCATTCCATGGAGGAAGCTGATGCTCTCTGCTCCAGAGTTGGCATCATGGTCAAAGGTGAACTGAGGTGTATCGGGTCGACCCAACACTTGAAGAATCTCTACGGCGCCGGTTACACTCTAGAGATGAAATTATTCGGCGGCGACTGTACACCGACGACTCCTTCCGGTGACAGAATTTCCGGTCTTAAGGAGTTTGTCGCTGGATTATTCCCGGACGCTACCCTAGAGGAAAGTTTCGCGGACAGGCTTGTCTTCGCCGTACCCCAGCACTCTGTTCACTCACTAGCGGAATGCTTCACGCAATTGGAAAAAGGTGAAAAAAGACTTGAATTCATAACTAAACAAATTCACTTTGAATCCTTGTATTTACACTC
Organism: Syrista parreyssii; assembly: GCA_030142615.1. Lineage (NCBI taxonomy): Eukaryota > Metazoa > Arthropoda > Insecta > Hymenoptera > Cephidae > Syrista > Syrista parreyssii. Next base: position 1,951,726 of record JARQTG010000345.1, read on the forward strand.
GCGTTACATTCTTTCACTGTAAACTTACAGCCAAGCAGGAACTGGACATAGAGGAGTACAGCTTCAGTCAGACCACCCTAGAGCAGGTTTTCTTGAAGTTCTCGCACTACGACGAAGTCAACAACGGGGAGTGAACTTCCGGAAATTCTAGCATTTAAAAAGTGTAACGTGATATGTTCATTCCATGGAAGAAAAGAGTCTCACAATCTCTTGTGAATGTGTTTGCCAGTGCATAAAAACTGAGCTACGCGAATCAAGTTGCAGATGAGTTCTTCGTAGAAAAAAGAAACTGCTTTCGAAATAGTGAGTCATGGTGAAAAAGACAGGCCAGGGACCATAGAGGAAGTGTGTTCTATGATAATTAAGAGAATAATTAAACTAATTACTATTATCACGATTCTCACTATCGATCGTTACTACGATGAAACTAAATCAGTTCATCGGATCTCAAAAATGCCTCGCCGATATCATCCAGTTACATGTATATATATATATATGTGTGCGCGTGTGTGATATGTATACATATCTTGTATACATATACATATCATGTATACATATATGAAGTAGTGCGACGTCGCCCGATATCCACAACAATACCCAATGTCTCCATTGGACATTAATAATAAATAACAATGATGATAAATAAATAATAACGAATATGCACCATTTCGTCATTACACGCGTGTATAATCGCACGTAATTAGGCGCCGTCTAATTGCGTTCTGATGCGTCCAGGACATTGATTATACCCGGACGCGCCGGAATTTCACACAACCATTTTTCTTTTTTTACATACCTACAGTCAATGTTGTGACTTCTTATTTGTACTGTATACATAGCCATTATAAACCAATGATTATAATGTAAATAGATGCAACAACAATATACGGATTGTTAACGAAATACAAAAGTCCTACTCGAGATTCTGTAGGATTTCGGTATGATGATGGTAATGATGATAATACCTCGTGCCGAAATGAATGGTGCGATTACCAAAAGAATTCAATAAACGCTTTCAAAAACACACTCCTTTTTCACGCGTATATCGTATAGAAATTTAACGAGAAATAAAAAAAGTCCTTACCGAATAAGAGACATAACCTTTGAAACTACCTATTAAATAGTTAAGCAAATGGGCGTCCAAATTCCAGTTGTACAAAGTAGAAAAAAGCTGTATGACTTTTCATAGCCTTAATATACCTTAAACCTGCTTAACACTAAGATCTTCAAAATGAAGGCACAGAAAATTAACTCGTTACTTATGCCTAATTATCAGCCTACGTAATCAAATGGGTGAAATTACTTTCGAATCGGAGTCATTTACTAGTTCCAGGATTTATAGATTAATTCATTAATAATTTAATATATATATATAAAAGAAAATTTAACAATGAAGCGTGGTTGTACATAAGATGTATACAAACATCCAAATAAAGGATATTTGATAGTAACACATGAAAGCGACAATGATCGCTCATAGAAATCACATTTGAGTCATTAGGTTTTGATTGTACGCGCATGCGCTCTTCGAAATCGTACAATCTGTCGAATATGCGATGAAAATAAATGGCTGGAGGTAGGAGAGATAGTTCAAGAAGATATTATATAAATGCCCAACTGGAGGACTGAATTAAACATTTTCTAGATGACATATGTAGTTAGTGAGAATTTAAAACTTCGTCGTAAAGGGAATTTGGTTTTGTAAATATGTCATTGCTGGGGACACGGAGGGAAAAGAGAGAAAGAATGATAGACCATTTTATACGTAGACATAAACTTGTATCTGAACAATTATATATGTACGTGTAAAATATGAAAAGAGTGCTTGAGCGTATGTATGTAATGTAATACGCAATTTATGAAAGTGTCTCCCTCATATGTATAACGTAAATCTATGAAGATTTAGTCAATTACAAACCTATGAGAAAGCAGCAGAAAAGATTATATTAAATTATATATACGTATACCATTTTTTAAGGGCAGTTATGACGATTTAAAAATTATGATGATTATTATTACTTATTATAAATATATATAAGAAATATATATCCCAAATAGCATATGAATTCGAATATTCTGAGCTCATGTGGGATATTCGATATAAGGTGGATGGCCCAGTCATCGTTCATGCACCAGTAATCGTTAGTTGTCTTATAATACTGTAGATTTTGGTATAGTCAAAGCACACACTGACGATTACTGGTTCATGGACAATGACTGGGCCATCCACCCTATATACTGAATATTCTCAGAATATTATGAGAACATTATTTGGTGTCTTCGCAATTTTTCTCAGCACATTTAGAAATAAAGTTTAAGCAAACGGTATTCTTAGGATTATTCTGTAACATCCGTGAATCGCGCTTTTTCTCAACAACGCCATCTACCTGGATTGCTGTCAATTCCGTTGGCGTCATTTTCTTTATTTTTCCGGCGAACAGCAAAAGTGATGGCGTGTTAGTGATGCGAAGTAAGATATAATTTCTCATTCGTTTACATAACGTTCATTGGTAAAATTACATCATGAAATGATTGGGAAATTACGACTCACATGGATCGTTGCACGTAATATTGTGTTTGCTGATGCAAAACTTTTGTTCCTATAATGTGTACTACACATTTTGAGGATTAACGGCATACATTCTGATATATGACTGAGAACATTCTTTGAATATCTTCTAATGTTCTCTATCATATCTTTTACCATGTTATCAGAATACAATTAGAATGTTCTCAGGATATTCTTAGAATCTTACGAGGCACACATTTGATGATTCTCAGCATATTCGCAGGATGTACCAGGAGAAATTTCCAGATATCGCAGGTATATACGAATATCCTCATTGAAATATTCTCAGAATATTCTTAGGATCTACTTTTGCTATCTGGGATTTTTGAAGTCATCGTTTATTACATTTAAAGTTATATCATGCCCCAAGTGCAATGCAATAATCCTTATTTTTAGTTGGCCAATGTTTTCGTGTAGACGCCATTTTCCTTTCTTTGTTTAGCTGTCAAACAAGAGGAACGCATTTGCATTGTTGACCGGTGGGAATTCGAAGCACATCAGGCAACGAACTGTATATCATTATTGTCGTTATTGTTTGCGAAATTTCACTCTCTTAACACGTATGTAACAGATACCTACTCGCATTAAAAAAATCGACAGAAACAATAGTATTTATCTTTGACATTAACAGCGCGCATTCGTTTGTGTAACGATATCCAAATGAATGTAATAAGTTGTTTAACAAGAGCTTTTTCACTAATAAAAATTAGTTAAACGTTGCTTAGGTCTATAACCTATGATTATTCTATGATCCCTTTATCGAGAAACATTTATTGCTTGGTAACGGAAATCGATGGTTAATAATATATAAGAATCAAAGACGCTTTAACCTAAATATTCATATTAAATTGTACTCACTTATTTTTGTATTAACCTGGGGATTTTGGTACACGCAACAATTTTTTATACTAATTAGCTCACTAAATAGATGTTATACCCGAAGCATCACTAGTTTGAAAAATACAGTTGCAACTCAGGACTGAACGTGTCAAAACGTACCGCCCGAATAGATCCGAATGCAGCTGACTTGGACCGACTGTCGGTGCACCCCAATGCGTGATTATGTACTATCTACATAATCCTACTACGTAATCACCCTGGCGGACTCCACCAACTCAATATCGATCAAAAATCAACCAGCTGATTTTACAACGAAATCCACTCCAGATCGACTAAATGTAGGGTTGTCGCAGACCGCCAGAGCATAGTAATTTTTTAAGGGCTTTGTAGTACACAAAGTAAATCATAGATGGCTCCACCATTTAAAAGCTATGGACGCGACATAACTATTATTTTCCGCAAAGAAATAAAATCAAATAGGAACTTGTAACTGTTATATTCAATGTTAAGTTTATAGGATTCGTGTCTCTTCTTTCTCCTGACAGCTTTACCCCTTTGGACAGGTGAGCAGTAGAAGTTTTTAAGTTTTCTCAGAAAATTCTCATAAAATATTTGCCGCGCTCTTACGATATGATCGTTCAGCCATGCTAGTTGTAATTATTAAAGACATGAAAGAAGAAACAGAGAGGAGTACGAAGAAGGTGCGATTTCTACGAAGGGAAAGGACGTCTCACAGACGGTTTTGGAAAATCCAAACCACAGCTATGATCAGGGAAGCAACAAATAAAACATAAGGATTCGATACAGGAGTTTTACTACGCGAATGAATGTAACCCTGCATATCTCTACGGAGAACAAGACAGCCTTTAGTAGACGGAGACAACGATCTTACGGATACAGGTTTGTCCCTATAATATAAAAGTAATTAACATACAATTAATATCACGGTGACTTAGTTGTCCGAAAGTCTGACAGAAATATCGGTTTCCAGTATAATAAAAGTTTCATGTCAGCTACGTCATGTTGCGTAAGCTTCGTTCGGGTACACTCGACAATCCTCGACTATCCACGTCACCACTCAGTAACTCTTATGTCCAGGTTAGGTATCTGGCTAGCTTTACATTCATCTTGATAATCCAGAATAAAATTTGCATCTTATAGCTGTTCCAAAGCTTCCACGTTTACAATACGTCTTTAGAAAACTCCCAGTACACGACATTTCCAATATAGGAATATTCAGAATGATTACATCACTCGAAGATGGTTTTATGTACCATAAGAATTGATAGAAATCAAATAGACGCGTCAACTATCGTTTCCAATGCTATATCCAGTGAATATAACCAGATAAAAATAATCTTTCAAAAATCCACTGCGTGATCCTCCCTAAATTACATACATATATTATATAAAGAAATCAGGTCATAATAAACCGATCCTGTAATCTCTTTTCACGCATACCCCGTGACAGCAGCCAGGGTAGTACTAAAGAGGGAGAACGCAAAGTCGCACCAAGTGAAATTGAATGAAGTTTTCATAGCACAGCTTTCAAAGCGATGTGCATCCTTTTAGAGGGTGCATCCAGGCTCCGCTCTGGTAGCGAAGGGTAGTTGCAGGGAACGAGAGAAGGGTTAAAGCAGACATAAAAAAGCTCGACGCGAACATGATGGAAAATTCAACCTTTTCTGTAATTCACACGATAAGAGCGTCGCATTTATAACCCGCACGCAGCTGAAATTCACTGCTGATTCCTTAGGTAGCTTTTCGAATGACGTTTCGTGTCTGTTAGCGTCTGCCAATGCGTTTTGTACGTCTGCGTCCGCTGAGTCACGCGGATAAATTTATATGCGGACAAGACGAGAAGCAATGAAAACCATTTACGCTGATGCAGCTTCTATTGTTTGCAACCTCAGTGATAAAAATCGATGAACGCGGCAATCATTGTACTGTCGACCTTTACTTTTTAGACGCTGGGTACATTTTGAAGCATCTTGGAAAACATCTATTAGTAATATTACGAATTCCTTGGATCGAAGACCGACTTCACCGAGCAAGATGAGCGATTCCAACAGTGTTTCAAACAGCACATAATTTTTAGACGGTAATAAATTTCAAATCAAACGATCTTCTTTTTACGATGAGTAACAAAATATTTACTGTAATACAATAATTTCTTTGTTCCAGATAAAAGGGAGTGATAGAGTTGCCTTATATTGCATATTCATATTGATTGGATTCAAATTGTCGACCCAGCAAAGAATTATCAATAATGACTAGAAGGTTCTATAGAATCTATATGTATGTATGGGCAACATAATGCCAATCGTGCTCGATTGGTAGATCGGATCAAGTGAACCAACAAAAGAACCACTGTAAACCGATCCAGCAACATACAGTGAGAGTCCAGAGTTAATTGACTGTCGACTCTGCCTAATTGGCTCGTTCGGATCTTGATACATTTGTCTCGAGATCTCCAACAATGTTCCCCGATTGCTTCGACGTGAACGATGATGAACAGTGAAAGAAATAGAAGTAAGTAAGTCTCACCCAGGAGGAAAAGGAAGACACAAATAGTTTCAACTCCGTGATACGTTAACCCCGTATGTTTCAGATAGTCTCCAAGGCACGATATCTATAGTAAATAAACAAACCGAAAAAAGGAATGGCTTCTTTGCACGTGTTTCACAACCCTCGGTTTTCAACACTGAAATATTTCAACGAAATGTGAGACCTGTAAAATTTTATAGGAATTATTTACGTACTTTTTCACGTCTAAAGTATTCTCTCTTATGGAAACAGTCCTGGAGTTATACTTTGAATAAATCTTATTTTCCTTGTCGTCTAAGGTAAAATTATATTATTTGCATACAGTCATCTATTCAGCGTATTGAATATAATAAGAAAAATCTATATAAAATAGTTTAAAGAAATTTATTAAAGAATCATAGAATCATTAATACTAATTAAAACGTTCTTCAAACAGGTTCAATGGTGTAAGCAGTTAGTCAACAGTACCACCAACCGGCTCCAGCAGTAGAATCATACTGCGTCGCGACGCCGAGCGTCAGTCGAGCGCGGACCGTGTTCAGAGTAAGGTTGAGACAAGTAGAATGGCGACGTCCGGCAAGTTATCCCCGTTGTCGTCGCCAAGCGCTAACCAACCCTCCCTCGTGAAGGCTGTCAGTTGGCAGCAGAGGGTCTTTGGTAAGCATCTGGTACAGTGTAACCAAGTGAATTTAGAAAGCAACAAACAACGTGATGTGAACAGTGTTTTAGTTGGAGACAAAGATGAATCTCTTTGCGAGGTGATCGGTCTTTACTTTAGTTTCATTAATCCAGGCGCAAGTTGCGATGACTTCACAAGGCAGCTCAACGAGCTGTATGGCAGTGTAAATGGTTCTCCAATTAGTGCCCAAGAGAAGGAGACATCAAACGATAAAGAAAAGCTGAATAAAAGAAAACGTTTCGAAGTCATTCACGTGGTGCTTTGGAGCAATGTAGCCGATGTCCTCGACTTTGAAGAAAGCTTCCGTGGACACGTTTCTGAATTGCCATGGTTTGCTGTACCGAATCAGGATTACGAGAGAAAGGTGAAGTTATTTATAATTAAACGAAATTTAAATAATTAATGAAAACAGTACTTTTAGCATCACCACCATTTTCTAATGGTATTAATTAACAATTTCTTTCTTCAAATGGTCTTTTGCCTTAAATACTATTAGCTGCTGGTGCCCTTACGCCGTCATTAACTGTCATTAGTCTCCCTCTTTGACTGGTGTCTCGAGTGCCCACGTCCGTGCTCTCTGACCTGTAAATTACATAGCACAAATTACACCCGATTGGCACCACCAACCGTTTCATCGTTTTCCTTTGGTGTTCCTCTGGGCAAGTATGCATTATACGTGTCCACACATAACATATGTGTAATACTGTTCGTAGAAAGAAAAAGGGAGAGTGACAGTGAAAGAGGAAGAGAGTTCACAAGAGCGGATATTCGATATCCCACGGGAAACTAATTATCAACCGGCGACTCCGGAAAGCATACACTGTATTATCATTAGGGGAATATTGATTAAGGACTTTAACCTTAAATAGACTGAATCGAACGTCGAAATGTAACATTTCTAAATAACCTTCCTCAGTTACGATAGAACGCGCCTATCACTATATTTAAATTAATTAACAATAACCATTCCCATCTGAGTCTAAAAATATTCTGTATGCAAAAGTCAAGTCTCCTCGTAGTTTCATGGATATTCTAGAATAATCCAATAGTACTTTGTTACAAATTGTTTAATTGCTGGTAGCAATTTACTACACGTAATTATTCCAAATAGAATTCAATACACTCTATTCCTATTTCTTTTTTCTCTCTTCATTTTACCCAATAGATATGATCCTTCTATTCTTTTCTCTCATTTTTTCTTCACAGTTCTCTTCCACCATTTATATAGACAGATAGGAGTTAATTACTCGTGAGCACGACGCTTTCCATACTAGACTCCTTTGAGCGTGTCGACGCGCTCGTTTAATCCAATATATATATATAGTATGCAGGATATATAGTATCGCTGTTATCGTAGGTATACCAGAAAATAGAGAATGGTAGCCTTTAACGGCCCAGCAACACGCGTCGTGACATGTAAATTATAACAGGGCACGAAGCACCGCCAGTGATTCATCCCCATGTCGCCTATCTGTAGAACATCCCACGGATATACTATGGAACATATATGTCTGATTTGCGTTTCCACCTACGCTTTACAGTATTAGAAAGGCACGCATGCCCCATTGTAAATGCGTTCACCCACCCCTTTTTCACTTAATCGATTGAATCCTCCTGCAAACCCGAATTGATTGGATTTTCAAGCGATGACGTTGGTCATATAGTACTTATATCTCTTGAAAAATATGACTAAAGGATTAATACGTTTAGGTCGAGATTTGATGAAATACAATTAATAAAAATAATATTAAACCCTGAACGGTCTATTACGTACATACATTTAGGCACATACCTGTGAATACGTTATGCAAACGAAATGATCTGGTGAATAATTACAGATATAATGGATTCTTGATAAATGATGATATTCCCTGAGAGTAGGTACTCAGTTTCGAAATTACGTAAGTGCGCTTTTCTTCTCTGTCCATCCATGTAAACGTGGGTAAGAGTGCTTGTAGAAGACAGTAGAATATATTCTGGGAGAATTGCTCTTGCTCGTATAGTATATAAGTCAACGTTGTGTAATTAAGGAGAAGTGCCTTCTTCTGTCAGTCATTAACCACCCAAGAGACAGACGGCAGACGTGCATAACCTTGAGTTGTTCGATGCACTTTGCAAACTGTACATACAACCACATTCTCAAACTGGTACATTCGGCATCGAAAGTACTACACATGCCTGCGCCATAATTCTATATACAAAGTTACTTAGTTCAAATATAGCAGTTAGAATTGACATCTGTCATCCTGTCAGTGAGATAGAACTAGGGTTTAATGGGTATGTCTAGCGCGGCAGTAAAATGGAAAGGTCTGGGCCTTTGATTTTTCCAAGTTTCCTATACCTGCTATGAGTGCGAGAGAGAGGGACTTATGGGTACTGGCGTGAGTGGGAAAGAGACGGACGTACTTGTGACTCGAATCGAGGAGCGATACGTTCTATCGAATTAGCTATTATTATAATTTAAAATGATTCTGAATGCAAAGGTATTTTATCGGATATATATAATTGCTATTCAAATTGATAATGTGATCAGGCTCATAAGCACGTAATTAAATTCTATAGCGTCACTTTGGATAAAAGGGTTAAAACACTTTGGGCATTAGTTCTTGTACCAATTTCATTTCCAATTTTTCAGTCTGGCGAACAATTCCTTGTTCGGTTCTTTTTTTGTATTCGTTTTCAATTATTTTCTTCTGTTTTACTCATTCTCATCTACTGATTAATGAAACACTGCTCGATTGACTATGACATTTGACAATCCCTCCATTCTGTTTCTCTGCAGCCCACGCAATTTCTTCAATTTTCCAAAGAAGTCCTCAGAGCAGGGACGGCGATCATTGATCCTATTATATCCAAGGGAAGATGGAGGGAGATGGGAAGGAACGACAGGTGACGGAAAATGCCACTTGCCTGTTTTAAGGCTCCCCTTTAAGGGTGCATGCCCTTCGTACCCTTGCCAAGGCTGGTCTTGTGATGGAACATGGACTGTCAGTCCTGGACTAGATTGCTTTGCTACGTAGCTGCGAAAAAGGGTGGAAAAAAAATAGAAAGAAGGCTCTAGAAGTCAGCACTCTTCGTAGATGACGACCCTTTGTCATTAAACATCAAAGCCCTGCAGTCAGCATACTCGCACGTTATACCCTGTGTTCTGGCATTCGTGAACTCTTCGCTTCTCATTCATCCTGCCATTTCTACCCTTTTTTCCTCATACCCATGAACCTTCATCGTTGTCTGAGAACCGCTGAACTTGTCTGATTGCGAGCAGTCTGAGCTACGAGAGGGTAAGATCAGTTCGAAAAACCTACCATCAATTTGAAGGGTTATCGATATGTATATATATATCCTTATTTGCCGTACTCCAATAAAAAAGATGAAAAAATAAACAGATTCCTAGACTGTAACCGATATCGAAATTCAATGGAGTATAAGGGCTTGACTAGTGCGATGCGCTCTAGAAAATCGCACTTTAATTTATGTACATATCGTATTCTGTTACAGATTCGTTACAAAAGTATAAGGTTGTTAAGCCTTTTCAAGGTATTTCCGCAATCCATAGAAGAGATAATACATAAGCCCTGCAGAGTGGTACTCCGTAGAATGACGTAGTAGACCTGTTAAGACTCTACTTTATCCTGGACTATTCATGGTATTCTTCTTAAGGCGTATACAGATCTTTATGGCGCTTTGAATAGTACGGACTCCAAACAACAATGTTTCCTAAACTTTTTGGGTCCTGCTAGATAAGAGCTATTGGAACTATGAAAGGAGAAAGGTATGCCACTTAAACCTCCTCTGCTTTCATCGTAGGTCTACATATGTTTATATATATAATGTATACCTAACGATACGTATATCATTCCAGGGCAAACATTGCTGGTACTGACTTTCTGGCAAGGGTTAACTGAATTGTTAGCATCTGCCTTATCCGCCTAAACACACGGAGTTCCTTCACTGTTTAGATTAGCTTCTCTAATGTTGGCTGCTTTACACCCAAAACTATCCTGAATAGTAGTATATGCCTGTATATGTAATTAAGGGAAACGTCAAAGAAGCCGACGAGATGTCTATCGCTGTTTCCGTTTCAGTTTCCGTGAGGGGTTTATATATATTTATGATAATTCTTAAGATATATTTAATAATGGGATCCTCGCCAGAACTTCCGGTTATCTTGTTATTATCAGTAGTAAAGTTAGCTGTACCTTTGACAGAGTTTGCGGAATATTCCAATTATTTCAGTGTATACCTTATCTATAAGATTTACATACCTAGCACTTTCACGCAATCTTACTTTAGGCGAGACGTTAGGCAAGACAATTTGCTTTTTGCGAGGATTCAATTTTCTTATTATTATCCTTTATCTTCCTCTATCATTCGCCGTCTGGGCTCAATTCCTCGCACGAACTTTTCTGGCAAGAGTTCTCGAAGAAACGAGAAAGAATAAAACTTTTCTGTCCTTTCATATTGCTAACACGTGCTCGCCATAATTTCACCGGACGTTCATTCTCACTTTATGGATTTCTCTTTTTCTTATCTTTCCAAGTATCTTCGTTGCTTTCCTCTTCTCTTACAATAAAGTATTTCCAGTTCATCACGTGATTAACAATCGTGAAATATCACATAGACTTGAACTTCCTGCTCAGTATATTTCCTGCTATTAAATCTGACATCTTTTCTAATCGTATAAATGTCAAGGTATTTATAGAATTGCTATACGACATGAGTTTCAATCTGTAATCTTATTTTACAGGGGTCGCTTGGCTAAATCACTAATCCAACAATCAGGGAATCCCCCACAGTCTAATCGGAGTAACGTAAACGAATCTAAATACCTAAAAGCAGTTCACGATAATCCTACTGTTCAATCAGGTCTGAACTACTGTTAGCTACTACCTGATAATTATTAGTGACACGGTATTATATTACTCGTGCATTTTGAAATGATTCTAGAAATCCAGAATTCTCTCCAGTACTCCCAGAAATATGATGAGAAAAGGTACCAAGTGTTTGCTCAGGTGGATCTGTTAAGTGGCCGGCGGAAATTGTCAGGCAGAGGGAAGAGAAGCTATGAACGTAAAATTTTTCGTACGACTATACGTATATGGCAAGTTTGAAAAAAGTTCTTAAAGCTTCACCTCATCCAAGAATTCAAAGAGACTTTACATTTGAATGGAAAGCGACCTACATTCAAACGAGTAGCCATTTCACTTGATGCACATAAAAAGTATGACTGGGTAGTGTATTAAAAACATAGCCATATATATACACATTCTTAATACCAAATAAGTCTACACTGTATAAAATATCACTATAGATACCTAGTCTGATCTTGCAAAATTCTATATCTATCTGAACCCCTAGAGAATCATCCCCAGAAAGTTAATCTCGAACGTGGTGGATATATGGAAGATGTTCATATTATCCTGGAAGACGTAAATGGGTTGGCTGGGTGTCGGATAAGGGTTGCATGAGAGGACACCGGGGAAATAGCAATAGCAGAGGGTAGAAACTGGAAGGACGTGGTGGTAGATATCGACCGCTCGAGGTGGTGGGTAACCCGTGTATCTGCGTACCTTCTACGTGGTTTCTGCGTACCTAGCCACCTACGTAGTTTATACGTGCCTACCTTGCACGAGAGAGTGAGAGAGATAGAGGTTGTTTCTCATGCATGGATATACACTTAGGAGAGGGATGCGTGTATATAACCAAGTACGTGGGTGCGTATTCCGTAGGCACAACAACCCCTACGTACATTCCCCGTGGTATAGACATCATGCACCCTCCTGCAAAAGCTCGAGCTATAGGGCCAGGGTTATACTGCATTACTATAGGGGGGTGCTTTACTGCTGTTAGCAGCAGGGTTGGAGCGTTACAGGGTTGCAGAACTGCCTGCCGTCCGTAGTTCGAATAAGCAACCGGCTCAGCTGAAACATGGATGCTTTTCTGAATCGCGTATCCAGAGTGCATTCCTCTAATACAGCATCTGCAGCAACCGGTTTCTCTCTACAGAACGTAGCCCAGTCTCTTTTTTATTTTTTCTTCTTTTCATATATATTTTTCGGTTTACCTTTTTTATCATTTTTTTCGCTTCGTTTACTCTGTACGTCTCAGTTATAACGGGACTCTGTATAAATCGATGAATGATCATAGATTATCGATCGGTCTGGAGGAAAATTATTGTTTTTCACGAAGATCAATGGACCGCAGAATCAGAATGGTGATATTCAGACAAATTCGTGAGAGCAATGCTAAATTTTGCCAATAGACATTTTTCTATAAATAAATCCAAAGCTATATCGATATCGAGTTCACTTTGAGTTCACTTTAGAAATACTCGACTTTCTGTAAATAAACGATCTTCTCTTGGTGGGCAGCTTTTCTCGTCGTTTTCTTCATTGCATCTTCCTCTTTGCTTCCTTTTGCTACTCTGGGTCTAGGGTTGTGGCTATACCTCGAGAACTCCTTGGGAAGAAGGGTCATCGATCAACCACCCTCTTCTTGCACGCACAAGTGGACGTATACGGAACCACCCCTCTTTCTGATCACAATTCCGAAAATTACTAGCCTCGTTCATCCCTTCCAAAGAAAATCCTTCCGTCAGTAGGGGATATATTGTAAGTCTAGAAAATAATGATAATAGCGATGATGACCAGCATAGCATTGATCGCAGTAGGATCGATCGGTAACTTTGTATCAAGTTGATAGATAAAGCTGAAAAAGCTCCAGCGTCAAAGAACCTCAAGAGATCACGATAATCAACCCTTTTGGCATACAAAGTCTCAACACCCTCAATAAAATGTCTGCGCGGTCTGCCATTAACGATTTGACTCAGGCGTTTCTACTTAGTATTAATGGCGCAATATAATAAACAGCTGACGCTTCGACTATCAACTGAAATTGTGTTTCACCAGGGTGCGCGTAATATTTTGCAACTGGCTCCTAGAGGGTGAGAACCAAATATGCATATCTGTTCAAATTCTATGAGACTGGTCTTTTACGTGCAGCAGATGGGTCCTAATTTATCAGGGATAAAGGAGTCAAATTAAGGAGGGTGTATCCAAGATACACCCCTTCTTATAGGCCCTGGTGTGAGTCACGTCCACGCACCCTTGATTAATAGCCGAGTTAGTCTCATTCACTCTGAAGACAATGTAGAGAGCAAAGAAGACGAGAAAAAAATTAAATAAAATATAAAGATAATATATAATGGCGGCATATTTACCGTCGATAATGAACGTACAGCATAGCATAAGAGAAACGAATACGTATTTAAATTAAAGAATATATAAGGGTCGCGATTTTCGTTTTCCAAGTAAGTAGCTATTTTTAGTATTTTATTCTGGTCCATAGTATCGGCCGGAGTCTGTGGGGAGAATTCTATTCCGCGAAATATCCGTAACCTCTCCGCTCCTCTCGTTTTTCTCTCTCTCTTTCTCTTACGCTTTCTCTTTTACTCATACATACAGTCTCTGCAAGAGAGCGGTGCGGCGGTACCCTATTAAAAGCGGCTTTATCGCCACGGCGCAGCTACCAGCTCTAAGTAAACTCAAGAGGGCACTGCGTAAATTTCGTAAGCCGGCCATTAAACGCCCCTTTTACCCCCATGATTCCGTTTTACCCCTTCGCACCATCTCCCACCCTCGATCCAGTCAACGATCGTTTTAACGACAGAGCTCGATGTTATGATTATCGCAAATTCTATTTCGTTCTCAGTAGCATTTCCATCGAAGATTTACCCACAAATCCCTAGCTTACAAAATTGAGGGTTGTTTCGAAGAATTTCGCAAACCCATATTTTTCCTGGGATACCTTGGATCGTCGAAATAAGGGAATATTTATCATGACGCTTTTAAGTTTCCAGCGCTTCGGGGGTTCTCATAAAAGCCGATTCTACCCCACGTAGATACGCAATTTCATTTTGCCTTAATCCAATGAGGACCAACCCTAATAAGCTCTATCTAGTCAACGTCCGTTCTGTACGCTTCTACGCACCCTTCTCTGCATATACCCACCCACTATTTCGTCAAGCCGAACAAACCCCAGACGTCTCGTAATACCCAAGTCACCCCTGCACACAAGATCAAGTCGTTATTCAAATCATGTTTGAGGTTGTATTAGGAGAATCTGTGCATTAAGCTACCCTTACATGGTTGAGTAGGTTTTCCATTCTCAATGCCCTTTGACTTCTAACCTTCTTCACTCTCATTCGTTTTCATCGTCAAATTCCACTTATTCCATTTCTGATAACTATATTCCAGATTACCCTGGCTTCTTCTGTCTCTCAAGGGTTGTTAACTGCCAGTCGAGCTCCACTGACGTGCCCCATCGCGATAAATAACACTAACTGTACAGGTAATAGGGACTTCGTGACTCAGGGAATTACACGTGGTACTATCTGCTACTAGTACCGCCAGTTAGAGGGAGTATTTGACGTGTCTACGTATTCCCGGACCAAAGCAGTGTAAGCTGGCTGACGTGTGTAATGATGATAAATCGTGGCTCAAGCTACAGTAGTACCAACATGGCCTAACCGTAGTGAACCTACTGGAATGAGGGTGGCTATTAATTACGTGGGATATTAATCATTTTTTCGCAGCAGAGCAATGGCGGCGTATTTGTGTTTTACTCATCTCATGATAGTACCGAGAATCTGATGAATATTCATATCTGCATAAATCGTTACAGAAGTTCTTATCCCGTTACTCCTGTCAACCCTTGCCTGTCATTATGAAATACAAAGATTCTAAGTTTTCAGATAAACATACATAAAAGAACGCATAGAGGTTTGAGTATATATAAAAAATTCAAAAATTAGCACATTTTTCTTTGACTTTGAGATATGTGGATAACGAAGCATTAGGCACTAAACGTATCTTGGACCGCATATTTTATTAAGTATCCTGGAAGCTTCGTCTCCTGAGGGTGCACAGCTATCTTTAGATCCCACGAGCTATCACCCTTTGGAGATATTCAGACGTACCGGGAAATAGAAGTCCCCCTTGTCTGCAGACGTCCTATGGGACACCTCTATTATTTATGAAACACTGGCAATCTTCCTTCTTCCAGATCCCGTTCTTCACCTTTCATAACTTCCTCCTATCCATTTGGAGAATGGATGCTGCTGCTGGATACCTTATAGCTATATCGTATCAGTTCAATTTCCTATCTTGATAGTTCTACACGGATTCTGAAAAAGTATAATAAATGTTAGTTGGAATAGTTTATGTAGATTTTTATGCAATGGCCAAGTACGTGTAAATAAGCGTACCAAATATATACGTATATGTGGCAGGTCATATTAACAACTTGGCAACCTCTTGAATGTTTGCTTCAAAAGCAAACAAGATCACGACGGTTTCCTAAAAGAATTAATAGGTCGTCTAGAAATACTGTTAAATAATTAATACTTGTTACGGAGCAATTAGGTAATAGCTGGTAGTTAGTTGTACCACATGTAGTGCATTTCAGGTGGAAAATAGTAGAAAATCAACCGGACTCGGGTCCTCTTGGGAATATCACATGATTCCTATACAAATTTCCAGCTCACTGAATATAAGGGATGAAATTAGTTTCGCAGAGAAAGTCAAGGATTCTTGAAAGGGGGAATAGATTCTGTACGAGTCTCCATTGGATTAAGTAGATTAACCTCTGATCTGTTATTGGATGTTAGATCAGATCCCAACGGTATATCAGAATTATTTCATTTCTTTAGGATGATTAGTACAAGGAAAAAATCGAGAACTACGCAAGGATTTCTAAGAAGATTGAATAAAACAGAATTCCTATGTAACGGTTATAGAATCTACTGAATCGTAAACACGTTCTATAGGAGTACAGATTATAAATTAACATTTTACCGCATAGCTGCAAGCAAAATGGAGAAAATAACGTGGCGCCACCCTACACGTTAAGGATTTGAATGCAATTTCAACTTCTATTCTCGCCAAAGAGCAACCCCTAGCCAGTATTGTGTTATTATCAGGCATCCTAGCCGGCTCACAAGGGTTGCCAGTGACGTGGATAGATGGAAGCTTCAAGTTAAATGGTCCAGCAAAAACGCATTTGTATCTTGGGCACCACTAAGCTTCCCTCAGTTCCTCCCTTATAATCAGTAGATCTTTTAAATTTCCCAATCCCACCCTTGAGAAACACTTAAACGCGTGGCGCAGTAGCCTTTAGATTTAAGTACAATGGTACCTGGAGATTTGAACAAACAATGAGACATTTCAAGTTACACTAGAAATCCTCTCCTTTTGTTTCACAAAGATGGCGAATCCACGAGACGTCGAGAATCGCGAACGCTAAGATTCTCTTTAGAAATAAATTCCTTTCAACCTTGTAAAATAAGGGAGATTCATCGGTCGTGCTCATTTGCACATCTCACCCTGAAATCCTTTCTATTTGTACAGCCACGTACCCGTGTATACATACGATCCTGTTTCTCTTTCATTCTCGTATACGTAGAATCTCTCAGAGTTTCTTGTTATGTATACCCAAGAGAAAGAGCCGTTATCCAAATGACACTTTCTGGAAATGTAAGCAGTCCCCGTCGTCCGGCCAACTTGAATTTCTTCTCCAGAAGTTACCAAGGACGTTTTCTACCCTCCAGGAATTCATAGGGGTTGTAGTTGTAACTGCGGCTCTTCATGCTATACATTCGTATGTGAATGTACATAGGAAACACCTACGGCTACGTAGGAGGATCTTGCTGTTTTACACCGAGATGTCTAATGTTGATTATTACGGCACTCCAGGGACTGGAGGATATCATCAGGGAACACCCTGAGACCAGAGTGGAAAGCATGAAAGCCCCTCTTTTTCCTGGTGAGCAAATGAACTCATCCATGATACTCAAATATCAGTATGAATTACTGTTCACTCATTAGCATTGTTTCAAATTTCTTCGTTGTCACCTCTTTTCACTAATTTCATAGATATGTCGATGATATCTCGTTTCAAGTTAGTAGTTGTCAACCACGTAATAACTCAGGTTCAAATAGACCTTTAAAAACGTGCAACGACCTGAAATAATTTAATAGTTATTCAAAATTGCAGTCATACATAGTTTATCTAATTAAATAAAGTTACATACGTGAATCCATATAAGTTCATCTCTCTTCCACTCGTGGCAGGGATAGGAAATTTGAATATTTTAGAGCAAAACCTTTTTTCCAACCAAACTAGAAATGTGCCAGTAGATCCCCTAATGTTCCTGTAATCGTTTGACTGTCCAACGTGACAAATGGTAACTAATTCAAGAGTGCATAGTGCATATCAAATCTAATTGATACGCTGACTGAACAGCATTGCATATAGCTTAGGTATGGAAAATTATAAAAATAAATCAATACGCGTTCCCTTTCTTATTTCCTGCATTTTTTTCTCCTTGACGCCTCGCGCTTGACATCCAACCCTAAAAGGACTTTGTCTGCTACGTTTTACGGTTATTATGGATTCACGGATGAACAAAAGGGGGTAAAAAACATGAGTTCGCTTCCTCCACGGAATTCTGTCAGGGATAATCTTCTCAGGACCATCGATCCCAGAACGCTCTCATATTCAAACGTAGGAGAGAATTTGCGTTTTTCAGACCCCCTGAGAACGTCACTCGATCGTACCTACATTCTTATACCTTTCTATTCTTATATATCCCTCACTACTCTTCTTGAGAACGCACATATAATATGCACATTATATATGCTCATGAGCAGCCTAGTATATACGAATATGCTCGTAGGGACTAACAGACAAGTATGTAGAAGCCAAGTATACCAAAGGGGTAGGAAACTGGTTAGGAAAATATCGTGCGTTTGCAGATTGTCGGGTGCTTTTTACGAGTGTAATATAACTAGGACTGGAGTTTCTACCCCCTGGAATCCCGGAGAAAATACTGATGGGATCATAGCAGGAAGGCAATGCAATTCCCGATAGTTTTACGGCCGATACTGCTTCCCTGGTAGTGCCATAACATCCAGGGCTACCCTCCTACTACTATAAAACAAGTAAAGCTCGGATAGGATTAAAGCTTCAAATAAGGTTACATCCCCTTCTAGTATGACGGATCGATGAAACTGCTGAGAAAAATCTTCAAAGTTTTCACCTCATTGAAGCCATTAACCAATGATACTCCTTTCGCCTGGATAATTCGCACGATGGCGCACGAACGAGATTCGCGAACTGTGCTTTTTTTCTCCTTTACTTTCTGCCACTCACTGTCCTCGCCCAATTCCCATCACCGTGATGCATCTCGAAATTACTTTTTCCAAGGATTGGCTGCTGATCACCATCCATAGTCTATAGTATAGCTTCATTCCTATACATTCTCGTCGATTCTGATCTCTTTTGCGTATACCGCCTCACTCTCTCCCTTTCTCTCCTTCACTTTCTCTCTTCATATCCTCATCGCGAATTCCCCTCGCAACGTCTAGTATGATCCTCTCTTCGTGATCCTCCGGCACTCTCGACGTGCCAGCCAGTCAAGCAGCCATCAGTAAGGTATAGACACCACTCGACCACAATAGCATGCAGAGGGGTGAACTGTGGTGAGCCAGTGTTGTTGTCCAGGGTGTCGTGGTTGAAGGATGTAACGCAGACGGGGATGATCCAGGACGAAAGTTCAGAGTTTGCCAACAACTCAAGAGTAGCTTTTGCCATTCCACGACTTTCAACGCTTTCCGCATACAGACGTGTCGCTCTCGAGGATGACACTCGAAATGCGACGGCAAACACGGGCTGCGTACTGGAAAGGGCGATTTTTTAATACCGTGTACTAGTTTCATCGTTCGACGGGTGATACCCTGCGGTGTTGATATTGTGCTTTCCCTGCGGATGAGAATGAGCGACATGAGGAAGACTTTACCACTAACCTTCCTCTACTGGAGCTTTCACCATTTCGTCAGCCTTTGACACTTACCAAGAGCTTAACAAGGGCTTCCATCCTCATGTAACGTGCCGTAATATGTCTGCTCTTACTGTAACTATATACCTCCTATATGCTGCCACGTATCGATATACTCATTTCTCTTCTTGATACCTGAAAAGGTGATTCGATTACAGTCATTGTTATGCGTGTCATGGGATCAATGTTAGATAAAGACATGAAGTTTATACAAGGGAATTAGTTCTTGTTAACTGAAGCATATTTCAAAGTCATTAAATTCTCTTCTTGAATTTCACTCTTGGATTTGACTTTGACGCAATCATACGGCTATATGGGTATGTAAATGGAGGGTGAAACAAATCGTGTCTTTAAGGAATACCATGTTTAGGTTAACCGTTGAACCTTATAGGAGAAACGTATGCAAGTAAGGAATGCTGGTGGGTACAAGGTTCTTTGTACCTAGACTAGGGAGCTTTTACGCCATCCTAAAGCGTGGACTTTGTAGTAATTTGCTTTGCTTTCATGGCTGAAAGAGGTCTGGCTCTGCCTTGGTTGGACTAGGTTCTCTACCTGGAGCAGAGGATGTTGCTTGCAGTAGAAAAAGTACTGCAATAAAGAGCGGAATAACCAGTGGGTATAGGTGGTACATACAAGGGTTGTGCTGTGTGTGGGTGGCTGAAGATCATAAGCTCTTGTGGTTACTTTTATGTGAAAACTTCCCTAGGGTTGGCAAGCTGCTAACTCGACTGGCTCTGTGGATACCGAGGATAGCCAAGTAAGCAGTCACTGCGTGCGCCTGTCAGTCTTTCTTAATTTCATTCGAATTTCATCCACTGTTTTATTCCAACCCTACGTGCCTGTACTTCCTTCTCAAATATTTCACCCGTGTTACTTAACTGAATTCAAGAAATTCTCTTACAGACCCGACTGACTAGAAGGTACCGGATAAAGGCCGGAGTGCCCACGCTCATCTTGCTAGAGGGTGAAACTGGCTCCGTAGTCACTCGAGGTGGGGTGGAACGAGCCCTTGCCGATCCTACAGGAACGAACTTCCCCTGGAGACCACCGCATCCAAAAGCTACCCTCGAGGACGGACCACTTCTACCCTGTGGCGGACGTGGCAGTAACGAACCCATGCTGCACGAAGAACTGCGTCACTGCGTCAAGGGTGTTTACTTCAGCGCTCATTGGGTAAATATTTTCCTCCATTCTGTTTTCTTTTCTTCTGAAACGAAAAAAAAAAAAAACATTTTCCTTATTTTCATACGTTTTCAATCTATGACCTATCTAATTAACCTCGCACGCAGACATAGGACCAGGCTTACCTTCTGTACTCGATGAACGTGAAAGACCAGACAATGCTCAGCTGCATCGTCGAGGTCATAATGCCTATATCCAATCTCAGAGGGGTCGGTGCGCACCCTCTATGAACGGTCGTGAAAATACGGCAGAGGGTTAGTTTGCATAAGCAATCTACCAAGAGGAGAACAACAGAAATACGCGTCTGGAAAGGAAATAGGGCGGACTCCTCCTACAAATAAAGAAGAAAGACACGGAAGGCAATGGGACGGAACAACGAATAAACGGGAGAGCAGGAGCCAATGAAATATTTAAGTTCGCGCCAACGTGCGCCCCTCACGCTCTCACACTTGTTCACTCCCTCGAAAACTCATACTTTCCCACCTTTTCACCACCTTCACCTCGGGCTGAATGCTACGCTGATATCCCTTGGTCGTGTTACCCTTCACTCCTTCTCTATACCGTTCCTTTTTCTCTTCGTGATAAGGGAGGTGTCCTTTTAAAGGGTCAGACATTTCATTTCCTGTGTGGCTGATTCAATTCGTCAACTTCGACGTAGTCGATTTTATGCGAGATAATTAACATAGGAACTTGGTCCATGTAATTGATTTATGAGAGATGTACTCAGGATGCTGAAGATGAATTGCTGGCAATAGGCAGCTCCTACTGGAAAATGCTTCTCAGGAAGTACGTGCTTACTCAAACTCTCGCAATGCTTCATTCCTCAAGTATTTCTCAGGATTATATAGAGAGGCGCGCTATTGTCCAGAGACATTTATCCAGCCAGGCACATCGGCCAACGTGTATATCGAATTGTCTGGTCCGTTTCCGTGTGACGTGCTCTGCATCTTTATAACGAGCAAAACCGTACAATCCTACCATACTTGTACACTTTGGCTCCAGTGTCTCTACCAACATCTACTTTCTCTCTGTTTTATCTCCTACGATTCTTTCTTACATTGCTACATTCCCACTTTTATCTTCCGTCAAGTGTACAGCGTACTTTCATTCCTCTTTACAGTGCCCGCCGTGCAAGGCTTTCACACCGCAACTAGTGGACACCTATCAACGAATTCGAGAACGAGGACACAACTTCGAAGTCATCTTCGTTAGCTCGGATCGGTGAGTCAAATATCACGTTCTGACAATATGGATGATGTTGTTGGTGATGAGTAACAAAAATAGGATGACGGAAATACTTGACGTCTCTTCCTCTCTAACCCTCTTCTTTTCATACCAGTCGGCGCCATCTCCCTCGAGTAACTCCGCATTGTAAATTCGTCCCGATTGAATTATCCTCGCTCTTCACGATTCTCGGAAGGACCTCCTTCCACTTCTTTGCTCGGGAAAGCTGTAATCAAAAAGGTTCCAAGTAAAATTTATGAGAAAGTGACAAGAGTCAGGAGAAATTCAGCTATTGGCTATAGTAAATAATAATGTGAGTACATAAATTATGTGTATACCTAATAGGAAGAGCTTTTTTCAATCACTGCAAAAATTCTTCTAATCAGGTTACAAGGCATTTAAGACAAGTTTAGGAACAGCTGGTTCTTGAGCAAGAGACTGCCCTATATAGAGCTACCTTTGGTCTTCGTTTTTTAGCCCGTCTTTGACCTCGGCTTGTATATAGTAGCCTTGGCATCAATCCAATATCTGACTTTCAATATACTTTCTCCTCGGTTTCAACCCTTTCAAAGTATCACTCAAGAATAGTCTAACTACTATTTGAGGTGCTTGAAATGTCTAAAAATTCATTGAACTCTCTTGGAGAAATATGCCAATCAATAATCTCTGCACCAAACTATTCTCATCAGGCGTGTAGAGCGATAAGAACTGTACTGTCGACATGGATACTTATCAGATATACCAATCGTTACCGCCCTTTCAAAATTTACGTTGACAGGACATGCATTACTAGAACAAATTCATATTACAACATAAACCAACCCTTATATCTTAGCGATGCATATCTACTAAGAAATTATATACCGTAGGGGACGCTTTGTAAAGCCAAACCACGTCAAATAATAAAAAACAAAGTTATACATTAAAAACTACCCTTGTCATAATTAAACCATACACCGGAAATAGTGTGGTACCACCATTGGGACTATGAACGGGTTATAAATTTTCACAAGAGGATATTTATAGTCTGTATAAATATTTCATTCCATAATTTTAAACTCTTCTAGTATTTATCCTAGTTTCATTCGTATCCTCTTTCTACTGTTACGTAGTTTTTTCTCCGCTCGTATAATTTCCTGCCAACCGGAAACCCAATACAATTCCTCTTCCTGGCGTGTATAATGGAAAGATTCCTTGAACTGTGTGGCACCCCTGCAGC
Source organism: Syrista parreyssii (assembly GCA_030142615.1). Taxonomy (NCBI): domain Eukaryota; kingdom Metazoa; phylum Arthropoda; class Insecta; order Hymenoptera; family Cephidae; genus Syrista; species Syrista parreyssii. Next base: position 1,974,881 of record JARQTG010000345.1, read on the forward strand.
ACGATACCATTTGATTGATTTCGCATATCAGAAACAGATCTTCGTAGAAGGTTCCTTGCCCATTTTATTTCAATACTCGCTATCGGCTCTTCTCTCTTCCGTCTTTTACCTTGGAGAGAGTTTGAGAAATGAAGGAAGATATTGCAGCAATTAATTCTCTTGAATGACATCGATTCTCAAATCAACAATTTCCTTCTGGTAAGTTCAGGAAAATGGATGCTGGTTTATTGGCTGGAAAAGAAAGAGGAACTTTTACTAAAATACTTGGTAACAACATAGCGTAAGATAAGCCGGGCAGAAACGATAGCCGAAGGAATTTTAGTTATTGGCAGAGGGCGCAATACGTAAGGGTGGTCCACGAGAGAAAGAAGATTTCTTATCAAGAAGATCGCACCCCTTGCGGACTGAGTTTCATAAAATTTTATGAGAAATCGATGGACTATCGCGGTAGAACTGTCACACCCTTAAAATGCCTTCGAGGCCGAGGGTGCTTTTCTACGTGCTGACGCTAGAGTTATCTTTATGGGGTAACCGTGACTCTGAATAATATATAACCATAAGTAAAGCCGTATGTATTGACTTCATGTCATGGATATATAGAGACTGAACCCTTATATAAGATTCAACATAAAATACCTTCGTTATCAACTCATATCATCCTTAGCCATGTTGAGAGTAATCAGCTTGAATTTACGAGGCATTTTTGTCTCATTTCTTCCCTGCCTTATCATCCGCTATATAGGAAATAATTAATGTCCTTCCTATGACAGAACAATCCTGCAACCCCAGCAAAGGGGTTGTAAAATACAGTAAAGACCGATAAACCCAAGCGTGATGTTTTACGATTGCTCTTTTATCCGTGATTTCGAATCGGTCATACGAACAAAAATCAGCCCTTTCGATTTCACGGGCGAATAGTCCACCGGTTAACGGGGATGGAATGAGTGAATTACTTCCGTAGTGCTGGTCAGCCTGGCAGCAAGTCAAAATTCAGGTATTTGGTCTACCGTAAATATTACCTCTGATTACTTGTACAATGTCAATCTGTAGGATTGTCGAAAATTCTATGCTTGTGATGAGATGAAAATGTTGAACTTAAGGAATATTCTGAGCCGGTGGTAAACATCGCTGAGCTAAGCGATTTTACTGGTTTGCGGTTAAAGATTCGTGCTGGAGCTTGAGCTAAAATTTTATAATTACTGGAACTTGTTCAGCACGGCTACAAAAAGAAGGGATTATATTCGAACGAGATGAAGAGAGGGTTGACTATATAGGATAACCAAGCAGTAGGTAGTTACCGGTAGCTACGGATATGGGGTATGAGACCATCAAACCAGTCTCGTAAGGGGTGCAGTCTCAATACTGGGGTGAACGGTATACTGGAAAAATCGTAATTATTCCTGAAATAGTGTCTGCCATGTAATTAATGAAAAGTCCTCGAAAGAGGAAAGGATGGAGTACATGGGCATATACTTTTGTATATGTCTGTACAGACATACTTTAGGAAATGATTCCCTATAGAAAAGTTAGATAAAAAATATAAAAAAGTGTATTTGTAGTATACCTCTGTATCGTAAATTATTGAATTACCATTTCAGGAGCGAGGATTCCTACAATGTCTACACGGCAAGTATGCCTTGGTTGAGGATACCCTTCGTTCAGGAAGAGAGAAGACAAAAACTGGCAAGGGCGCTGGACGTCCAGGCGATACCGACGCTGGTAATACTAGACCCCAGGGACAACATTATCACTCTGGAAGGCCGTGCAGAACTTCTAGAGGATCCTGAAGGCTTGGTAATAACACATTGAGCTATTTGTTAAGTTATCACTTCGCTGTAACGTTCCAAGGGAATTCTTTTTAGAGATTCCTCGTGTACCATTTATCACTCTTAGCCCTTATTCGTTGATGTCAGCAGTCTCGTCAATCTCTTACAGATCATATATCCGCTATTTTTAATAAATATAACAATTTATTAAATTTGTGTTAAATGCTTCTTGAAATATATCATTGATACAAATTTACGTTCTCTTGTTTAGAATTTTCCATGGGCCAGTCGACTAGTCAATATACTCACTGAAAAATACGCCACGACGCTTCACGATGCCCCAGCGATAATACTCTTTGTGGGTAAGTTACCCAAAAGTAATCTAAGGCAATTAGAATTTCCACTAGAGAAAACAAAAAGCCTTTTTTAAGTCTTAACCGGTTATACTTTTCACCACGTTCAGTATTATCAGCCTCGTTGAAGACAGTACCGCAAAGTTTATTCTTTGGAGAAACTTCTTATTGAAGTAATTTGGTAAAGGCAGTCAGAGAGTTTTGACACATTTATTGTAGAAATGAATGGGGTAATTATTGAGTAATTATCAAAACTGAATTTTTACCCATTCCGCAAATATGCGTTCAGTTATGTGTAACTGCAAGGCCTATTAGCTCAGCTGGCTAGAGCGTCGTGCTAATAACGCGAAGGTCGCGGGTTCGATCCCCTCATAGGCCAATATTTTTCCTATTTTTCCTATTTTTCTCTGGTTTAATTCATTTTTTTCCTCATCTTTCTACTTCTTTGATAACAGAAGGTGACGACTGTGAAGTACAATTCGCCGAGAGTGTCCTTTTGCCAGCAGCAGAAGCTTACAGAAGGGATAGACCAGATTACGATCCAGATTATGACGATCCTGATAACACTCTTCAGTTTTTCATAGCGTTAGATGTGAGTATCTTTTATCCACTTTTTTTCATCATTCAGAAAACAATGGTTAATCGATATGCAGCCCTAACGGTTCCTAGGCTGAATCAATGGATTTCTCACGATCAACGTAATTAATAGTAACGCCAGTTCTCAGTAATTGGCGGGATGAAGCAATTACCAGTGAAACGGTCGTTTCCGCCGAACAAGCCAAGTTAATTACACGTTTAGACTTTCGTTTTTTTTTCTTTATTTGCCTTTCTTCATCCATGCATCGCATCAATAATCCTGAATATAAAAATAAAAATAATAATCAAACATAACAATAACATCCTAACAATATTAAGGAATCATAAAACTATTATATAACATAATTTTATAGTGCGAAACCTCGGATATATTACGAGAATTCGTTGGACTGGATGACGCTGTACCTTTGCTCACTGCCATCGACATTCCTCGAGGCATCTACGTAGTGATGGAGGACGGAGCTGAAATCACTGTTGATTCTGTCCAACATTTCGTCGACGGATTTCGAAATGACAAGTTGCCAACGAATAAAATCGCAGCGGTACACAAATCAGCAGCACCTGAACAGATTTCTGCTTAACTGTACACGGATAATGATTAAAATTTAGATCGCCAAAAAAAGGATTGAAATGATTTGAAAAAAAGTTATCACGTGACTGCCGTAAAACCATGTAAAAATTTTATAATCGGCGTAGCTGTTACAGAAATTATCCAAAGACATGTAACATAGAGGAGAACAATAGCAAATGGATACTGTATATTTACAAATGTATACATATTAATATTAAATAAATATTAAATAGATATTCAACACGTCCTGTCCTATATTACTCTGTTACACGTCGTGTCAATTTTGGGTAAGTACGTCATTGATATCGATTGTTGTCATCGAATCCGTCAGATTTTATTATTAAACAATATTTTCATTACAAAATGTAGTAAAGATAGTATCTATACTTAATATCACTCTTAAAATATTTTAATTGTATTTACAAATTATGTATACGAACAGTAAAATTAGCCATTCGACAACTGTACGTTTTTCATGGAGACGCGCTATTCTTTGGCTCATTTAACTTTCTTTCGTGTCACAGGTATAAAAGAAATATCAATGTCAAACTAAGATAATACCATGAAGAAATAATAACTAATTCGTTTATATGTTAATTATAATTTATGGATGTGCTATAAATGCGTTGGAAGTTTAGTGAGCCATCAGGATGCGCGTCAAAATTCAAGAGATAAGGTACACAGTTTAAATCTGTACAGACTTGCTATTAAAAAAATATAATTAAAGCTACATTCGTCGCTGGTACTAAAATCTTCCTCGTTTTAAGTTTAGTTCAGTAATTGATATTTTTGTATGGAAGCGCTCGTGCTGCCATAAATCATGATACATCACAAACAATAAGGTTTGGTCCACGGTAGATAAAAAAAATGGAGAATGGGGAAATATACAATTTATCAATTACCTTTCTTGTCGGTTTGAGATGATTAAAAAAGTATTACTAAAATTGCATTGATATGCTATCTCAATTTTCTGGCTACTCACGCAAACAGGGCTGCCAGAGCATCAAAGAATTTGCCTTGTTCTTTGATTTTCAGTCTTATAACTGCAAGCAAATATTTAATTCAATTTCTATCTCAAAAATCATTAGCCCATTAATTGTCAACTTACTTGTAGCATCGAAGTAATCAGGATCGATGAAAGAGTTTGTATTCCTGGCAGCTTGTTCGAACGCTCGTCCAAACAGACTGGAAAAAGATATAAGCTTGTTAAATACGATTATTAAAATAATAAATCAACTTTTTCTAAATTACTACCTCCTAGGCTGGTCCTCGGAAACTGGAGGAATCCCCACCAGAAGACACGAATCTTCTTCAGAATTTATTGATGCACAGGCGATCAGAGGCCAGCCTCGTGCACGTCTGCTCTTCGTAGACTCCACATATGCTCTCAATGTGAATTGTGCAAATAAAATGAGTGAGTGCGGATGCGTAAATAAGTGTCCATTTGGATCTCCTTCTGGGAGGACCACATAAAGAAAAGATCCAGTGTTTTTGACCTTTTTCATTTCCAGAACTGTGTGGCCTGTTCGAAAAATATTCTCAAGCATATGCTTGGCTGTATCTATACCACGCTCTAAAGAATCCTTCTTTAGCCTGGACAAACAGTCTAAGGCGTCAAGAAAGCAGCGTTGAGGTAATCGTTCTTTTGTCTAAAAAAAATTATTATTTGTCAATTAAGAAGACTCGTATTGCATCAATTTTAAGGTCATTTGGTATGTATACTAACCGAAGATTCTAATAATCCCAACATAGCATAAACTACATCTGAAGCACAGTACTTAAATCTGTATCCATATTGTAACATAAAACTGCCGCCTACAATACTGTCTAACTTGTATTTGCTAGCTAATTTCTCCAGCATTTGTTTGAATTCCTGTCTTAGATTGAGATCCATTGTGCAAAATTTTTGCCGTGATTGGGCCAGCGGCAAACCCATTTCAGCTAGAAGTTCTTTTATACGTTTTTCACCTCTTGCAGACCATAACCGCAAAGATACAGCAGTGACTATGGAATGTTTTAAACTGGCTTCTACAGTCCAATGGCGGTAAAGGGGTAATTGTAGACTGTGAAATTCTGATAAGGAAACAATCGTGACGAAACAGCAACCAATCTCTCAGAATAATATGTAAAGTTATGGCAAAGGATACTCCTTATCGTACATGACTTTCACAGTAGATTGTTGAGATTGATTTTCATCAGTTGCATGCCTATGACTCAACCGAGAAACGTGACCCTGTAGGCTACCGGCTTCTAAAACACTTGCACTTGTTTCTACTTTACCCAATATAGCCTGTTCAGTTGCTCCTACTATACCACACCAGACCATATCCAACGAGTCCTTTGACATTTTCCAAGCCAATTCAAATATTAAAACTGCACTCTGTCAAATAACATTATTCAGGAGGAATTTAATAGAAAGCAATAATCTTGAAGGCTTTAGCAAAATTGAAATGAAGTAACTCGTACCGATTTACCATAATAACTATACTGTGTGTAATGAAAAAGAATATTGCTTCTATTCTCAGACCATTGTAATCGTTGTCTTCTTCTAATCATATCTTCCTCATTTAATCTTCGCCTTTTGGCTCTTCTATCTTCACCTTCTGATTCTGAGCCATCTTCATCATCAGGTTCCTCTTCATCTGACTAAATATTTAATTATATTAAGCAATGGAAATAACAACAGGAATATATGATAGATTAAAAATACTTACTGAATCATCTCTAAATACATCATTATACTCTGGAATATCTTCTTCAGCATCTGGTTTACCTAAAATTCTTACTTGATCCTCAGAGTATATATTACATAAATCATAGGGTCTATGACTATCAGCAATAAAAAAAATAATATCCTCAGAAGGCTGCAAAAGTTCTACTATGTCCAATGTACCACCACAATTTATCATAATCACATAGTTCACCTAATAAAAGATCATTACGATTACTTAATACTTTTACAAACATACTAGCAAAATTTAATAATATAAGAAAAAATAGCACCACCTCTTCACAGTTTTCTGTATATGCTTGCACTAGATCTTGAACACCCTGAACTGGTACCAGAGTATATATCATATTATCATTTTTGAAAAGGTACTGTAAAATTTTACAGGCACAAATGGCATCCACATCAAAATTAACTAGCAGTAACGTTCTCTAAAAGAAAAAGAAATGATCAAAACATGAAATTAATGTTATTGAACATATAAACAAATCTGCATCCGAAAAAAAAAAACATTTTTTGTAATGATTGTATTCGCACTATTAAGTAATTACTGAATAATTGGGTCATGCATTTCAAAACAATTACGTGCATTATCATACCATCCTTTACTTAACCTAATTGTATTTAATGTGAAAAACGTATTATAGGGGCTTCTAATGCATTAAAAAATCATTAAACTTACATGTCCGAGTATTACGTTGTAAAAGTCATTTGGCAAGTTCTGGAGGAACATTGTGCACGGATTTACGACATGAAAGCAAATTTCTTTAACCGTTCTACCGTATTTTTCTGTGCCGCGAAAAACTAACAAACTGAAAGCAGCGCGCTCTGGAATAAAGCCATGATGCAAGTAAATCGTTCAAGAAGTACTAGAAAGTCAGCTATATGCGACTTTGAATTTCATGGCTGATGCGTACGGTGAATAATGCTGAACTCAGAGATAATTGCAGTGAGCAATGTAACCGAGTATTACGTCTACTCGTCGGTCGATAATTTTAGCCTAGACATCCATCTAATCGTCAATCAAGAGATTCGATAATTTCGCGCTAAGTAATTATGTAACTTAAAAATATTGATTTTTCTGCATCGTATGCTATGATTAGAAAACGAAATTCTTAAAAATGCACTATTTTTTAAATTGTAATTAAGAAATTCGTTTAGTGCACGAAAATGAGACCTTGAGGAAGGGGGTTATCGATTTCTGCTCCCGATTCCGATGGAAACATAGTTACTATGTATTCTTACATTACTACAGCCGAAGCTAAGCACAGGGAATATTAAGTTAAAAAGAAAAAAAGTTTACTATAGCATATGTACAATCATGAAGGATTTGTGTCATTAAACACAAGTTTTAAACTGTGTCATCTTCTGGAACAGGCGGGAAAGAGCATCCCTGCTACTCCTTTTAATCTTTTTAATTTTCATTCTATCCCTTCATTTAAAGCACAAAATGTACAGAGAATTTTTAATATCGATTAATACATGTATTCATTTATTCCAACTGTATGGAAAAATTTTGTACTAGTCGATATGCTAAATGATTTGCTACATATGTTTCAATTTTCTTTTTTGTGTTTTTTCTTCGGAAAAGAGACTCTAGAATAATGAGTCCTTTCTCAACCTGAGACATCTTGTTGTGCTTCTGGTTGTTGTTGCGTCTTCTCGGAGCTACGGCGAACCAATATGTCTGTGTAGAATAAATTGAAGTCCAGCCTGGTGGAACAAAATTTTGTTTTAAAAGTGTTAAAGGAAGGGCACACGAAATCCATTCTTTTACGTATTTTTGGAAAAATATTTTTAAATTCGAACTCACCGTGACAGAACATTTAGCAGTTTCTCATTGGCATTATCGCAACCCAAATGGCAAATTCTATCAAGTAACCTTATTAACGTTTCAGTGAAGCGTCTATCCAATGAATTGATTGTCTCCTCAAAACTAACTTCTTCCGACGCTTTCTGATGATCCTATTTAACAAATGGCAGACAAATTACACTTTCAATCGGATGATAAAATAAATGGATAGAGACAGAGAGGAAGACAGACTGGCATGACGGTATGAAATATCTAAAAAGAAGAATATCGGATTCTCCAATTAAGAAGAACACTTTGCTAATAACATTCTCATTCTAAGAGCCATTTGCAAGCGCGTCGTTGCGAGAACTTCCACGCTAAATGAAGAAACTCCATCCATGCACTCAATATGAATTATTTGAAGGTACAATAAAATTAAATGTTTTTAGGGATAAAATAAAAAAGATAAAAGAAATATTCACTACGATGCAGAATGTCGATGCAAGCCTAATACTCGCGGGACTCACATTAAAATTTCTATGATACGTATTTATTACTAAAAATATAAATGGATGCATCTAATAATGAAAGAGAATTGTGATAAATATAATAGCAAGATTTTTTGTTAAACGAAAATTAAACAAGTTTTCTCAAGATGCAATGAGACTTGATAAAAGCAGTCCTGATGTACACCGAAGGATTCCAAAGAATATCACGATATTTTGACTAAATTGAAACTTTCGAAATTTTGCGATTCTGCAAATGGGTATATAGTGTGACACGAATCATTAATTGGGAATTCCTTCGATGTTTTATACTATGAAAATTCAAGAATGAACATAGGGAAACTTAGATTTGTCGTTAATTTTTTTTTCCTTTCTTCATAACGAGTACCTCAGGCTCATAGACATCGTCCTGCCCGTAGTCGATCATGGACGTCAATTCGGCGTCAATGTAGTAGCGGCTCATACGCTTAACAATTATCAAACTGGTTAATTAAAAAGGAATTGTTTCTTTCTTACGGGGTAATCTTGACCGGCTATGGATTTGGCATAAAATTTTTTTTGTATTTCGAGGGATGCCTATCTGCCCGTTGGTGACGTGCAGAACAGTTAGACACAATGAATTAATAGATAAGAGAGAACAGTTAGAAATTATCATTCTCAATAAACAGAGAGACATAAAGAATAAATGCTCAGCTGTTGACGAACGTCTCTACTGTCCATAGAACCACGGAATTCTCTATATAACTTTGAAAAGCGAGAATTTCTATTTAAGAAACGTGGCATGTCTATTTAATTCAGCTGGAAAACTTTCCCTAATCTTTTATTAATTTAGCAGGAAAAAATCAATAGAATCCCTGAAATGTTACCTGCATAAAATCGCAAAATTCCACACACACACTGCACAGATCCGTGATGCATCCAAGGAGGTCAGGTTCCGTAAGCATGCACTCCTTCAGGCAACTATCTTGTAGATCCTGATGAACACTCAAAACATCATCTACGTTGCTCACCTAGATTAATAAAAAAAATTAATAATGAAGAGTAATGATTATTTGCAGTCAAACTTGCAAAATAACCTTGCTCATCTTATTGATGAATGTCAGCCAATTTGGCTCGATTACTTCAACCATCATGTAATATTCTAAGTGTTGAATGCAATCTAACATCCTCTGTCTCAATGAAAATGCCTGCCTATAAGCCATGGCAGCTTCGTGTGTGAAGGTTTTGGCGATTTTATTACTTATCCAAACCCTGCAATAAAATCAGATACTTAGTATAATGACAACAATGATAATTGTTTATTATATTCTTGGCATAAAGTCTACCGGCATAAAAGTCTTTCTATGTGTTTACAATAAAAAAGATGACGGAAAAGCATTTGATAACAAGCAATGGCTTTCCTGTTTATTATTAAGGAAACGGGCCATTTTACGTCATAATTAAACACAAACGCTTCCAATCCAGTTAGAGTTTTATCAGCTTGAAGACAATATTCTGTAAAATAGTAAGGAATGAAGTATAAATGTTAACTGGAATTGTCAAATAACGTTGTTGATACGAACCACCCTCCTCGCGTGTTTGAATCGACAATATACGAAACATTTGGAATTGTAAATCGTATGGTAATAATTCGGGCTTCAAATCATCTTTGTAAGGATCAGAATCAGCTGTTGATAGTCTCATAGCAACTTCCAGCAATGATGATAGCCGATGGATTACTATGTCATACATACTCTTAGTGAGCTCTGCTTCGCACAGATTCATGAATTGCACCTAATAAGCATGTTACACAGATGACCAGGATTTTGATGCAATTTTTCATGGAATACTCACCACGAAATCTCCTTGCGCAAGCAAGAAATAATTTTTAACACTGCGCAATCTACCCATTAAATCATTCTCCTGTATCAAAACTTCGAGCAGAGTTCTCGCCGCCTCAGAGTACGCTCGATCAATCGCCGCAATATATTTTTGTCCACGATGTTGATACACCAAGGGTTCTTGCTTTCCCCATTGAACAGTTTTGCCTAATAACAAAATAAGACAAAAGAATTTACATTGAAATAACCGAAATTACAAAATAGCTGATACTGTTATATTTACCGCATTGACGAATTACGTTAAAATATTTGCCAGTCCGCAAAATTGTTTGTGCAAGCTCACTAAGAAATATAGGAATTCTTTCATGCCTCATTGTATACCTCTTTTCCCAATAATCAGCAGAATAATCCATAGGCAATTCCTCTCGTTGAATCAACTCATTATCCTCGACCAAAAACTGCGTTGAATAAGTATAATTTAACACAAATACATTAACCATAAAAATGTAATAGCAAAGAAAATTGTTAGTGAAAAAATTTAATGAATACCTTACCTCCTGATAAGGATCACATATGACACCTTTGTAAACCCATTTTTCTAAAGTTTGCATATAAGGAATACTTGCAGCGCGAATAAGAAACAGGCAAAGTTCTTTAGATTTTGCTTCGCCACTCATGTTGTTCACTTGTTCATGAAGAAGACTCAAAACTTTACCACCTCTAGCGTTTGCCTATACATGAAAATAAAACAAAAATTTTCATTGATATCATTGTCATTATGACTACATTCTATTTTAAACATTTCATATGAACCTTGCAAATTGTTGCAGTGATTTGTGCGAGTATTGACATCGTAGCTAATGTAGGTTGTATATAAAACCAGAGCTTTTGCAAGTTCAATTTACCACGTATGTGTTCCATTTCTAATTGAACGACAAACAGCTAAAAAATAATATATTGTACACTCCACATTATACTTAATGGAATACAGTCTAAGCTTCTAATAATGTTATTTGTATTTACACACCAGGTAATCCTTTAATAAACAACTGAGGGCTCCACGCAAAGCGTGAATCACTTGACCATCATCTGTCAATACCTTTTCCTCGACAAAACGGACGGTCATTGAGTAATGTGACGCTAAAGGCAAAATTTGTTGGGCAAGTTGTTTGTATGATGTACCTAAATAAAAAATATTAAAAATACTTGTTGAATACATTTTTATTGGCGTTTTAAGTGGGAAAGTGAATATTCATACCAACGTCTGGAGCAATTTGAAACGTCTTTATATCATAAGGGCCTGTTAGTGGCTCAGAAATAATATAGGATCCATCCATTCCTTTTAAACAGTATAAAATGTCCCAAAGCAATATGGTTTCCTGAGACATTATAGGTACCACTTCTATAATAGGTAGGTCATTTAGTTTATTCAGTGGATAATATCATGCTCTCCAGTATTTAAGAAACACGTACTTTGTAGTAATGTTATGCTTGTATCAGACTGAAAGTCCCAGGATATTCGTGGTCTTTCAACAATCCAATTGTGCTTATTCGGTCCAACATCATTCAGTTTGCTGAGAGCTCCTGTGTGCTTGTTGAGCTTACGTTCCCCTTCAACAGCTGCTTTAATCACATTCTTCCGTATCTGGAAAATTATGGATTAAACAATTTGAAGATTAAGAAAAGTAGAGTAATAAAAATATTTTTTTGCATATTACTTGTGGCAAATCTTCCTTTGTTATTGCTGAACTTTTTGATGTATTTGCATTGCCAGCAAGCAAAACATTTTGAGCTAAATAATCCTTTAGCATTTTATCTTCAGATAGAAGATCTAGAAGCTTAATAAAAGGACCAAGTAAATCTATCCTAAAATAAAAAATTATATAGCACATATCTAAGCAGAACATAAGATATTAATAAAATATCACACTTTTTAGATTTAAGTTCTTCGTATTTCTGGAGGAAGAGATCTGGATTTGGTGAACTTTTCGCAAGGCGTAAGATGCAACTTTGTGATGGCACATCATTTATACCTATACAATTTGCAGCAATGCCCTTCAATAATTTATCAGCAAGCTTTACAGGTGATGCATCGGATCTATCAATTAAACAAGACTTTAATACTACAATTACGATTAACAAATTATATTTATTAAATGCATTAAACAAGAAGTATTCTATTTACCCCAAAAGCCCAGTGAGCTCGTCAATCAAACGGTGTAACTTAAATTCACTCATCATGAAATCTTATTAAACTTTTAGTTTAATATTATTTAGCCTTTAAATTGTATTAATAAGATATTAAGGTGTTGGATATTGTATTTCAAATTACTAAGCAAAACAAGGTTATTGAGATAGATGGCGTTAAATCAGAACTTAAGTCTTTTTTACTGTACAAGAAGCATAACAATATTTTTTATCCTTTATATATTTATACATTTACTCCAATTGCATTTTTTTTGAATCTCAAAACAACAAATTGTTCCGTGCATCAATGCATATCAAAGCCTTTGACACTCCTTTATATCCTTTGACGCCATTTTAAGATAATCAAAGATTCACTTTGACTTGATTAAGGCTTATTTACAAATTGCATTCAACTATTGTCATATTGAGCCAAACATAATTATAAATTGCGTTGTGACAACTGCAACAGAACGAAGTAATAGTAAATAAATACCGACAAGCAAAACCTTTTTCCTTATTAGATCACTCTGCCGTTCTTTTGATTAATATAATATTGATAACATCTTTTTTTTATTAATAGTGACAAAAGATCAAAACTGATTTTTGTTCTATATATATTGTTTATGTATTAATTAGTTTAAATGACTGACGAATAATATTTAAATCTGAAAGAGCCGTTTGCAATAGGTGGCGCTACACTCGTCGATTGTTACCAAAGTAAAAGAAATCTATTGCGATTCAGAGGACAATAATTCCTTTTTCCACAGAAAATTCTCTCATACGTGTAAAGATATTTCAGCTATTCTAATTACACGTAAGTCACTCAATAAATTGTACTACATAATTAGCAATCTTATGCGCAGTAATGCATAAGAGAACGCCCTACAGAAATTTGATTATTGCTCTCATTGTTCTATAAATAATGGCGCCAGCTCATGACAATTTTTCTTTATTATTTTGTATATTATTACTGAGAAATGTTAAAATTGTATTAACCGTTTGTACGTTATTTACAATTCCTTTAAACTCTTCAATTTTCTGATGTTATTGCAGAACCGATGATATCAATCAGATGACAGAAGATTTTGTCAAATTTGAAGTTAATATTATAATTTTGTTTCAGAATTATGGATGGAAGCCAGCAATTTAATCTACGATGGAACAATCACACAAACAATATTCTTCAGGTAAAAGCAAGACTAATTATTTAAAAACTAACTAGAAGTCAGATTAATGAATTAATAGTTTTATTAGCAATGTATTTTCTGTCAATAATAATATACAATAATTTCAAGATGTTTATTGTACGATGAAATGATCTTTCTCTGCAGGTCTTTCTGGAGCATCTCTCGACAGAATCATTAGTTGATGTAACACTGTCATGCCAAGGACAATTCATTAAGGCTCATAGGATGATATTATCGGCCTGCAGCCCTTATTTTCAGGTAAATAACAAATATAAGAAATTCATTTGGATTGCAATGATCATGCATATTTAAATATGAATACTATAGGACTTATTTAAACATCATACAACAAAGCATCCTGTAATCATCTTAAATGGCATAAAGTATCAAGATCTTCAAATGATGATAAGATTTATGTATCATGGAGAAATTCGAGTTCAAGAAGCGCAATTGGAAGATCTTCTTGCTGCTGCAGAGACACTACAGGTTTTTTTCTATTCTTTTGTTTAATACATAACATATTCTTAATTTGCAACTTTTCTATTAATTTTATTTTAAGGTAAAAGGTCTCAGTAATGTACGAAATAAATATGAGAAGGGAGAAATTCAATCAAATCCCATTGATAAAACTTTAACAAGTTGCAACCCTATAGAAAAAGAAATCACTGGTAATATCCTAACAACCAATACTATGGGCATTACAGAAGAAGCTTTAGCAAAAGTTTGTGAAAAGAAGGATATGGCTCAAGATTCACCTAGAATTCGGAAAAAAAGGAAAATGTCTCATACCGTTGTACGTGACAATCGTAATCACGAAATATTTCCCAATTTTCCTTTAATTATCAATGTGGTTGTTTCTTCTTTATAATTAGAACGAATTGGCTAAGGAAACGGTCTTTACAAGCAATGGCACAGTGTGCCTGGAACCTGAGAGTAATTCTGGAAAATGCGGTACAGAACCTGAATGGTCTTCATTGGTATTGTATTGCACAACCATACTTTATAATTCCTCATGTTTTTCATCTTAATTTTCCTTAGGTGTCAATAATATTATTGTTTCTTGTAGATTAAGATCGAGCCTCCCACCACTCAGACGACCGATAAAAATCAGGAGAAGCGAAATCAGATTTCAGGCGAGGTAATTTGTAACTTTTAATAAAACATAACATCAATATTAAGACGCAACTCAATTCCAGTTAAAACCAATGCGATTGAGAGGAAAATCAAAGGGTGGACAGAAGGCGATTATAGTAGCAGAGAAAATGCAAATGCCACGTAAAATACCGCGACCCCCAAATGCCTTCATGTTGTTCGCTAATGAATGGAGGCGAAAATTAGCTTTTGAATATCCAAGTAATAAAACTACCATGACAAATACTTGCTTTATACGTCTCTTCTTATCACTTGATATCAATCCGTTGATTCTTGAACAGATGAGAGCAACACGGAAATTTCTGTTCGCCTGGGAATAATGTGGAAGGGACTGAACATCCAAGCAAAGGAATCATACTATGCACTAGCTAAAAAAGTTGATGAAGAACACAAGCGAAAATATCCTGGATATTATTACAGTCCAAAAGAAGCCAGATTGAGAAAAAATCTTAAACAGGATTTAATGCTAGCTAGATGTTTGCCAACGACTGTAAGGCTGATTACAAGAAATCTTATACACTATAAAAGAATAAGTTATATGAATTATAACAGTAATACCTAGTCTATGCTTATATGCCTTTCAGGATGCAGATGCTCTACGTCTTGTAAAGGTCTTCATGAACGTAGATGATAGACAAACGGGAATGATACGTGTCGCCCCTGGTGAAGAAGAAACGAAAGAAGATATGGACGATCCATCAGCAACCGTAACAAATATTTCAAAGAAACATGAAGACATAGAAACCATGTCCGTAACATCAATTACTACTTAAATCTTTGAGAAACTCAAAAAAATTGGGAGAAAGGTAATATTTCCGTAATATTTTTGACAAAAAGACAAGACATAGAAAGACTATGAATTATGAAAGAAAGAAATCAGTCTTTTTCAAAGACAATTAAACGATATTTTGTTGGAAAAGTAACAGATTATACAAGCAAGAAAATTTTCTGTAAATCGCGGATGATAGAAATTCAACATTATGAAAAGGCTGAAAAGTATAATGACGATTAGAGAAAAATATACAGAATAAAAATATAATCAATACATTGTTAATTATTAAGCTGTAAGCTGTTGCTTTATATTTGTAAGATAGTATTAGTTTCTTTGTTTTCTCTTTTGTATTTATGCTTCGCCAATCGTATCTACCAATTGCTATGGTAATAAAAAATTATTATAAATCTATGTGAAGTGCTTAACAATTCTTTATGCGCATGTACTGTACTGAATCCGGAAGTGATGAACATCTACAAATGTTATCATACTACTTACATGCGACATCTGATTTCTTCTATAATTGGCAACCCAATTGGTTTGAAATATTGAATACAGATATTAACATTTACATACACAAAACCTTTTTTTCGTCACAGAAAATGCATAAAGGTTCCTACATACTTTTTACGGTAGTACTAAAAAAAATATAAACATGAGAATTATCATACCGGTAAAGAATTTCCACAGAATAACGTTAAAATTAATTAAATGCACCAATGGATGAGGGATATAGTAAGATAATATCTTCGTGTATTTTTATTTATATGTATTATTACATCAAACATTGGAGACGTACAGTAATATACAGACAACGAGATTTCATTCATAAGAAAAAACGATTTGCCAATAGAAGTAAAAAGAGCGGAAAAAATTTTGCTCTGCATCATATGAAAATACATAAATATATTTAGTTCTTCATCAATGATGCAAAATGTAATTAAAGAAAATCATCGTTTTTATATGTTAATTTCTTAGTAAACAGAACTGCATAATACTCAGTATCCTTTAAAATGGTCTTTTCATTTAGTATAATTAGTTTTTGCATGAGAATTGAACAATTGTTATGAATAACATGTGAATGTTTAATATTTGCGATACATTTCTTTCATCTTTTCTTTCTCTATCGAAAACAATAACATCTTGAATTATCCCTTTCTACTTCCACTCTCATACCACTGACGTTTTACAAACTGCTCACTTATTAATATTGCGCTCTTAATATACGTGTATTTACATTCAAAATACTTTCAGTATACAACCAGAAAACATACTGAGCAAAAGTAGACGAATTTATTCATGAGTGTTATAAACTGCACGCTAAAATGTAAAGCTAGTCTAAGTCTTTTTCTTCTAATTTCGGTTTCTTCCTTGATATTAAAAAGAAATGAAAATGTAATATTATCTTATCGTTCGATCATTCACATAACTGTTTTTGCAAATCTTCACCTTACAGGTATGACGAAAAAATGGAAAATCCTTTAAACTCAATCCTATGAGATTCTTGAGCCATGGTAGTCAATTCTTGAGCTATCTTAAGAATTTTTGAGTTTACCGTCTAATACTGATGTCCAATAATTTTATATACATATTAAGAACATATTCAATTCATTCTATACTACGATTTTCGCAAAAGAACTTTATAAAAAGAAATTTCGCATACCGGATTTAAAAGATCTTGAACATGACCATCACATATACCATAAACGATTGAGACTTCGTTTATTATTGCGAGTGTATTGTAAACGATGACTAGCACCATGAAGTTGTGCCTCCTAAAGCATTCTTAAAGAAATAATTAATATTAATAATTATCTTTAAAAACTCGCGGGTTATTGCTTAATTTTAGAATGAAAACTCATCTAAGTCTCTTGAATTTTCTCGCCACAGTCGGTTTCCGTGTTCTCCTTCTTCTAACAATTAATTATTAAGTAGCTTCGTTAAGTAAGCACGCCACTAATCTAAATGAGATTCCTAAAAGAGATTCAATAAGCGATTTCTAAACAGAAAATATATGAGAGAGAATCTACTGTTTCCCTTTTTTCCATTGTTATCTTCAAGTCAGACCAACAAGCTATCTTCCATGATATGCCTAGATTAATTACAATGATATTATTCTACATGATTTTAGATATGCCTTAGTTAACAACTAGAAGCCGAAAAGCTAATTTTTTGGTGCTACATCGGTCTCATACTTTTCTATAATATCACTGTAGCATATGTATTAAAGCTCCAAGTCAAAAACTGCTGAAATTATTTAAAAATCCGACTGTCCTCCAAAGGTTAGTTAGAATTATATTATGCTTCATGATGTGAGACATGCCTTGGTTAGTTACATTTATATTATTCTCTAATTATTTTCAACAATCGTTTTGCAGAACTGAATAATATTTCAGCAGTGTTTTCTTTCTTCCGTAATTTCATTTCTATATACCCATGTTTTCTTCTTTTGCCATAAATCTTATGTTACTGTATCCATAGATTCTACTTATTATTAGACATTTTACGGTCCTCTTTTTGGTCTGCCTTGGGGAGAAGAAATACTTTTAATTTTACTTCGTTATTATTTTTGGTTTAAGAAATCTCCCCGGCTTTCGTTGAGCATTTCTTGAGAAATATAGGATTTCAATCGCGATCTGCTTACTCTTCTTCATGGTTATTCTCGCAAAATTCAAGATCTCTACCAAATGAATTAAATTTTAATTGTATAAATTATTAACGACGCCTTCAAATTGCCTATAGAGAAATATCTAGGTTGGCCTATAGTCGGTCCAACGTTCAATCTGTTTTTTTTTTTGACAGATCGAAAACAATAAAATCTCTAGCAACATACATGTGACACTACATATATCTTTTTTTTTTACAAAGTATGCATGTTTTCCACTGAAATATATTTCATTTTTTTACTTAGCATATATTACCGTGATTTTATGAGAAACCACGTATGATTTGCTAAGAAATTCTTTGTTTGAGAACTATCAAAGAAACACATTCAATTCGTGGACCGATTATAGATTATTAGATTGGTATCGGTATTAATTATCTATTATTATCCCTAACAGCTTAGCGTTACAGGCATTAATCGTGTACAGATACATTTCTTCAGAAGAAACATCCATCAGATGCTTATGCAAAACTACTGTGGAATTCTATGTAACATTTCCAGCACTCTCTTGCTGATGATGCTCTGTTCTCACGAATTTCTCGTAAAAACAATGGAGGGATAGCAATTAATAAAATTGAAATGTACTGGTGTAACAAAAATACAGAAAATTTGTGAACATAGGTCGAAACAATTGACGAGATAATAATAACTTCACTCGCATTCTAGTTAATAAATTATAAGATCTTCGGTAGACTGTGAGAATTCTCTCGAAGGATTTAAGAAGTGACCCATGACAGGATCATACTGTAACGGAAGGTCGATAATCCTTGTTGACAACATAGAATTTATGTTTTTTACCAAAAAGGCCCCAAATGACAGCGACGTTCTCGATAATCAAATTGATCGGTATGGTTGACACGGCGCCGCAAATGCAAAGGATGAATCGCAGGAACCCAACGCGATAAAGTGAGAAGGACTTGACGACGCCAAATACGTACATATAAATGTTGACGGCTCCGATGAAGGCACAGAGAAAATCCACAACAGGCGGACATGGTATAGGACAGAGACCCGCGAGAATGACGTTAGACGTTGAGAGTGGCAGTGTTACCCATGAATAGCATGAGATGCCAAGTAGTATTTTCTTCTTAAGTGGAATAGCCTTACTATGCACCACCAATAAAATTCCTTGAAGCCATCTCTTGCGTTGCTGCACAAAATCCCAAAGGGTGAATGGCGACTTCTCCCACATTTCACCGTCCACGAAATTAAACGTGTAGCCTTCCGAAAAAGCTTTCATTGCAAAGAAGCAATCCTCGGCGACGGATCCATCTGGGCCGTTGTTGAAGGAGACTTGCCTCTCGGCTCCCATCTGCGAATGATTCGAGTATATTTAGTTACATAGATTAGTTCGAATTTTATATCAGTAAACAAAATAGCTGGTCCACATGTCGATAACGATAATCATGAATGGATAACACTTTCTACTGCCTCGTAATCTCTGCTATTAGGTGTACGTTTGACTGCAGATTATCGGTAAATGAAATGTCGATAAACAAACAAAGCCTTGAACCTGTCCACACAGAAATCTAATCTACTGCAAACATAGTTGTGGACACTGTTACTACACGAAGGAAAATACCAGCTAGTATACATTCTAATCTTTGACACCTGAGATTTTCTACGAAAAAGTAAATATAGTAGCCACCATGTGCCCGAAGAATGGCTCAATATTGATAGTATTTGACAAATATATACCTGCGTGACGACATATGATCCCTTCATACTAAACAGTGGCTTGTGGAACAGTGTAAATTGCAATCTTAGCTTTCCCATGTCGTCGGCTACTCTGAAGGAATCGGCGAGTGTTGTTATCCAATTAATAATTTCTTCATTAGCGTATGTTATGAGTCCTTGTCCAAATTGATGTTTCCCATCTAGCACAAAATTTAAAATGCCACGGATGGAATTCTCAGTGAGGATCGTCTCTTCGTCAAGGTGAACAATCCAGTCATGATCGGCCAATTCATTTACGGTACTCTCCAGACAGTATTGAAGAGCCCTGGCCTTAAAAAGAGCACCGGAGCTTGTTTTGTACGTAGGAGGTACCACTAGTTCGCGTATTCTTCTGTGACTGGCCAATCCAATAGGTTTGTCACTGATCACTTCTATCTGGAAATTCTCTAAACCAGTCTCCACACATTTATTCAAGTTTCGGGCAACATTTGTGCGCACCAGCTGCGGATAATCTCCGCGAGTAACGATCCTTATACATATAAATGGAGCAAGCAATGGTGAGCCTTTAAGTATGACTTTGTCTGGGAATGCATTGTACATTGTGAGACCCACAAAGTTGAAGAGCACTTGTGGGAATGACAGAAAGGCAAGTATGCGTAGAAGATAAAGTGTGAAAGCACCTACAAAGCCATATCTTGCCCAAGGGTCAAAGGTTCTTGACTGTACTGTACCCCAACAAATACCTCCAGAAACCAGTTCAAAGACTAGGATGACTGTTGCCAGAAGACAACAGTGCAGAACGTGTTTTGTTGTATTAGTCAACATATTGCTGAAAGAAAAGAAATTATACTATAATAGTATATTTCATCAGTACTAATAATTTCTTTGCCAATAAGCAACTTTATAATAGGATTATTAAAATTTTAAGATTATTATATTAACATTCAGATATCTAAACAATAGTGGATATTTAAGAGATTAGAATTGTATGCATTTAAGAACATGGTTATTTCCTAGGTATGGATATTGATACATATTTCAAACATTACTTTTATAGGTATAACACTAACTGTGAACGCTATTAATATTCTCCATATAGCCATTCCTTGTGCATTAGATATAATAGGTAATTTTTATGAAAAAAGGCATTCCACGCAAGATAAGATAAATAACTGTCTTTCTGCCTAAAGGCAATAATGTGTTTCGTTATGTTTTTGGTATTACACAGCACTGCAAAATTATCTTTTATTAATAGATATTACTACATGTAATATTATTCTAATGAATATATAGAGTATATATATATTCAAATTGGAGTATGTTGTTACTTGATCCAATAATGTTATTATGATAGTCTATTTAATATTGTGCTAATAAAAAATTATTAAAAAATAGTAAATTTCATTATGCAATAAAATAATGAAAAGAATAAAAACGATTAAACTCCTTAAATTGTACCCAAGCAGGTGGTTCCCAATACTGTCTAAAACTTCTGGATCTTTCATCCCAGGACAAATTATTTCCAAAATTGTCAAAAATAAAACCTCGCGAATAAAAAAAATTTTTTAATTCATTCACACAGAATAAACTTTTTGACAATTACATCCCTTAAATTGATACTGATATTTACCTTGTTTTTACTCAAAGTAGTGATCTCACGATGATTGAGATGGCTGGGTGGCTTCTTCGTTCCATATCACGATTTTCCTTATAGGCCTAAGAACTTGGAATTTCCGTAAAACGGAAATTTCGTTTCGAAATTTTCGATACGTTCTTGGCCCTTTTATGGGGAGTTAAAGAAGAACCTCCTCAAAGATTCTTCTTTTTTTTCACTCAACGAAGAAGCCACCGTCTTACGCGATACACCGCCATTCACCCATGGAAAAATGGTTGCTACAGTGACGTCCTCTTGTATCCTCTCCATTCTCTTTTCTTTACCCTACGTTGCCAACAATCCCTTTATCGACTGATGGTTGAATCTTCTTCTTCATCTTCTTTTTTGAACTAATGATTTAAGGGAATTCCGGACCTCATTACCATGCGAGTAAAAATATAACGAAAAATTGTAAATAACAGGATTTTTACATATATTTCTACCCAAAGCGGGATTCAACGCACATTCTGCAAAGGTTACCATCACTTTGAAACCACTTTCGTAATTATTAACCCAAAACTGAAAAAAGTAATCCGACTTGAAATTGTTTGCATTTTTCAAATTCAGATCAAAATTGTTGGGTCGGATTAATCCTTTACTTTTGGTTAAATTATTCCGGAAGTGGTGTCAAAGTAATTAGTAACTTTGCAGAATGTGTCCTACTCTACTTTCATGAAAAGAATCTTTGTAAAAATCCTGTTATTTACGATTTTCATTGACAGTTTACTCGTGTGGTATATAAGAGGTCCAGAGTCCTCCCCATAATCTGATGGATGGGTTAGAAACTGAGATTTTTATAAAGATAACACTGCAGCATTTATTACATAAATATATGAAATACACGGTGTCACTTTTGTGGAACGTACTTTGTGGTAAGCATTGTGATGTCGTGTAGGGGCCAAACTTTACAAACAGCACGGCCTCTTACAAGTCCCTGGGGAACGGGTCCATATATGCGAGAGTCTGCAGAATTACTATTGTTATCGCCTTCGAGCCAAATATGCCCTAACGGAACCTAATAATTAATGAAGAGATATTACAATCTAGTAATAAAATAATTTTTCATTTTTTATACATGTAAAAAATCATACTGTATAGGTAGTGTAACCATGACGAATTTTATCTCCAGGAAGTCCTGTAATCCGTTTACAAATATGCTGCTGTGGATTCGAAGGACATTTTGCAATAATTATGTCACCCTTTGACATTCTTTGCAAACGTGGTGATATATGTTCCGTGAATAAAACATCATTGCTGTATATTGTGGGTTCCATAGATGGACCTGTACACTAAAATATATCAAGAATAAACAATTGCGTTTATATCTATTATTATTTTAAAAAAAAATACATAATACACTGTGAACGATACTGGCTGAATTCTTCTTAAGGTAGCGATTTTGGTGCCATGATCATATTCTACTTCGAGTTGTCACTCTATGTTAGGAACTACAATACGACTAACGTATTCCTCTCTAGTATTTCATTGCTCTATGCGTAACCTAAAAGTCGCACTTTCCACAGTAAACTGTAATGTAGTTAATAGCACGAAATGCAAATTAGAAATAAAAAATCATTACCACAACAAAATCTCCAATATATTCCAAGGCGCAGTGTGTCACGCATCCGTATTGTAACACAGTACCAAGAGCACCGACTAACTTAAAGGTATATTTGTGAAACATTATGGTAACTTCCACTAATCATTATCGAATGACTATCTTTCACCACTTTGATACAACTTTACAAAGGTAGTGGTTCCTTCGAAACCATTCCTGTCCGAGAAGAAACGATTTATTTTGGAGCTCGTCAAATTCGACAGAGAACTTGACACAGTGTAAATTTTTCTTGTCGATAATTTGTCTTGAACGTCGGCATAGTAGGTTGTTTTCTCGTACTATTGACAGCCGGCAAATCAAAGAACAATAATACCTACAAGAAACAAATATAAGTTTTCTTGTCAACGTTAGTTCTTATCAAAATCGTTTTAACACCACTGGCGCACGTAGTAAGAATGTCTAGAGTTTTCTTGTCTTCGAACGACGCAGCTCAGTTAGTTGTGAGTGGCTATCGAGTGTGAAACTGTTTCTGATCGTTCTTGACAATAGATTATAACCAGAATGAAGTCCTGAGAATTTTGGTACGCCTTTCGCGACTAAATAATCTCATTTCACGGTGTGCATAACATGCTTGCGAGCTGTACAGAAATAAGAAGAAATTCAAAAGAATCGACGAGTCAATTGGTGAGCTTTCTAGATATTTCATTTTGTGCTAATATAACAATATCCAAACTTGAGCTTCGTTCCAAGATGTTCACGTTAGAGGCACATTGTACGCCCTCATACGTGACTATCTAAAATGATCCAAAAGATACTTTTTACACTTTGCTTAATGCAAAAAACATCGGAACACTACTCAGCCTTTCATTGTACGTTTATCACCTATTCAGAAAACAACATATTTTTTTCCTAATGATTCATTTCCAATGTTCTCTTTCTCCTTGGTATTCCTTGTGAATCATTCACGGATTCTTTCAAGGTAATTTCTCTAACTATATAATCTTTATGGCAAAGAAGACTTGTTGTTCTCTGTATCTTAACGTTACTAGCATTTTTCAAGGATCATTTTTCTGCTTGCTGAACCGATGTCGGCTACTTGTATCCTTGGTCGCGTTCTAATTAATTCACAATGCTTTCAAGCGCGAGATCGTTACAATTTTTCATGGAATTCTATTGACGATTACTTTGAGTTCAAATTCCATTGGATGATTAATCAATTAAATTCGAGGAATCTAAGAACAATTTTTTAATAAAAGACACAAAACAGGTACAGCTATATACTTATTATCAGGTTCATGTATCATTCAGAATGGGGGTTGCGAATGTATATTAATTATGCAATTTAAATTTTAATTGATTTTTCAAACCGGACCTCGCATATTTACCTGAAAAGTTAAAACACAACGTACATTATTGTTATGTATTAAAAGCAACAATGTACATTGTATTGTTAGAAAATACATATCTTAACAAACTAACCGCTTACTTCGACTGCAATAGATAGATATCAGAGAAAGGTTAATATATTTGCCGACTAATTCCTGCTAGATAAGAAGGAGTTAGTATAGAATGTGTTAGGATTACAAAATGAAAATAAGTCTGGCGCTCGATAAATCGAAGTACTGATTAGATTATTATTTGAAACTTTTAATCCACATTGTATGCATTCCGTACCCACGTAAACGAGAAGACGTTCCTTTGTTTTATCTCGCTTTGCTTTGATTTAGAATATTTTTTCTGCAGATACTTCGTTGCCAGAGGCGTATTTGATATTGTTAATAAAGTATTTTGTAAATCAGTTTCTATGGATAACGAGTATTGATCGGCATTTTCGATAACGGCAATATGTTGATCGAACCGATATCTAATAATCTAGGTCATACAATTTCGTTAGATAATTCTAATAAATCAATATAATATAAGTTACTTAAAATAAATTTCTTGTTTCTGTCCTACATCACTACTGTTACAAATTTTAACCTTCTTGTTGAACCTCATAGTATTGACTAGATTATCGTACCGATTATCTCTTTTTTAATCGTTTTAAATTGTTCTCGTCATAAGTAACGAGATTATTCATTTGAAGTGACTGATTAGAATTGCCCTAATTTCTCGCTGATTGAAAAGTTTGCTTATTTTAGATTTAGATAACACACAAAAGGAATCATGGGACGCTACACAGGAAAAAAATGTCGACTTTTAACGATGCTATGGCTGACATCTTTCTTCTTCCTCGTCGAATTGATCGTCGGCTATGTGACAAACTCTATGGCGTTAATTGCCGACAGCTTTCATATGTTATCGGACGTTGTGGCACTTATCATCGCGTTCCTCTCTGTCAAGGTTGGTATCAATATTCTTACTATAATAAAAAATATTGTCTTCGGGGTCACTTTATCCTCATTTTCATTATGAATGACAGATGTCACCAAAGAAGTGGTCGAAGAACACTTTCGGTTGGGCCAGGGCTGAAGTTCTGGGTGCACTTGTCAACGCCGTCTTCCTCGTCGCTCTATGCTTCAGTATCACCGTGGAAGCTTGCAAGAGATTCATCGAGGTTGAGAAAATTCATAAGGCCAAGTTGCTCGTGGCCGTTGGCGCCCTTGGTCTACTGGTCAATTTAATTGGACTCTGTCTGTTTCATGGTAAAGTGACAGAATTGTTACACTGTGCTGCACAATTTATTTTTCAACCATTTCAAGATCATTACGCTTATTCACTTACTAAAGCGCAAAGGAGAAATCTCTCGCTCCGATTAGATGAAAAAAAAAACGAATTTTTTTTTTGTATAAAACTACCTTATTACGCTTTCGTAAACTTAAACCTTGAAGGACTGTATTATGGTTTATTGATTTAATTAATTGAATAACCCTGACTTTATTTATTAATCGGGACGGCAATCGAACATTGAGAATGAAATCTCTTGTATGAAAATACGTGATAAGTAAGTCTCTTGGTCAAATTAATTTTACTGCAATTATGTAGGTAATGCAAGAGGAATATTAAACTGTCATAGGGAAGTGACGAAACGCAACGCAGTTTCCGTATCTGAAAGAAATTCGAGCCCCGTCTTGATGAAGTCTAATATAGGTCAGCTAATGCATTACTTTTTATTAGGCGAATTCGCGTTTATTTATCCATTCGATAGTGGAATGGAATGGTCGAAGCAATAGCTAATGATTCGTAATTGGTACTTGATTGGACAGAGCGAGAGAATTTCATGACGGCGACATTTCCATGCTACTTATATTGCAGCGATAAGCGTGAATGTAATCCTGATACTCTGAAACAAAAGTTTTCACTGTGTTTTAGAACATGGAAGCGAACACGGGCATTCTCATGGAATATCTCGAAGTCATAATAGATTAAGTACTCTTGTGGGTACTGATGATAACGAGAATGACGAAACTTATCAGCCGCCACCGCCGCCAGTGAAAAAAGCACACGGACACAGTCATGACCCGAGTCAGATGAATATGCGAGGAGTCTTCCTTCATGTACTATCAGATGCTCTAGGGTCTGTAATTGTCATAGTCTCAGCTGTGATTGTTTGGAAAACAGAGTGGAAATATCGGTATGTTTTTACAGTTTTATCTAGTAAATTTATGACGATAAGAATTTTTAGAAAAACATTTAACAGAATCGTCAATCTAGGTATTACATAGATCCTGCACTGTCTCTGCTCCTCGTTCTTCTCATTCTGCGATCTGTCTGGCCTCTTCTTCGGGAGTCTGCCTTGATTTTATTGCAAACTGTTCCAACTCATATACAGGTAATCGATTTGCACTTAATTAACGAGCCTTGGCACATCTGCAATGAAAGTTTCTTGTTAAATCTGTGATTTTCATGTTTTATAGGTCGATGCTATCCAGCAAAGGTTACTGGATACCATTGATGGTGTCTTGGCGGTTCATGAATTTCATGTATGGCAATTAGCTGGTGATAGAATCATCGCCTCGGCACATATACGTTGTCGCAATCTCTCAGAGTATATGAAAATAGCTGAACAGGTCAAAGAATTCTTCCACAATGAAGGAATCCACTCAACGACGATACAACCAGAATTTATAGAAGTGAGTATTTTTTTTTTATAAATAAACATCAGTTTAAACCTTGATTCCTCTGTGCCAGGTGGTATTATTTCTGAAACAATGTATTTATATCGCTCGAAAATCTGTTACAGTATCATTCAAATAGCGCAATACAGGAAACTCCAACAGATGATTGCGTTCTCGACTGCCCGAAGACCGACAAACCTTGTAATCACGCGACGTGTTGCGGACCCTCCAAACAGGTAATTTATAATTGCCATTAACAATCTAAATTCTTGAAATTCCTAATTTCCTTCTGTCATGTACTTCTTCCCAATCCACGCAGTATTACACTAAGAGAAATGAAAGTCCTGCTACGTCCCAAAAATCACGTTGTCTTGGTCGTTGCCTGGAAGGTATTCACTCAGGGTCAAATACGATTTTAGGTACTTCACAACTATATATCCGTTCCTTTCATTATTAAATAATCATGCCTTTGCTTTTATGAAGTCGTGTTATGTTACGCAATAGGTTCTACACTGCTCAGTATTTTGTCTTGATTAATTTAGGGTCGTGAAACACCATCCCCAAGCGAGACGCCATACATATGCCGACAGCGAACCACAGTTTCATTAGGTGGTACAGAACAACAGGAAGTGAACGAGATGGAGCGTGGTCATTTACTCTCCAAGCCTGATTCACATCACACCGTCCAGCCACCACTCTCACAAGCAGTCCCACTGAACGTGTGATTCGTGCTCTCCGGAGGATCTCACTTCGGTGACACAGAGGGCTCCCTGATGAGACTTCTAAGAAAAATATCAGCGTCTCCGAAGGCCTTTCCTTTACTGATTCTAAAGGTCCTCCGGAAGCTGTCGCACGAGCAAGACGAGACGCTCCCTTTTGGAGATTCTCATACAGAGAACTTTCAAGAATCTTCAAAAGCTCTTCAGGAAATGAATCTGAGACTTTTAGCGAAGTCATACTTTAATGTCTTTAAGAACTCGACATGCATGAGGAGAGAAAAGAGGAACTTTATTATTTGGAAAGTCTCTGGAGGAGAACTCTTTGAGTTTCGGGAACTCTAAGACTTTCATTTGACGGCCTGACATGTGTTTAGACAGCCACATTAACTTCCCGACATCTCTTCTTATTTCTTTTTTTATCATTCCTTTTCTTTCTGCTCACGTTCTGCGAAGAATTAATATTTGCGAAGCTGGAAAAGATTCATTAATTATATCGAATGCCAAAAGCATTGACACCAAATGATTAATATATGTGTATAATTATAAAATGGCCAAGAAGTAATAGGAAGCCAACGGTCCTTTAGCTGCCTTCCAAGTATTCTTGCACATACACAAAACACGATACTATATTACGTTACGGATCGATATAGGATCCCACAGTACACGTCACACCATTTTTTCTTTTCCTTTTTTAAATACTTTTTTCTCGTAACATTTTTGAAATGTAAAGGGAGAAAGGGAGAGAGGGGAAAATAAAAAATTATAATCCAGTGATTGAGTAGGAATCACGAAAATTGCCGAGAATATTTATTTTAGAACAAATTTTTGTTTGCTACTTACAGAAAACTCTATATTCTTCTTATGAATTTTTTTTTTCATTTTTGTTGATAATTATCTGGAAGTAATATTTGCACATGAGTAATCTTCCAATAAAACCGTGTAACTACCGTATCAGGAAAATTTTATATTTAAGTTCGTGGGATAGACATAATTATCAATGGTATTGAGGTTTTGGAATTGGAAATAAATTTTTTTTCGAAATGGTTACAAGTATCTATGTATTGTCTTTCAAAGTGAAATAACACCAAAATATTCAATGATAGTAAGCAAAACTATTAATAAGTTACTGTAAGCGTAAGATCTCGAGCACTCTTTTCAGAGAACAATGAGAAAAAATAAAAGCACGAATTACAAATAAGAATGACCAACTCTTGTAATATTCAATTGCGTTATTTCAAATTATGGTCTTTTTATAAACACAATAATCTCTCTCTTTCTCACACTCATTCTGAGGCAGTATTTAATTCTTTTTTGCGCTTAGTTGCCTCTGAATTCGAACTAAATGTACTCGATAAAAAACGAAAAAGCGTTCTCAAGCCATATTGAGAACTTTTCACGGCCACATTAAACTTTAAAACTTAATAAGGACTCGTCGCAACGCTCACAACTTCGACTTACAAAGAAACAAACAGAATAAAAAGAAATTTTTTAGCAGACATAAACAATACGTGTAAATAAACTAAGAAGAAATATTTGTATCGAATCGATGTTATTACCATGCGAAGAAATATAAATTTTATGCATCGAGAAAAGAAAGAAGCCATGACCTCTGTAGAAGTACGCCTTTATTTTAATTGTAAAATCTTTGGATAATATTTTTCAGTCCTATTGCGACATTAGAAGCGATTAAATAAAATACCTCATTTATATAGATGGCAACGGGTTACCCCATTTGCGTAACCTGTTGATTTATCCAAGGGAGGAAGTTCACTACATTTATATATATACCAGGAACTCCTGCTGTTGCACAACCTATGCCCCAGGCGACCATGCCCACAACTTGAAAAGCTCCGGTGCCACTTTGACAAACTAACGGAGAACCGCCGTCTCCCTAAGAAATAAGAATTTTTAATTATCTCTTAGATAAATCACGTCTTTAATAATAATACTTCCTTACCGTGCAAGCATCCTTGCCCATTTCTCCCCCAGCACAGAGGAAGCTGTTACGGTCTAGGACAAAGAACTGACCAAGCCTTGTACCTCGCAACTGCATCTCGCACTTTGCCTGACTTAAAATTGGTACATCAACTTCTTTCATGATACTTTGATAACTTCCACTCTGTCCAAATGCGTCTTTACCCCAACCGGAAACCCAGCACCTTTAACAAAATTGATAAGCAACCGGTGTCCAGAAAGAATGATATTTGCTCAATGTTTAAATGAAAAAAACACCTGGTCTGCGGTGAAGGCATAGAAGTAGGCAAACAAGCCGTATTGATATTCGGACACGATGAAGTTGGAACGTTGGAAGCAAGCCTTATAACAGCTACGTCATTTTGTAAATTTTTGGAGTTAAAACTTGGATGAATAAAGAGCTTGCGTACTTGATATTCCTGATAAGGATATTGCTCGGTCGTGCTTTGTGCGTCCCATTCTCCAAGACGTACTTTAAATCCACCATTACTGTAAATATTATTCTGTTCGTTAAAATGGCATTCTGTTTCGTACACCTACGTTATTAATGTCAGAAAGAAAACGTACGGATAAGCAGCTACTTTGTGAGCAACAGTCAAAACATGGTTAGAATTAATTAGAACACCAGAACCGATATAATTGTTACTTGTTGTCAGCAAGGCAGCCTGCCAAGGATATGCACCGTAGCTGGCTTGTCCTGTAGGTTGAACAGTTGAAGGAATTTTTCTTAAACCACAACTACCATCAACAACGTCCCCACCTCTTCCGTCGCAACAGTATTCAAAACCCGCAGTACAAGATGTGCCCTACAAAGTTTAAAATATATTAATGAATATATATTAGCTATTGAATATTTATGATAATAAGTTTATCCATACCATATTAACAATTCTTATATCAATCAATGGAGAAGAAGAAGAAAATGTTTGACAAGTTCCTTGTGCTACACAGGTACATTGCTGTTTACCACTCGGTGAATCAAAACCTTAAAGAGACAAACACGATCATAAATATTCAATTCTATTAATCATGTTTACCATTGTACATTTATTAATAAATTATTCAAATGCACTGACTAGAAGTAATTATTGTTTTACCAGACGGTGAGGATGGATTTGATCCAGTGAAAATAAGTGTATGATCGTCTCCATCGGTATGTTTGATAGAGAAGAGCACAAGAGTCAGTAAAGGAATTGAAAAATACATTATTTAAATACGATTAGAAAAATGGTTTTTCGTTGAAAACTCTACTGTGCATACGAGTATGTTGCTTTACTATGAGACTGTTTTATAGAGATTCCACCGGAAGGAACTATATTTTTTTATCTCGGAAAAAAGATTAATCTGTACAACCAGCCGAGGCAGGAATAATACACGACCTTCTCCTGTTGGACGTTTTAATTCTAAGTAACAATGCCTGCGAAGCGTTCCATTATTGGTAAAAAGGACAAATTACTTCCTCTCGTAAAACTATAGTCTATTATATTATTTTCTGCATATGAATGGACCTTCAAGGATTCCCGGAGTGACTCATATTTCAAGTACCAATTGTGTTTTGACGTGGAAATGGAATTTCCTGGTTACTAATATAGAGTGATGTATTATATATATGTTCCAATAATAATAAAACTTAGGTTATTGACATCCCTGTTACAGCGACCTATAACAGAATCATTACATAAAATATATGAGTCAGTTCGATTTGGCTTTACCATAGACATCACTACTCGTACTAGATCAGTCATGCATCGCAAATCAATTATGTTTTATCAGTTATCACGCGTTCGTTTATTATCGCCATTTTTTATAGAACAAATAGGGAATTATAAATCGGCCAAATTTCTTGTGGTGCATTGTGCTATGAAACGAGAATATCTTTTATTGAGTTTCTGAACGGGTGCAACAAGTTATCAAATGTTTTATGAGAAGATTAACACGAAACGTTGTCCGCGAGTCTGATAAAAGCAGCCAATCATGAGGTCAGTAACGAAGGAAGCATGTTATCGTCGTTATCAGTATTGATATCACTTGACGTACAAATTAAGTGCAACAGTTTTACTTATATAATTATTTAACTGTTTACTAATAACTTACTAAGAATAAACATGCATAATACTGCGTCTGTGTTTTTGTTCCTTACACTGTTACTTCATCGACACCATTTTGCATACGGTCAGTACAATAGCTTATAAATGTTATTGTGAAAGTAGAATAAAATTTATCTCGGTTTCCATCGTGACGATGAGGGAACGTAGAGTTCCATTTGTCGCTAATTATAACTGTAAACGTAGGTCGAGGTTGCGTCGATTTATGTCCGAAAGGTCAAAGATAGCGGCCAACAAATTGCATGATGCCCATTGAAACAGATGCTTTCACACAGTTTTTATTGTTGGCAAGCCTCACCTTGAAAATCATAGCTTTTAAAACACTTATCGTTTATACATAATGGTAATGTCACCTGCCAGTTGGATTCGACATAATAAGCACGTATATTTTGTGATCGTTATAATTTATATTACTATTTATTGTTCATAGGTTTAACATGCTACCAGTGTAAAAGCATTTCGGCTACCAGTTCTTGCATTACCAATCCTGAGGAATCGGCGGTTTGTGACAAAGCCTACTGTACCATTTTCAGACGCGAACTCCAAGATCCTTCTGGACTCGTCGTTGCCTTCTATAGAGCCTGTGATGATTTTCCTCAGTTCTTAAACACGGTCGTCGACACGCCGTTCCATAAAACATATTATCGTGCATGTACCAGTGATCTTTGTAACGAAGGAGATGGATACGACGAATTTTCTATTTACGAAGCAGAAGAATTCGAATCTAATATTATATATGTTCCTGGAATAGGATCATTTGGAAATAACATTGTACCTATTTTTTGTACTGTCTTTATAGCTGTATCGAGTCACTTTTTGATACGGTAACACTACCTTGTTTTTGGGTTAAATCTCTCAAATCTTGTAAAATCACTCGGTATTTTAAGCGCTCTAGAAAGATATAGAGATGACGATAATAAAGCGAAATATAATGTTTATAAGTATGTATTAATTCCTTCCCTTCTTTCCTTTGTGAATTTCCGTGTATTACTTCATTTTTAAATTTTATTCTATGGCCAAGAGTTGTAAACAGAAAGATGGATAGACTGATATAATATGCTTATGCATTTGCTGCCATACCGACGGTTACTATTAATAATTGACTGAATGCTCTCTTGGAAACTCAGCATTTATTGCACTGCTAAATTGGTTATCTGGATTCTGCTGTGTGCGTAGTTAGTCATTTATGATTTGATAGGCTTTGATAGGTTTCTAAACTGCACGATAGTTATACTTAGGTGTTTTATTAAAATCGGTACAAAAGAAGTTGTGTTAAAATGGAAACATCAAGATCCGTGCACTACGAAGAATGGAAGAGAAGGGTTTGTTTCTTTTACGATAATTCAAGTACATTACAAGGAGCACGTCAGCGTCTACCACTTCACTTAACGTTAAATAACAATTATGATTCATCAGCAGATAATATTTACAAATTATATTTTCAGTATTTTACTGCCTTGATAATCATGCTTATATGTAACAAAAGAGTATTGTTTGAAAATGCATGTGTCTTCTGCATCTATTGTTTGTTCACTGTCAGTAAAGTTTTATGTATCAACAAGATTTTTCCTATAGGCCTTTTTGGGTCCTCTACCACGGAGCTTCCTGAGAATAGAAGATGAAAGTAACCCACAGCAACAGCAAGAAGCTGCTGATCAACAAGCTGCTCTTGCTTTACAACAATTACAAATGCAAAGTATGCCAATGCCTGATACCCGTGTTGGTCGTTTAAGTATAACCATCAGCCAGGTTAGCCTCGCTTTGAATACTTAAGGAAACTTTAAAAATAATACTATATGGCTAACTGAAATCAAATTGCAGGCAAAACTTGTCAAGAATTATGGAATGACCAGAATGGACCCATATGTACGATTGAGAGTGGGCCATGCAGTATATGAGACTCATACCGATACCAATGGTGGAAAAAATCCACATTGGAACAAGGTGGTTGAGTGGTATGTAATATTACTAACTTTATTAGGCACACACATGTGATTTGCCATAAAAATTATAATGTTATGCAAATGACAGTGCATTACCTGCTGGTGTCACACAAATTTATGTGGAGATTTATGATGAATGTTCATTCACCATGGATGAATTAATTGCTTGGGGACATGTTGAAATACCTACAAATGTTATTCAACGTGGAGAGACTCATGAAGGATGGTACAGGCTTAGTGGAAAACAAGGCGATGATCAAGAAGGAATGATCAATTTGGTCCTCAGTTATTCTGTAAGTCTGCTAATATTTTTTTGCAATAATATTTGTTAAGTAGAAATTAACTGGTATCGGCTTGCATAGGCGAATACGTATGCTAGGGCGGCACCCATAATGATGGTACCTTCCTCGACTATGTTTGGTATGACACCGTATGCACCAGTTAACGTTTATACTACGCCGCCACAGGTAGTAACCACACCGCCGGTTATTCCTAGCTCTCTACCGAATGCTGAGATGGAATTAAAACAGGTAAATAATATATTTATAATTAAATATCTTTTTAATTCAAATGAAGAACTTAATGAAAATTTTATATTCAGATTGAAGAGATGTTCCCAAACGTAGATAAGGAGGTAATAAAATCTGTTTATGATGCAAATAACGGAAAGAAGGATATTACTATAAATTCGCTTCTTCAAATGTGCGAATAATTCCGCGAAATATTTCCCAACCAAAGTATTATATGTACATATATGCAGGACTATCGAGCTCACCAATTAGATTTGACAGCTACGATTAAATCCAATGACAGCATGAGAACAATTAAATGTTGTAGGTGCGTTTAAAATTGACAACTCGATATACCCATAAAAAGAAATATATATACATATCTATACTTTGAAATGCCATATATGTATTTTCTGCTAAATTGTATTCCATTCAGAATGTAATATATTTGTAAATTATTACGATTGCTTCGTGTTCTATTTCATTTATTCCCATGTTTTTTGGACGATAAAATAAAAAAGTAAAGAAAGACAAAGGATTGTATTAGAAAGATATATTTTTCGCTATACTATTATGTTCTCGGAATGTTCCTATAATTCTTAAAACTTTGTAAAATATAAAATAAATCAGGTTTTGATCCTCTACCTGATTAAAAAAATCGCTGCTGTTTAATTAGTAACGCGAACGTAATTCTCAAATGTGCATAAAATAAATTCCTCTGCCACTTGTTATTAATTATTATACTATACAAAAACCAACTTCTATCCTCTGATATTTTACTTTCATTAGCATGACCACATATAGAAATATGTATTCTGCCAATGCGGCAAATATTTAATTAACGGGTCTCCCAAAATTCTTGCGAAAGGTACTATGCTAGAAATTGCATTGACCATTGAATATATTTTAACACGGCTGCAATTTTCATAAAATGGTGAACGCAGGAGATAAAGCAAAAGTCCAAGCCTCCTTCTATAGATTTCCAGTTTCTCCTCCCTTGTGAAAGCCGCGAATTGACCCTCTTTGTTGTATATCCTTAAACTGTTAAAATAAATGAAGACAATTTAGTTCTCATGCTTATTCTGACTGGAGAAATATTTTCTTTTACCTCGTAATGTCCACAAGAAACGAGAGAAACCATGGTTTCCATTGTTTACGTCCGCATATGGATATACATCCAAGGTGTAGAAGCGGTTTTAAAATATAAAGCGTCTAAAAGATAATCTTACAGTAGATAAAAACTTAATTAGTTTTCTTTTATTGATGAAATTTTAATATACCTCAGCCAAGATAAGTATTTTTTTCATCGCGGGTTGTATGTCTGCCTCTCTTTCAACTGGCGATAACGGTACCCAATTTCGTATCTGTACCGGTGGTGCATTATTTACTGAGCGTACGACGATACCAGTACGTTTTAGCGCAAAACCCTCTGCGACCTTCGGCGCAGACTGATTATCTTTTAACTTCTCACGATTTAATGGAGATATTGGAGGATTCTGTATGACACGCTCTTTGAATTTGTAGACTAACAGAAGTCGCAAGCATGCTCTATGGATTATTTTAAAGAATAATATAGCAAAATTGGATCTCATGACTGATGAAAAGAATTGAAATACTGTTGAATTTACTTGAATGCTTGAATTAGAAGAATCGTCAACCACTTCCCAGATTCTCCACATATATGCTTTGCTGAGACTTCTAATAATGCCTCTGTATATTCTATAATTGTTAACCAAACCTTTATTTTTGATTGTAGTTTAGGAAGCTGTGAACTATTGAAAGTATTACTTAATAGTACTCTATCGTTCAAGAGAACTATAAGGTTTGGGATTGAATAAACCAGCTCGGAACTTGGAGCTGAATTATCAAATCGACCTGAAAAAGAAGTGAGTATTTGTAAAAACACAAAGTGGCTGTATTTATTATATTAGAAAAATAAAGATATCTCTGCATTGAGTGAAACTTTCTATGAGAACAAAACAAACCAGCTGTAAAATAGGACAAGCATCGTAAAATGCTTTCAATGTCTCCAACAAGTTGTGGGTTTGCAATTATCCACTTCTTGTAAACTTGGTAAATATTAAAAATTCTGGAATTTAATGTATTGGGAACCATGGCTTCCTGCAAACAAAATGCGGAAGAACTTAAAAGAAATATCATATTACTTTTAGGAAAGTAGTTCCAGAAGCAAATAATAATACCTGTTATTTTACTATATAAGTCACTATCGACTTATGGAGTTGGATAAGGCCTATGGAGTTATTAAAACTGTAGGTTTTCTTTATTTTATTTGTCAGGCTCTAATGTCTTTAGTTCCGTTACTTAAATGGTTATGTTGAATTCATTAATTTCAAGAAGCAGAAGGATATAAACATTATAAAGGCTGGTTTACGGCGA
Organism: Syrista parreyssii; assembly: GCA_030142615.1. NCBI lineage: Eukaryota > Metazoa > Arthropoda > Insecta > Hymenoptera > Cephidae > Syrista > Syrista parreyssii. The sequence continues at coordinate 2,011,571 of JARQTG010000345.1, forward strand.
GACCGAAAACGAAGCAAGTGTTATAGCAAGTTTTCAAAATACGAAATTGCTTGCAAAAACCTGAAAACTTAGGAACCTTGTCGTTAAGTTCATCGAACAAAGGAGAGTTATCGATTAAAGTACAAATTCGATGAGTGAAAAATAATTATGACGAGTACATAATTAAATCATAATTAGAAGTAAAATGGCAGTTAATTCCTGTGCATTTGAATAAAGTGATGTATACAGGTTAAAAAATGACAATTACCTAGCAGTCCAATTTACACAGGAATAAAAATTTTGAATATTACATGCACGAAACAATCGTCTTTTATATATTACATATCATTGAGAGTACAGTACCGTAATAAATCAACTAATTCACGATGAACATTCGTTCATTAAATAGAAGAATTACTCAAAAAAATCTAGGGAAATTCGCTGTATATCCCTAGGAATTTCAAAGAATCACGTCCCATTCCAGCAAGATGGTTTATTGTTTAAACTCGATTAAACTGTGCAATTAGCCAGTGAGATACTTGCATTTTGAAGATAAACGGAGTTTACGTATTAAGCTGTGTTGGTGGAATCAGGTGGCAACAATTCACAAGTCTGCTTCACACAGGAAAAACTTAGGTATCTACTACTCAACACAACCTGTCTTCTATAACGACTTTGTACTTTCCATCCAAACAAAAACAAAGCGAGAGACGTCAGTTCGCGAATGAAAACAACAGCGCACGCATGAAACTGGCAGCAGACGACGCTCGACACTGGTGAATGATTAAAAAGAAAAGGAAGATCTGGAAGAACGCGAATAAAGGAATCTCTACGAAATGTCTTCGTCGCCAGCTCGTGTGGTAAGTTGGAAAAAGCCCGCTAAATTACCTAACAAAATAATCGAATAAAATTCACTCCGTAGATACACCACTAATATTCGCGGCCATTGTACACTTTATATTTACGTCAAAGGTCTATTTTCAAGTGAAACTCAGCGAACAGCATTTTGTAGTCGAACAAAGAGTTTTTCTTGATTTTCTTTTATTCTTTTCTTCGACCCCGCTATCCGTCTATCTCCCAGTCCTCTTTCTAGATTTCGCCCCACTCGCTATCTCCCGCCATGGCATTCGTTAAAGAGCAGGCATTTTTAACGATAACTCGCGGCATATTTGAACAAAAATGCATAACTGAAAATTACGCGGCTCATAGAATGTCTTATTGGCTATTTTATCCTGTCAGACGTTGCTTGATACATTTGCCAGATTTAATCGTCATCGCTTATCGATTCTGTTTATAAGCACGGTTAAAACAGTGACGTGCTAAAAATTTCGACATTGTTTGTTATCTTTTTTCCCCCTTTCGAGAATGGATGTAGATGCAGATTAGGAAGCGATGAGATAAGCTAGCATAGTACACTACGTTTTTTTAAATAATCTACGCAATTACCAGCCTTGAAAAGTTGTTTGTTGACACGCTGTTCGTGCTGATGTAAAACCCATTATATGTCTATTAACTGAAAATCGATCACAAACTATTGAAATAACAAGGCGAAATAGACTTTGCCTCGATACATAATAGTTACAGTATTGTTACTATAGGTATCGTTATACTCATTTACTAATGTATTATATTATGTAAGGCATTGTATGGCATCTCGTTTGACTATGCTTGGCAACAAGCAATCACCAAGGAATTAACAATTTCGCCTCATAGTCGACTTAACAATTCTATTTTCCGAATGGAATCTGTTCACTAACCACTTTGTTTTCGATGCAATACGGTACTTCCTGCGATTTATTTATAACTCAACGATCGTAGCCAACGTTAATATTCATTCACTGCAAAATCGACCTGTTCCTCATCTACATTAATATCGGCATATTATTATTAAAATTGATCCATTGAATAAAAAAGAATATTATTAAATCATTAAACGCAAATGAATTGCTATGCATGTATCAATTCATTCGCATCCAATAATTCATTCTGATTTAATTATTATTTACATTGATAACCGACTGATACCGTCCTCGCAGAATGCATTGATACATTTATAGATTATAACGAAATTAATTAATTTTATATTTCAAATTTATGTTTCAGTTAAAAAGCGTCGGCCCCAAGCTGGTGCCATTCTTTAAAAGTGTTTCAGTATATTTTGTTTTACTGGCAGAGCAGCCATCATTTTTGACAGCATGTTTCAAATGTCTGCCAATTATCAGTCTCATTGTCTTTGTATTGCTTCATGGAATCAATTTATCTAAGGAGTAAGTATGGGATTTGATTGAAATATTTGACGAAGGAAAAGTAAGATAATACCTTTCCGTTTTAGGTATACGTTTTCACGAAGAATATTAACAGGATTAGTATTTAGCTGCATTGGTGATGCATTACTGGTCTGGCCTAGCTGTTTTGTACCAGGAATGGGAATGTTCGCCATTGCTCAAATAATGTATATTTACGCTTTCGGTTTTACACCGTTAAACGTCTCTCTTGGGGCTGTACTTTATACTGCATGTACTCTAGGTAATTTTTAAAAAGGTTTTACCTTATATCTTTTACCTATACTTTGGGATTTTTGTTTTCTTACTATTGATTTGTCCTGTTACAGTCATTTGTATACTTATGCCTGGTCTTGATGGGGCTCTGGCTGTAGGTGTACCCGTCTATACAGTATTATTGACTACGATGGCCTGGCGTGCTATATCTCGTGTACAATTTTTTGAGGTAAAATCCGTAGAATTATAGTTATGATAAACTAAGAGTTTTTCATTCGTTTAATAATATTTATTGTCTCATTAGGAATTATGGACCTGGACGAAATTGTGTAGTTGTGCGGGCAGCATATGCTTTGTAATTTCCGACACTCTTATTGGGTTTCATCATTTTCACAGACCACTTCCTTATTCGCAGGTAAAATTATAAATACGCAATTGAATTTGAATAGTTTTCCTTATGTCGAGAAACGTATTATAGATTTCAATTATGTTGACCTACTATGCTGCACAACTCGGCATAGCTCTCAGCGCAGTTGATTCCAAGGAGAATAAGCAACCAGTGAAAGAACGGTGAGGACACAGTCCAGTAATGTTTTAAGGTTTAAGGTAGATTTGTAGAACTAACGGTTTGAACTGGTTTTTGATTGCGAGATAAAAAAAATTGGTCAAGACCGGGTTCAGTGTATGTGATATTATTGAAGAGAAGGCAAATATATTTAGCACTGCAAAATTAATGGAAGGCAGTCATGTTTAATAGAAATATACGGCGAAAAATGTAATTCTAGCGTGCATTAGCATACCCGTATTATAGTTTATTAGGAATAGAACAGATAAGTCAGGCGATCTCTAACGTGTATAGCAGTGGAACTGTAGATCTAAGTAAACAATAAATATTTCATTGTTCCTCTTTCTTGTCTCATAATAAAGTGTAATTAGTGTAATGAATGAATAAACATTGTAAAAGTTCTGGAGTCATTCCTTTTATTAGAAAAATTAAAAACTAACTTTACAGGAAATACTGCTTATATACTCCTCGAAATTAACACTATACAATTATTAATAGTTCATCATTCTTAACGTGACTTATAACGATATGATTTGTACATCATCGGGGTGTATGAGAGAGATTAAATTAAATTCAATTAAATAACACAACACGCTTTGATTATCATTAACCCACCAGAGCTATATCTTGGTCTTTTTTGCTCCTCCTTTTTTCTGTTTTGGCCTTTTGGTGCTTGCACTAGGCCTCGCATCTTCCTGCTTCTCTACTTCCTCCCCGAATCCGTACTTTGCTGCTAATTTTTCACGAATTAGCAAACCTTTTATTAACTTCTTCCAGTTTCCATAAATTCGCTTGTCTCTTTTCTCTTGGGCACGCTTCGCCGCTTCGACTTGTTCGGTTTCCCAGGCTTCCCGAAGCGTGTCTTCAAATTCCTCGCACACAACAAAGCCTCCGAACGCTGGCACTGCGCCCATTCCGCCAAAATTGAAGCCGACGACAGCCGGTGCACAGTCGATATTCAACTTTCTGGCTACACGATTCAATGCTGGTACTGTAACGTTATAGAACAAAAGATTAAGTAAATAACGTTTTATTCTAGAAATAAAGATTAATTCTCTCTGGATCATCGGACATACAATCAATATGAACCGTTCCTTTAGGGAGCATACACATTTTGAATAAATCGACGTTCCCATATTCGTTTCTTGGTACAATCCCATCCTTCGCAACAGGAGGAACGTACTGTGTAGTTTGCCACTTCCCAAAGAGTTCTAAAGGCTGATCCTTAATCATCGTACCTGAAAGCTTATTTCGTATGCTATGTGAAACTTCATTTTCATTATCCCAAAAGGAAATCTTTACTGTCATCGTTCATATACATATCAATGATAAACTATGGGTCGTAATACCTTGTCGTACTTCGGCATTGACTTAACGATTTTATAGGATTCTTCGCCAGGTTTCACAACCCGGGCCTTCTTTACCCAAGTTTCTCTGGAACAAAGTGTGTGTACACAATGCCTAGAATAAATAGCCTCCCCAGTTTTTAAATGTCCCAAAGGCACAGCATCCGGTGGATATAGTGCCTCGTATTTTAATAAGTGTCTCTGTAAGGCGTATAGAGGATGACCTTTACATTCGCCCACAGTTTTCGGTAAGGGCTGCTCCAATTCCCTGTTTCATAGATAAAATAAGGAAGTATGAATGGAATGAAATAGTAATTGATTAGATCTATTCACCTTTGCAAAAGCATTTCATCTTCAGCTTTAGACAGGGGACTTTGTTTCTCTTTCCAGTAAGAAAGACTTTCGCTCCACCATTTTTCATCGACTCTTTGCTTTCTTGTTACTGTTAACCATTGTGGACAGTATCTTCTTGTAACGTCTTTTAATGTTCCTGAGGAATTCCACGCTACTACGTACAAAACGGGATTCGTAGCTTTTTTCTACGCCAAGAAAAAGTCGATCGATAATGTGAAGTTTTTCTATTGCTATAGTATTAAATTCAACAAATATATTTTACTAACAAATATTTCCGTTACGCAATGCATCTTCTTGTCCAGTACGCTTACGCATATCCAGCTTTCTTCAGATTCAACGTAAACTTCGGCCCATACATCTTGACCTTTTTTCATTTTATTAGCATCACCACTTTCTTCGTCTGAAGATAGCAATTTTCTACTTTTGCTGTCCTTAGAATCTTTGGAAGTACTGGCTTTTGCTTTTGTGGAAATTTTTTTCTGTGTATTCTTAGACGCATTGGATTCACTTTCTGATTCAGAAGGCATCTGACTTGTTGATGTATATTTTTTATCTTTAGCTTTTCGAGATCTTAATTCCCTCGTTTGTTTAAGTTTTTGTGCTAATTTACTTTCCTTGATGTTAGATTTGCTGCCTTTTTTCTTTGTATCATCATAATCTTTTCCAACAATTACTCTAGATCTTAGCTGAAACACTTTAGGCGATGTTACATCATCTTTACTTGCTTTACTTCCGTTAGTGTCACATTTTGTAACAATCTTCGAAGTTGTTGCTTCCAAATTACTTTTTAAAATCAAAGCAGCTTTTTTCCGTGCTTCCAATTTCGCGTTTTTCAAAGATTCCGAAGTATTTTCAGCAACCTTTGATGGTGACTCTTTTTTCTCTGACGATTTTTTGGTTTTGCTTACAGTTTTAGAATTTTTAAGCCTTTTAATATTTTTTTTTATTGTTTCAGTTTTTGTGTCTTTGATATCATTTTTTTCATTCACTTTACTGGAACTAGGCTCTTCCTTTATCTTGTCTTTACTAGACGATGGTTCTTGCTTTGTTTGAAAGAGCTGATCCCTGTTTACTTTTAATGGAGGTGCACAAAGATTTAATACAAGTCTACAATTTATCCCAATACCTCTTAATGTTGCAACAAAAAGCAAAACTAATTCTTTATAGTCTGCCACTTTCTTACTCTTAATAGCAGATAATAATGACTCACTGGTAATAAGAGCATCAGCATTGTTCATAAGAATAAAGGAATTACAAAACCAGCCTGTGAGTTTTTCTAAGTAAGCAAGATCCAGTCTGCCTTTGGGATAACTGGAGGAGGAAACTTTTGCTGCAGCGGCAGAAAGAATATCAGGCTCATTAGCAAGTCGATTTAAATGAAAACCATGTGAGAGCCAACAGAGCAATCCAACTTTATGAATCAAAAGTTGATTCGTCCGCAACTGTTGATTCATGCGATTTTTCAGTAAAGTTTCCAGATCCCTATGGTTCCTTTTTTTTCTATTGAATATAATATTATTTCCTGGGAGTGTAATTGATACACCTCCCTCTGGAATATTATACTCTGGTGGCTGTCGAGCTTCCGATTCATCCATATCAACATCTGTATCGCTCTCTGTATCATGTTCAACTTTGTAATTAGATAATGACACGGGAGTCTCTCCAAGAAGCAAAAGATCCTGAATTTCTTTGGAAAGTAAACCGGATGTAGACATCGTCTCTTTGTTCTCATTCTCCTTTTTTGAATCATTTTCTTCCTGCTGTTTAGCAGCAGATTCATGTTTCTTCCAATTCTCTAGGTTTTTCAATGCTTGCGTAAGTACTTCAGCAGAACTTGTATTGTTGACATCTTCAAATTCATCCTCAGAATCTTCAGAAGTAAGTACCGATTCAGATTTTAGGCTAGGTTTCACTTCATTGAAGAAAGAAGAGTCAAGATTTATCTTATCAGGCGAAACCAAAAACTCATTACTACTGCTAGAACTTTCATCGTCAGAATTCATTTTGGCAACACTCTCGATGACTATTATATCAAATTACTCACATTATATTTGCGCATTACAGAATTCACTATCTCCGTTGCCATTCGCACAAAACAGAAAATCCTTTCGAATGATTTTACCGCCAACTCTGATTTACAGAATGCCATTTAATTTCGATCAATATGCAACTCCATCCACATTACCGACAATGCGCATGTAACGATAGTCGATAAATTAGAAATTCATAACAATGATATAGCAAAAGTATATATTAATACTATCCTTCACAATGGAGGTGTATAAAAATAAAATTATTTCGAAATATTCGCTGATATCAATAGTTTTCTCAACCGGAAATCGAGAGAGCATAGCTGTGCTATATTATAAGTGTCGGATACTGGCGTGGTTTGCTATAAACTATTTTTGTTAGGCGCGCAGTTTCGCAAGATGGTAAGGGGTGAGGGAGTCCTTTTATCAGTCTGCCCACGCGATTTAAATATAAGTCGTGCGCGAAATTAGTCACGATGCTTTAATAGCCAATTACTAATACTCCAAGCTATTGGATGTGTCTCCTTTTAAATGGATACAGGCCAATATTCCAAATTTCAAGGATCAGTAGAACCATTGTGTACTATTTCTAATTTTTCCATGACCATCAAGGCTTCCTGAAAAGATAATATAAATATAAACTACGTTTCTTGCCAAGAAATAAATATAGTGTCGCCATCTGTTTAGGGGTGCATGAAACCACTGCAAATAATACATTCTCCAAACTTTACCATACCTAATAATTAGTCCAGCATTGGTGGAGGGGATATTAGTAAAAAGGATCAACTATCGTGTATTCTGTGTCTTATTGTCAAACAAAATCGCTGGCATTCCAGCCACTCCAAAACTTCTATGCTGTGCCGACTGTAAGCACTAACCATCAGACACAAAGTCCCATAAGGCTGGCCTTTTTCACTATAGTATCTTTTCGGTGCCATTGCTAACCTGTTTCCGATAGTGTTGACATCTGTCTCGTTTGCAGCAAACAATACTCAAGAAAGAATATTCACATCCCACGTGCCTTGCTCGACTAGTCACGACTACCTGTCATCACTTGTGAGCTTCTCGAAAAGCTCTTTAGCCAAGTATCATAAATTCAAGTTGATACTACGTGAATCATGAGTACATGTTAAGAATTACAAGCTTGCTTAAACAATAAATATCTATTCTTATTCTTGTTATAGGTTTGCATAGCACATCCTAATTCTTATATTTACCACGTAAAAGGTACGGTATGCAGCAAAGTCATAAATGTATAAATATCTACTTTCTAACCTTGAATATTTTTCAGCAATCATAACCACCATAGTCGTTATTACAAAGAGGGCTGATATCAAAAATTGAATACAAAAATTATCAAAGGATGAGGTACGATAATTCATGGATCACTAACGAAAGTATTGGAACGTTGTTGAAAATGTATGCTTCCAAAATGGCGAATATGAATAGTAAGAGTGAGACAGACTGAGCTGAAGTACATGATATAAGAAAGAGAGAAAGAGAAGCATCCGGGCGTAGCCAGCTGTGTAAAATTAACCCTGAGTCAGAAGCGAGTTATTCCAGTAAATATTCTCCATTTAATTAAATAAGCTCGTTGCATAATCCAGCTGCTACAAGAGTAAGGTCTACGAATACGACATGATGAATATTATCTGAGGGTTGAAATAGGACGACATTCTCTGCTCAACATATATGTAACAATGCTATGTAGCAAGATGGATGAAAGATAGACAACGCTGGTCAAAAAGACCTTGATAGTACGCACCTGGTTGGACTCGCAAAACTGGACCAGGTAATAATAACCTAACCTATATTCCGTGATACTATTTAAAGAGAACCCCTTCAAGTGTTCCATTTTCTTAGTTACGCTTTTTCTCCATTCACATGCGCTTTCAACCCAATTTCAAATAAAGAAAATTCTTGCCCCTAATTCAAGGACAACATGTGATAATTATCAGCAACTCGTGTTTTACATTTTTTATTTTTGTTAATATACACATGTCTCGACTTAGCCTACGCATTCCTAACTAACAATTCTCGTGTTTATCTTGTAATATTTTTCGTTTTCATGTTACTACTCTTGTCTTCTTTTTTATGAGCATATACTAGGTGTACAAATATAATTCGGATATTCTCTAAGGGGTGAATTTGATCAGGATTGAATTTCAAGAATGGTGTCTCTGACACCAAAGAGGTTAGGAGTGTCAGAACGGTTCATAAATCAAAGTTGTTTGTTTTTTCAATACAAATAGCCTAAAAGTGATACGGAACTATTGTCATGGACTAGCAATACCGATAGACTTATTGGGGATTTGGGAAAAGCATGGCGCTCAAAAATGTGTATGTATTTTTAGGTGTAGAAAAATGACACTGTAAACCGACCACTGTGACTATTCTGTTGCTATTGTTATTATCAGGTTCGCCATACTATTACTACCACAAGGACACTTGTTCCTTCTTTACTTGTTCTTTTGCTACTTTTGCTTCTTCTTCTACGTACGGACCGATACCAACGCACGGCTAAGATTAGAATCGAAAATTGTGGAAACCACGGGCTTATCCCTGGTTCGCGAGAAACTAGCTCGCGTGGGACGTCTTCCACGGGGTATAAAGAGAGCACGCAGCCTACTCTCGTCACTTCAGTCCTCTGCAAGAAACTAAGGATGGCTCTCGAACGTCAAGTCCGCGCCAAGGTACGATATTCTGGAAGCCCTTAAAGTCTGCTTCGATTTCGATCAGATCCACTTGGCTGATAACATCATAAGCCAATATATTTTTGGATAAGACTTTTCCAAAACGTGATACATACCTGAAAAGATATATTTTACTAGAGTACAGTTCATTTCGTGAATTTTGAAAGATATAGAAAATTATATATTTAATTATTTAATATTATTTCATCTGTCTTGTTACAGCTCGCTGGAAAACGCGACCCCGAACAGGAGAAGGAAGCTCAGGAATGGATAGAATCTGTCCTGGGCAAGAAGTTCCCACCTGGTGAACTCTATGAGGATGTTCTTAAGGATGGACAGGTCCTCTGCCATCTGATGAACAAGATCTCTCCAGGATCTGTTGCTAAGATCAATACCTCCGGTGGTCAGTTCAAGATGATGGAGAATATCAACCTGTGAGTAATTCTCTAATGTTAAATATGTCCAATAGAGCGCACAGCAAGTAGCGTGTCAGTTGTCACTCGTCACTACAATGTTTAATCTATAGACAGAAACAATTCTGGCAGAGCACTGATACATTAGTTTACGCGTTATATTGTATACTGAAAATGCCAAGAATTCTAAACGCTTTTATATGTTTCGCAATGTACCTCTGTATAAATTATACTTTGAATAATTTCAGCTTCCAGAAAGCTTTGAAGGAATATGGTGTGTCGGATGTTGATGTCTTCCAGACCGTAGACTTATGGGAGAAGAAAGATATCGCACAAGTCACAAGCACCATCTTCGCTCTGGGCCGTACGGTATGTATAACCTTAAAAAAAGAAGTTATGTCATTTTCAAAATTATTAGTTCATTAATGGAAAACTTTGTCACTACGTAATATATCTGACCTTGTTCGCATTCCATTGCAGACATACAAACATCCTGAATGGACAGGACCTTACCTGGGACCTAAACCCTCTGATGAGTGCAAGCGTGACTTCACTGAGGAACAGCTCCGCGCTGGACAGTCCGTCATTGGTCTTCAGGCTGGATCCAATAAGGGTGCAACCCAAGCAGGACAAAGCATTGGCGCTACGCGCAAGATCCTTCTTGGAAAGTAAATCAAATAAAAAGAACATAAAGAATGGTAAATCGTACTTACTGAGCACGAGGACCCGTAAGCACCCGTTATTTATATTTTGTATGTATATATTTATTTTACCTTTTGTAACTGAATGATATAACATTATTATTTACACCAGATGAATGCGTTATTCATTTTGATACCGAAAGTTATAATTTGAATCACTTGTTAAGGATTAAGTAACGTCATAAGCAAGTGGTAGGATTTTTTGAGATCCTTCGTGCTATTAAGGAATTGCAAGGAACGATTGACATATTAGGGCAATCATTGATATTTGTCGCTAAATTCGAATTGATGGAATTGCGTGAATCACGACTACACAACGGGATGAAAATAGTAAAAGCGAAGTGTTGCCAGCTGGAAATACAGGCGAGGCGAGTGCCTTGAAAAAGTTATCTCACAAGTCTGCGACAAAAGTGGTAAGGTTGCTGTTGCGTCTTAGAAACTATTTTCGGGGTCCTTGTACCCGAGACTCGCGACAACCAGTGGGTTTCATTTCTCACATCGCTAGTTTCGCGTTTCAAAATATTTCTCCAGCCAAGCACCGCCCATTGATTTTTACTGGTCTATTCCGAAATGATCATGTGTTAATGGATCAATGAGATGTAACGCAGTGAGTCAACCATGTGACTTTGGGCCTATCACCATTTCGCACTCTCGAAACCACGTGACTGATGTAATAAAATTTGCAAATCTTTTTACATGAAAGACGGATTTGAATTTCGTCATCGTGACACATATTTTATCACGTGATTATCACGGTAGCTTGTCTTAGGAATTATGATATTTATGGATACTTTGGCAGACAGTTCACCTTGTTTTCCTTGTTCGACGTTTCGTCTCTCTGGCGGATCTTACACATGGCAAAGACGCAGAAAAAGAGATATTTTGGCAGACTTTGTGCTCGACTCTCCAGGAATCTGTATATTCTGTATAAAGACGAAACTGGACAGCAAATCATAACTTGGTTGGATGTGATGTGCACGTTATTATGACAGCCGTTTTTATCAGTGCTGCCATGCCGCTTGGTAACGTTTACTTTACCAAATTTACTATCTTTCCTTGAGCTTGGTTGGGTTAAAGGATGCTCCCATGTAGCTGCAATAAACTGATGATATTTCGAGCGTGTGACTCGAAAAATAAACTCGTCGAATCATTTATTGTCGAAGTCAGGTCGGTAACAAATTTGTGGAATATGATTTTACCTACACAATAGCACAGTCGGTAAACAGGATTATCAGTGGATCAAATCGAAATTTTCTGATTCATCAACGGATAAACATTTTTATCGACAATAATTTTATCTACCGGAATTGCATCGACTGCAAGACTTCTTATCGATTGCTGTTATCGACGGATTCGAAAAATAATTACCGACATACACGGATTAAAACGATGTTTCATTTTCGGGCACAAGAAGCACAAAATCTTTCTTGCTTCACATAATTTCTGGGTCATTATGCTAAACTATACTATTTCATGATATACAAAAAAAATTCTATTATTCGTAATGTATCGTCTGTAATTACTATTTCTACCCTCAAACAAATGAGTATAGTTTTATGAAACTGCTTTTTATTAAATCAAATCCATTGTATTACATAGACGTTTCTTTCATGTACCTTTTTGGTGCAATACGCCTAACCCAGTTTTTACAACTCAGATGAATCTCTGCAATGTTTATTTTTCCAGAGTTGCGCGAGCTTTACATTGATATATATATATATATAACTACTCGTGCTTAAAGAAACGTGTATGCGTGTCTCTCAAGTATTTACGGGAGTAGAAGTTCCTTTTGGCGAATGAGTCACTCGGTAGCAATGTATAGAATATTATCCACGATATTTGCCAAAAATCCTACTGACTTATTTTCATGCCTACACCATTTACATCATCTGCGCTATAGAGGCTAAGTGATGAAGTCACGCGATATTCGCAACCTTGCTCACACAGTAGAAAACTGTTTCTCGCAAAATTACCAACAACCCAAATCCACACGTTAAGAAATACAAATTTAAACAAATCATATACAAGTTATATAATCATATTATAATACTTTTACTAGTGGTCCGTGTGAAAAATCTTATTAAAAACATATCTTACGTGATATTGTAACACCTGTCTTGTATCTTCAAAACGTCCGCGTTGCCATCTTACACGAAATCTCTTTGAACAGACATGACGAACCGGGGGCAAAAATATAGGGTGACAAAAAGTAAAAGAATACAAACTCTCATAAAACGTGATTCAAGGACTCCTCTGTAGCATCTGTCGCGATCTTCTTCGCCCACGCAAAATATTTTCACGCCCGCACTGTCACCACACGAGAACTTTGTATTTTAAGCGGGCAATTAACTGTTGCTCTCACGTGACCCTCCACAAAATGGCCGCCACTCACTAACTAGTAGCAGAAGACACGAACTTTCAGTACAGAGCACGTTTTTCTCTGTTCTGCTGAAAAAGTCATAAACTACTATTAAAATATCATAAGGATTTATTAACTGGCAGGATTTATTTATATATTATTTATCGATAAGGTTTCATGCTGCATATAGCATCTTATGAGTCCCATACAGATGGCGACTCTGTGATGAAGCATGTCGTTGACTTTTCAATAGTAATTGATGTACAGCATTAATCATTACTGAAAAGTCAATGGTGAACTGGTTAAATTTTATGATATCTCTGCAACTCCATAGCTAAGAGTGATGAGTCAGAGCGAGGTGTCTCGAGGGCGTCTGCTAGTCGCAGTCTAAATTTGGTTACCTTAGCCAAGGGATTGTATTACGCGCGTGGGATAGACTCTAATATTTTGGGTGCCCGGACAACTAGGCCATCTTGTATATCTATGTATATATAACAGCTTCTCCATATCTATTCTATAGCTTAAATAGCCCTTCGCCAATACACTACGTTCTATAGAGTACAAAATGTTATTAATGAACATTAAGCTAAGCGTACAACGCGACGTTATAGAGATAATTTTTATTTTTCGCGATATTCATGAATTTTGGTAAAAACGCAATTCATATAAATTACCTAACCATTCGCAAGATATAATTTTACTTTTCAAGGTTGTGCAGACATAATGATAAATTGGCGAACACGTGTAACTGAATTTTGAGTTGTTCTTTTATTTTAATTCAAGGGCAGAGTAGAAAATAGTGAACTAAAAATTTGATGGAAAATACTTAAAAAAAAAAAAAGTAAATTAAAATCAAGCTGAAAAATTGGTGAATACGTGTAAATGAGGGCTGGTAAGCATTGACCGTGTAGAAGGTCCCGTTTCGTTTCATTTCGAAAGCCTTGGCTGAAAGCAACAGTCATTCTGTTACGATGAATGAATGAATCATGTTGTTCTGTCTTGTGTTCTCAAAAATGATAATTCAATATCAAATGCATAAAGGCGACGTCGTTAAAATCGTCTTGAAAATCTAATGCGGTACGACACTGCATATAGATACAAGCGAATGCAAATAATAGAACATAGGTGCGTTGCACCGCGATTACATGCAGTGCATTGTTTGTGATTGGCCCTTTTGGCGAGCGTTTCGCGTCCGCGTCTATTTTTACGCGCGAAAACAAACGCCGAGGAAGTATCGGCGGTGATTTCGCCACGAGGAAGCGATGATTGAAACGGCAAGTGATAGAAAGGAAGGAAAGAAATTTAATACAAGAATAAAGAACACGGTGGTGGGTCTGAGTAAACCAAATCTTTCGGATGGTAATTCGAGGAGTTTACGCAAATGTGCTTGGATGCTATAAAAGGAAAATTTCAAAGCGTCCGAGGGAGAAATTTTCAAAGTGGGAATTGTGGTATGGCTAGGCAGGTCAACGATCCCTTCTATATATACATTTCGGTAACAGTGCTGGGATATGGATTCTCTTCCTCCTCCGCATTCATTTTCTTATTTTCCTTATTTTCTCCTAAAAGCGAACAGAGCAGTCTTCGTGGCATGAGAACTAATAAACGCTTTACAAAAAGGAAGGGAAAAGACTAAGATATTTTTTGGACCGCACGTGCCAGCTCTATGGTTCACTGGATCCATAATATCTGTACTATATATTTTCTCGGAACTGTCAAATGACATCGCCACGAGGGATGATATACATAGGATAGGGTGGCTCTGATAGGTTTTTTCGTTGAGAGATTTTTATCATTTTTTAAAATGTTTTAAGTTGTTGGTTTTCTATAAGAAAATTATATTCGTCCTGTAATAATTGTTAGTTCCATGACTCATGTTTGAGCACCTAAGTGCAAGTATTGTAAGGATCGGAAAGACCAGCCAAAATCGTGGCACAATGTGTTATTTTTTTAGTATGGTACGGATTCGTTTGGCAGGCGGCTGGGTAGAAAGAATTGTTTACGCTGCGCATCTAAAGTGCCGTGAGCAGTCGACGTCGCGACGCTTGTGACGCTTACGAGATTGTCCAAAAGAAATTATGGAATTAAAATAATAGCGTGAATAACAGTTGAAACTATACTGCTTGAAATATGTAATAAATTATTATTTTTCGAAATAATAGGGAGTCATTCTTAATTGGATGTTTTTTTTTTTTTTTTTACCGATGATGCATAAAATAGCAGGAGTGCCAGTTGCAATGGTTGACACAGAAAATTATATGAAATTGCCTCGGATTCAGACTCGCCGCTCTTCCGAGATGACGTTGATGACCTCCGCTTGCCAAAAATATTTCAAAAGAAGTTTCCCACCGCGAGACGCGAAAAAAAGGAAGATATTCACGGCAAAAATAGTATCGTTGGTCGAAGCAAAAGATATCGTGCAATGATTCGTTGTAGTGTGAATACTATTTTTAAAAAGAAATGGGCATCCAAAATTCTTCCCTTGACATTCCTTCTTCAATTATTTAAACATCGTTAGGATGTTTATTCGCCTATTATTTTTCCTCGTTTTCCTCTTTTTTTTAAAGAATTTTTCCATTCACGTGAAATTCTCAGGGTTATATTCCAGTCCAGAAATAGCCGACCATACCACATGCCTGATTCCTGGATAATAAATCAACCGGCGAATAATCTGCTTATTTGATTAAATATTCTCAAGATCACAGTTTCTAATAAAAATCAAAAAAATTCCATAAATTCGAGGAGACCATTCAAAAATTTAGCAGCATATGAATGCATATATATATATGCATTCATAGGCTATATAGTTAAACCAATAGCAGCATTTGGCAATCAGTAATAAAAATCCGTTATAAGTTCTAAGTAAAGATTTGTCAAATACATATATAAATACAAAAACTAATATTTAATCCATACTAGCAGTGCAGATCGCTAAGGGATGTCGAAGATAAAGCTCGAAAAGTAGATGCTAGGTAAGATCTAAGGCTAACGTAAGTCCTATAGGTATGTATCTATGTAATCATATAGAAGGGTGACGTTAAAAATAGAAATTTGAGCAAGAATTTATTAATAGTAGATGAGTGTGTGCCGGCAATGGCAGGTTCCCGTTCCTCGGTGGTAGAGTCTCGTTTGCAGCCGCCCCCGTCCCTGGAGATCTCAACGTCCCTTGCCACGACAAGACCCACCTCGTTGACCCTCTCCGCGAACCCCTAGCCCAGGAGCACTGACGTTCCGATGCACGTGCCGTGTGCAAACTTTGGTATGACTAGCCCGGTCGCGCGGCTCCAACAGCCATTCGAATCCAGTATTAGTGCGGTGTAGAGTGCGGTGTCCCTAGCTCCACAAGACCTCTATCTTTCACCTTCGATCGATATATACCTAGTGGTGAGTACCAGAGTGCATCGGTACCTTCGTCGTCTGCCAGCACATCGGAGACAGTGAGATATACGAACGGGAGACTCGGCACTGATACGGGAGATACTACTTGATACTACTCTACCGCGACTTCACCCTCGTCTTCATAATCGTACCAAGTTCCGCGGATACCTATAAGCAAAACGTATGACCCTACGTTTGCCTCTTCCACTGGTTCGTGTTTGAGTGCTCCTCGGCGCTCTTGCTACGGACTTTCTGTCGTCGTTCATTCGTTCGCTCATTCAATCCTTCGCTCATCCACTCGTGTGTACTTCGTTCGTATTCGGGTGTCTTCGGGTGGGCGGTGTGAGAGCGGAATCGCGTGCGGCATAAGCGAATACACCACCCTGCGCCTGGCCTAATACGGCGTCGCTAGGCCGGCTTGTACCGATATAGATTCGCCGTGTTACCGTTTTACGGAAATAGATACGCCGTCGAACGAAACTCCAAGGATTGTTTACCTTTGAGATAAATCTTAGATAACTAACCGGTATATCGGTGAAGCATCCTTGGATTTAATGGTTCAACTTTGATTGTCTTTTTATCGGTTTACTTTCTCGTCGTTTTCTTTTCTTAAGTAGTCACGCGGCTATTTCGGTTATTTCTCTTACACGTCGCCGAGTACTGCTTGGACTCTTTTTGTTTTCTGAATTTTTTAAATTATCAGAGAATCCACGAGAGCACGGCGACTGACCTCTCTCAATTTTCAGTATAAGCAAAATGCCTTTCAAGCCCGTGGAACACCCAAAGTGCCCGAAATGCGGCAAGTCTGTCTACGCCGCTGAGGAGCGCGTTGCTGGAGGCCTCAAGTGGCACAAGATGTGCTTCAAGTGCGGTAAGTCTGCTTTTCATACTACCAAGCTAAATACTTTTATATTCCTTGCGAGACTTTGTCGTAATTTATACATGTCAAGAATGATCCATGATTTCTACAATAGAAAAGATATTAGCAAAGAACCGTACAAGATCGTATACGATGATATATTTTTACAAGTCAATTAGAGTCAAACGAATTGAAAGTGAGAGAAATCATTTTCAAAAATTTCAACAATACAGTTCATCGTGTTATCGGGTGGGGGGTCTCTTGGTACGATCTTACTCAAATAACAGTAGAAAAGTCCGTGTGAGAGTGTTACTGCCAGGGCAGGACTAAAAGGCCAAGGTGGCTTCCAGGTCTCTGCAGCAAATTGCTCGACTCGACGAACTGCTCGGAGCACGAGGGTGAGCTCTTCTGCAAAGTCTGCCATGCGCGCAAGTTTGGCCCTAAGGGTTACGGCTTCGGAGGTGGCGCTGGATGTCTGTCGATGGATCAGGGCGAGCACCTGAAGAGTACCGAGTGAGTGCGCGTGCCAGCTCGCCTGTCCGGGCTCTCATCCTACCCCCTATGTACATTACCCTTCGCCAGAAAGAAACGACAAAACAAGCAAAAAGAGCCAGCCAAAAAAAATAAGCCCTGATCCCCCACAACCCCCTCAAAAAAAAGAAAGAAAGATTGAAAGAAAGACAGAAAGAAAGAAAACAAGAAAGAGAACATAGAACCAAACAAAATAAGCAAGTGAGCAAGAAAATCATAAATCAGATCGTGCACGAGTTGCCTCAGTCAAAATACGAGATATTCGAAAGAGAGTCTGTACTATTAGAATTTACAAGCCAAATAACATCAAAAAATGGTTATACCGTCTGCTAGTGATAACCATAGGATCCTCTTATAATGAAAATTTCGTATTTCACGAAATCAAAAACAAAAACCAATCTCTGTTTGACCATCTTTCATCCAAGAGTCTCTCTTTCTTGCTCGCCCTTGCATTTTCTCTATATCAATCTCTCTCTCACCAACCCCTTCTTTACGTTACACAAACCTTGATTTCTGTTTTCTCTCTCCCTCTCTTTCTATCTCTTTACCTCAGTCTTTGTCTGTTTCATTTTTACACATTGTGTCATATTCTCTTTTTCAAATCCCTGAGAATTTTTTTTTGAGGAGGCCCGTCGTCAGAGGCTATTTACCCTTAGATCTTAGGACCATTTGTACCATCTGTATTAAGGCCACGTTGATTAATAAATAACACTCGATTGTGTGCAAAAATACCGGATAATAATTGTTGCGATGAACGCTCTACCACCATACCATACCTTAATATTTTCTCTATACATATTATATACCAAGTTCACGACCGTCAACCATGTATCCAACCATATAAATCCTGCCTCGTTATTCCCATGCCTGTTCGATGCCCGAATATTCTCGTTACTGAGTATGTGTCCCGCCAGCCCCGCCGAGTCAAGCCAATCTCAAACTGGAGGATAAATAGTAACCCGAATCACACCCACAAACACATTCACGTACACGGTGAGCACCGATCTTTCCGATCCGAGTGGCGATCGTCTTCCGCTTCCGGTCGATATATATATATATATATATTCATATACTTGTACATATATATATATATTCTCCTGCACGGCCTTATTGATCTATACGAACCTTCTTTCTAACATCTTATGGCTAACCCAATGATGGCTGTTTACCCATTACCCACCACGCACTACCTTTACTTATGTCAATCCGGTGTCATCGAGACAGAACATATATATATATATATATATATATATATATTCTTACGTATACACGTATATTATACATTTATGTATATCTATATGTATATACGTATATATATCTATATAAATTATCCTTCTGATCCGCTTCTTGGCTCTCCTATCAGGGGCTCGGCGGATGCCACGTGCGTGGCTGGGGACTCTAACAGTAAACTAACATTCTCTAATCTCTCTAATGTCTCTGTAATTACTTTCTCTCTTTGATCCTAGGTCACTCGTTACTTTATTCTTTATTCACACTTATTCGTCCGATCGTATATTACCACTTTACTCTATACGAGGACACATAGAGAGTTTCTAGCGTGACGAGAATTCCAAGAGAGCGAATGTTCACGCAGAATTTTCTTTGGGCTTGAGTTGTCATTTGTTTTTGATTTTTGAAAAATACATCCGGTTGCTAATCAGCATAAGATCAGACGAATCGATCAGAGAGTTGGAAATAGTTTTGGTAAATTAAAAAAAAATTATATCTTTGAATCCAATCTTGTGACTTTAAAAGGATTTGTGTATTCGATTACTTTACTGTAGTAGGGAATATAATAGAGAGTAACGAAAGTAATAATTACTGTGACCTATCCAAAATAATTCCATATGACATTATAATTAATCGACTACTCTCGTGTGCCTAATCAATTAACTTTCTGAATCCGTCTGACTCTTTCTGTAGTTAGTTGTCGGGTGATTTCGTTTTGCTTCCTAGTGATATGCGTAGTAGCTCATTGAGTTAATGATTGGTGTTTAATGAATTGTCAGGATAATGGTTTATCTTTGACAGGGGAAACAGAGGATCGAGCGCCGTACTCGAATCAAGGGCCATTGCTAAGGCACCCGAAGGTGAAGGCTGCCCCAGATGCGGAGGATACGTCTATGCAGCTGAGCAAATGCTCGCCAGGGGACGTGTAAGTATCCTTGGAAAGAGGATTGCTTTCAGAGGATCTGGTGCCACGTCCTATTTGTATATTTTCACGAGCTGCGTCAATTGAGCTAGTTCTAATTTTCTTATAGTAAGTAGAACGGGGCTAATTTGATCGAGTGATGAAAGAACGTAAGGATATCACGAAAATAAGCGTCGAACATGTCGTACCCGCGTGGCACAATGCCAAATATTAAACGAGCGCAGCTTCCTTGGTAGGAGGATGATGGCACCCGGTCCAGGAAATAATCCGCGAGGTACTTGAGAGATGAGGGAATTTTTTTATACATAAATTTTTAAAAAATGACAAAAAAATTGGGAGAGATAAAAAGTCACCCTTGTTGGGGACTTTTTCTCATTAGGGCTACCATAGACAATGCTTCAAGTGCAAAATGTGTCATCGGACTCTTGACTCTACTCTTCATTGCGACGGTCCTGATCGGGACGTATATTGTCGAGGTATCATCGAGAGTAAATTCATGTACCCTCTGTTGGAATGATTATCGTTATAATTTTTCATCCCTTGTTGTAATGGATACCCCAATTCTTTTACATCCGACTTCATCGCGTGTTATTATTAGAATGCAGTGTCGACTTAATGGCAACCAAAGTGACTCACTATATATGAACAGTAAAATTTTTTTTTTTTAGTCACTGAGATTTACGTATTTTAATTATTGTTTTTTTTCCTTCAAATTACCTCCGAACTTTTATCGAGTGACTAACACGTACCTCTGTGTTCATCACAGCAATGGCACAAGGAATGCTTTAAGTGTGGTTCCTGCTCCAAGAGGTTAGACTCTGTCAACTGCTGCGAAGGTCCTGATAAGGATATCTACTGCAAAGGTAAGATGGCGCCTTGCGAAAAGGTAGCAATATAAGAAGAGTCATTCACATTGTAATACACTGAAGAACCATAATTAATAAATATCATTACACAGTGTGCTATGGCAAGAAGTTCGGACCTAAAGGTTACGGTTACGGCCAGGGTGGTGGCGCCCTTCAAAGTGACTGCTACGCGAACGGGTGGGTTCACCAGATAGCCAGTTTATCAGCTTATCAGCTTGTCGGCTGAGGACGGAGCTTCCTTAGGAAACGCTTTCATTAATATGTCTTCTTTTTTTCTTCTTATACGCAAAACTCCAAAGTACACAAATCATAGAAATAAAAAAGAATTCGTACAATAAAAATTGACAAGAGCTTACTTGACGCTGACTCACGATGCCGCTTATCTTGTCTGCTTAACAGCTTGCTATCCGAAGAAATTCGGCCCCCGAGGTATTGGCCATGCCGGGCTTGTTTGGATCGGGCTACAGTGCGATATCGAGGATGAGGGGTACGCACACCCCTCGAATCTTTTTATTTTTCCTCAGCTAATGCTTTGCCGTTTACGTTACTCTCCCTTTTGTTTTTTTTTATCCATTTAATTTTTTTCCATTATTCACAATCATAGCATTGCGTTTGTAGTAACGGAAGTCTTCATCTAGCTTGGAGCTTTTCTCATCCCTCGGTATAATAAGTCCCGTTTACTGTGTGAAAATAGAAAGAACATCAATAAGTTTGTTACTAATCAATACAATCCTTGGTGGTTAATTTTTTAATAAAAACACCCAAGAGTATTTATACTGAGCAGCAATGATCACTTATAGCGACGCTGCTCCTCGTACAACGGTGATCGACACTGCCATTATCAAGGCACCCGCTGGCAAGGGGTGTCCTCGTTGCGGTGGGGTAGTATTCGCCGCCGAGCAGGTACTGGCCAAGGGTAGAGAATGGCACCGAAAGTGTTACAAGTGCCGTGACTGTACCAAGACCCTGGACTCCATCATCGCCTGCGATGGTCCCGACAGAGACGTCTACTGCAAGACCTGCTACGGCAAGAAATGGGGACCTCATGGTTACGGTTTTGCCTGTGGATCAGGATTCCTGCAGACCGACGGCCTCACGTGAGCTTCCCTGCAGACATTAATTTCTTTTTACTTCCATTCTAATGAACATCGAACGACAACTTTAACCTGAATCTATGTGTATTAGGGAGGATGAAATCTCGGCTAACCGACCATACTACAATCCGGACACCACCTCCATCAAGGCACCAGCTGGTCAGGGCTGCCCCCGTTGTGGCGGCATGGTCTTCGCTGCTGAGCAACAGTTAGCCAAGGGTACTATGTGGCATAAGAAATGCTTCAACTGTGCCGAATGTCATCGGCCATTAGATTCCATGTTGGCTTGCGACGGACCCGACAAGGAAATCCACTGCCGTGCCTGTTATGGAAAACTCTTTGGACCCAAAGGTTTTGGTTTCGGACACAGACCCACTCTTGTTTCTACGAACGGTGATCACACCGCGCCATCTTTGTGAGTGTCTGATCTAGCGTCAGTTTCTGAAAGCTTAAGTTTTCTATTGAATAATAAATTTCTAATTGTAGCCTCGACTCCAAGCCTCAACTCGGCCAGAAACGTAATGACGGACATGGATGCTCCCGCTGCGGTTATCCCGTATACGCGGCCGAGCAGATGATCTCGAAGAACCGTGTCTGGCATAAGAGGTGCTTCAGCTGTGGCGAATGTCATCGTTCCCTCGACTCGACGAACCTGAACGACGGACCCGACGGCGACATTTACTGCCGCGGATGTTACGGACGCAACTTTGGACCTAAGGGAGTAGGCTTTGGTATGGGAGCAGGCACTCTGACGATGGCCTAGGTAGTAATCTAGGAACGATGACATACGAAAACAAGATCCAATACCGGAATCATCCCTTAGCTAGGACCCCATTCTTCCCTTGCACAATATCCAATCCTACTCCTGAGTCCTGAAAAATTTTCCCCGTTCTTCACAACTTCCCGTTCTGTCACCCTAAATCCTTAATATTTTCTTCGCGATTTTCTTTGTTTTTAACAAAAAAAAAAAAGAAACGAGTACGAACGACCAGCTGGATACTGATGCCCGACCACATCGATACGTTGAACTTCGTTTTGATTTTCTTCTTTTTTTTTATTACTGTTGACCGCACTGCTACGAGATTCGAGGAGTCATACCATTCGTGTACTCATCTATTTTAACGAGGGCGTATATACATATATATATTGTGTATTGTCGACTAGGCCAAAGCGATTATTTTCAAATAAATATTTTTTTGAAAGCCTTTTGCTGACCAATCACGCTCTTCCCAACCGACTAGTTTTACTTCAAATTTTACCCATGAGTATGGTGAGAGGTAAACATTCTCTTATATACATGCTTATTATTATATAAGAATCATAAGGAGAAGGGCAGAGAAATTAATTGTAAGATAACGATAAACATAAGTCGACTAGGCGACTAGAAAAAGTACGAGTGTGGTGTAAAACACTAATTTTATATATTTATAGCAACAACTGTACAAGTTCCAGTCACACATAATGATATAATATTATTTAACCTTAACAATTATTACGGGATCAATAGTAGAGTATTCTGAGTAGGTTGCTATCCTCGGACGATAAAATCAAATCCAGATGTTATCGAGATGAGTTCATTGATAAAATTAGATATTCGTAAAGAAAAAAGTCAAAATGGGCTTACGAGTAGATCTGAACAATCCAATTCCAGTGGTAGATCATTCTTATTGGGATATTTTTGACTATTTTAATATTCTGTTCATTCTTTCGCAATTAAAATAATTTCATATCAGTACAACCTAGTAGGGAACAATTTTTCGATTGACTTGCATTGCGTCTCATAGTGGTTAAAGGACATTTCTTTTTGCTAGTTAGAATTCTCGGGACAGCAAATAATTCATAATTTTCCGAGCGTTCTCAATATTAAGCTAGTTCGTACGGCAAATTCCAGCAATTTTGGAGAAGAAACATCAGTTATAACCAATTTTCCAAGGAATGTAGTTCTGCGTCAACAAAATTGCTTCACGCCAGAGAACGCAAAAGAAATTATAATCATGCTCACCGAGAATATGCAGCCTACTCAAAAAATAACCAACTGCAGGGTATGAGGAGTCTATTTACATTACCGGACGAAGTCAGTTAATAAAGGTTGGCGGTCTTGAGTGGCAGTGGGTCGAGAAGATACGGTGGCAGCGCAGCGCTAAACGGCCTAGGACTACAAGATCCCCATGAAGTAGCATTCCCACCACCGCCGCCGCCATTACCGCGAGTATTAGGCGAGCCCGATTCGCCATCGGCATGTTTCACATTTACTAAACTCGCAGCAGAAATAGGCTTTATCTCAGCCGAAGAAACAACGCCACCGGGTGGCGTCGCAGGGCTTCTCGGCGAACGGCCTTCTGCTTTGACGTTCCCAGATACTGGACTAGAGGCGCCACTGTCGCCTCCTACGCCTTGCGACGACGATTTCTGCTGGGCTAAACGTTCCTGCTTGCGAAATTTTGCTCGTCTGTTCTGAAACCACACCTGAAACACCAGGTAAGTGCTTGTAAAGTACACAAAATCTGATATTATAAACTACAAAATAGAAAGCAATAAATCATAAGACATAATTTTATTAAAGTATACCATCAACCATGTCATTAGCGGTTTCGCATAGATAGTATATTTATGTGTGGAGTGAATAGCAGAGGGTGGCAGGGCGACTCGTAATTGGCCGTAGTCGGCAAATAAAATATTTAACGAATAAAACAAGCGAAGCGCCGGTGACCTGCATGTTAAAGTAGCGGGTTTATTTGCTCGGGTGTTCGTCTGACCGGGGGCTGGTTAAAGGGGGCTGGCGAAACGGGTGGAATGACGGGGTTCGTCGGTGGGGGGTTTGCGGGGAGAGAGAGAGAGAGAGAGAGAGAGCGGGACACCATGATGAACGTGATTGCCCTTTCCGGACAGCAAACACTGCTATTGGATTTTTATCGACTGTCCCGTCTCTCCGATGTTCATCTGCACACATTCCGCACGCGCATCCCACATTCCTGAAAATATCTCTATAACCGTCATACGTGCACGTCAATCGGGACTGCATCAAACTTTAACAGTCGTAGATTTACACGTAAAATCATGGTTATTCCGTGACTGATGAATGACAGTGAAAAAAAAATCGTGAAAAAGTGTATGAACACCTCTTGTATGTATCACAAACATATTAGGGATTATAAAATTACCTAAATAAATAAGTAAGTTCTATTTAAAAAATTTAATAATAATATAACCATGAACTACATAATCTAATTACACGGCTAATACCAAGAGTATAAAGCATGCATAAGTAAAGGTTAATAATCTCGTACTTGGCTGGTCACCAAACCTTAAACGGTAGGCGGAGCAATACATGTGCCAGTATTTGGCCACGAATATAAAAGTAAGGTTAGGGACGGCAAGGTTCGAGGGCGTTAATGTTAAATAAATACTTGGCTAAATAAAATGTAACAAGGCGCCACGACAGATGTAGCCCCCTTCGCAGATAAATATTTAATCGAGGCCTTTATACTCGTTGCCGCTTAGCCACGACACCATCACCCCATACAGAAACATCAGTATGACCCCCGTAGTCCAAAACAAGGGTGGAACACACAGACAGACATATTCATCTATACCATATAGTATATTGAAATATACCAAACTGTACTGACATTAGTTAACGCCATAGTACCCAGGGGTTACTCTTCTTAAATTCGAACTTCAGTTTCCGCTCTAGGTACTACATATCCCTACGTCTACACCGAAACAAAGCAAACACCGCAACATCTGCCCTCGACTTTTCATCCCTTCGTTTCAGGGTGCGAGATTCATACGATAGAGGATTAGGAATTGCCAGGAGGTGAATCGAAGGTATTGGTATGCAGTCGGTAACCTCTGAACCTTCTGTTTGGTTTCTTAACTTTTGTCTCTAAAGGGATTCACATGATTCACCCTTTTTCTCACGTTTCGTCTTTGATTTCTTGAGATTTCTTTTACTCTGATCGTTATGCCATTCGCATCGTCCGACTCTGCGGTATCGTAATTACATTACATAAAATATAAATGTATGTCTGTTGATCCAAGAAGCACGAGACTTGTCACTTCGCCTGTCACTTAGGACAATTGATCTCTCACACAGGGTCTGCATCTCTAGGACACGCCACTCGGCCAAGGACAGAAACAAAGGCTGAGGCTGGGAATACAAGAGGGTGGCGGAGTTAGAATCCAATCGGAAAGTGAAGAAGTACCGACATTTTTCTTGGATAATTAATCGTGAACGAGGGAAGGGAAGCCAGCAATCTAATCAACGAATGCGTGTGACTCGGTGAGCACGTGTACGGTGGACAACGTATAGAGAGAGTCTGTATATGAAGGGAACGGAAACCAAGTCTTAATTACAGGATTGTCGTAGGCGCTGTCACTACTGGACAGTGTTTCCTATATAAACTCTATTCTCTATCCAGTTGGTCCAAACCCTCTTGCAACACAGTCCCATCGTTATTATCTCATTTTCATTACTCTAACAGTTTCCAATCAACCGAAGTGTAAATGACGATTGAAAATCAATTTATAATCAATCGTATCGTTCGAACCAGCCTAGTCTTAAACAAGACATGACAAAAATGTATTAAGTTATACGTATACTGATAGTACAGAAATGCAATTCTAAATCTTGTAATGCTACTTAAAGAAAAACTAATATAAAAACCCGCTACTAAATCTTTGTTTCGATCAAATTATTGACCAAATTATAATTAGTAAATCTTTTGTTTTAATTTACTATACTTTAATAATAATGGTTATAGGACATTATAAGAGTACATGGGAGTGAGAGATCCATGTCTTTTTATTAACATTCTTCACGTGACTCGTTGCAAATACACAAATCGAATTTTTAGTGCTATTGTTCTTGTATACAATTTTTGTTCAATTTCTGCTATACGTTTGGCACTAAATAATGTAACGTGTAAAAGAATGCAAGATTACATGGACAGTATCGGGTGATGTACATATAACAATTTTTTTAAATAATTTTAATCTGTCCCAGTGATTCTAGTCTCAGTTTGACAGTTGTTCCCATAAAACTTGTCTCGTATGCGGTTATTTTGAATTTGTATAACTTTTAAGAATTTAAAGCACCAGACATTTTCCCATAGAGCCCCATAAGCTCGAAGAATGTTATCATTCAGGGATAGCCGAGGGAAACGAGCAGTAGCGTAGATGACGCTCAGCAGGACAGTTTTTAATCACTCTAAGTGGATCTACATAGTACTGGCAATTACTGTAGCACACTTGTGCATGGGCCCCATGGGTTTACCATGGTTCGGTGCTCTCCCAGAACTGCTACAACGTTCTCTCGCTCTTTTGGCACCTCTGACTTCTCGCTCTCTGAAATGTTACAACCCTCCGAACTACCTTCGTACCGTCCCCGTTAGAGCTCTCACACTCCTTCACTGTGACTTTAGTTAGAGTTCAACCCTCCTGCCAGAGGGTAGCATCCTAACTGACACCCTCCCTTCGAAGGATTCGCCAACACTGGTGACGCGAGAATAAAGAAAGAAAAAAGAAAAGAAAATTCGAGTCATTCTAATTTTGAAAATTAAATCTGACCTTGTTATTTCACTCGCAATTATAGCGAGCACACGCTCTTCGCATTACGTAAAAACTCCTATTAGACGTGTTAAATTAAAGAATCCTCATGAAATTTTTACAAGCGTTAACCCTGTAACCAATTGTGTTTGTATCAATGTATTAATATTGTACAGCACCATACAGACTTCACATGTACATTATTAATGTAGAAAATTGAGGAATCCTCGCTGGAACTGGGATGAAATCAATCGGTCTCCCATGTAGAGCAAGACCCAAGGGATTCTAGTCCACGCTCTTGCCTCGGTACGGATGTTACACACCGCAGGAGCCTCACGGAACGTATCGCGTTTATTATGTGCGATGCTGCCGCGTGGCGGCAGGCGGCACACTTGCCACTCCTGACTCACCAGTCATTCCCTATGAATTACAATTCCATTAATCTGCCTTGTGCTGTGCATAATGTTCGCCGTGATATATACGCATGTTCCGTATCCATCCCTATATACCGAGAAAGGGCCTGGGACGACCCTTGAAACGATTGATTTACAGGATTCTCAAGTGGCCACCCAGTGTCGCTGCATTGTGCTTAAAACTGTAATACATACGTCATTGACCTGTGCGAAAGGGCACTAAGGTGATTCTAATATGAAATAATAATTTTCGAAAAGTCATAGATTTTTGTAAATTAAAAAAGAAGTTTTAAGAGTGCTCGCAATTCCTTGGTAATGAGAAGACAGAGATTAGTATGGTGCAGTAAGGTAAATATAACGTAAGCAGAATCGTACTGGCAGTTGAGGTGAGATGAGAATGGCAGAGAAGGAGAGAGAGAGAGAGAGAGAGAGAGAGAGAGAGAGAGAGAGAGAGAGAGAGAGAGAGTGAATGAGTGAGAGAGTCCTGAGTATTGTGATGGGTGGGAGTGGCGAAAGAGTGACAGAGAGAGAGAAGAGGAGAAGGGGAGAGAACGAAGAGCAATGATGGCGGCTGTGAGGGCGCTAGGCCAACAGCAGCGAGCAGCACCTATGGAGGAAACACAGTGTGGCGCTTGCGAGAGGAGAGAGAGGAGAGCGAGAGAGTGAGAGAGGAGGAAAAATTTATCGAGCAGACGCCATGGCAGAGAGAACGAAGCAGAACGACGAATAGCGTGGCGTGTGCCATGGCCAAACGGCCAATCGGCGTCCGAGACGAATTAAAGGGACGCACGAGCAAAGGACTGCTGCGGCAGGATGATTCAGGGATTCGAACGAGAAAAAAAAACGGGGGGGGGGGAGGAATGAGAGATATAAAAAAGAAAGAGTACATATAACGTGACTTCCAGAACAAAGGAATTCGATAAGAATTTTTTAACTTTTTCTTTCTAACCTCACTTCTCTTTATCTTGTCCTGCGATAATCTTGTTCGATATTCAATAAGATACTTGATATTAAGAAAATGGTAAATATCTATAAATTGGAAAAATATCTTTGGCAATGCTACATGGGATATACTTCTATTTTCATATGTTTCATGCAACTGTGCCATTAGCGAAGTAGACGCAAGGGTCCTTCAAGGTGATTTTACCTTGGAAATGAATGGTGGTCGCCGTGCGACCGCAAACTACTAGAAAATTGATTGTTACGCTCTCCTTAATTATCCTGCGGCCAAGAATACACCCGTACACCGTCCATTTTCATGTTTCTGTGGGCTCCGGGAATTTCAGGCCCGGGGGCACCCCTTTCGCTCAACCGGACCAAATGGAGTTGGACTATTTGGATCTCCCAGAATCTGATTTATCCACTTCGAGTAAGAGTTTATGTAATATTCCCACATTCTACCTAGATTTTTACCTAATTTCAACCGCGCATAGTCTTTTGGCCAAATTGTTTCTGGCGAATTGACAAATATATAAAAAAGAATGGCTACACAGAAATTTAAATACTACCCACAGTCATCGAAGTGTTAACTATATATACATATACATACCGTACATCGATTTGATATTTATGCGATTTATTGAATTTCCTTTTATAATAATGTATATTCCAATAGAAACTAAATTATTCCATTCGACAAAGCTTTTCACTCTCTCCAAAAACACAAGCGGACGTATGTGATTCTGACGATATTAAGTGTTGTTACACAATAGACACTTTTTCCATGTAATCTGCCCAAGTCCCCACTGAACCTATACAGGCATACCTAGGACCCCAGAATCCTCGATTTTCAAAATGATATTTCTACTAGACAATCAAACACAAAATACATACATATATGAAAGCGCTCAAACTGGTATCTTTAGTTCAATCAATTGTCACGAGTATATTGGACAAATCAGTACTAAGAGCACCTCGTACCATTGAGATCTTTCCAAATATAAATCTCAACAATAATGGAATTCAGAATTGCTTTAGAATTTTCCCGCAGTGTCGCGACGTTAAGACGTCCGTTCATCCGGTTATTCTCCGCTCTATTCTCACGAGTGATTAACAATTCACGAAACCTTCATTAAATCGAGTATGACAGTTCATTTCCGTTTTCTGTCTGTCTATCATATTCCGACTATTCGACTTTTTGACATATACAAAAAAATGATGTTTTTTTTTTTCCCCTCCATCTTCAAACAGTGCATACAGCTTTCGTAAGTATTCGTAAGCATCCAACCGACAGATTCACTAGTGTATGTTACATATCTACAAGATATATAAAACTGATATTTTTTATAGGTAAACGAAAATATGGTAGAACATAGTGATCTGGCAAAGAAAGTGAGGAGGAAGAAGAGTTCACGATAATCCGTCAAGAACGTTGGGCAATATAATCCATCAGGTCTTGACTGGCGGCAGGTGCCCTGCGAGAAGGAACGCGGCGGACTTCTAATTTCATTAGAGCTTCCCTTCTTCGAGGGTGGAACCAGAAGAAAGGGACAGAAGGGGAAACCATGGAGGAATGGGCGTACAATCTTTCATTCTATGCCGAAGTTATAAAGAATTCTTGAAAAGAGAATCTGGTTGCTATGAGGATCTTTGAAAATAATATTGAGACAAAGGTTCCATGTGTAACCATTATACTATATGTCATATAGTATATATTATCACTGTCACTCACCTGTACTCTGGCTTCCGTAAGGTCGATTTTCATGGCGATTTCCTCGCGCGTGTAAATGTCTGGATAATGGGTTTCTTGAAACGCTCGTTCTAGTTCCTTCAATTGTGCTGACGTGAAGGTTGTTCGTATCCGACGCTGTTTTCTCTTCTCCGCAAGACCGTCGTGACCGGAATACGCTTTGTATCCTAATCCACCTTTAAATTTAAATGAATGTTACCAACATTTGGATAATTCAATCTTAAGGGTAGCTGGACTTCGGTAGTGACCGAAATCGTTCGAATTATCTCGGATTGGTAATTAATTTTGTCACCTTTCTTTAATTTTACATTAATCGAGCAAATTAGTATTAGTTTAGTAAATATTTTTAAAAAATACAAAAAAAAAACTCTAATATTCAATTCAACCAATTTTAAAGACATATTAAGTAAAGTGTGCAAATATGACTGATTCACTACTTTTGGCACACATTTCTCGAATACTATTGATTACATTATATTGGGATTTGATGGAAATTCTAAACTGTGTCGCAGGCAAACGTTGTTGGTTACTGATTATTATAAACTATTAACTGAAAACGAAATGGCAGCCATAAGTGTAAGGTACATTTTCGTATCATTTTGATTAAAGAAAATAAAAAGGTATATCATGAGTATTATTTGTGTTCAACTAATAAAAGAATTAATCTACTACTGAATATTAATAAACTACTACTAAGTATCGCGAAATGTATACGAAAAGTTGTGCATCAGCTACTTTTGCACACTGTACTCGATATGCTCGTATAATTGGTTGAACTTGATATTTGAGTTGAATTTTTTTGTTTGTATCTTCTACAACATTTACCAAGGTAATATTAATTTGCTTAACTAATATAAACGAAAGGAAAGATGACAAAATGAATTGCCAATCCGAAATAAATTTGCACGATTTCGGCCAACATCTACGTTTCACTCCCCTTAATTCACATAGATATCTTAAAAAAAAATGAAAATAGAAATTTAATTATATTTATATCTAACCTCGTATAATTAACTTAACAATCCTCTTCTTTGGAATTCAGAGTTTCTTAATAAACACACATTCGAAGAGAAACGAAACAAACTTATAAATACGTACAAAATTTGAATCAATTACTCATAACCTAATTTCCAGATATTTCATACACAAAACCATTGCTATACGGTCACTGTAATAAATAAGATTAAAAAATCATATGCAAGGTTTACGAAAAATGCATCAAATTCGTTGGTCACGTTTAAATCGTGTACGACAAAGACGTAGGGATTTTTAAAAATCCTAGTCATTTTTTAAATCCTGTAACCAGCATAAAACTTTCAAAAATTTATTTCCTTTTCAAAATTCATTTATGAACACGACAAGAAGAATAAAGCTGTTTTCGAACGCCGTGCAAGTTGCAGCAATACTCGAACGTGGAGTAGCTGAAATTGGTTCGACGATAGAGATAGTAGATAGTAAAGTTACGTGTTGAGGAGGTTTGGCCATAGCAGTGAGGAACGTAACCATAGCAATGAGTACGAGAAAGTCGAGAGTATAAGAGGGAGGTTATGTATGCTAGAGAAATAAAGTGAAGGAGAAGAGGGTAGTGAGGGCGAGTGTGAGAGAGAAGAGCCATCCATTGATTTTCAGTGCCATCTTGTCGTCGCTTCTCCTCCAAGTTGCCTACCGACCAGGACGGCCTTCCTACACTACCTTGACTTCTTTTATTCTTCTCCTTGACTGCCACATGTCGATTTTGAAACCACCTCTCTCTAACCTCACTTTCTTCTATTTTTTCAAACTTTCTCAATTTCTTCTACTCTAGTCGAACTTCTCAGAATGACTTTTTTAGTTCATGGGGAATTTCACATAACAAGAATAGTAGTTTGGGTATTCGCGAAACTCTCCTAAACAACTTCATTATTAAAGGATGCTGGAATGAATTTAATACGAAGGAGATAACGAGAACGATAAGTATGATTGGGAGGAGGCTTCCTCCTACGGGTCTGTTTTACCGTCTGAACAATGTAAATTGATACTTCATATAGAATTGATATATAATGAAGAGAATAAGTTTAATAATTAGCAATAAGCTCGCTGAGAACGGTAGAGAATATATTTGTAATTGGCAGTAAAAGAAGAAATGTGTGATCTAAAACGATCCAACGATCAGTACGAATAATTCAAAGATTTTAAAGTAAACCATTGAGCAAGCATGTTAATAACAACAGCATTGATAATTGAATTTATATTTTAATTAAATACTTGATATAGTTCATAGTATTTACTTACCCTGTAAATTAATAGCCGACGGGAAGATCGAAGCCGCATGTCGATGGACATCTTGCGACCTGGCAGCCATAACGGAGCATGGTGTAGAATGGGCAGCATGATGTGCATGTGCATGGGGATGGGTGGCATGATGGGAACCAAGTGGAGCACCACTTCCTGTACCAGGCGTACCTGAATTACCTGGATAACCAGCAGCCCTCGCCGCAGTGTATCTGTACGCAGCTTGACTCATCTGGGAGCAAGAGCTTAAATCGCCATAACCGCATTGCATCTCGGATGCAGCCAAAGCGCAGCTGGATGCTTCAAAACCAGCTGCAGCTGCAGCCGCAGCTTGATTTAAATACGAATAGTCCATTGCGGATATGATAGTTCCTTGCCAATTGCCGACGGGACCCCGTCCCTCAGGATCGGTTCCCTATACCCTTTTACAAAATAGTGACGACTTCAAACACTGGATATCCTGGTACCGGATGGGATGGACCTCTGAGAGTATATCAAGTCGAACTTCGACGTCGTAGGTCGTCCAAGTTGAATGGACTTCAAGATGCACGATGACCTTTACGAGTTATTGATCACTTCACCAATTGATCAGACACTGATTTCTTTTTAACCACACTCCGCGCAACAACTGATCCCTATCATAGAGTCTCTTATGAAAATCACGCCGTTCAGAATACTCAAATTCAGGATCCAAAAAGCCGCAGGTTTGTTATCGAAGCACTTGGAATGTTTTGGTCACGTTTTTGTCAGGGTTCACGAGGTCCTCCTGACGGGTCGGCCTGGCTGAGGCGAGGTTCGCGCCACCGGCGGCCTCGGCCCGCACGGCCAGAAGAAAACCGTCGGCTGCTCTCTCGACGGGCACCTTCCACGAGTACAGGGTGTCGCTCCACCTCTGTCTTACTCTCTCTTGATCGTGCGCGATCTTACTCTCCCTCTCTCTCCCTATTTGAACCTATCCTCTCCCTGACTGTCTCGCTCTCTCCCTAAGCAGGTGGCTGGCCCTCTCTCGCTCTCTTACGCTCTCCGTCCCTATTGCTCTCTTGTTCTCTCTCCGGCACAGCGAGGTTATGAAGTAATCGGATCAGCGATATCAAATTATTGCGATTATCCGTGATAGCCAAGTTTTTCGTC
The DNA here is from genome assembly GCA_030142615.1 of Syrista parreyssii. Classification (NCBI taxonomy): domain Eukaryota; kingdom Metazoa; phylum Arthropoda; class Insecta; order Hymenoptera; family Cephidae; genus Syrista; species Syrista parreyssii. The sequence continues at coordinate 2,045,440 of JARQTG010000345.1, forward strand.
CCGCTAAGAGCGCCCGAGACAACCGACTGGTGGGTTTCCTCAAAATCAAATGATAAGCTTAATTCAATAACGGTGGAGGGTGCACTAGGGGCGGTACTAACCCCACACTGACTTCGTACTACCCTTAGTCGAGAAGCGAGACTCCTATTGGCTCAGTAGGAACCACCCTTGAAGCATGCGTGACCATTGGAACGCCCAACAAACCCCCTAGTATGCTCTGCCTTCGTTAGTCCTCGCTCTATGTTGTTGTTGTGTAGGTATCTACCTACACTCTACCTACAGTCCGCTATTCTCTTCTTGGAACCATCCCCTTCTGACTTTATCCTGGTAGGTACGCTTCAATAAAACCATCCCTCTCGTACGATGATGCCTAATGCCTCGAACGCGCGACCCTTGATTTTACGAGCAATTCTAGTAAGTGACCTCTTCGCTCTCGACTAACGTATCTCCCTCTCTTTCTCTCCTTCTTCTTTCATCTTTCTTTCTCTAACGTTTCCGTTTACCTAATTCTCAATCATGTATATTGACTCTTTCTTATCCCGTGCCTTCCATCCAGACTTCCGGAAACCATCTTCGCTGGACCCTAGAATTTGAATATTTATAACAAAAAAATCTTTGACTGATCATACTTATTTTTTTATTAAATATTCAATCAATTTGTTCTCTTACCTTGCACGTTATATCGGAGCGTTAACAATAAACGTATTAATTGTATTTGTTATGCACATGCGTTATACGACTGCACATGCCGCACTGATTAGTTTCTAACATCCCAATAGTAATTCGATACAATTAACCATGGTAATATGATAGCCGAGGGCAGTGTCCCTTTGAAAATAGAGTAATCGTCTTTCCACAGGGTATTACGGAAACGGCAGCAATTTCTGAAATCGTAATACAGAAGCAGGTTATCGATAATAGTTACTTGTCTGTTACTTGTGTTGTTTACATGATTTCCTGAGGTCTCCTTTTAAAACTCTCTGACATTCAAATATTCGATTAAGAAACAACCTCCAATATAGATTCTTCTTAATTTATTGTAAACGAATTATTTGATGTCAACTGTGATTATACGCGGGGAAATAAACTTGTAGCAGTCGTTCTTAATTATTAACATTGCTCATAATTGACAGATAGCCTTAATCCGTTTACTCAACATGATTATGTTTATGTTAGTCATTCGATTATAGCTTGAGCAATGCTGGTCGCTTTTAAATCGTTTGCCAATCTGCAAGGTTTAAACATACCTGAAAAAATACATTTACATTGTTATTTAATTCCCAGCAGCAAGTTCCGTGCAGACACCACGTGCTCCATTATAACAATGTCAAAGTTTCATTAGAATCAGAATATTCACCGATAACCTGCACTCCGCTGAATATAATCCAACGGTACTGAAAAGAAAGAAAAAGTAATTACCAACGCAATGACTTGTCTGTCATATGACGCAAAAGAAAGAAACCTCGTAATAGTACGAAATCATGAAAAATTACTTTGCAAACGTAGAACGAGACTGTTATTCTATCAAGGCAAATCTAGTAAGAGAGAAAGAGAGAGTGTAATATGAGAATACGTAGGTGGGAAAGAAAAGGGGTTAGAATTCTCGCAATACGAAATTATGTCGATGTCGACAAGGGGTGAGAAGACCAGAGCAATATTTAATCAACTTTACTGGGAGAATATTATTCTCCGAACAAATCAAGGACATATGTACCAACTCACACTGTATGCTGTTTACCCTGGACACACGAGCGTGCGTATAAACTTCATGGATTTTCTCGTGTTTACTTGCGCGTATGTATACATACAGTATGCGACCACGTATTACACATCTCGATATACGTATTCGAGACCCTCGTCAGACCTGTGGCAGGATCAGGATGAGCCACCAGTAGCATAAGCCGTAGCAAAAGCAGTAGCACAAGAGCAGCGATAACTAGCAGACATGTGCATATTTGTATTTTGGCGCATGCGCACGTCCAGCGTACTTAGAGTCAGCCACCCCGGGCATAGAAAACATAACCTACCAGCACAAGCTCGTCTGGCTATACTGTCTGTCACAAGGGAAGGGATGATTTTTCCCCTATTCAACCAGACGCCACCTCCCTCGGAAGATCCTCCCTTAGTAGAACAGCCTTTTACATGCGCGAACCAACTGCCAGTCGACTGTTGTTGGTTACCCAGGAGCCGAGCCATCCTGCGCGGCTATAACGCGCTGCGTCGAGACTCACGGCGTCCTCAATCCTCTTCCTCCTCCTGGGAATGTCGGGACAGAGGCGACGCACCGTCACACCAAGGAATCCCATTCCATCTGATCCCATGACAACGTTACAGCTTCCCCAGGCTTCCTGACGCGGTTCTGTCCTTACTCCCTAGGGATGTTACTGCTGGGGTTCCCACTGTTTGCTTCGTGAGAACAAGTGCAGTGCAAGTGTCGCAGGATTCACAGGGCTTACACAGGACACACTGGCCGTAGGGTGTGGTGGCTAGGACGCTACTAAGCATTACCTGCTTTTGTACTATAGTACAAATCTAGAACTATGCTTAGTCTGTTATTTATTATGATTTTGTACAAGTATATAAACTGCTGTATCAATATGTTAGTGTGTATCAATACCTCATTCTATGTAAGGGTTAGGAATCCTTTGTTCTCTGTCATTTGACTTTCTGTGGAGAATCCAAAGATGTCTTATTAAATGTTTGGAGATTTGTTTGTTAAATGTAATTTAGGGAATGGAAATGGGAAAGAATATTAACAAGTAGTATGATAGGATACCTGATTTGTAAGATGGTATAAAGAATAGCGATTGGAGCAATGCTCAGGAAATATAGATAATCATCTGATGACAGGAAATGGTGTAATATATGCTAGTAATGAAGTAACAAGGATCTCATTAGGTTAGAGGAGATTGTCCTGTGGTCGGTTGCTCCTTGTGAATTTATGCAGAGCTCTCTCTAACTCTCACTCTCTATATCTGTCTCCTCCCAGCGTTCGACTCGCTCCACATAACATTAGATGATTGTGAGTTTGTAATTGCATTAAGGGCGTAGAAGGGGCTGGCGGCTGGATATAATCAGTTTAGCTTGCAGTAGCCAGGAGAAGGGTGGCTGGTTGCTGGTTGCCAGACTCGACAGAGAAAGAGACAATGTTGACTCAGGAGTGAGAAGAACGATAGAAGCCTCGGGAGGTTCAGGAGGGTTTATTCGATTTCGTGGAATCGGAGAATGCCGAGAACACCCGAGATCCCGAATTACGTCAAACTCCTCTCAGATTGGCTAGTTCTCGAGGGACTTTACCGATCACTAATAGGCAATTGCTTTCTCTCTATTATTATTCAGAAGAGTTCTTAGTTCTTTCGATAATTTATCTTCACGTTAGTTTACACTGTGATTATCCAACTCTTGGAGAATGTTCTTGGACTGATACTTGTTAAGTTTTGTTCACGCAATAAAAATAATTTTAGTATTCATTTTAAGTTTTTCATTTTTTTTTTTAATAAATTATTAATTAGATGTATGTATCCATTTATTTGTTGCATATACTTACTATCTCTAGTATCAACTTCGTACAAATTTGAATTGATTCGTGACGTAAGTGGCGCCACATAGAAAGACTCTCCTGAACTAAGTTATGAATTTGTTGTAACAACAGTCGGTAAGTCAGGTACAGAGTTATTAAAAGGCAAAGCAGATTAATAGCCAAAATTATTTATTATAAGATAATAAATTAATCTTGACCAGCATCAACATTTTCTGTTTGAAGTCCCTTGAAGGTCGCAACAGGGATGTATGTGACAAGTGTATACAATTTGTTTGCCGAATCTTCATCGTCGTTCCTTCTTCTGCTCAAGCGGACGCGAACGCGGAAAGGAACGTTTCTAGAAATCAGAAAGTAATCTCGTTAGACAAGCTTACATTAATTCTAGTGAAATCTTGACTGGCACGTACTGAATAATATTGCAGAACTCTTCGTGTGTACAAGATGATTTTAAGAGAATAAATAGAATTTGTAAATATTGTTCTGTAAGTAAGGCTTACCTGATTCCTTTGGACCAGAGTTGCTTGTTCAAACGAGTGTCAATCCTGACATCTGGAGTTCCCATTTGTTTTTCAGCAAACTTGCGAATTTCCTTGATTGCACGTGGTGCGCGTTTCTTGAATCCAACGCCGTGCAGACGTTTGTGAAGGTTCACAGTGTATTCACGAGTCACCACCTCATTGATGGCGCTCTTTCCTTTTTTCTCTCCGGACTTGGCCATTTTTCACCTGTAAAAATAATCCCACGGTTCATTTGCAAATGCTGTATGCACTTATTTAGTTTTACAGTTAATAAACAAATTGAAGCACAGAATTATAATTGCAATATTCTCCCAACAATGTGACATGCTGCAAATATTAACCTAACCATGTAAACAAAATATAACCTCAAAGAATAGGTCTACTCGTGTTCAGCTCACAATGTATTAATCGTCACAGTATCAAGAGAATATAATCAGAGATTTAGATAGATTGAAACACACGATACAATATTTTACGTAGAACGAATATTATCCCACAGTGTAATAATAGATGACAATGGATTTCTTTTACAGAAAATTCCCATTACCTCTCCGATCAAATGGATCTGCTCAAAAGAATCTGCTTTTGCTGACGTTCTCAAAACTATCTATTTTACGTTGGTAGCCATTATTAAACTAGATCCGCCATCTTGGCACTCATGTAGCTTTTGGTAAATCAATTTCTTGCTTGATCAGCAAAATGTATTGGAAGTTATTGCAAACTAAGAAAACAATATTTAACGAATATTAATAATAAAATTCGATATTACAAATTATTATTTAAATAATTACATTGTAATACTTATAGTCACTAAATCCAACTTTCTGATTCTTCCCCTAGATCACAGCATAGTTTATGGCGATAATGAGAAGGAGAAATGCGATGTTTTTTGGAATACAGGAAGCGAAAACTCGTGAAATGGTGTCTGTTAACCTGCGATGTCGACGAGGTTGTTTTTAATAATCTGAATCGCGTGAAGCCGCGTCGAAATGGCTGGTGATAAACCGTGGAACGCGGAAATGTGGAAGTCATGGGAGAAACACGGCCGAATCGACTTGTAAGTGGTCACCGTTTAATGGATGAAGAAAACGAGGAAAGCGATAAGAAAAGGAGAATATAAGGAAAGGCGAGAGAGCGAGGAGAGAGATAGCGAGTCGGGCGAGCGTGGCGAGGGAGAGAGAGAGCGAGAGATATATATAATATAGAGAAAGAGCGGGCGAGAACGAGATACGTGCTAAAAGTGAATGAAAAAGCGCGCGCGGCCTTAGGAGGGCCGCGAGAAAAATAGTCGAGTCGCGAAAAGGGTCTTGCACGTCACCGCGGATATACCTAAAATGATATGCCAATAAATAAGTCTCTCGGCCCGACATTTCTTCTCGCGAACACTACCTACTTCGAGACATTATTCAATTCAATTACCGACTGTTTGCAGCCTCAAGCTTATCAAGCACAAATTTAAGGAAGGCAACGCAACAGGTAAATTATTTTTTTGTTTCCTTTCATATCCCTTTACCTTAGCTCATATTCTACTCACTTTGTCTTCAACCATCTTCCATTGTTTCTGTGATCACTGGCCATTTCGCTCACACTTTGTCTTGTATTTAGTTTCACATTGTTTCTTAAAGCTCAAGCCTATTTGGATCTAATGAATCAAGTGGAGCACATGCTGTGTTGGTTTACTGCATTTTATTATTCTGCACTTCTTTTTGTCCCCTGAAGATTTTTAATATGATCTCTTCAATTCTTTTTGGCACTAATAGCCATTGCTGGTCATTCGACAAAGAGGGAAAGGGTGAGAAAGTGAGAATCAGGCTGATGCTCCAAAAGCAATAGAAAGTTGAAGCAATACTTCAATCCTGAGAAGTTGTTACCTCAATTTGTATTGTGTTTTTTAATGTGCTCTTTTATTGGAACACCTTAATAAATAAAGCTTATTCAATTCTGCTTATGGCTTTTTTTATTTCCTACAGCACGAGATAGAATGTCGATTCAAAGATCTATAAAGTCTCACCTTACATTCAGTACTCACACACCTCTATAAACCTCATACTTGTAACTTATTCCATAGAAATCTTTTGTTTTTGCAGAATGGAGACGAGGATTGTACGAATTGATATCGAATGGAACCCTTGGAACCATAAAAAAGGACAGCGTTGTCTCGACTTTGGCTGAAGTCATGGTATGTATTTACCATTATTCTACCCTTAATAACATCTGTATCTCTGCATTATTTATAACGTGGTTACATTACTCTTTTATATGTAGAGTATCGACGACGCATTACCATCAGCGATCGTAGACGTGTTCACTTTAATCGATGCAGAGGCTCACAGTAACGAGAGAAACAATTTTTACTACATTGTCAAGGAATCAGAAAAGGTAACCGCCCTCTCACCGTGTGCTCGACATTTCGGTGATCGGCAAAGACAATGAAAAACTCATAAATTATTCCCAAAAATAGTTCAGGATGGAGCACATTCCGTTTATCGCGTAACAAGGATATGGTGGATTTCTTATTATTAATACATTTCGAAGCTTTGATCTTCCTGTTCCCATTTACAGTTCCTCACAGACAGGATACTCAAAGAACGTCTGGAGATTGAAACCCTCCAGGATGTGGGTACATTGAAGAACCGGAACTTCCAAACGAAGTTCATAAAAGTGAAAACAAAGCTATAGTAAGTATCCTCAAGACAATATGGAATTTCAATTTTGGAAAAGATCTCTACGTCCCAGCCTGAATGTTTCAGCTACAAACAGCGAAAGTTCAACTTATTTCGTGAGGAGAGCGAGGGCTACTCAAAACTAATCGTGGAGCTGAATCAGGATCGTCCAGAATGCGAAGTCGCATCCGTCCTGGAAATCGTCAAATCTTTGATCGGTACTGATCAGGAAATTCTCCTAGGATTATCTATTTTATTTGCTTGACCAATCCTCTTCTTAGGGTACTTCAATCTGGATCCCAACCGCGTACTGGACATCTTATTGGAAACTTTCGAGAATCGTCCAGAGGATGATGGCTTGTTCATTCCGTTGATCAGATCGTACATGAGTGACCAGCAGGTCCTCTGTGAGGTGTTGGGATTTAAATATAGATCAACTGCCATGGCTACGCCGTTCTCCCTACAGAAGGTTACCGCCTTAATGCTCCAGCACCATGTCATCAAGCTTGATGATATCCTACCCTGGCTCGTCCCGGACGATCGGAGTATCATCAAGGAACATGAACAGGCAATGAAACAGGCTAAAGAATACGTGCGGAAGCTGAGCGTCATCTCAACAAAGGACAAAGAAGAAGTTCCAGAAGAGAAAGAAGTTATTCAGGTACTTAAACCGCATAACCACTACTCTGATTCCTACATATTTTTGTTTCCTCTTATATATACTTTTTATGGCATTTTTGGATATTTGATTTTCTTAAAAACAGGATAAGTATTCGACAAATCAAAAATTTGGATTATGCGAGGCGTTACTGGAAGTTGGTGCTTGGGAAATAGCACAGAGCTTATTTAATCGGCTTCCGGATCATTGTCTGACAGAACAGAAGCCGATAGCACTAGCTCTGTGCAAAATGATTCAATCAGTAATTGAACCAGTTTACAGAAAGTAAGTAACTATCACACTTATATAATCTATGAACATAGTAATCATCACAATATTAACTCCACATTACAGACACTGCATAATATCTCCAAAACTGCCAGGACGTAAAGTACCCCCATTAAAAAGTCTTTTAGCCCCAAAATCAGTGCAGGAGTTAGAAGATATTCACGATCATCTCCTTCCAATGTTAATAATCCTTGGACCAAATCTTCATCACGATCCAATTTTAATGTACAAGATAATGCGTCTCTGCCACGCAGCAATACGTGAATGCCCTTTGGATACTAACAAACTTCCCATTGATAAAAACACAAACCTCTACTACGACGTCCTTACAATTCTTGACGTAGCCCTTTTACCATCCTTATCCTTTATGGATTGTAATTGCTGTGTCGCTGAGGAAGTCTGGAATATTCTGAAGCATTATCCTTATCAAAATCGATATTGTCTTTACGCCCGTTGGAAAAACGACACGCCGCTCCAGCATGCTGCTCTTCTCCGGAAACGTGCAGATGCACAGAAGAAAATTAAATCCATCATGAAGAGAGTGTCCAAAGAGACGATTAAGCCTGTGGGACGTTCTATTGGAAAATTAACACATTCCTCACCTGGTGTACTTTTCGATTACGTTCTTATTCAAATTCAATTGTATGATAACTTGATTGGTGAGTTTTATTTTATTATATGTTAGAATGACGAATAGAATTTTTTTATGCTTATTTCAATCTTTTTGTGAATTGTGACATGTTCAGGACCTGTCGTGGACTCTTTAAAGTATTTGACGAACATTTCGTATGATGTCTTGGGATATTGTCTCGTTGAGGCACTCGCTGGTGCTGATAGAGACAGATTTAAACATGATGGGACGAGTATTTCCCTTTGGTTGCAATCATTGGCTTCGTTTTGCGGAGCCATTTTCAAAAAATACAACATCGAACTCACTGGGCTCTTACAATATGTCGCTAATCAGTTAAAAGCTCAAAAAAGGTATCTCAATTCCTTCAATATTCTGATTCTTATGTACAAGCATACTTAGTTATATTTTAACCAAATAGTTCTCCATACGATTTTTATACGGTAGGATAAGCTAACACGATATGAATATCCTCGTTTCAGCTTAGATTTGTTAATAGTCAAGGAAATTGTACAAAAAATGGCAGGCATTGAGGCTGCCGAAGAGATGACTTCGGATCAACTCGATGCAATGGCTGGGGGCGACCTTCTTAAAAATGAGGTATTTTACCATCAAAACGCTTAAGAAAATCAACAAGAATGAACATTACGTCAGAGTATTGCTTCTCCTTTCTTCCCAGGCTGGATATTTCAGTCAAGTGCGGAACACAAAGAAGTCGTCGCAGAGACTTAAAGAAGCGCTTGCAGAACATGATCTGGCTGTGGCGCTTTGTTTACTAATGGCTCAGCAAAAGCACTGTGTTGTTTATCGCGAAACTGATAAGTCTCACTTGAAGCTTGTAGGTGAGTAAAATAACAACAGCAAATTAGTCACATGCCCAAGCCCCGAGGAAGATCTTTATTCATAGCTTTGCTATGTTCTAGGAAAATTATATGATCAGTGTCAAGATACTTTGGTACAGTTTGGCACGTTCCTGGGATCCACAATGACAGTCGATGAATACGTTGATCGTCTCCCATCTATACATTCGATGTTACAAGATAATCATATTCATTCAGACGTAGCATTTTTCCTCGCAAGACCTATGTTTGCCCATGCCATTAACGTGAGTATTGAAATGGAATTGAGAATTAATAAAAAATTGTATTTCTGAGCATTTTCAGCAATATGAGTATTCTGTGAATTTGTAGATAAAATATGATGCGTTACGAAAAGCTGATCCTAATTATAAAAAAATGTCAACCGCTATGAAGCAAGCAAAATATGCAGAAGCGGCTCAGGCTGTAATGGCTCCAGTTGCTCTCTCCGTCCGCCCTTTGCATCCACTCAAGGTCTGGGAAGATATTTCACCACAGTTTTTGGTTACCTTCTGGTCCCTTTCTATGTATGATCTTTATGTACCAATGGAGAGCTATCAAAGAGAAATTAACAAGCTTAAACAACTTGCGGTGCAAGCTGCCGATTCCAAAGATATGGTGAGTATTGTATAAGGAAGCAAAGTAAGAAAATAATGAAGATGTCGAAAGCTTTTAATGTATTTATTATATTTGTATCTTTAGAATGTTAGTAAAGGGAAGAAGGAACAAGAAAGATATACTACACTCATCGAAAAGTTACAAGATGAAAGAAGAAAGCAGGAAGAGCATGTAGAGAAAGTGTTCGCTTACCTCAGGTAAATTCTATTGTTGCACAGTTATTATTTCAAGTTTATTGAATCATGAAAAAACATTCTTCTTGGCATTGAATGTCTTCAGGCAAGAGAAGGATTCTTGGTTTTTATCGCGAAGCGCAAAGTCTGCTAAGAACGAGACGATAACACAGTTCTTACAATTATGCCTATTTCCAAGATGTACTTTTACTACAGTCGACGCCATGTACTGCGCTAAATTTGTACATACTATCCATTCACTCAAAACTGCTAATTTTTCCACGCTTCTTTGCTACGACAGAGTGAGTTTATATTTTTAGACTTGATAGAGTATTTGTATCAGTTGGAAAATTTTAATCATATGAATGTAATACTTTTACTTTACATTTAGCTTTTTTGCGATATCACTTACTCCGTGACTTCATGCACGGAAAATGAAGCTAATCGTTATGGAAGATTTCTATGCGCCATGTTGGAGACTGTTATGAGGTGGCATTCGGAAAAGGCTATTTTCGATAAGGTAAAGTCAATCCTTTATATTCCTTTATTTCGAATTTGATATTAAGATTATTTTTCTGAATACTCAGGAATGTAGCAATTATCCGGGATTCGTAACAAAATTCCGTGTGAGCAATCAATTTTCTGAAGCAAATGATATGGTGGGATTTGAAAACTATCGTCACGTCTGTCATAAATGGCATTACAAAATTACTAAGGTAAGTAAAAAAAAGGACATTTAAATAACAAGTGTAAAAAGCGATGGATGCTCCTGAACAAATATCTTTTATTTTCCAGGCTATAGTGGTATGCTTGGACTCAAAGGATTACGTGCAGATCCGTAATTCTTTAATAATTTTAATAAAAATTTTACCTCATTTCCCTGTCCTGGCGAAACTCTCCCAAATCCTTGAACGTAAAGTAGAGAAGGTGCGTGAGGAAGAACGCGGACAGCGTCAGGATCTTCATGTCCTGGCTACATCTTACAGCGGTCAACTCAAAGCAAAGACACCGAGTATGATACGTGAATCCGATTTTCACCATGTGGGCGATAAAGTACGTTGATGCAAGGCAAAAGTGCCTGCATAACATCCAAAAATATTTCATATGATACCTATTTTTTCTACAGGCTGGAAAGACTCAGGATACCACATCAAACAATGATGTTGCGGAGAGAGTAACAAATGGCCTTGTAACAAAGGAAATCAGTCAAGCAAATGGTGAAACCCGCGTGGATAAAGATCCTAAGGAACGAGAGAAACGCAGTAATCCTAACCAAACTCATCAGTGAGTATTTGAACGAAATGATATATATTTTATTTCTCATAGGTAGCTTCGTTATGTAATAACCTTATTCCCGGTACAGTGAAAATTCGGATAAACTAAGAAAAAAGGAAGAGAGTAAAGAGGTAATAGAAGTTCGCGAGAAACACGTCAAAAAGGATGAACCAAAGGAGGAGGAACCGGCTGATAAGAAAGATCGGAAATATTACAAGGTATTTAAAAACCTTTTATAAAAATCATATTAAATGATAATGACACACGCTAATGGATTGTTTTATATGTTTAGGAGGAACATTACTATGGTGGGGGAGTTGACAACCTCGACCGTGATCTTTCTAGCGTATCGAATAGCAGTGCCAGTTCAGGGCCACCACAAGATGGTCCCGATCGAGGTAATGTCCATTGTTCTTATCAATTGTTGTTACACAAATATTTATTTCAATGTTACCATTATTGGTTCTATTGTTGGAAATAGCTACTGATGTCAAACGAAGAAAAGTGGACAGTGTACCCAAGGTGAGAATTAATTACAGTTTTAATTTATGGAAAATATTTTACAGTGTTCTGCTTATTGTTCGGCATTGATTTTTTTTTGTTTTATTTTCTAACAGGAAAGTAGAAGAACGGAAGCTGGAGCCGAGAAGAAGGAACGTTCAGGAAAGGCAAAAGTACGGGACGAACAGAAGGAACTTCGCCGGGAAAAAAAACTGGGCAGGAAAAGGGTAAGTTAATTTTCTGTCATTTCCGATTTTTCTTTTTTTTTTATTTCAGAAAAATTCTTATGATAAAAAACATTTTAACAATTCAATGTCGCGCTTGAAAAAGTGATATTTTAAATAAACTTGTTGTAAACTCTTAGGATTCATTGGAGATGGCCACTTAGTTCGTTGTTACATTTAAATAATTTTAATTATTTATTAACAAGTTTTTGTGTTCTAGGATCGAGCTGAAGAATCCGCCGCCGTGACGGAACAAAAACGTCGAAAAGATGACGACAGAGGTTCGTTAAATCTTTTTTCTTATCTAAAAAACAAAAGTGTCAATTTCATGAGAGCTGCGGATATTTCTTTGCCAAGTGTTATATGTTGGTAATGCAGTTAGTAAAGAAAAATTATATTTACTAGCAAAAGGAGCCCATCAAAACGGAGACATGCCCGAGCACAGAGAAAAGCATCACTACAGCAAGGTACGCATTGATTTACAAAATTTCTTTATTTGCAGATAATCGTCAAGAGATATTAACGAATTCAATAACTTGATTAAAAATTTTTAATTCTCACTGTTATTTTTGTTCTTTGCATAAAATATCATATTAATGATGCCTCTGCTATAATATACTAACGCATCATTTTTAACCATAATTTATATAAGTCCACAAAGCTATACTATTGTGATATTCTATTTTCTACTTCTTGTCTTTCCTCTTTCTACACTTAAGGCTGTTGTTCAATCAGTTCTAACCGTAGAAATACGATGCACTTACACTGTGTCACGTCAGAAGATGGGACATTTTTCAGACCCTTATTTTCTTACATTATTTATTATTTTGCCGACACATTGATGTTCCCTCAATGCCTACTTAATCAAGAAGGGGAGCGAACTTGACATCGGAGTAACAAATATTTCCGTCTCGAGATAAACGTTAACATTTTCACATTTCACATTTTTTTCAACAAATTACACCACTATTACGTCTTGGTTTCATACGTTATCCTTTATATAATAAATGTTTGTTTCGCATACATATTTTTTCACTCCTTTATCGTACGAGACATGCCTGAATACCAATACTTTCACAAAATAATAAAAAATAGCGAAAAGTAACGATGTAATAAGTTTTCAAATTCCTGACGTCATCGCTCCGTGTATATGTGTGCTGTATTACTATATGTTAGAACTAATTAACAACGGTATAACGATATAATGGTGGTTTTCTGAAAATTTTTGAAGGAAATACATACGTTAGGGAAAGGCCAAAAGAAAAAAGATATTGGAGAATCAGGAAATGAAGCAGGTGCCAGATTCGTTATACCTAACGCTTTTACTTGGCCCCCTTTAGTTGATAAAGACGTCGGCTTCCGGTACGTTGAAAAGACGAAACGGACGACAGTAGAGCAATGAAAATGAAAGGAAAAGAGCAAAAAAAGTGGCAGGCGAATCTAGGTGACTTATCAAGTATACCCTAAACAATTTCTAAGTTTTTACTCGACCAACGAAATTGTGCATTAATCGACTCCTGGAAGCTAAAGGTACTTCAAGCGGATTAATAAAACAAAAATTGGTCTTTTCAGGAAAAATCGCCATACAAGGAGAGAGCTCATGAACGCGAAGGACGAGAAAGCCGGGACAAACAATATCCTTTTTTTGTACGATTACATTATTCAATAATTAAAGGCCGACACGAGAGAGTCTGTTCTGTTTTGGCTATTTAAGTCTAATGGCAATGACATTTTTTACAGTGCTAAGTCATTTACTGCGGGAACTTTTTTTCTTTTTCTTTCCAAGGCAATCTTTTCCAAGATTATTCCTTAATGCAGAATCACTAGGCGAAGTTCGGATCCGAAACGAAGATGATGCAGAACGACAGAAGGAACCTGACTTAACATTTTATATCCTACGTTTGAATGTTGTATGTAATTAAGCTAGAATTCAAAATAATCATATAATAAAGATGAATAGCGGATAATTTGTATATTACGTTTACATTTTAATTTTATACGAAAATAAATGGATACTCCAAGCCAATACTTTACACCTTTGTTGCTGTTTTTCCGTTTCTCTCTCCCTTTTTACTTATTTTTGCATTCCTTTTTCTATTTTTTGTTTAATACAATTATAGCAATTCCGTATATAACGCTTCGATTACGATTGACAACGTTATACGTAGCTGGTTTGACTGTTGTGTATATTCTGGTAAAGAGATAAATTCTCGACGTACGAAATTATTAAGATATTATTCAAGTACAAGAATGTAATGATAATAGTCGTTTTCCTTCGATGTTAAGGACACTCTTCAACCTCGAACCACTTCCCCATTTTCTTCGGATATTCGTTCACTTGCCAAGGAATTTTTACTGTTGCTTGCAATCATCAGGATTCTTCCATGGAGCCGCTGGTTTAACGGTTGGAGCATCCGCATTCGCCGACTCATCGTCGTCGTCGTCATCATCGACGTCGTCGTCGTCACCTTCATCCTCTTCATATTCATCATCCTCGTCTTCTAGACCTTCGCCTGTTGAGCAGAACATTATCAGTTTGAAAATTAACATTTTTTTCTATCATATTTTATATATCACGTAGATAGTGCTAAATTATTGTAATATTTACCTGTAAAATATAGCACGGCTCTTGGAACAATGCGTTCTCTGATGTAATGTCCAATTTCGAAGTCACTGGTAAGCAGTGCTTGAGTCTCCTCATCTATATCAGCGTCAGAATCCTCTGGCACTAAATATATTTTGTAATCGAAAAGAATTAATATTGTACCATATTTTAATACATGAGAATATATTAATGGGATAAAACGCACCGACAGGTGGTGTAAAGAAGTTAAAGAAAGAGTCGTTTTGCACAGTTTTCGTAATTGTGCGCATTGAGCCTCGAGACTTGTGCTTCTGATTTTTCTTAATTGTTTTAACAGTTATATTCTTTCCCTTCTTCCAATTAATTGTGCATCCCTGAAAGAAATATTTTTTGTCTTTAGCTCCAAAGTATCTTGAAAGTTTATCATTCTATTTTATTTCACAGAGAAAGGCTTACCTTGGTCTTATAAATTTCAGGGCCTTCAAAACTGAATGGATCAGACTTCTCTGGTGTACATTTCATATAATATTCCTTAGTTAGCACAGAGTTCGAAAAATAATCATTAGGTTCAAAATGGAACTCGACTGTGAATCCCTAAGAACATAAATAATTTCAATTTAATCTCACGTCGTACAAAATAGGCAGTATCGTTCACATGAATTTTAATTCTTACCATAGGATTAGATTCCAAAAATTGAATTTTTATATCAGTCAGATGTTTAAGAATTGGTTCATCGTGTTCCTGAACCATTTCAGCAAGCATACCAACATTCTTGAATATCGTTAGCCAAAAGTCTGGAATTCCTTTGATATTTTCATTATCACCCCTATATAGGAAATATTAGTTTATATATTTTGCAACCAACGCCCATTTTTAAATCACTTGTGAAATTATTCCAACATACTCATCCTTAGATTCATCCTTCGCCTCAGCAATTTTCACCTTCGTTTTCATATCATTAGTGAGATCCTCTTCATCCTCGTCACTCTCCCAAACGCACTGTTCCTCAGTTGGCTCGTACGTACCAGAAACAATCTCACTACGCTTTTGATAGAGAGGTGCACACTTCTTGGCATACGTACTCTCTAATTTGTGAACCTCCTCGTAAAATTTTGCTTCAATATTAGTTGTTGCCAACTGTAATTGCTTGAGCGCTTTAATTCTACGCTTTACAGGTGCTGGCAAATTCTATAACAACCAATATACCATGAGACCCTATATAGTAGATAGGTATAAATTTTGCTAAAGGCTTGCATATTTCCATATGTCATTTTAAGCTATTTTACTTATAGACCATGTGATATTTGTCTGAATACATAAGATTGAACAGTATCTGTTTTTTAAAAAAGGAAACATACTTCCACCAACTGTGCATGAAGACGGTGGTCTTGCAAGGCAGCCAGAAAATCCGGCCTACAAAGAATCTGTGAAGTAAGTTCTGAAGCACGATGAGTGTCATCTTCATCTTCAACAGATTCCATGTCACTAGCATCACCTGCGCGTTCTGGGTCAGTGGTCATTCTGATACTGTGAAAGAAAATGTACAATTATTTTTTTTTTTAAGTATTTTTCGATAATTTTAATTAATGTCACTACTCTGACAATAAAATTGCATTACAAAACAATATTTTTGCTCATTGTTGGTCATGGTGCTTCAAAATATAATACAAATAATGGTATTAAAATAAAACCGGCAGCCCCGACATACCGAATACCACCTGCCATGTGGAATTTCCAGGGAAAAATGATATGTTCATAAAAAGAACGCCTGGCTATGTAGCATTTAATGAATTCCAAAATTCTTCTATAAATAGTCCTACGTATTCATTGATTTTATCAGAAAAATCAAACCTTTCATTCCAAAAAAAAAAAAAGGAAAAACGTGTCAGCATTGTTCCACACTAAAGCAACTCAGCCTCAATGGATAAGGAATGTCATTAAAATATTAAGTAATAATAATATTATTAATGAAAATGCGCAACTTTTAAGGCAATGTAATGTTCATTATGAAAAAAAAAAGAAAGAAAATATCAAAAACTGCGCGAAGACGCCGCTATCCGAATCTGACGTTTGTTCTAAAAATTCGCCATGTTCCAACATAAAACAAAAGGTTACAGGACTTATAAAAAAGAGAAGCAATTACGATCGATGCAAATATGCTCTTACATCGTATCTCTAAAATTCCACCCAAAATAATTGCACGTACAAATTCATTTTTTGAAAGTAAAAAATGGCTGTCCTGCGGAATTTTGAGATTCTACGATTCTACAAAGCGGCGGGCACATGGGTTGCTAACACAGTACAAGAAATCTTACATCTCTTTATATATTTCCTAGACATCGGAATTCGAATAAAAAATCAATTATTTCATCTACACATTAGATATTCTAATGAGTGTTATGTACCGACCGTGGGCTAATGATAGAACTAAAATACGTAAGAAAGAAATTGCGTACCTTTAAACGTTGAAGCCAACCGAAAAAGACGGGGGAACGAATGCAAACCGGTCGCTCTGCAATCGCACGGAAAATGGCTTTGTGAAATGAATGCTGCCGCAAGTAACTCTACGGGCAAGAAATATCCCTAGGAACTTCCTGTCTTGTATTTTTTTGCTATAATTGTCAAGAAAGAGTAAAATAGAGGAACAAGAAGTTCGTAGCGAATTTCAATATATAATTCAATTGCAAAATGTATCAATTTTTTATATCAGGTTTATAAAGTCATTAAATCCAGTTTCATTTTTGAATATTCAATCGCAAGTAATGAAATAAATGTTGGTAGCCTGTTAACAGCGTCAATTTTTCCAAGAACTTCCGCTATTCCTCCCTTCCAATATAACTTTAAAAAATTGCGCAATGAATTAAATTAGTCACAGCTGATAAAATTAGTGCAACCAAATTTATAGGATCCTTTGAAGCAAGAATAATAACGCATTCGCAATAAATATGAGCATTCAATTTTGGTTACCATGGAAATAGTAGCGCTTGTTTTATTTTATGACCGCGTCAAAATAAGAAAAAGACCCACGTGATAACAGCAGATACGTGATTGGATGGAAATTTCGCGCCGTCGCAACACAGAATCACCAGTGCGAATTTTGCTGCATATTAGACAGTATTATATAAACTCGCCTTTATTATGCTAAAATATTTTATCCGGACTGATCCGGACAATTTTACACAACTTTGCACCTCCACTAGAGGTTTCAGCGTGTCGGCTGATGGTGACAAGAGAGTCTCAAGTCTTATTATTATCTCGTCATCAAAGTCACAGCGACATTAGTAACTAGTATTAGCCCCAGAGGGGGATAAAACTAACAAGGAATAAGAAGAAGAAGATCCCCTGAACAGTGTATATTATTATGCGCGAGACAAACGTGAGACGGTGCCTCTTATTATTGGCCTTTATTCATTTGGCATATCGTGTAAATCCGACTTCCCACGGCCACAATAATGGTAAAGCTCAATTTCAGTGATATATTATGTATTAGGAAAGAATTGGATCATTCTGACGATAATTCGCAGTTGTTTTCATTTCTCCTTGAGATCTGCAAATTCGAATAGATGGATCAAGAAAGACGTTGATTTTACATGATCTCTAATGATACGATCTGTGCTGATGAAGATGTCGGTTTTACGATTTTTTGCGATTGCAAACTATAGAATCCTTGACTTCCTATTGATTCCTCTAAGATCAGTTTTCGAAGGTCATGGATCGAGCGATCGCGCAATTATATACTTTCTTGTATTAATTTGTTTGTAAGAATTTTTTGACTATAAATATCGTATCAAGGGTAGATTTTTATCAGCTCGTTATGTGAAATCCTTTGCAATATTGTTTTGTACCTGAGAATTATACAACAATGTTTGGAATGCATGAAATATAAATGGTACACAACTGTGTGTTTGTATGACAATAGATAATATGACGTATTTCATAGATATTTGCCTTGGTTTAATTGTATTATTAATTGTATATACTTTGAATATATATTTTTCAGCATTTGTGCAAGGTGACAATGATGTTCAATATCTTTTGGAAAATATTCCAATTTCCATGCACAAGGTTTGTAACTGTTTTCATTATACTTTAAGTAATTATTGTTCATTTATGGTTTGTTTATGAAAATTAATTATAAAAACAAAATTTTATATTTAATAATAGGGATTCACCAATTCAGTGGATGGCACCGGGTAAGCATATATCTCATAAAACCAATGGTGAGTGGAAATAGGAAAGGAAAACTATTATTTGAAAAAATAAAATAATGTGTTAATATAATCTACTTTCTTGTTCTATCACTTTTATATTTGTATTTTGTTTTGTTTTCCTTTATAAATATACTTATTAAGATTAATTCTTTTGGGTCTTACATTCTATCCTTTCTATGTTGACTCATATCTTTTTAGATTACTTTCTTAGCTTTTATCTTTCCAGCTAACTGAAATTCACTAACTGGTTGTTATAGGGAAATTCTATTGTACACCTTTCCTATTTTCAATCAGTAATGGTGAAGGGTTGAAATTATCTTATATTTTAAAGTATACAAATATTTTTTCTATTCCTTTAAAGGGATCCTATTTCGGATGAAAACTCGCAGGATTCCTTGGTACATATTCAGTTTGAGCCAAATATTTTGGACTTTAAAGAGAGGTCAGTATTTTGCATGCATGTGTTATTTATTATTTATGTACCAAATGTGACTATGAAAGAAAAATATTTAATCGCAAAAGTGTTCATGTCTGTTTTTTTTTTTACTTAGACAACTTGGTGTACCCCATCAAGAAACCGTGACGCTATTCAATAGAGATGAAAACAGAACAATCCACCTTTCTGCCATATCTGGCAGTACACAGCACTTTCATTCATCCTTCTTTCAAGACAAGGTATGTTATTTTTTTGAATTGAAAAGTTACATAATTGCTCTTATATTTTCTCTGGAAAATTCATTATTTTGTTAATCAGGTAATCCCACCATTGGGAAATACATCATTCAATGTTGTCTTTCTTGGTCGGGAGGAAGGTGAAATCGATAGTCATCTTTTTATTCACACGTCTGACGGTATGCTCAAATACCAGGTAAAATTATTTTCGTAAAACATTCAATAAAAAATAGGCTAAGTTAAATAATAAGAGTTCTATTTATTCTACTACATACTAATTCACCTATTGTACCAGGTCAAAGGTATCAGTGTCAGCAGTCCTTACAGATTACGACCTGTGGTTGGTGTGAAATTGCCATTAAATGCTTCTTTCACCCCTCTAATTTATATGCACAATCCTCATGCCGAGGCTATGCAGGTGATTAAATAGTTAATATCAGGAACTTTTTCAAAATAAGGGCAAAATTGTACATTGTATTTGATTAAAGGTGGTCGAGATATATAGTAGTGGTGGTGAGTTTCAATTAGAATTACCATCGGGTCAATCGGAGGGACCCCGTGAGCTATGGGAAATTCCACCTTACCAAACAAAGCCAGTTATCCGATTGCGTTTCAATGCATACACGGAAAAGAATCACACGGCGTATGTGAGGTGATTACTATTTTTTAAAAGCATAATTGATAACACGAATTGTTTCTAATATGCGCGTTTAGATTTAAGGTAAACAATAGCGCAGAAGTACTCGTGGTGACTGTCGAGGTTGAGGTCAGTAACGGGGCTGGCCTTCATTGGGGTGGAAGTTCCGGTGTTGTAAACTTGGGTATGGGTGGTTCATTACAGCCACCAATTCATTATCCAATAGCACTAAAAAATTCCGCTAAGAAGCCAGTGAAAGTTTTGGTAAGCTTTCACATACAATAATACTTTCTAATTCTATTGAACTACCTTAATTTAAATTTATACTCATTTTTATTACTTATTTTCCAGAATATAATCAGTACGCCAGTTTCGAAAGCTTTGAAGATTAATTTCGAACCAGTCGTTATACCTGGCGATACCGAAATACCAATATCTGTTGGAACTTTAGTGTATGATTGTAAGCATTATTTTGTTGGAACAACGTGCTTCAAAGAATGACTCATTTGCGACGTATACGGATGGTTCTTTTCTTAGGGAAGGCAGGTCTGGATTTACAACATTTTAAAGGAAAACTCATGATAAAAGGCATCGGCCCAGGGGGATCGAGTCAAAAATTAGCAATTCCTTGGATAGCTGAAGTACTTCCTGGAGGATTGGAAGTGAATACTTCGGTAACACATTATTGCTCACCGTACTCGAGTCAGCCCCGAAACTTCAGTGTTGTCAATAAGTTTCGGCAGCCCTTGGCAATCACAAATGTTTCATTATCATCTGAAGCCAAATCTCTCTTTACAGTTAGTAAAATGCATTTCTAGCTTGATCGTGTGCACAGCATAGCAATTGATTAATTACGAATTCGCTGTTTATATTAGATCAAGAATTTTGTACCAAGAGTTTTGAGACCAGGACAGAAAGTAAATATTTTTTCTCTGCTTTTGACCAATGAAAGAAAGTCAGAAAATCCAAAATTGGAATCTTCAATTTTAATTCATTCGAATGTGTCTACAACTGAAGTTCCTCTCTTGAGTTATGACGGAAAAGTTCGGAAAATAATTCCCGACGAAAGAGAGGCTGATAAAGGAACTATGAATTTTGGAACTGTCGGCAGTGGTACAGAAAATGAGGCAGTGTTCGCCTTAGAAAATCAAAATCCAATTAATATTGAGCTTCATGGCTGGGGAGTTAATATGCCAGGAGCTGTTTTAGAATTAATGGGATGTCAAAGTGGACCGACCGATTTATTTAACAAAGGATTCCGTAATATAACAGTATGCAGTCAGACTGGCAATGTAAGTCTATTATAAATTAATATACGCATCTGTTCAATATGGATATTAAAATCAATTTGATTTTCAGCAAAACATCAAACCTGGGTATTTAGCTATTTTTAAAATCAAAGTAAAAACTCCAAATGTCGAAGAGGATACAATTGTTGGTGATGTTTTCGTGAGAACGACTTATGAGAGACTCACGGTTCCAGTTTATATGCGAGTTGCGCATGGACGAATATCTTTAAAGAAACTCACGTTCACCGATTGTTTTCCTGTAAGAAATATTTAAGAGTCTTCAAAGAAATTACTCTGAGCGCAATTGCTGAATTTTCGAAAGAAAATTCAATATATCATTGAAAAGACATCGAGGAAAATCTGGGTCTACAAAAACGAAATTACCCAAGAGTTTGATTGTGCTTGGTCAAAGTAATTCAATAGGCATTTTGTTCTTTGTTCCATTTCGTACCGTAGCATTGATTGTCATTTATTTGCTTGCAGGGTGCCATTTGCATGCAGCAGGTAAAAGTGCACTCAACATTTACTAGACCAATGGAAGTTACTTTTATAGCACCTGTGCAAAAAGATGATCGCATTAGATATGTACCGTTGGAGGAGACGGCATTGCCTGTCATTTCCAAAGGCGAAAATCACGTTGGATCAATTGCTATTGATCCTTTGATCACTTGTAAAAATCACTGCTACCTTGGATTGTGTTTAAACACTAGTGGTAATTGCTGAACATTTTATAATATCTCCTCATTTTTGCAAATTGGCGACGATACATCATACCTTTCCACAGCCGGTAGTCAATGGCTGAATACGATAAATCTTCCATCGCATACAAGAGATTCGGATTTGAACTTGTTGAATACTCGTTACTCGCGATATTTGAATTCAACTGGCGGTGGCACCTGGGACAATATCACCTTGAGATTAGATACGACTGAAGTCCGTGGACACAAGTTCTTCGTTAATATAAAACCATACTGGCCGAGTTTACTAGGAAATTCAGGAAACTCAAAAAATCGCAGTCTGGTTATGTTTCCGTTAACTCAAGTTGGCAATACGTCTTATAAGAGCATTAAGATCCATAATCCCAGTTCCAATTCTTTGCTCGTTCAACTCGTCATGGATTGGAGCTATCCACAGGGAATGAGACTGTATCATTCTTTACCAAACAAGTATATTTTATATAATAATTGATGTATCAATTAATTTATTTTATTGGTATAACAGTTTTTATATTTTTATGACAGATTCAAACCAATTTGCCTGGAATGTCCTTCGACAATTCCTAATGAATTTAAACTGGAAGATATCCCAGAGGATAGAGAAGTTTTTGAAAAGACTTGGGATACTTTTGCACCCGCGCAATCGCTCCCGCTTTATTTGAGTCCAAATCAATCGAAAACTGTTCGAATTTCTTATACTCCTTCTATGGCAAGCTCATCCTCAACTCTTTTATACGTGAGGTAAATATTTGCAGTTAGTTCAAAGAGTTAAAAGATAGGAATTATTTCTTACACTCTTCAGGAATAACATGACGATTTTGGAAGTTGTACGACTTGTGGGTCGCGGCGCCCATGCTCAATTCAAATTTGGAAATCGAAAGCCAGGCTCTACGACGCCTTTACTATTTGAGCTTGCCGATAGGCACTTAAAAGATTGTGAACGTAAGTACACAGTTTGCAAATTTTCATTTTAGAATGGTCAAATGACTAAATTTTTCTGTTCAGGTGAGCGTTTACGTAGAAATCCAGTGCCAAATTTAACGGTAAAGCGATCCTTCACAGCAAGAAACACAGGAGAGCTACCGATTGACATACATGATTTCTACATAAGCGGTTTACGCTGCGAAGGATATGGTTTTAAAGTACTCAATTGTTCGCCGTTTAAATTGAACCCTAACGCAACGCGTAAGATCGAGATAGCTTTTACACCGGATTTTACGCTATCGCGTATCGAACGGGAACTATTGATTTTGACGAGCCTCGGAGATTTCTCTGAGGATTTCAGTGAGAATGGTGTCGCTAGATTAACATTACTTACAACCGTTCCATCTCACTTTCTGGAATCCTGTGCAGGTGTTCTTGTACGGCCTTCGTGGGAAAAAGCGATTCATTGGGCGGCCATAAGTTTAGCTGCCATATTACTTACTTGTATCCTTGCTGTATCCTTTTTGGAGGCCGACAGAATACTTCGTGGCACCCTGGCTAACTTAGCTAGAGCAAGTCCTGTGCAGCCTCCTCTAGATCTAAGACTCCTTGCAAAGGAAAAGGATGAAAGAACTCGTTCTATATCGGCCCCGTGTAAAAAGGATGATCATTTAGATTGGAATATTATGAATGTCAAGAAAAAGGATAAGGAAAAAGATTCGAAAGGAATAAAAATTCCTGATTGGACACCGGAGGAAGAGCGAAGATTTATAATGGACACGGAGAAGAAAGAACCTTCTTTTAAAAAGGACGAGGACTCTGCTAGTAATGGAAGTAAAAAGAAGAATGGTAAGAGACAGAGTTCAGGGCAAGATCATGAGAATTTTGAAGCGCTAATAGCTCAAGATAATTTAACGTCATGTACCGTCGAGAAAAAACCATTGAATACCCTAAAAAGTAGTCCTACGAGTAATCGCAGAAGTCAACAAAATTCCAAGAGTAATTCTACCAAGGAGGAATCTAAACTCGCCGATGAAGAGGTGGTAGTGGATGCTGGCAGTTCAAATTTCATACACTCTGTTCGGGAAAGTAAAGTTGAGAATAAAAGAAAGCAAACAGCCTCAAATGGAAATTCTCATGTTCCTTATAAGAAATTTGATGCAAATCCTAGTCAGAAAATGGTACAATTCTCTGAAGAAGAAACATCTTCAACAACTACAGAGAGTTCAACCCACGACGATCCAGTTCCGTACAAGGACTGTGAAAGGAGTTATTCAAAACCTGACAAAATTCAACGTAAGCCAATGAGTAAGAAAACAAAACAGCAAAATATTCAGGTCGTTCCGCCGATAGACTATCGTGACAATTATGAAGGTGATTGTGACGACGATGACTACGACAAAGAAAGGCACGAGAATCCCAATCGTTGGAAAACAAACACAAATCGCACCACCACTAAACATCATCACCATCAATCTCGTTGTAATGCAGAACTCTCATATAAGTTACCAAGGCAAATAAAGAATCCACCAAGAAAAGAGAAGGCTTCGCAGAAGAGACGAGCTACAGAAAAAACACATTCGAAAACACTTGGTCTTAATGGAAATCTAAATCAACGAGACGAAATGAGACAACCACAGCCCTCGTTACCGTCACCATTGCCGCCACCACCTTCATGTTGGAATGAAAACCGTGCAAAGTTCAGTGATGTTGTAGCACGTAACCCGGAGGCGATATCACCGACTTTTTCAGGGTTAAATAAACCCTTACCTACGAGACCGATCAGTCATGACATTACAGGAGGATTTTCTACTGAGACAAATGTCACGGGTGATTGTCTTGCTCGACCTTGTTCAAGAGAATTAATTCAACCTAATGTTAAAACACTTCTGGGACACCATTCTCCGGATAAATTAGAAAAACAGGATGGGATGTTTGCACAGAGTAATCCACATGCGAACAGTTATTTCATCAATACTTTCAATGAGCCACCGGTAAGTGATAAAAATCATTAACGATACCCTGAATTTCAAATATAGTAAATCTAATATTTAATGTACTAATTTTTTCTAACAATGTTACAGTTTGAACCAAAATTGGTACCTTTCACCGATTTACCGGAAAATAATGGCAACCTAGTAGACACTAATGCTACACTGGTGCAACAACCTCCAAGAAGTAAATTATGGGATAATGACAGTCTGTCAATAAGTCTTTTACCAGATAAAACTAACAACGCCTTCGATATAGATTCTTCAAATACCGCCGATCAGATAACTAATTTTCTGGATGCTCTAAATGGTTTGTCTTCCTTGACTTCGATCGATATATCCAGTAGTGTTGATAATCCGGCGTCTTTAGATAATTGGGTTACTGTCGAAACGAACTGGCAACCACTCTATACGAGAGGTGCAGTCGGTGAGGAACGTTCTGGTGCATGGGGAGTAAATACAGGTGGTGTGTGGGCTGCTGCACCTTGGGGTGCACCGACACCACCATCGAGTGAATTACAGCCCTCAACAGCACTGCAGCAGACCGAAACTGATGTTCAGGTAGTTATTTATATTCAATAATGCATACTAATTTTTTTACTTTTCTTATTTACCTTTGTAACATTGTATACATTGTTTAATTAATTATTTGTTTGGTTCGAACTATTTTACAGGAACGATCAGGATTCGATCCCTTTCGATCTCTCAGTACAATATGGACACCCTCGTCAACAGACTCTTGGAAACCGAAAGAAGGGGACTAGTGATCTTCTCATTAGAGCAGTTCCGATTTTTAATCGAGATTAAAATACACCTGAAGCTATATTGATGTAAAAATCATATAGATCTGTTCAAGTTAATTCTCATGTTGTTTACCACACATTAACTAATTCTCTAATGATTCAAATTAATTTTCAACCAGTCCCGTTTATCGTAAATAATTCCAAATTTATGATGGATCAGGATTGATTACCCGAAACGATCGTTAGGATAATGGTGTTAATATTGAACAGATTTTGTTAAAAAACGTTATTTCAAATTCTTTTTCAAAGACTTTTTGAATAAATGCGACCGATTCTTAATTATTTTTGGAATAATAATTCGGATTCTGTATTTTGTACTTTGAATTGGCTCGAGTCACTTGGAATTTGCATGTCTGCTAATTTAAGTGACATGCCTTCTTATGACTTTCAGCTGTTTCAAACTTCTGATCACCAAATGAAGTAAAGAATAATTCGTACAAAGGGCACTGCGAACATTCAGCTGTACCTACTTTGTAAGACTGCTAATTGTTGTGTTTGAATAAAGAAAGCTATTAAAGCAACACCAATCAAGTATTTTTGAATGAGATCCATATATTTGCATTTGCTTGACGTCATCGTACATTGAGCAAAAAGTGTAGATTTAGCTTAATAGGAATTCGTGTCCTTGAAGTTTCAAATTCTACAAATAGTATCAAATATAAAATCATTTAGTATAAAATATTGTCAATCGCGACAGTAGAGTAGCTTATAAATTATTAATAGAGTCACACTGAAGATTTTTTAAAAGCATCAATTTTTTGATACAATTAGCAATTAATTCATGCTAAATGAATGTCATTCGATAACCTGGGGTGGTTCTGGGTAATGCACAAGATTTTGTTTGCTGAATCCTTCTAAGAAGCATCTAAAAATTAAAGTGAATAATTAAATAATTCTAAATAATAGAAAAATTAATGTAATTGACTTGCATTACCATATTATCTTCTTGGATTTTTCTTTGCAATTTTCTCCGGTTAATAGCAGAACTACTGGTTTTTCCAACAGCGGGTTGCGATACGACATTTTTAACTTGTGGCTTATGATGAGACATAATCTTTCTTAGCAGCAATTGATTGTCCCTTTCAATTTTTCGCATTTCCTCGTTGCTGAAACTCATATTACGTCGACCGCTACGTAGTTGTCTTATATCCAATCTGGATTCCTCGGTTAGTCTAAGCAATTTTACGTCATCCTCTAGAGATTGAAGATCCGCCTCATCTTCAAACCGAGAATTGCTTCGAATTTGACGTCGTTGTTGCGTTGTTGTTCGAAATGAGGAGCAATCGCTGAGAGATGAACGCGGAGTCACGTTTGTCATTTCTGATTCCTCCTGATAGGAATCATCCGAGCAAAAGGATTCAGATTTGTAATCTGACTTCTCATCCAGGTCATCCACGTCAGTCTTCTGCAGAGAAGCTTAACAGGTCAGGGAGTACATTGAACAGTTAGCAATAACAATGATTAATATTTTTAATATATTTTTCGTTACAAACCTTGATGATCTGTTTGTCTTTCTTCAGTATCATCATCGCTATCCAAATTTCTTGAAGGTTCTAATTCAAATTCCTCTGTATTGGCCATTGGTAGAATTTAATAATATTCTTCCAGAAAGAATCAGTACGTACTTACTAACCATGGGAAAGTTGTATTTGACATGCCTGTATAAATTGTTACACCTCGGGAGTAAATAATTAAAAAGACGTTACCTTGACAACGTGATCGATTTCGTGTAGTCATGTCGTCGTCACCTTTGAATTATTGATCGTGTGACGATCAGTTAGGTTTCAATATTCTTTACTATACTCCAAAATAAAAACGGTACAATGTGTTTGTTTAATAATTATTAAAAACAAAACTTGTAACAATTAATTTTATTTTCCTAAGATCAATACATATTATACACATGTTTGCTTTTGTTGGAATTATGTTTCATACCACTTGGATTTCGTTTGAGATACAGCAGTCAATTTACTCTTATATTTATTCACCAGGTTGTCAAAATTTGCGTCTTCTTTGTTGAGTTTTCTCGCACCTTGCTTCGGCTATAAAATATAAATATAAAATGTCGTCTGAGACTTATGTTTATTACAGTAAATAAATGAAATACCTTTGGCTCTTTGCGATTTAATTGTTGTTCCTTGTTCTTTATCTGGTTCTTTTTGGCTACTTTTAATTTCTTCTTTTCTTTTTTCAAATTTTGAAAGTGTACAGCCGCTTGATTTTTCAGGTTAAACTTTGACCTCATCTTTCCTTGTCCGAGTTTACTCTGCATACCAGAGTAGGAAGGTTCCTCGGAGTTTTCAGTAATGTTTCTTTGGCCCTTGGGTCGTTTTGGACCTGAATCATTTTCTAATTTGTCTCTTTTCCGTTTATTACCGGCAACACTTTCTAAAGTGTCCTTTTTCCATTTTGAACCGGAAGTCTCATTCCCCTTCGTCGTCGGCTTGTTTGCTGACCAAAGAGGATTTTTAGCCCGGCTGTTTTCAATTCGTTTATTCTTCGCGTTAACCATCACTCGATTTTCTATAGAAAAAGCGACAATGGGCCTCTGAAGCAGAAATGAATATATAAAAAATATTGATATAATCTAGAATTTTAGCAACTTGTTGCACACAAATAACTCACTTTGTTCTGCGAAAACACCTTTGGATTGTTATTTATACTACGAAGTGCCTTAAGAGCGTCTTCGTGATTGGTAAACGTAACAAAACCAAATTCTTTCGACTTTCCAACTCCATTAGCGTCGACGTTCCTTAAATCTCTCATAACTCGTGCCTAAAACGCATTTATTATGTTCACGAATAATTGAAATATTTCATGTGACGTGTAATTAATTAATGTTGAAAATGTGTTTAGTTAAATAAATAATGTACCTCTTTGATGATCGCCTTCGGTCCAGCATGATTCTTAAAAATTTGACGAAGTTTCGCGTCGTCCAGTGTCGTAGGTAGATTGTGAATCACCAAACGAACTCTTGAGACAAACATATTTAGATTTCTTAACATTTGCGATTTCCACTGTTCCATTTGTAATCTTTTTGCCATGTCCGTTGCAGATACTCCATTAGCAGCGGGACTACCAGCCAAAATTACTAAAAATTATTAATATTAATCATATATTTTTTAATTATATTGTATTGCTATTATTTATAGAAAGCAAAATGCTTACCACCTTCCTTTACGAGATACAGATTTCTGGAATCTGTTACCTTCTTATCCTTTAAACTTTTTTTATCTTGAACATCATTTCGATTCAAGGCTCTGTGTGGGTCCAAAATTTGATCATGAAGTTTTAGTTCTGTGCCGGCTGCTAAACATTTCTCAGCATCCTCGATGTTCTGAAATTGAATTTGATATAAGATTTTTAATGATAGGATTTAGTAAGAAGTTGTATTAATTAGAGAATCAAAAACTTACTTGAAATTTTACGAATGCTGTCCCTTTTGAATGTTCTGTTAATGGATCCATACACACTAAAGCATAATAAACAGGTCCAAATTGTTCCATGCACTGCTTGAGATCTTCACTTTTAGCTGAGAATGGAACATTTTTTAAAAATACTGTCTTCCCTTCATTTACATCATTCGAGATTACTCGAGGACGTGCAGGCTTGTCTTCTTCTTCTTCATCTTCTTTGATACTGTTTTGTTTCTTTATAGAGCATTTCTTGTCATCTACATCATCATCCTCGTTGACTTCTTGTTCAGATTCATCTTCCTCTTTAATCGACGTATCAGTTTCTTCATCAGTTGCATCTTCATCGCTACTAGCTTCACTGCTTTTTTCATCTCCATTCTCCAGTACTTCTATACTATCATTCCTATGAAACAAGCAAAATTGCCTTTAGAAACTATGCAATAGTACTGGTAAATCTCAGCAGTTTACTGATTATTCTGTAATTAATATTGAATATTCATAAAATCTTACTTATCACTTTCTGGAGTCCCATCTTCATCCTTCACATTATCTTCTTCTTTGATTTCCACAGTTTCTGTATTACTTTCTTTTTTGATTTCTTTACCAAATTTGTTTTTTGGTACAGCCCAATCTACTATTACAGACCTACCCATTAGTGGCTTAAGATTAGCATAATGAATTGCCTTTGCTGCACTCTGCACAAGTTCAAATTGCACAAAGCCACAACCTATGCGTCTTCCATCAGGTTTTGTCAATATTTGAATTTCTTCAATGCTTCCATATTTTGAAAAATGTTCTTTTAATGCTTCTTCAGTCGCTTGAAATGACAAGTTTCTAACAATAATTCTGGCTCTCTTTCTTCTTCTTTTCAGTTTTATTTCCTGTCGTTCTTCTTTTGTTAATGTCTTCTTTACCTTATGTTTCTTTTCAGTATTTGCTATTTCATTGCATATGGTGACTTTTTCAGAATCTTCCTTTCCATCTTTTTCTACCACATTCTCATTACTGTCATAATTTTCTCCTTCTACTGCATTTGTTTTCG
The DNA here is from genome assembly GCA_030142615.1 of Syrista parreyssii. Lineage (NCBI taxonomy): Eukaryota > Metazoa > Arthropoda > Insecta > Hymenoptera > Cephidae > Syrista > Syrista parreyssii. Next base: position 2,075,670 of record JARQTG010000345.1, read on the forward strand.
TACTTTCTTCATCTGTAGATGCAACTTTTTCTTTCATCCGTTCAGAAAACTTTGATTTGGGTATTGACCAATCTGACGTAATAGTACGCCCAAGGAATTCTTTCTTATTTGTATGAAATATAGCTTTTGAGGCATCTTCAACTCTTTTAAATTGAACAAAGCCACAACCCACAAGTCTCCCATCTGGACGAGTTAGAAGGTTTATCTCTTCAATTTCACCAAACTTATCATAGTGCTTTCTAATATCTTCCTCAGTAACCTTTTACAAAGTCCATATAATGAATAACATTTACAAGTGGAAAACAATTAGTAATGATATCTAGAAAATTACCTTGAATGAAAGATTGCGAATAATAATTCTTCCTTTCTTATTCTGCACTTGAACATTAGCGTTATTTTTTTCTGTTTTTTTAATTTTTCCCAACCGTTTTTTGTTGCGATATATCCATGACAGTTTTTGCCCAGGCTTACCTTTCCCTAATAACAATAAAGAAACAATTTTATGTGCAAAATAATGAATTATAAGATTAAATATTTCTTCTTAAAACTGTATATGTAATTACCACGATCTACTTTTCCCATTTTCGAGAGTTTATTATAAATACAATAAGATTACTGTCAGCCACTTGTACAGGTGGAAATCCGTTGTTCTCCAATATAGAGGTAATAAATAAAATTGAATAGGGTATGTAATTACATTAAGTTCTTCATTTTTGTGAAGTTTCAATAATGCTTATGTTTATGCCTATAGGAGGTTACTCCAACACGTGTACATGGCATAGGACTATAAAAGAAACATTTACCGAAGATAGGTAAAATTAAAACGCAAAGATTAAAACGTAACTGCCATCTAGTGTTGGCAGAATCAATCAAGTATGCAGTTATATATGTTTCAAGATTGATGGATTGCTGGACTGTGTACTCTATTTTATAGTAGCTAACCATAGCTAACAGATCTGTCAGCTGTCAAAAAATACTATTCGTTCTAACCGAATGTAAAGATTATTTAACAGCTGCAAAATGTCGTGTTATCATTTGACCATAAGAAAATTACAATAGAACTCGTGAAATATAGTGAAACACGCAAATAGTTTTATATCAATATCTTATTTAATCCGCAATATTGCACTCAGCAGGTATCTCATACAGTAATAATAATGAACACGATGGAACTCATAAAAACGCCAAAGGTTTATAAATTATGAATTTATAATACTATCAATTATGTCACTTTTCATATTTAATATTATATTTTTTATGCAGGTAGAAAATGTCCGTATGCTGGACAAATACAGTAATAATCATATTGTTGGCACCTTGTACCCAACAGCAACACATTTGCTTTTTGTGGATCCAAATGGAAAAAAAGAAATTTGGGTTAGTTCATTCCCTTAATTAATAATTTTATAAATATCCTAATCTAATTTAATCTTCAGATTCTCTACATGCATGTTGCCAGTGTCGAAAAGCTTCCACTGACAACAACTGGATCACCCTTATATATAAGATGTAAACATTTTTTAACAGTGACATTTGTCATTCCAAAGGAACGTGATTGCTATGATATTTATTTGACACTCTCCAAACTTTCTTCTCCAGGTTGAAAATTATTTTAGCTTTACTTGCTTTTTCATATCTATAACAATATTTCAAGCAATGTCTAATTAACTTTCTTTGCTTTGGTCTATCAAAACAGCTAGACTTGAACATCTCTATTGTTTCTACTATCAAGGAAGTGAGGATGGTTTACCGCAACAAGCAGGATGGAACTTTTTTGATGTACAAAGTGAATTCCAACGCCAAGGGGTTCCTAATGAAGATTGGTCATTGACTTACCTCAACAGAAATTATGAGGTAAGTATAGTGATATCTAAAAAGGTTTGCATCCACCTTGAATGTTATCTCCAATTCTCTTCTTTTTTAGCTATGTGATACATATCCACGATATTTATATGTACCTACCAGTTGTACAAATACAGTCTTGTCAGGTAGTGCTAAGTTTCGGAGCAAAGGAAGATTGCCTGTGCTAACTTATCTCCATCCGAACGAGGTCTGCACACGTTCATTTCCTTATTTGTTATTTGTGATAAAAAATATATGGTGGCTTTAATGAGTTAAACTTGTCCAGGCTGCAATTTGCAGGTGTAGCCAACCGCTTTCAGGATTTAATGCTCGTTGCCCAGAAGACGAGGAAATGTTATATAATATTTTACATACTAATTCCAATGCTACGTATATGTATGTTGTAGATACTCGCCCTAAAGTAAGTAGATATTTTCCACAGAATAAATCAAATGATCCAAGAGTATACCTTAAAATATTTGGTATCACAGATTAATGCTATTGCCAATAGAGCAGCCGGTAAAGGGTACGAGAATGAGAACTTTTACGATAATATAAAATTTCACTTTTTTGGAATTGAAAATATTCACGTTATGAGAGCAAGTCTAAATAAACTTGTAGAACGTGAGTATCCTTGAATTTATATATCAGTTAAAATAACCATAAAGTGTGTTTATTTTTGTTTCTACTTGCTTAATGCGCACTATGAAGAAAGGAGTAAAGAGTTGATAAGAATTTATTATTTCAGTGCAGCGGTGCACTTCGATGAATGCCTTTATAAGTAATTTAGAAAGCAGTGGTTGGCTGAAGCATATTCGTTCTATTCTGGAAACTGCCTGGTTTATTGCACGTGCAGTTGCAAGCGGGGTTACCGTTGTTGTTCATTGCAGTGACGGCTGGGACCGAACAGCACAAGTCTGTTCACTGGCTGCATTGATGCTTGATCCATTCTATAGGACGATCCAAGGATTCCAGGTGCTAAACACAAGTTTCTATTTACGAATCACCAAGAACTATGGTCAATATTGTTGTAAACGAATGCATATGAAATTTATCATAGGCGTTAATAGAGAAGGACTGGCTGTCATTCGGACATAAATTCAGCGACAGGTGTGGTTTCATTGGTAGTGACGGAAAAGAATTGTCACCAATCTTTACACAGTTCATTGACGCCACGTATCAACTTCTTAAACAATCACCAACCTCATTCCAATTCAATGAATTGTTCCTGCTGACGCTGCACGATCACGTTCACAGCTGTCAATATGGAACTTTTGTTGGCAATTGCGAGAAGGATCGTCAGATTCTTAGGTTTACATGGTTCTTCTACTGAAATATGATAATTCGTTACTTATCTTACCCATTTACTAATTAGTTTCAGTTTTAGGCTGTCAGACAAAACTTATTCTCTTTGGGGATACATTGCTAATCATACAAATGAATATTTGAATCCGCTGTATTCTTTCAGCAAGAACAATTTGGAAAGCGCTCGTGTTCTTCAGCCAAAACTTTCTGCACAATCTATCATGTAAGATATTGATTTAACTGCTTTTATTTTCATCACGTTTAATTATTTTAATTACACATTCGTTTATTTGCGTCTTTACGTAGATTCTGGAGCGGACTGTATTGTCGATTTGAAAACGGTATTCATCCACGAGAAACTTTTGATGATTTTTTATTAACTCTTCACGATCAGTCAAGCTCGCTGGAAGATCACAGCAAGCTGTTAATTAAGGTATAACTTCATGAAATTATGAATAATTGAGATACTTTAAATGTTTGATACTTAATCTGGTCTGTTTTAGAGAATCAATTCCCTTGCGCAACTAGTGGGATTTCGACAACCGAATAAGCTCGAGAAATTTGAAAAACTCGATAACAAATTTGACAAGGGAAGTTCAATGGAGAAAATTATTGAAAATTCTAACGACGAAGTTCGGAAGATCCTGAAGTCTGGTCAGTTAGAAAAAGAACTAAAGACAGTTGCATTAGACTGGAAGTCATCGCGAAACGTTGAAGAATGTATATGTGCCACTACATTCGACGTTTTTAATCGAAAAGTATGGAATTATATGGCACATTAAAACTCTTTAGCTCTCTATCATATGCTGTAACTGTTATTATTTTTTACAGTACCATTGCTGGTCTTGCGGTAATGTTTTATGTACTCGATGTATGGGAGCACATAGTGTACTTTCTGGTCATTTAACGGAACGTGCTGTGCCAACCTGTAAATCGTGTTCACAAGGTTCATCTGCAGCCTCGCCGACAACATCTTAGAAGAAAGAATTATTCTAGGCCTTTTCGGTATAAATAATGAATGAAAGAAAGCTAGACTAGACCCATTTGAAAATTGTGAAGTCTTTTAATTAAACATACTGTAAATTTTATCTTTGAAGTTCAACAGATTGACCAATGATTGGGTAGAAGAATTTGTCTTGATACATCTGGATATAAATTTAATTGTGAAATAAACAGTTTGTGGTCTATAAGAGCGAAGAAAAAGCACTTTGTCATGAATGCACTAAGTAGCTGTGATGTGTGAAATAAATAATAATGCGACCTGCAAATGTCAAAGAACAGGAATATATTATTTTCGAACATTGCCATTGTTCAATTAATTTAACGTATTTACAGAGTCCAGAGAATAGGACCGTGCGAAATACGTACGTCTTGAGGGTGACTTAAACGACTAGAAAAGTAAACTTAAGAAACGCCGAGAACGTGCAATTGGACCTTTGAATAACTGCACTAATAATTAATCAATTAATAGGCGCTAATTGTTGCTGCCGTGAAAAATTCATGCGCAAGAATCTCGCGATCGTTCAGCAATGTTCAGTTTCACAAATGATTTATTTTTCTCGCGAGTCAGGAAATCGAGCAACGAGACAAATAAAATGTATTTATCTGTTATCAAATTTCACTATTTATTATAGGTATACGGTGGGATTGACTAGTTGATTAAATTAGTCGACAATATTATTACGATATCGATATAGAATTAACAACACATGTTTATTTCCCTCGGCTCGACTTTCTACATTGAATTTTCTAGGAACAACGACAACGGCTTTAATAATTTCAGTTGAACTTGATAGAACATTAAATAATTGTGAACAAAGATAAATGCAAATTGGTCCCTATTTGCTCTGCATAGATGTCTCGGGTACGTCAAGCTAATTATTTATGGAGGTTCCTTGAAGTTTCAAAAATTTGTATGAAGCTTTGTAAAGCTTAATTTTATTGAAGTCTCACAATTATGTAAAGTAATATTATGTCAAATTTCATAGTAGGCTGGATACTATTTCTAATAATTTTTAAGTTATCCATTGTTTTGAGACTCAATCTGAACACAGACATTCATAATAAAGAAATATTTTGGTTTTCAACAAAACTTGGAGCATACTAAAATTACTCGAAAATCCCCAAATCCTTCTTAACGCCAAGTGTTATAGAAATAGTGTGTGGATGATCGCGACGGAGAAAATGAAAGAAAAGTGACAAACGGCTTAGTCAATTAATTAAATTACGAACAGACATCTCAAATGCATTAACGTGTACGTAAGTTGTCTCGCGAAATCCTTGCGATCTCTTATGTACACACTAGCTATTCTTCATCGTGTCTCGAAAAGCATTGAGGCGATTCAGTCAACGCTTCCTTGCTAGAACTCTTACGCCGAAGCGGGATAGAAAATCGAGACATTTTATGAAGTCCAATGGTACACGCACACATAATTTTAACTAACAAACTAACGGTACGGTAAAACCGCAATCCGATACGAAACCTTATTCGTATCGAGGCGAGTTACGGAATGTGAATTGCTCGGTGGATCATCCAGCCAGGAGATCCTTGCCTGGAACTCGAATTCCTGGTATGACTATGGTCCCAGCTGGGAATCCACTCAGGGGCACTTTATTCCTTATTAGGTTTCCTTCGACGAGGACCGTCGCCGCCAGCTTGCGGCTTATCCTGAGACAGAAAATATTACCATGATACAGTATATAGTTTGTTGAATAGATTATTTTCTAATGTTATATCAGATTAAGTTTTTCTATTCTACGAATTTACTTTTTCATTGTCTGTAATCTCTCCTGTTTCGCTGGTTTCCCCAGCTTCAGCATTCTCTTCGGATTCAGCCTGTTCGCCTGGGTCTTCAGTTTCTTCATTCTCTTGAGGCTGATCCTCTTCCTCGTTGAGATCATCTCCTTGCAACGGTTCCTTATCCTCATTCTTCTTCGGATCCTTTTCCTGAGAAATTTGATCGTTTTTGAGAAATTGCATAGTTGTGAATTACGAAAATCTAGCGTACTTTCAAAAAAGTCGCAGATAGCAGCAATACATGTCGTAGATTCGTACCTGTTCTGAGATACAGCAGCAATAAACTACCAATATTACAGGAATTCCAGCTACTAAAATGTACACGATCCATATCCAAGGATTTTCTGTAGTGAAGTTACCAATTTGGCGCCATAGGCTCCACTAAAAAATCGAAGACAAATTGTAGGAAATAAATTACGGGACTTTTTAAATACAGCTGAAAAAAAAAGAAAACTACATCGATGAGCAAGGTGGGCCACATATACAAGTCTACACTACTATTCGCTGAGATACTAAGCAGTCTTTAATCTCTTCATTGTTTTTTAATTTTGATCTACCTCGCGCGATCGCCTGAGAAGGTACCATATATAAATGGAAACTGGTATGGCACAGTAGAAAAAATAAAGGGCCCACCAGCCTGGTTTGTGATTCATCGAACGCATTGCTCGACCCCACAAACTTTCCTAATTATGAACATATCATATTGTTCAGTTGATTTCTTACGTTTCGAATTATACGTTTGTCGAGCAATATTACTTACATTTTCCTCAGCGATTTTGACTCGCCGAATTTCGAAACTATCATCGGCCCACTTCTTTGCGACTTCTTCGTTGTCTGTCACAATTAGATTGTCAAAGAGAATATCTGGAGACATTGACCACAGCTCGAATCCAACAGCAAACTAGGCGATAAAGCAATATTATAAAAGTTATAAAGATAACTCGAGTCTTGAGAAATATAAGGTAATCCTTACTATCGATGCCATTCGGAATGGGTGCTCGTCGTTAAAGTAATCAGGGTTATGAATAAGTCTAGGCTTCCATTTTCCTTTGTAGTTTGGATTGTTAATAAGAGGAGGGAGCCATTTGCCTTTATATCTTGGATTTTTCTTCAGCCTTTGCTTGTACGGTCCGCAACCAGGGGCGTCTGCGCACTTTGGATTGGTAATCTCTGGAGCTTCCCATTCCCCATCCATATCAACGTCCCAGTCTTCTGGTTTTACAGCGTCCGGGTTCGGGATCATCGTAGGTTCATCCTCAAGCCATCCATCAGGCATCACATCCTCCTCGTCTACTATTTGCGCTGGAGCATCCTCGTCCCAGTCTTCTGGCTTGATCGCTAGTGGGTCGGGAATTTTTTCACGATTATCCCAGTCGGAAGGTTGCTTATCATTTGGATCCTCTATCTCGAGTGGAGGATTTACTGGTGGCGTAAAATCATCAAGAAGCGATCCCTCATTCACAGACTTGCCATCAACCTTTACTTCAAAAGTATTGTCAGGACGGAGGATCAGTGTATACAGATGAGGTTGTTTATCTTTAAAAACTTCCTCCAAGCGGTCCTTTGACTTTTTACAGTGTTTCTCTTCAATGGAACCATTCAAGGGATTCTTATGACGGAATATAAAGTGAAGCTGAAAAAAAATACAGTCTCACAATCAATTAAATATGAACATATTTAAATAAGTTTTGTAAAATTAAAAATTCATAGTAAAGTTTATATAACTACAGAGAATTTTGCATTTGTTTAAATATACCTTATGATCATTTCCACATTTATCTGGTCCAAACATGATGGAATATGGTGTTTTATCATGGAAATTCTTCAGATCTGCATGTTCAGGATCTAACGAAAGGAGCTTAAGGTATGCTCCACCACATTCTTGACCTTCCTGGAAATTCACTTCATATTGCACAATCAATGGTTTATCTTGAAAGATAAAGGGTTTCTTCAAAGGGACTGATATGGCCGCATGACGTGCCTTGCTTTTTAGCACAAGTCCTAGATCTCCCTCTTGAATACTCCGTTTAGGTTCTTCAATTACCCAAATTCCTAAATCAGATATGTAATTATTATTTTTATACCAATACTTCATGAACTTAATTCACAGAGTAAAAACCAAATCTTAATATTGTACCATCATATTTTGCAATATCTTCATCGATATCCTCTTTCTTGGCTTCAGACAGTATCCATTTTTGCTTAAACAGCTTATCGTCGTCAAAATTTTCAGCAAGATAGACAGAACCACTTGGTTCAGGACTCTTATAAGAAGGTTTAACTGGAGTATTACTGGCATCTATATCATGAACATGATTCTCACTGGCAGCAAGTTGTGCACAGAATAAGCACAGTAGTGCAAGACTCGTGGCAGTACGCCTAATCATTTTCGGCTTATGAAATTTACCTAAAAAAGGAATTAGAATCACTAAATTACCTAATTGAAAAAAATAGCGACTAACAGTCGTGTTAAATATTTTATGCGATGCCTCAGAAAGATCAGATGCAATTGTCCGTTACTTACCAATTCTTCGGTCACAGTTAAAGAATCTTGATATCGCAACCGGTGAGCATACTTATCGCTTTCCAGCGTATACGCTTTATTTAATTAACTAATAGTTATAATCTAATCTATTTACACGTAGGAATTTTCGTTCTGCTGCGTTCTGAAAAACGTCAAAGACAGCCATAGTAGGAGTGGTCTTTATCCTCTATTGATATTAGTAATTGGCTGACTGCCGCTTGGTGATTTTTCATTGGTAGTATAGTCTGTGTTCCGCAAAACCAACGTTCAAGAAGCAAACACATTTGATTGGTTAAATTTTACAACTGTGCAAGATTTACAATCAAATGACCAGTCAAATGCTGTTGCTTTTTTAGTCCTGTTTCTGCTGGAAACAGCCATAATCATCGGCATTCAAGAGAAAATTTTCATAAAGTATTTCAACATAAAACATACCTAAGGAATTATTATACAACGAAGAGAATCGGCGATAAAATGTTTTTGTGTCTAATTACATGCCAGGACATCGTACCTTCAGGATAATTTGATAAGATAATAATATAATAAATATAATATAAAATATAAGAAAAATCTGTTGTACAGTTAGTGTGATTGGTGAGGTTACAATTTGATTCTGGTAGAACAATAATATGATTGGTCGAAGCTACTATTCCTTATACATTATTTCATTTATTGAGTGGACGTTTTGCTTTCCCGTGCGACTGAAAGACAACAAATGCTTTATTGCATTACGCAAGTTCACTGCACAAACTTAAATACTTATGACTTAAATACTTGATACATCTCAGTGAACTCAATATTCTATATAACGCACACATTAGTTACAATGTACCCTCTTTCATGTAACGCCAATGTACGAGTTGACGTTATATAAAAGAACGGTGACATTGTAACTAACGGCTGCGTCACATGTAATATTGTGTTTGCTTGGAATATGTTACAAATGTCCTACAAAATGGAAAAAAAAAGTAATTGAAACTCTAAAAATATTCTAGGCTAACTAATTTAAGAAAGGGTTGTCTAATTGAAAGAGATATGCATCATTTGAGAAAATGACATCTTGGTCAACAATGTATTTAGAAAGATTATTTTTTATTTTGAAATAAATCGATTGATTTTGGATAATACAGTTGCCTTTTAACAGAGACAAGTCGGTTTCAAAAGGGGCTAGTTTATCCGCGAAAATTGTAGTTGATTTGGAAGTAACGTGGTATACTTTTAAAAATTCGTTGTTTCGAAATTAACTGATTTATGAAAGAACTAATTGATTTAAAATTTGGTTGGTTTTTCACACATTATTATGAAAGAACTGGCATTTTTTTTTACATAGGAATGTATCCACAAGAAAGGAAAAGAAAACGCAGATTAATTAAAAAAAAATAATACGATGAATAAAAGGGGCTACTTACTATCCTTTTTTATGAGGCCTTACTATTTCACAAATGATGGCCATGTTTATCACACATTAGACCTCGTTTCATTAACTTTTACTAGTCTTACATTAAAAAAATTATGAACTTTATTATCATTTGACGATGAGGTCATAAAGAAAAGAAAAAATTGGAACTTTATATCAAACTGTATATCACGGTTGTATAAATGGTTAGATAAATGTAATGTATAATTTATATTGCTCAAATACGCGCAGAAGGTTAGGAAAGATTTAATGAAGTGATTAATTCCCGTGCTTTAAAATTTAATTGACAATATTAATATATAATTGGACAAAGTTGTTTGATTTTCAACGTAAGTCCGTAACTGGAATCGCAAGTCAGATCGAAAGGAAGGGAAAAATTGCCCTTGGGCAGCGATGGTATTAATAGAGCGAAATACAAATAAGTTTCACATGTCGATTTTCCGAATCACGCATAGTTTTTATGTCACCTAATATTTATATGTTCGTAATAAAGGATTACCTAGAGGATTCGTTAGCATTTTGGCAACATACGTTTCGATGAAAATACTCGAGACGTTATTTATCCCTACGCGACGCAGCTTATACGTGTTTTTACCTGATATTCATTTTTATATGATATCGCAGTATCGTAGTAATTCGTATGTATTTCCTTCCACTTTACAGGCTTACATTCAACGATAATTGTATCTCATTTTCGTTTTTACCATTTTTTTCTTTGTTTCTTGTATCGAGTTTTACAAAAATTGTTTATATTATACGAAAGTAAGAAAATACGAAACGACGCTAAGGAATTATTATTGAGTTGATAAACGTAAACATATTTTAAATTACAAAGGGTTGATGGGGATTCGCGCGGGGCAGGCATTTCTTCATTGGGCATGGGGTAGGGGACAGGGTTAAGTTTACAATAACTATTAATATTAAGGTAGTATTCGTACAGATGATTTTCTTTCCTTGTATTATGTATAGTTGTAAATTAGTTTTTTTTAGCTGTTTATTATGTAAAAGGTGAGCTGCGTGTGTTTATTTTCCGTATAGATGGATGGTTCGTCGGTGGCGGTGGTCCGGAGACGCGACAGAGCTGCGTGAAGATCGTCTCTCGTTTCTCTTCTTAACCAAGTTTACTTCTTTTTCCCCCGTTTTTTAAATTCTCTCTTCTCTACCGTCTTTCTTACACTCTGTCTATGTCACTGCTTTTCACCCTTTTTCTCGCATTTGCTCTCTCCCTTTCTCTCCCTCTCACTCTGCGTAAGGATGGGTCAGGCTTTATCCGTTTTTAGTGGCACTGCTGTCCGTTAGCTTTAATGCAGAACTTCGGGTTCTCTCGTACAGTGCTTACGGTTTCCCTGCACGAAGAACAAGACAAAGAAAAGAGAGATAACAGCATCGTCCAAAGAGGTGTGAACGACCGGAGTCTTTGAGAAATGAACATAAAAAATATGAAGATGCACACGGCTTTCTCCACATACCAGAATTAAATAAGTCTTTCCGTTTGTGTATTTGTTCTTCTCCTACAAACATTCCTCTTGGCTTTTTCGGACGCACCTCGCCACCTTCCGCTTGAATTCTGTGTAACTTTCCCTCCACTCTTTCTACAATGGAAAAATGAGAAACGGAGATTCAATCGATGAAGGTTCACTAAAATTTCTCACTTATCAAAAACAATAGAGAACTTACGGCGGCGTCTACGTTCGCAGGACTTTCGTCATTCGGATCAGCCAACATACTAATAACGCTGATGAGAATGGTTTCAACTGTGTGAACTGGTAGCCACCGTTCTGATGCTTTTTCGTATCCCCATTTATCATCCCCAGGCTCGTGCAGGATCGATATGCACACATCACCATTTTTTTCGACTACACAAACGTTGCCAAGTCGAATCGTTAATATATTATACATACCCATACATGAATATACCGTTACGCCATTATGGATTATACTTACTGTTGGGGTGCCATATTTCTGTGATGAATTTCATCCTTGGTGGCCTGAGTGGATACTCTTTGGGAAATTGTAAATGCGCTTTGAAGAAACCACCCTCACTGTAGGGAGAATTGATAGTTTTAAAATGACTAGGAAACGAGAAGCGTATACACGATAAATTAGGAATGTTTTTCGCGACCAAATATATTTAGTAGTATAGTCAAAATGAGGTTTAGGGATATATATATATATATATATATATATATATATATATATATATATTCATAATTCATTGTTGAATTGACTTTATACTCACTACAACGTATCCGGAGGTCCAATAATGAGCACTTCCCATCTATATATGTCATTGTCGTCTATGAGGCCTGCTGAAAACCCTTCCACTGGGTTTTTATTCAATTCTGTAAAAAGAATAGTTAATGTAGTACTACGTATAAGTAATGAACTTTGTATGTTTGTATAGCCGTGAGTCTTCGAAATTCAAATGGCGTAGGGATATCATTTCCATTTTTAGCATTGCTCGATAAAGTGAACAGAGCTTTGATATCTGTTTCGTATGTGCGTTGCTGCTGTGCGTTGTCCTGCTTGTATTATCTTATCAGTGACGAATCTGGAGCAACCGCGTTTCTAAGTGGTTTTAATAACGGAAATCCACAAATCCGAATTACATGATGAAATTATGTTCGCTGTTCATTTTGAGGCTGAGTTACAAGATGTAATTTTATTTTATTTATTAGTATGAGAAAAGTTGATGTCAATCATAAGAAAGGGAATATTTGGATTTGGCGTCCAACTGGTTGTAGATAACATTTAAGGTCAGGGACATCAAAGTGTATTCAAATTTAAACGAACATAACGACAAAAATAGTTTTAATTGTAATACTCTTATTAACCCCTTCGTTGGCATTGAAGCAATACTGCGCGGAATCAAACCATGCTCTGTGTGTCATTGACGCAATAGTGCGCACATCATTTTTTTGGCATTATGTTGCTCTAAAATAGAATCCAAGTGGTATTCGGAGATTTTTAGGATCGCTGCATCCGAATTTGAAGTAAAAATTGCGAAATTCAAAATGGCTGACCCAGAATGGCAGATATGTAATAATATTTTATTCTCTGTACACAGATTAGAATAATTGAGATATTACACGGTACCACACATATAACTCCGTTTCGTGAATATCTTTCGAGATGCATTTAATCTTTAGGTAATTTCAATTTGGTAGTGTAGACTGTAAGTTCGCATTCAGGGACCCAAAAAACACTTTTACCCACCATGTCGTCAAGAAAATCAATGAATTGTAAATTCAACAATTTTTAATCCGTCATTTTGTGTCAACCATTTTGAATTTGCAAATTTTTATGCCAAATTTGGATTCAGCGATCCAGAAAACCTCTTCGTACATATTTTCAGTTAAATAAAAAAAATGTTGTGCCATTTCGGGGACTTTTAGTCGAATTCTCCGTGCTAACGAAAGGGTTAATTCTGAAAATTATTTAATATAAATAAGAATGATGAAATTTAAATATTTTTCAATAATCATATATTAAAAACTTTGTACACGAAGGTCGTTCGCGTACTAAGAAAGAATTGCCACATTTTATACTGTTCTGAAAACACTAAAAAAATGTAGCAATAACGAACACGTGTGGTCTGCGTAGCGTGATTAATTGACACAAACGAACGATGCAAGGGTGAATTCAGAAAGTAAAAAAAAAAGTAGAATTGAAATGAGATCGCTTTCATGCAAAAGGCAAGAGTCGAAAGGCCGAAAGAATTTGTATGTGGAAACTGCGCATCCGTGTGGTATTAGAATATCGTGGCGTATTGTGTCATATCGCCGACTTGTGGTGGCGCAGCGCTTTTAGGTTATGTAGCACGTATTCCTTGTGGAACGAGGTACGCCTTACGGCTGAGGTTTAGCCGATGCGGAGCCTGTTCCAGGTTAAAACGGTAAAAGCATGAGAAACACACAGAAGAAAAGTCGAATGAATCCTCGCAATCAGGAAAGATGAGAAGAGAGAGAAGAAATGGCACAGGAGGAAGTTGGAAGAAGGATGGATGCGGCGAAGCACGGGAAGAAGATTCACATAGCGTATCGGAAATTTCGGCAAGGATTACTTTGCGAATGCGAAGCATCGTCGAGGGAACAAAAAGGGAGCGAGAACGGGATGATGGGCCAAGGACGAAGAGAGTGGGGAGAGGGAGAGTGAGAGAAAGGATAAAGATGGGAAAAAAGAAAGAGAATGAAGAAAGATTGTTAAAAAAAAAAGGCAAGAATTAAGGGAATATGGAGAGGAGAAAAGGAGAAAAGGAGAATACGAGAAATATTTGCGCTGAAGTTAAATTTCTTTTTGAAGAAACCGCACATTTGCATGCTAGTAGCGTATTGCGAGGGCTATAAATAAATAGACGGCAATTATTTTAGCGACTTGACTTTCGTGGAGAAGTTCGATGCGCACGGTCCCGGTAATGTTAGCGTGGTACGTGCCGAACGGAAAAATGCAGAATGCTAGGTTAACGTTATTCATGGAGGCACACACGACTTGGACCCGTATTGATTTTCACGCCCTGATCGGGGCGTAGAACCTGACGACCATAGGAAAATAACGCACAGGGTCCAGTTTTCGGCTTCTGGCACCTTGATTAAAAGGATATCACGTCCACGTAAGAGCACAAAGGAATCTCGAGATGAGCCACGGTAGTGGCGAGGTCGCTCGGTTTCATTGCTAAAAATGAGCTCAGATTTTACCACGATTTCACACGACTCTCGGCTTACACTTAACACTTATAACGCTAGCGAGGACTACCTGCTAATTGTTTTCGTAGTAAAAGCGCGGACTGTGGCTCTGACATTAATAAAAGTTCAATTAAATAAGACTAAAGTTGAAAAACAATCACTTTTGCTTGACTGGAAAGATGGCTAGGTACGTCGCGGAAGCAGTTACTGAGCATGCGCCTAACCATAAACATATGTTCTTCCGTCTCTCCAATGCGCCGGACCGAATATCCGTTCTTACCGCCATCTGGTGTTAATACCGCTCATTTTACTTTCATTTTTTTCTCCAATTGCCTCTCTACTCATGATAAATTTCTCCGACGAATCAACAAAACATAAATCATCCTCATTGCTTGATATCTATAAACAAATACATTAATAGTAATAATTGTCAACATTATTGTAAGAGGACAATGTTATTATTTCGTATTTAATCTGGCTGGAAAGTCAAAGAAAAACTTATTTACCGACTGTCAGTTATCTATTGTTGTTGACTAAATAGGTAAGTACATCAGACATCTTATGGGATATGGTGTCAGACACTTACCAATGGATTTTACCTATTGAAATGGTTTATATTCTAACAAAACATAATCGCGAGGCACAGAATACACGAGCATGTCTATTCTATTTATATTCAGTCCAAGCTATCATAGACGTTACAGCCAACGATGATACATTGGCGCTTGCAGTACTTATGAGTTTTGGAACATACTCTGGGATAATCGATCGTCTGGTGCAGTTTTTCAAAACAATTATAAACTATTTAAGTAAGTACTACTAGTAAGTACTGTAGCACCAGTGAAGTGGTCATTAGGACAGTAGAAGTGATTAATAGTTTAAAATAATTTATTACAATGGTAATAACATCTTTAAATGTGTATATTAATATAAACTATATACGAATACTACAACAGTATACTCATTTACATATATGTCTTCTAATCCGTTGTATAAGCATAGTGGAATGATATTTTTCATGATAGATCATAGTCGTAACTCGCAGGGCAATACACAATTGTCTACACACATAGGAATGAGATCATCAGTATGGATAGGAGCGTCATTTAAAAATTACCAAACTCTTAATTCTTAATTAATGAAGTTGAAAAAATGTACGAATCGGGAAGTCGTGGATTCCATTGCAGTCAATCACGCCAAATGAATTTAATTAAAATTCAAAACGAACAACGAATGTCCTCGGCTTCTGCTACTTTACTCTCAAACAGTTTCGTTTCACTTTAAGGCCTCGAAATTACATAGATCATAATTGAATAGGTAGATTATTCTCTCGTTGTTTATATCTCTACGCTTTTTACCGTTTTCATTCATTTTCTTATTACAATTCAAATCAGTCCTCATTTTCATATTCATTATCGACAAATGCAAAATATATCAAATTTAATTAATCGAGTCTTATCGCGGACACGTCGTGACACTATATACATACATAAGTTTCAAGATATTTGGTTATGGAGTCTTCGCAATCACGAGAGGTTTGCTGATGGATTTAATATAAAATTAGTTACTATGAAACATTAAAAATACCGTTCTAGAGAATTATGAGTGATAACATTGCGGTTGCTTACAGGTGTGATATTAGATATACATGGTTATCCAGTTAAACGTACCAATAAGATTTAACCGTTATAATATCGCACTGATTATAACAGTCTGATATCAGCTGGATAACCTTTTCCATATACTATACATTAATAATATGTGTATGTATACGAGTATAAAAGTAGTTTCACGGAGAGGACTTTTTTCCCGCATTTATATAAATATAAATGAAAAGTCTTTGAGTCAGTTGTTATTACTTCCGAGATATTATAATATGTTTGAAAATTGTGCAAACTAAGTCGTTACTTGGGCGATATGTTGAGATAATTGATCTTCAGTAAAATTGTGCTTTCTTGAGAAGTAAGAAAAGAAAAATAACCGCAAATAAAGAAAGAGCCCCGAGGGGAAAAAATAATAAAATAACATCTTTTTATTCAAGTATAAAACTAATAAATAATGCGTGATATTTGATATGACGACGATAACAAAGAAAGAAAGGAAAAAAAAAGTACAGGACTTCGAGGTTCCTTTATAACGCACTTTTCGCAAGGCTGCCCGAATTCTTAATATTACTATGTAACCGTGCAAATTCTTCTCGCTATACTGTTACTTTCATATGATTACTATGCACGACAGAAACCCGTTGGCAGCACTGAAAGCTGTAACAACAATTGCTTCGAAGTTTTGTCAAATGTAGATAGGATTTGTTTCAGTTTGGCTATTACGAATGCTTGCAAGCTTTTTCGTAGGACTGCGTTCCTTGAACTAGAATGACTATCTAAACACTGTCAGCAACATTTCTGCTCTGACTTTCTTATAACTGCTTCTCTTGAACTATAAGGTCGCTGCAGTGAACCCTTACTCAGACTTCACTGGTTTGGCATAATTTACAAGAACTTCCTGCGACGACTCTTGGAACGTTTTATTCATTACACTGTGAACCTTCTCCATGAGCATAGGAATATCGTCCTTGGTCAAACCAGCGGTGGGAATAGCCGGAAGGATTGTCACGTATGCAGCGCCTGTAAGTAGAAGTAAAAAAAAAAAGAATTTCATCAGTTTCTCTTTAGTTTGTTAAAATTTCTGAAGTAACATGGAAACAAGCCTGTGTAATATGCTATCTCTTTCAGTATATTTATGTTTCAGTAGTTGAAACTTATTTTGGCGTTACTGTTTCAGCTAATAAAAACTAACCCGAGTCAAATTTCTTGATTTTGTCGTTCAAGAAGTAGTATCTGGAGACGACGACAGGTTGAATTGGAATCTGGGAAGCGATGGCCACGTGGAAAGCACCTTTTTTAAACGGCAGAAGCGTTGTACCACTGTGCCTCTTGCCTTCAGGAAAAAGGCAGAGTTTAGCCTAGAATAGATAATACTACAAATTAAAAATTGAATAACCGAAAAGTATTAAGAAGCTTACAATTGATAAGCGTACTTTTTTATGTTTTATGATTTCAGCTGTTGAGTTAATGGTATTTTGAGCTTTCTCGGCGTTCAATCTGTCTATAAATATAGTACCCCAGAGCCACGAGGCTAATCCAAAAGGTCCCAAATAAAGTATTTCCTTCTTAGACACCACAGTGCATCTGTCCATTATTAGCCAGAGGGTCGACAAAACTGCATAACGATTCAGAATATCCTTAACGTATTCTTATTCCACAAGGCAATTAGTTAGGTTATATTTAATTGCAAGCATACCAAGTAAGTCTAATCCACTTTGATGATTTATCAACACCACAGAGCCAGTGTCGTCGACGATATTTTCATGACCACGGGATATTATGTTGATACCCAACAGCTTACCGACTTGTTTGCACAGGACTGCCGGTATTCTAAATGGAAGAGATTAACCTTTTAATCATAATTACAGAAAATGATAAATTACAAAAATTTTATAAGTCAACTCACGATGCATTCCTCCAATCTCTGGGTCTGAAGACCATCAGTGGGATGAAGATAGTTGCGGATATGGCAACCAGGACGATGTAAATAACAAATTTCAATCTGTATCTAACTGTTTGACTGACTGCACAAAGTATCATAAGAAGCAGTAATAATGCCACGACGATACTACTGCAGGATATGCTGAGAACCCTGTAAGCACACATTGTATCAGTAAAAGTTGCAACTGCGAATAATCTATTATTGCATTCCGACGTCTTATGAGTCTTTGATTGATTGACAAGAGTTGCGAAATTTTCATCTATTTCCTTGGAGTCAAACAAACGAGGTTCGACTCGGAGTGAATGCTAAATATTTTAGCGCAAGAAAGTAGCAGAAGCGGACGTCGAAAGAGATCATTAATTGCAAGATACGAAGAGTGATCTTCGACCTTGAACACCCGATAAGACTATTCCTATTAAAAAAGCAGGTGCTGGATACGTGTAACTGAATTCCAGTATTATTTTAATCGAAATAGGTCCAAAGTGAATCATGCTATGTATATCTGTATTATCATTAATATTACGTAATTATAGTGCTTACGCAATAATACGATACGCGACGCACTTTGTGCGACAAAGAATATGTGAAATTGATTTCTTCAATTACATGATGATTCCACGTGACTCCAGGACTTTCTTTATTTTGTATTAATCATTCACGTGACTGGTAGGATCTGTCGAATCCATCAGTAGGTATAAATGGCAATAATTTTGTATATTTATTCTTGCAAAATATGTTTGTAAGAGAAAATCAGTTTCATTTGACAATAACAATAATAATTTAAAAATAGGAAAAAAATCTGCAATTATTTTCGAGTTTGACAGACCAACCAGACATACGATGCATAGTTTTAATGCTTGGAATAAATATAACGAGCATCTAAAATAGGCAACTTAACGACTATAGTCTATCTAGAAGTACTTTGGGATGATTTTGTTAAATCAGCAATCAGCTGGATTTCAAAGACACAAGACATGAAACACGTGCAAGAATGCCGTGCCTAACGAGATGAAGTCAGCATATTCCATGCTTTAAAAATAGGAAATACAATTATCTGGTAATCGCTCTGCTGCGCTCGATTCGTAAGAAAATGAAATAAAAAGATCTTGGTAGATATCAGAAAACGCAACGCACGAATGAACAGACCTCGAACGACGTGATTTTCCGCAAGCCACTTTCAGGAACAAGGGGAATTTCATAGAATTGCAAAGTTTTATTTGATTAATAAAAGAATTACCAGTAACCGTTACACCTTTGTGTACTTGAAAATAAGGATGAAAAAGTGTTGGAATGTCTAAGTGATATGTCTCTGTTGCCGTGTAAAACGTTTATCAAAATTTTAAGGTTATAGGAACCCAGTTAATATAACGTTTTATGTAATATATGTAGTTAAATGTAAATTAAATGCAAGCTATCAATTCCTACTTAAATATGTAACACGTTACATTCATCTTTCTTATGTAAATTCGATATTGCCTGTGTATGTTACTTAAAACGTTTTTGTGGTTGCTGGAAACTTATTAAGTCAGTATGTAATTCATTTGCTTAACAAGACACTCGTTTAAGTTTCTTTCGAACGTATATAAAAGTCCAATGACTGATACAAATTTGAGGCGATTCATCGTAATGATCTTGTAACCGTGATTCATTGTCCCAAGAATATATATATATGTGTAGTACCTTGAACGTGTGATGTCACTTGGTACAAATACAAAGTACAAGAATCTACTGGTCAAATTTGGAATAATTGCTATGATGATATCTTGCTGTGCATGAAAGGAGGTGAGATAATCGAATAAACCACGACTTATTAGCTTATACTGTATACAGAGTCGAGATACTCGTATGTTCCTTTCTTCAATTGCAAATTACGTTTGATTTTAATCCTCGCGCATAGAATAAAAGCGAATAATTCATAGAGTTTAAAAAGTCTAACATCTTTTTCCTTTGCTCATCAGTTAAAATTCTATTGGAGTTTGCTTAAAGGTAATTGATACTTTGACGAAACAGAACGAGTCTCAATGTTACGTATAGATTGTGTGGTATATAGTGTGTGTGATCATTGAATTTCACTGTGAAATTCCTTATTTACATATACTTGTGATGTAATAAATCCTTGTTCTTGTAATGGGTTAAGTTTTAGATGTTAGATTAATTATAAAATAAAAGTTATTCACGCGAGATGAACCTGACATGGAATATTTTAAATAATCTAACGTCACTTTTTAACCTACAAAATATTTATGTCATATTTTTGTATTGAATTACTAATATTTTTACTAAAGATTGTGTAATGTTTTTACAATTAATAAAATATACATGACAGTTAACCGTTTTCTATATTTGAAGTCAGCGTGTTAAAATTTTGTTTAAAAGTCGATAATTCTAGTCCAAATCTAATGCCACAATTTGCACACAAAGGATTCGTTCTGTTGTTAGGATTTCAATGATTTCGGTAGTGTTATAACAGCAGCTGAGACAAGTCTCATGACCTAAATACTATACACATGGTCAGCACTGTTTGTCAAACACCGGAGTTAGAGCACAACGTAGATTGTACACGTAGATCAACGAAATTGTACACCAAATAAAAGAATCGTTAGCAGTGCGTTTGCCCATTATCACAATTGCTATGGATAAACCAAAAGGAAAGAAAATACGAGAAAGTTCTGTCTCATGAAAGTGAAGTTGATGTATCTAACATACTAAGGATGAGAATAGAAGTTCGAGTAACCTCCAGGTAAATTTACGAACGAAATGCGCCATGAGATGTGCTTCCTTAAAGTTGAATTGCGCAGAATCCGTTTGACATGTCAACCGTGTTAAAAATTCTCTAGTGGTATATCACTAGTAACAATTGTACTCACATTTTTAACTAGTTGTTTCGCCACTGATTAGTGATTGTCACAGAGCAAAAAAAGGACTAAGTGTCAAACTAGACAGTCAATGTCTCACTGCAGCGGTACGAAATGATAGACACGTACGCACGTATCGAGCGGCCGTTGTACTCGGGTTCCTTCGGATGCTTTCGCTCTTTCGCGCAGACGTTACAATCCCAGAGGCGGCGAAATGATTCTTATTACCATTTTTAAGCAGATTATGTATTCTGTTTTAGTGGAATTATATAAATGAGAGCAGTACATTCGCGTACAATATTTTTTAGTGATTGACTACTTGAGTAGTACATTGTCTATAATCCAATTTTTTTAGTTGCTAAATTTGTGTCAATTCGTTATAGCGTGAATAACTCGAATCTTTCTTTGTTATTGTCGTTTTACGTATTTATTTGAATATAAATTATTTTTTTTAGAAATATAATATAGCTGGATGCTTTCTTGAAATACAGTGAGCGAAGAAAGTATTTACACGACTCGTTTTTCCTCGACTATTTTGTACAATTTTATATAAATATAGGTTAGGTACATATTTTCTTTATTATTGTTGTAAATGCATTCCATTCTTCGTTGTAATATTTGTCTTTTTTTATTATGGATTCCTTTTTTGATAACGCATATCGTTATACACTTTGTTGCTTTAGAAGATATTGGTGTGTGGAATTTTCTGTCAATAGATTTTATTACATACGTATGTGTTTTTATCGGTTTAAGAAGGGATCAATTTTTGGAGATAAGTTATATATTATTAATGGATGTATTACGAATGGATCATCTCTTTTTACGCGTCTGATATATTTGTACTTGCGTAGCAACATGTATCAGGCGATCGTATCATATGAGCCAATTTCTTGATAAGCGAAATTAAATGTTTTATATTAGATATTATAAATGAAATGTTATAGGAATAATAAGATGAAATATATTACTGCAATATATTATGATCATATGATTCCGACCCTTAATGAGATTTTACGTTAAATTAGGATTTTACATTCTCGTGCTTTTTTATCGTTTAAGCATTTTATCTCTAATATCGTTTATGATATCGGTCTGATGTAAGGTCGATCTAGAATAAGCAATAAAGCGGATGATGCAATTCCTTAAACGTTTTTAACGCTAGCTTACTAAAATATTAAAAATTTACTGTTATGTAGAAAGGAATTTATCGCTTTGAATTCATGTAAGAGCGAAATTTGGATCTTCCTGACAGATTGTTCTAGGCGTTGTGATGTAATAATAGTATTATCTTTCAAGACAGAGGGGATTATTATGGTATTTCCTGGGTGAAGCAAATGATAAGTGGAAATGAAATTAAATTGTGAAAGATAATTTTTTATTTTTGCTGTGAATAGAATTGGTACTTTTTTTAATTACTAAAAACTACCGCCAGATGTCGCAAGTATACAAGTATTGGTTGTTATCAACTTAGCAAGGAATCTAATGGCGTTGACAATTGATAACATCTTTATCTTGCACGGGATATAAATTGTAATCTTGAGCGAAATCAACTTTGCACCTCAGTTATGTTCGATGATTGTAGACAAATTTGTATATTAAAAACCCTTTCACCGTTGACAAAATGTAATACCTGCTTCTACTCACAGGTGGCAGGAGTCTCGACGATCTGTCAGTATGGGCGATTTCTGCAGTACGAAACGCACGGGACTGGCTAGTCTATTTATCTTCGGTTAACATTAGCAAACGGCGGTATATTTCATAAAAGTTCCGACTATTGTTGCAGTTGCTACTGTTCCTTAATTGTAAACTTTTCATTATTTCATGTAAACATTATGGCTAATCGTGATAATGTTAGTTTATGATAGTTTTGAAGCAGTGCTATTAACTTGTGGTGGAAAAATTATGCCGTTAAATTGTTATGCATACAAACATTTATTTCAAATTTGTTTGTGACCTCAATAGTGGTCGGGGATTTGTAAGACAATAAATACTTTAGTGGTGCAGTGAAATGACGGATATAATGAAAATATTAGGAGCCTTCGTAATTTGGATTTTTGGAGTCGCTTGATGTCAGAACGTCTTCATCGGTAAGTTCGTTTGAATTTAAATTAATGTGTTTCAATTTCTTTCCGTTTGCTTGCCATGGTACAATAACTTTGCCGTTCTCTTTGTTTGTTTTAATGGTATTTGCACCCAGACATTTTTTTTCAGAAAGACGTTGTTTTATTAGATTTACAAAATCCGCAGAATCCTGTTCTTTTCTAACATGTGGCTGCTTCGGCGGCCTCATTAATTTTGGGGAATGTCTTTTAGATCTCTTTCCGAGCCCTCTGTACGTTTCATTCTCCTCCGAGTAAAGTAAATGTCTTGTTGGAGCGTCTTCTTTGAAATTCAATGTATTTAGTTTCTCAGCAGTCGAATTTTCATCGCTAATTTCGATTTTTTTGGAATCATGCTCTTTCAAAGTACAATTGGCTCCTATAGCTGTGACCTGACCTTTTTCAAGAGATTCGATTTTGTTTCCAAGATTCTCTAATGAATTTTCTGAAGCTATATCAAGCTCTTTAACAATAAATTCGGTACTTTGTACAGCCGCTAAACATTCTTCAGACGTATCCAAATTGACAGTGTCCTTATTAGCAATTCGACCACCATATAAAAATGCAGACATATTTTTACGTCTCCACATCTTCGAAGTACTTGGAATGAACTGTTTACATTTTCCTTCGAACCAGAACTCTTTAACATCTACATCATTTATTTCACCCTTTAGAAACATTAAGTACTTTTTTAGAGCAACATAAAAATGCAGCTTATCTTTCATGCGAGGAAAGTTTGCACAACGAGCACTGCTCGATGGAACAACCCAAATTGCAGTATTTCCAATACGTTCTGGCTGTAAACCAAAATTAAAAGTAGACTTACTGTTTTTATTAGCAAAGACTTCATAGATACCCTTGCCATTAAATATAGCAATTTTTGGTTTAAATATCTTTAGTTTTTCTTCTATAACGGAAGCACCTTCTTTAATTTCTGTACGTTTCAAGTCTGCTGAAGATCTAGTGGCTCTATGAACAATATTGGTCAATCCAATTTTATACTCCAAAAGCTTGTAGTCTTCTTCAAAGCTGACAAATTTAGGAACCAATCCAGATTCATGTAAAAGTTTATAAAAGTGATTGCCCGGACCTGCATAATATCTTCCACGATGTGCAGCCATCAGACTAGGATTAATTCCAACAAACACCATATCTAAATCTGGTTCTAAATAGTCCGATAATGTATATTTTTGTACTTCTTCTTCTGTGAGCCCATCAAATCTGTCAATTTTTTTTTTTGGTTTCACTGTAACCTCTTCAAGAGCTCTTTTCTTTAATTTATTAAGTGATAAAGACATTGTTGTGATTATGACATCTGACGATATATACCACTTTGCCAGTGAATACAGTAAAGTATTTCGATACAAGAACTGACATGCGTTCAATGTAAACTTTCGATAGCCAGAGCGTTTGCCTGAAACGAACAGATGCACACCGTGATTGCTGAGGTTAGAAACAATATACCTGAAATGAAACGTATAATATTAAAGAATGATAAGAAGTATAAGATGTTCAAAGTTGTCCACTCGATAAAATATACTTACATATATCTGCTTCTGAAAACTTTTCCCCTAAACTATATCAAACTATTTTGTTTGCTTTGGTTACATCGTGCCGCTGTCTTCAACACGTGCTGTACCTAACTTCGACTGATCGTGATTATAAATACTCAATCCACCATAACCAGAGTGCTTTCAGACTGAAGCGAATGATTGTAAAGGAACCGTGTGTTCACATCTTGATTGTAATACTTATTTGTGTTTGTTCGACTACACGTACAATTCAATTTTTATTACTAATTCTTTACGACATCGCGCAGTACAGAGTAAAAAACTTATAAAGATTTCTTCAATTTGTCTCTCAATTTTCAACACTTCTCATCAGACATCATATCGAATGCTCTATCTTGGAAGATGATTCTGATATCTTTGACCGACTTGAAAAAACCTTTTAATAACTTCCAGAAAATCGGATCGTTCCGGACGTTCTTTCTTTGATCAAAAAAATTCCTCCAACCTTTTCTCCAGTGCATTTTCGACGGATGCAAACGATTCGGAGAGAATGATTATTCAAAGAAGATGGAAGCTATTTCCAAGTTGCATATTTTCAAGGAGTTAAGTTATTCGCAAGAAGTCTTCCAGTGAACTGCATCGGAGACTAAAGAATTTTTCATAGTCGGTGTCTGCTTTTTGCCTTTATGTAAAATATGCATGCAGATTCTTGCATCTGTGTGCAGTAGACTTCGCAATGGAAGTATTAGAAATACCTTGGTAAACCTTCCTAATGGTCTCTTCTTGAGCTAGAGGATTGTCGATATCTCGATTGGAGGTACTAGGTAATTGCACTCGTTTGTACCAACTCGCAAATGGTACACGTGCACAATTAGCGACAGCTGCGGATTTTCTGCAGACAGTCGTTGCTTTACAGGGTCAAGCTAATTGTTTCCTACGTTAACAATCTACCAGGAGACTGACTGTTACAAGAAAGTCATACGTTCTCCAGTAGAGAGACAAGGATAGCGATTATACGTGTTATAGATCCGTATGATAAAATTGACTAATTCATACCCATTGAAAATAATTTCATAATTATAACTGACTTCCGAAATGTAGAGCTGAAGTAGGCAAAAGTATGATGCACGTACAGCTTAATAGCTGTTTATTACAGTATTTAGTCTTCCTATCTATATCCTTATACTCGTTACTTGGCCTTCATTTTTCTTCCAATTTCCTTCTTCGCTCAGTTCACTCAGCTTACATTGTATCCTTCTCGTGTTGCTCTAGATTTAGAATTTTGCGTCATACGTGTTATTCTACAATTATTTATTTTTGGTTTTACTTTCTCCCGTCTTTTTTCCTCCCATTATTACTTTTCTTTATAGTCCCAATAGTTCCTAGCTACATTGACATTTATTTGATATTCTCTTGATAGGCTCTTGATAGCAAGTCTGGCAGACTATATATCAGTGGTATATAGATATATGCAATTGTACAGAGGTGGCAGTGACGATATTGCGTAACGTTACATCTATAGGTAATTAGGTAGCGTGTTTGCGAATAGGTCCATACTAATCTAGCAGTCCGGGCGATCGTATCCGAATCATGTTGGCCTTCCGGTCTGGCGAACATGGCTAACATCCACATGATAGGAAGCTGCAGGAACGTTACGTATCTCTATCCGAGTTATAGGTAGATAGGTGGCTTGATAGCTAGGACAGTATATATATACCTATCTAGCTAGTAGTAGCAGCTAGTAATTCGCGTAGCAGATGTCCGAACGGTAGTAGTCGCTTGACACGCTTGAGCGAGACAAGTAAAAGCCTCGCTGCCCTGACGGACACTTCATTTGTAACTCGGATTAAATTCTCTACTCTGCTACGTAATTTATCGCGTAGTTTTTTTTTTATTTCTCTAACCGAGACACCGATCGGGCTTATGCGGCACGGATTAGCGTTCGCGACCAGATATCCTTCGCATCTTTCTCTCATTTGGGAAATACGTGCTGTGTCCAAATATTCGACCGAGTCTAGCGTGAGAATTTTTCAGGTCTTCTTCTGCAGTAAAACTTTACTTGGACTGTGGCACGCTCTCTCTCTTTTGCATTGTATCTGTCACACTCTCTCTCTCGCTCTCTCTGTAAAGGATTAAAGATTAAAACGTGACGTAGCGCGAGGCGTGTATTATTAGAAGAGGCATGACGCGAGGCTTGAGATCAGGTCAATAGTGCAGTCGCATCTTGGACGACCTCTATTTCCATCAACAAATGAAAAATGCACAAAGAACGCGGCCATCTTCTCTCTCGGGAGCTCACAGGTTTATAGGTATCTTTGTACCGCGCTCAACATTGCAGCTTTGTCCGAAGGAAGGACTTTTCGGAATAGTAAGAATTTTTTTTCAATATACAATTGCGTCTCTTTTGGTCTGCGTAATATAAAAAAAAAGTAATTTCAATTCTTTTTTTCTCTACTTAATTATCCATAATACCATACACGTTGAATTTACTTTCTTGGGCTATTCTTATTCGTCGCTTTCATTTTTCTCTCGATTCTACTGCATTCCCATTCTTCAACTGATTCTCGTGTTCGTTTCTCCTTCTGCTCATCTCAGTAGCTGCGCGGAACGGCTGGTTGGGACTTATTAAGATATGACTGGGCGAACCGCGGTATGGCAAACTTGAGACTCGTAC
The DNA here is from genome assembly GCA_030142615.1 of Syrista parreyssii. Taxonomy (NCBI): domain Eukaryota; kingdom Metazoa; phylum Arthropoda; class Insecta; order Hymenoptera; family Cephidae; genus Syrista; species Syrista parreyssii. Next base: position 2,102,922 of record JARQTG010000345.1, read on the forward strand.
ATCATAAATACTCAGTGAAGCTGCACGACACGACGGTTATTAATGGACCAACTTACGAGTCTGGTTGAGTCTCCCGCACAGGCTGTTCTACTCGTGCGGACCTTCAGCCTCGTAGAGTTTACCTTCCTTTTCCTTCTCCTTTTCGCCACGTACTGGCATCCTTACATCTTTCTCACTTTATGGCAATAACACCGATGGAATTGGATCTCGCGCTGCCTCTCTCCACTGTATAGGTGGCTTCTCTTTTCAGGAAGTTAGTTCAGCTCAGTTTCTTTCTATTTTCTCTCTGACTAATCAGCCTCACTTCGAAGCTTGCTCTGTCGACATTATCCTACTTGAATGAGAAGGGACACATTGCCAAATCCATTGTTTTCTCATGGGCTAATGAACGGCTGATTAGCATTTTTCCCATTGTCGGGTGCGAACCGAGTTGGAGCTTTGGAGAGCGACGAGATTCTTCAAAAAAGAAAACTGATCATGGGACAAAGCGAAGATGAGGACAGAGGAGCAGCGAGATGAACGGAATTGAGATCTTTTTAAAAGCGTAGGATTGTTTCCTAGCTCGTTTACTTTAGAAGGAAAATACGATCCCGTAATCGTATTTACTCGTTGCAATCCTTTAGACGTTCCACTCGTTGTCTAAGGAAGCACGAACTGCTGAAGTCGTGACTCGCTAATGCTAGAAGTAACTAGGGATAACATAGGCACCTCACGCGCTCCTCGCCAACCCTGGAACTTGCCCGTGTAATACGCTCGCGGTACTGAAGGTTGCCTAACCTAATTTATACACCCTCTTTTTCCGTATTTCACTGTATCAAGCGTGAGGTCATCCAGCCAGACCAGGTGCTGGTTCGTTCCCAGAATGATCTTCCGTGATGACTTCGCCCGGTATAGTCGCGTCGAAAGAAGGCAAACGAGAAGAACGAAGGAAGGAAAGATTGGGTAGGTGGTGATAGAAGAAAGGAGACACCCGATAGAATACCCCAGGGTATCTAAGCTGGGGGCAGACACGTTTCGTCGTTCTTCTCTCCTTTATGAGGTTACGTTTGCTGGATAACCGTGGACCACTTAGGGCTGTTCTTCGTGGAGTTTTATTCGGTTTTGGATTCTCGGCAGGCAATTGCGCCTCGGTGCTAATTGAATCCCGTCGGGAGTGTAAAAACTTGTTGGATATTCGTATGGAAAGGTAGATCAGGGTAATGCTCTTGGCTGATATCGTTCTGAATTTAGATACGTCACGTACCGGAAGTAACCGGCGGATCCTGAAACTTTCAAAGTCGAGTGCTTTAAGCGTCCGTTTCTGATATTTCGACGCGCAGCGATTGCGACAGGTTGACTCTAGCGAATTTCCATGCAACGATGTTTGTCGATCCGATACGAATCAGCCAATCGTTCCAGCTGACTGGTCGTTCTAACGATGACGGGGTGGGAGGATTGCTGGAATTCCTGGTAATTAGCGCTTACCAGAGTGGGACGGAGTGTAGGATCCTTAACGCATTTCAACATTCCCGTAATTCCTCCTATTAGTTCCATGGGAATGCCCTTTGCCGTATACCTCAATCCTTCCGTACCCGTCTTACGCGTTCTCAAAGACAGTCGAATGTTATCCCGTTAAAGCAAAGTTAGTTAGGAATCTCGTAGAATCTTGTCTCACTGTCACGCGGTCCTTTATTTTCTTTGTGCTTAATGAAATTTTCCGATTTTATCCATTCGATTGCAAATTCCGGTTTATGCTGGCGCTGACGTCGTCGCTGAGGGGTTCACGGCGAAATTACGAAAGGTGAATCGAGTCAGCGTCGGCTCTGGCGTCTCGCATCCATCACCGACGCCTCGCAATTCAGCCTCAACCCTCTCTGAATCTCCTCAACCACTCTAGTAACCCGTTACGGTACGCTGGGTACCTATAACTACATTTTCGTCTAATTAAATCTTCGGTCTCGAAAGCGATAGGCACTCGACGTCTCCCAACCAAGGCGTCGGCTTGCTCGCGCCAGCCTTAATAGAATTATAATCTAAGAATTATTAGCGGCTGATTTATAAGCCCCTACTCGCGAGCATGACAATTTCAAATACGAAATCCTTCAAGTGTCTGACAAATCTAATGATCCAGGACAATCACAGTTTCGAGTATAAATTAATCAGAGTTGTGTTTATATCCCTGGGGAATTCTGAAATGATTACGTACGTAGATACGGGTAATCGGAATTTTTGCCTGCTTACCAGCGGTCCCAACGCGTAGGGATGTGTCGAGGGAACAATGTATGAAACGTGTAGCTAAAATCGTAATAAATTACTGAGCCGTAATAACGAGCTGGTAACTAGCTAATGAATAACCAACAGAATTAAACAGTTTGCAAATTCAGTTTTCGTAGCGCAACTGTATTTGTTCGACGCAGTGTTACGTCGCAACGTTCTAATTACGTCCTGTTGAGATATTAAGAATAAATAATGAAAAAAAAAGAAAAAGGAAAAAAAATAATTAAATTATATGTAATGCACAACTGCATAAGATCCACGTGAAGGACAATGAAATTATATTTTCAAGTGAGTCTTATGTATGCATGTGTATCCTAGTCGACTGACTAGTATAGCCTTTTCACTGACGCCCATCCTTTCGCGAGCGCCTCCAAGCCTTGTTCACGTACAGAGGGATGGTTTGGTTTTCGCACGTAGCCTCCTGCCAGAGTCTACGTGACCGCCGTGTATACGTAATGCGCTAAAGCCATTGGGATTTGTGCGAGGATTTGTATAATTCGTACCGGCACATTCTGCTGCATCCACTAATGTTGATCCTTTTATTTATTGCGTTGCGCAGAGTTTGAGCGCGCTATTCAAATTCACGAGAACAATGGAAAACATTTGCCAAGTGTCGTCCAGCAGCCAGCATCGTCGTCGAGGACAATGTGACGAAACCGGAAATCCGATACGCAACCCTTTGCTCTAACCTTTCTATCCCCAGTCTCTCATCGCACTGTCATCTTGGCTTGGCTCGAGCTTATACCTATGTTCCGTGCTGGTCAGACCTCTTGAAGGTACGTGGATTCAGCTTTGGCTTCTCATCGACTCCTGTTATACACAGAAAAGGCGATGGAAAGGCATTCCCGTAACCTGCTGATACTTAAAATCAGTCTCGTGGATCGCCGGGATTATCTTGCAAGTCGAAAGTTTCGGTTAAGAGACTTTACTCGGGTGTCCTGGGGATTTGGGTTGACGATCCAGCCTAAGGAAAAGTGCAAAGAGAAAATGAAGGAGGTAACTGATGCTCCTGGCTGATCCTTGTCATTCCTGTCGACGTTTGCTGGTCCTAGAGCCAATTCGAGGAAATTACATGTCAGACGTCACCGTGTCAATGAGTTCCCTCGTGAATCTCGACTCTCCTTGAGCTAGTTGTAGAAGTTGTAGACTCGAGTCCCCCAGTCACCACCTCTCTCCCTCTCTCGGCATCTGTCCCTTTTCAGCATTCTGTATATTATATAAAAAATTAGTAATTTCCCATATGTCATAATCCGTATATTAGTACACATTTTTATTACCTCTCTCTCTCTTTCTCGTGCCCTCAGCTACCACGTGGTAGCATGATTGCATTGCTGCATTAACCATATACGTATAGCAGCATCTTTCATCTCCATGAACATCCTTTGAGAGTTATGTACCATTGACGATCTCGGCGTACAGCTTCCGGGAAGTTCCCGGATGAAAATTACCTCTATTGAATCTCCTTCGACACCTTTTAATGCCAATTATCCTACCCCTGCTCTTTCTTCATTCTTGCTGATGCTTTTTGGCCGATTGGGCTGCTGACTATATGTTGTCTACTAACGCCGACGGCACTCAGCTAATGTTCGTTTCTACTGCTGCAGTGACGGTATTGGGTGACAGTACTACTTCCGGTAATGGTAGCTACGGAGAACTGGGGGACATCGACAAATCAGCTCTTCCAGGGAAAAGCCAATGCTTGTGGTACTTATTAATAACTCGGCTAACGTTTACGGCAGTTATCGATTGCGCTATCGTGCATTTCCCACGCTGACCATCGATTCTCAATAATTCCCATAATGGAATTTTAATCCGAGGGCAATCAATCAAAGTAATCTACCGCGCACTTGACAGATAAAGAGCCAAACGCTGTTACTGCTCGTTCGTCCCATCGGAATTGCCTACTTCGGTATTGACTGTACCATTCGTTATTGCCGTGCTAACTAACGCCTTTCATACTTTGACGTTCTCGGAGATTTAGCGGGAAGTTTGTGGTTACGAAGAGCTTAAGATACTTATAGAACGTACAGAAAGTTTACAGTCAAAGTAAGACCTTCCAGAGTTATTGGTGTAGGCGAAGAAAAGTTTTCAGTTAAAATTACTATACAATCTTTCTAATCGAAGGGCTTTACTGGCATTTTGAATTAATCTACTGTTCTTCTCCTTCATCGGTTCTACGTATATTCAACACTATTCAAACATAGCGATTCGTATACATGGAAACATATGCGAACGGTAAGTTACGTATTTATGTGATGAATTGAATAATTAAAAAAAAAATTTTTTTTCGTCAACCATTCAACCCTTTCGTTACGGGGGTTTAACGTAGAATGGAACAAGCCAGGGATACATTGGCAACGGGATATTGGGACTGCAGTATGTCGTTCATCTTAGTAAATGATAGTCGAGTGCATCCTCTCGTGGATGTCGGCGTCGATGTGCTCCTGGTCCTACTCTTGGCATGGACCAGTCGGACAACGTTCACGTGGGAGGAAATTGATTGGCCTTCCAAGTACGACCTCTATACCTACTAGCCCTTATACTAGTCACCCCTGTCTCCCCCTCTCACCATTCGTCTATATCAGCTCACCCCAATACCCTATGATTAATCCAATCTCCCCGATAGCTCCTCATCCTCATTCACGAACTTTACCAACTTCTCGAGACCATACTTTGCTATTTAATACAGGTGCAGTAATTAACCATTGTGCACCCATTTTACAGTAATCCTTGACTGCTTATACGCGCCACTGCACCCTGCTCCAATGCTATTCTTCTCATCCGGTATCCACAAGCAAGCTATAGTTATAGGTATTCACATATGAATTTAGTCGATTTTCAGGTTATCACACACGTAAGAGCAGAGCTTTTTACTCGATCACTTTTATTGTTATTTGAAAAATTTCTTGCAAGACGTACATACGTATTTGTCTGGTGTTTGGAATTATGGGTACCTGGAATGCACATGTCACGTATCTGTATATCTGTATATGCTTTGCATTTACTTGTTATGTATGGCGAGCACCTTGGGTTATGTTGTCGTGGGGATTGTCGCCGTAAAATTTTGCTCCTGTTGCCATGGTAATTTTACTGAACTCTTGAAATTCATCGGAAATATAGGCAGTGCATTTCCATCGGTTGCATTTCTACTCACAATGGCTGTATGCACGTATCTGCATGCCATACGATGTAAAAGACTTGCAGTGCACTACGAAAATTCACGTAACGGCGGCAGTGCAGTAGCTTGCTGAGTCTGGCTTGTCATTCGCGAATACCGCCTCGGGCGAGGTACGTGTAAATATTCTTAAACTGTCAAACGCACTTGTCCACGAGACGCGTGCTTTATGGATGACAGCAGCATAATGCGGCTTTCTGTCGATACCTTGCGCTCGTTTTATCGAAAAATGAGTATCTTTATGTCAGACTCGTTTCTTAAAAATATTTCTTCTCTTTTTCTAGATTTCTCAAGAACTCGAGGCTGAGCGATGCACGTCTTTATCGACGCGAGGTCAAAGTTCGATCAGATACTGGGATACGATTATATGACGTGGGATGAAGATACGTACTTGATCATCCATCACGAGGATAATTAATTAGCCTGTTAGAGGGAAGAGGTTGGTAATCTGAGATCGGCAAAAGCAGTATCCCTAATACCTATGGAATTACCGTGGAGGGGAGGGAAAGGCTATTCGGTGATAGGGGTATGCTCGAGTGGGGGTTAGAATACTGAAAAGCACCTATGCCGGAAAAGGGTTAAAATCGAGAAGTCAATTAACGGGTCAGCTTGAAAGTTTTAACTTGGGCAAACAGTGCTTACGAGCACGAGCGCTAATTAGCTTGTCTAGCTACTCGATTCTGGTCGAATTAATTGGGCAAAATAATTGGCTTCAATCGAATCAACCGGTATCATTAATCATATTCGGAGCGGGCGAATCAAGTAAATAAATTGAATACTGGGCTGCAAAGCCATTCTGGGAATTGTAATGTGTTTCGATTAGCTCTGCAGATCCTGTCAGATTGATCGGAACGCACACGTGTATACATTGGATTTACTTCGATCAGACTGACCTGGATCGAGAGTAAACTGTTCTAATGCCCTAAGAGCACAGTGCTTCCTGTTTAAAGAGCTATAAGCCAAGAATAAACGGCCGAGAGTCGACGAGTCACTCAATTTGAAGAATTGATGCTTCAAGAACCGATCGAAGCATCCAATGTTCCTTTCGATGAACTCCCGATGAATATCGTCCCTTCTACGTACCAGTTTATGCCCATGTGGATTATACAAGTCAGCGTACGTACACGCATATAGGAACGTCTAGGTGTCCTGTTTACCAGCCGAATACCAATGCCTGTAAATGGCCGAGTTAGTACATGGCTATGTAACTAAGCATCTATACACATCGTTGCCCAATGGCTGGGAGGAGATCGAAGAGTACCGAGCGGCTGCTAACAATGGGTTATCTTATTACCGTTTCTATTACCGATGCTTCCCAGCAAACAAGGTTCCCAGCAGCGTGGTACATACAAGCCGATGCATCATCCATAGGCTGTTTCCAATAAACTGTACCAGCTACTACTCTACCGTCACGTCATTAATCATTTTGGACCAGCTACCAAGCGACAGTAACATCGAAAGGGGGTGTCTACGATAGTTTCGACCATCGCTTTTCCACGAATCATCCCTTAGTCCCGGGAACCACTCCTATCATCCCCATTACTCTCGTCACTCTGATCCAGCCACCCTTGCCCGCACTCTGATTTCTACTACAGCGATTTCACCACTGATCTATATAACTCGAACGATCTCCATCAAATTCTTGGAAACCTACACTGAGCTACTCTAATCCACGCTCGTCTTCTCGTTCTAATCTCTACTGATTGATTTTCCTGGTAACTCTGGACCGGTCCTTGACCTGCTCTGTGGCTTCGACTAAATATACTAACATCTCCGTACCATTAATAGATCCTCAGTATCGGTGCATCTAAGTGGACAAAGTATTTGAATAATTGAAACATAGAGGGTTAAAGATTTAAGACGCTATTAAAACTCCTTAGCATTGACGATTAACCAAGTGACTAGGAGTATCGTTATGTCTTTGAGTCAGACAGTTCTGAAGGACTAATGGTCTGCGAGGAGGTGAAGAGGGTGAATTCTAGCGACAGTAGGAGCTCGCTGCGCTTTACGATTATCTCGTAGCAAGTTGCAAACTGCCGCCCTAATCTTGTCGCGATTTAACACGTGAAACTGTGCTGTCAAGAGATTCCACGTTTACAATGGATCTCTAAGTGGCCGTCGACGCGTCTAGTCAGTTAATCAATCAGTCGTCAGCCAGTTATCCCTACGCAATATTCCCTCTACTGATAGCGAACTAACGTTCTGAGGTAATTTCGTGGCGTACCGCATCATCCTTTCCCACGAAATCTAGGTACTTCCAGGCCGTAAAGTACAGGGCGTGCGACTGACACGGTCGTTTAACATAACTTTTCAATTTCTCAAAGTTACCCGGCATCGGAATCAATCAGGGCGGCCCCGATGATGTGATAAATCGGCAACCCTCGGCCTCCGTGACCTCGCGGGTTTCCACCACCCGATAGGGAATATGGCATCGCTTCCGTTTTCCTGCCATAGGACTTGAATAACCTCTTACTTGTGTTGCTCCTGATGATGCTCCACTGGGTTTACACCTACGGCGTAACCCCACATGCACCCTACGAGATTCTCAAAACTACATATCACTCCTTGATGTCAAACATTTTTCTCAACCTGTTATGCTCTTCGCACTGGTCTAGGTTCCTGAGTATGACATGAGCGGATGGTAAGTTTAACAGAGGACTGTGACTACGGATGCGAGGAGCTGCCATTCAAGGTGAAGCTAATTCGCATGTAATTTTCAGGACGAGATTCCCGGCGACGTTGATTTCACGAAACTTTGCCATTCAGGACTTTGCCAGGGAGACGTTCGATCCACTTCAGGTTACCGCAGAACCGGAGAACCGGAGAACGTGGACAACTAACGACTGGCTTACGCCGGTGCGCCAGTCAGCCATCTTAGCAGGGCGTGCGTAAACATCTCGTATGAAACTCTCTCATTAGGCTCATTAGCCGTTGCTCTGTTTCATTAGCGAAGTAGCATCATGCTGGGAGGGCTGGCGAAGAGATTTATGACTACCGTGTTTTCTGCTAGACATAACTTTCCTCTAAAGCACTTTCTCTATTTGCTTTGTGCTTTCTCTGCTGCCTGGTTGTCTGTGCGTTGCGTGGACTTGTGCGCTGTCTTCCCTCATACGTTTTCTCTCTCTCTCTCTCTCTCTCTCTATCACTTTTGTCCCTCTTTCGTTACTTTCACGAACTTTAACTCTCTCAGCTAAACATTCGACCCGAGCTAGCAAGGAGTCCGAGTAAATTCACGTAAAAAACGTGACAAACTTTATCGAGACCTTTTCTCGCATTTTCTGTCGTTACTTCTTTTCCTTTAACTTCTTATTCCGTTTGGTCTCTTTCATTGCCTCCATTAGTCCATCAAACCTTTCTGGCAGTCTTCTCTGACTTTCGTTAATATTTTTATAATTTCTTCGTGAAATCCGATTAAAATGCACTGCTGACCATTCAGAGTGGTTGCCATGACAAAATAGGCGATTGAGAAACGAATATCGTTTGTGTTATTCTGAGCCACCAGTATGTCTGTCCTTCTCTGGCACACGTAAATCCCCATCACTCCCTCTCTCTCGCACTCGTACCAAGTATACGAATTATTAAAATATCCTAGGGGAGGTACCCTCTTTCGATTAATGGTCGATTACTTTTTTTTTTTTTCCATATACCACATCTCCATTGTCCAATAACAGTACGCTTAGTTATCCATAGGTAAGAGGATTTAAACCTGATTTAAAATTTATCTCTCTCAGGACGTTTTGATGTTATTTCTCGATTAGCAAAGCGGGCTTCTCTACGTACAGGTAATTTCCAACCCCCGTGTGAACGTTTCTTTCGAATTAATATTATGGAGGGTAATTAATGCGCGGACTCATTTAAACTGAATCGTTACCAGTACTGCGGCATTGAGCACACGGGTTATCCAACTTATCTCTCAGTTGAGACTGAGTTAAATATGCAAATCGAGTTGCACTTATGTCGACGAGACAGGAGTTGCTACGGGGCGCAAACATTGGCCGAGGGCGCTGCGGTGCACTTGAACGTAAGTACCTAGGCGGGTACCTACTGGTAGTACTAGCAGCTAGTGTAGGTACCGAGGAACCAACTCGACTTCATAAGTCTATACTAGCTATCCTCGAGGCCCGCTTAATGTTTGTTCAATTAAATCTCGCCAGCCAGTAACGTGCTCTTGGTTATCCGCTTACATTCCTAGCCGCTTATCCTTCTCTCCTTTGGGTTAGGGTATCCGCCACCTTTCTTGCTACGTAGGTGGCTTCCGGGTTAGAGAGCCTGGGAAAATTCGGAGTGGGAAAGGGTGACGTAGCGAGGGTGAGGGAACGAAAGGGAAAGAGTGAGAAAGTGGTAGAGGGCCAAGGTATTAAATCGTGATCCAGACGAGGAAATGTGCTCACCCCGTGCAAACTGGTGTAGCACCCTCTCTTCGCTATCTCAACGTAGAGGCTCTATGACTTTGCATTCTAATATTTACCTCGAAAGTTAATTAGGAGCACCTGGATAAACAGGACCTTTGGAGATTCGCGAGTGACACGGTTCTAACGCTTTTATATGGGGTGTCCAGGAAATCATGTCTATGGGTTAGAAAGTGTTGCTTCTTTTCGGGAATTGTAGTGAAAGATTCCGACGCTATGTGAATGGGACTTTAGGGTTTTTTTTACTCTTCTGTCGCTCTCGGGCAACTCGTGTTTCGCATCGGATAGTAGCGAGTAGGCATCTGCCGCTGGGTTCAGTCTTGTGGGTAGCGTGGAGCAACGAGAGGAAATAAATGAATAATTTTTAATAAGGATTTTAATAATTTTCTCATCGATACGTATCAGTCATCCAAAACTTGGTTCTTTTTTCATATTTTCGGAATGTGTTTTAGACTCGATAATCATTGCTTGCCGATTTCAGTTGATTGATCTTGTGAATTCTGCATATTTGGTTCTTGCGGGCCACACGTGATTCCGGTGGATATCGACACCCGGCTGTCAGGATGACGCACGATTGTCGCTTGTCAATTGCGTTCGAAATCACACGGCTGTTTACATAATTGATATGCGACTGGTAATTTGATGGAAAATAAATAGGGCTACTACGACTCGACTTGATTGGACCCACCCTTGCTATCCTAGAATTCCTACCATCAGCATCAGCACTGATCATCCGGTGCTTTGTTCACCCTTCTGTATAATTCAATCCGTTTACTCCTCGTTGGGCAGGCTTGACTAAAGTTACTCTGTAAGAACAGATGATGCTTATCTTCATGTGCCTATTCTTTATCAAGATCTTTTTATTATCAGACTAAATCGACATTCGTTATCAGTCATCGGCGGCACGATAAGTCACGTCTTATTCGCATCTGTATCAACGACGTTGCCATTGATGAAGTCAATTTGTCATTGCATTAACTGGAAGGGAGTTTGTCGCTCCATATTCCTTTTTCAGGCGTCGATAAGTGTTGTTATTAAATTCCGCAATCATTTGATAGGCGCTCCTCCGAAAGGATGCCGGTACTTGGAGATTTCATAGCGAATAAATAATTACTCCGGCTGCATAACAGCAGCAGGGGAGAGCGTATTATTTATGATATTAGATTACACTATATCACTGGCATTGTAATTAATTGCCATACACCCCATCATTCCTCCCTTTCCGCCACTCCGTTCATCCCCACTCATACAACCCCCATCCTCCTTTGAATTTCCCGTTAACAACAGAATGCTAATGAACAGATTCGGTTGCCAGGTAACCGGAGAGCTTGCCGGTTTCTCTACCGAGATTTGACCGCGTCTTCAGCAGGGCACGTGGTCCCATAATTTCATCCTATCATCCTGGTGCATCCTCTTGCTTCCCTGCTCATCAGGATTACCTTGGACCTGTTTGACTTTGAGGCTCAAGCAGCTCGCTCGTATATTCGTAGATTCAGCTCTAAGAAAACGGTTGCGAGGCCACTGGCTCCTCTCGTGGTCCACGCTGGTCTTGGAGTACCGGATGCTGGGGATACCTTCTACATGAAGTGTTTTAATATCGGTCAGCCAAGGACTGCGAAGGAGGCAGGAGGGAATCGAATACTCTCCTCTTCCTGGGAAGTTGGTATCCTGAAGGATCTTCCATAAGTCCCTTAAGAGGAGAGAGTTATTGTCGTTGGCGCTCTCGACGGAGAAACCAGGCGCACTCGAACTTGAGGCAAGTTTGGCAAATTGCGAAACTTTGTTTTGTTTTATATTCGAGTCGTCAGACGGTGTCCAATCATGTGGCGGCCGATGGTGGTCCAGCGGGTGGGATGCTGGGGTTTATCCACCCATTTCCTTTCTGGGACTACTCTGATACCTAGCTATACAGTCTTTCCGTCTTTGGGGTTTGCTATGGCCCTCAGCTTTCCCCGTAGATTTTACCAAGACCAGTTTCTCGAGTGCCCAGCGATTTGCTCTCTTTTTCGCAAAAACCTCTTCCGACTATTCTTTTGCCATTCCCCAGATCCTGGCCACCATCTTCCACGAGCGGCTCTCCTCGACTCTAAGTAGCAGAAAGGAGTTCTTTTATAACTTTTGGATTGAGCCACCCCTGTAGGACCTCTACCTACTCATCCCTTATCCAAGGCTCATCCCTCTCCTATCTCACCCCTTCTATACTCACACCAAGAACGCCGAGGCCAGTCGACCTACAGTTTTAATTAAATAATGTGATTCAGCAACGTGTCTGAAATACTGGCGATTCGTCTTATCTCTTTCTACCCTTTCTTCTTCATTTATGTCTCTCTTCTGTTATTTGTCTGCCCCTTTTGTTATTTTCCTTTCGCAGAATTGCCCTCGATGCACGTTCTCGCTATTTTCAGCCTCCCAACCTTTCCGCCGTACTACGTTTTGTTGGTAGGTTACTGCTGCGAGACCAACTCGAATTCTTGTGTTTTTCTCGACTCTCCTAAACAAAAGTTCAGTATATCGTATAACGATATCGTATACGCCCTTAAGAGAATCGTACAGACCCAGAGACACCCTTCTATACTCTGCGTGAAAGTTTGCGCAATTTGCCGGATCCTCTTGAAAAATCTTGTTCTGTTTGCCCGTCCGTCTGATTGGTGCGAGCGTTCGCAACGCAATTACGTCTCTGTCACTCTTAGGATTAAATAAAAAAAAACCCGAAAAAGACTTTAACAAAGATATAGTAAACTCAAGCAGAAGTGAGCTCCGATAGAAAAGTTCAGTGTGTACATTGAAAATTGAAGAATTCTCTCGTTCCCGTCAATATTCAAATTGAATCAATTTATAAAATCAAATAGTTATGTATCCACCCCGTAGATCTTGAGTATCAAGAAAATCAATCATTTCTTTTGTACTCTCGAAAGCAAATAATCAGACGTGCCATAAGAATTGTATTAGAAACCGGCCGTTCCGAATGAAAGGGACTGTTCTCATTATCTGCTTTATTCGTATTATTAATAAACTCTTGGAGGTCACTCGTTTGCCAGGAGCTTCACGTAGCTCGCCCTGGCGCGTGGTGAGGCTGCAGAATACCGGATCGAAGGGAGAAGAAGTCACCCTTCTGGCAAGACCAAAACTAAGGGCAGGAAACTTAACTAGTATATAGAGCCGTACCAGGGTCTGCATACGGAAAAGATAGAAGGACTAATAATATGTCAAGTACGAGTGTCTACGGGTTGAGAATACTATAGTGTGCTATGGTGTCTTATAGCGTTAACTCAAGGTAGAGATAGAGATAGAGAGAGACAGAGAGCATCCCCTGATCGAACGAAAGTTTCGGCGTGTCGAGATCTACAGGAATCGGTGACTAACTTCAGGCCGGGAAGAGCGTGTCGCTGACACGAGTTCGAGGGAAGGTGAAATTTAACGTAACGTTGGAGAAGGGTAGAAGCTGCGTATCAAGGTGCTAACTGAACTTTATACCAATTTAAAGAGAGGGGGATGAAAATAGAGAAATAGTAGAAGCGGTACGAGGAAGTCGCTATAACCAGAAATGGAAAAGATTCGCATTCTTGTGCAATAGTTCGATAAGGTTTCATCCCCTTGTTTCCTCAATATTTTTTTTTTTAGGGTGTTGTAGGAAAAAGAGCTTATTTCGGATCGGCTCGAAATTCGGATGAAAAATTTTCAACAGCCTCCCAAGCCGACTGCATGGTATGCAAATATATACATATATTTTTCGTCATCTTATTGCTATGGGGATGATCGAGGACGAGGGGGTGGAAAATAAATCTACGAATTATTTAATCGATTTGGGAGACTGTTGAAAATTTTTCGTCCGAATTTCGAGCTGATCCGAATTAGACGATTTACCCTAATCTTGGCTTTGACACCCCACGTGCTTTGTCTAGGATTATACTATGAGTGTTTAGGTCCCTTTTGTTTGAATCGTTCGTGTAAACTCGTCTATTTTATGTTTACGTGCTGAATCAACCCCTATTTACAATCCCTGAAACACTTTGGTATCGGTTGGCATGTTCTATGTTTTCATTTTGTAAATGGGTAATTCAGTGTCGTGTGTTTGAAGTGTAATTATTCAAATAGATCTGATGGCAGTGGGCGTCAATGTCCTGTCGATAGGGGTTGAAAGTGTTTTAGCGATGAGATGAGCGTCGAGTCGTTGTAAAAGGTAGAAAAAGTAGGTAAAGCTGCGTGAAGTTCGGCGCAGCTCGTCCTGCGGTTGGCGCTTGGGTTTCTCTGAGCGCCGGGACGCCCTGCCACGTTCCTTCTACATATAGTGTATGGATGGGGTGTGGGGTCGGAGGATCGTCACCAATAAAGCGCCGGAACGACCCGCAAGCTCGCTAGTCAGCGTCGCGACGTCCGTCGAGCATGTTGCTCGAGCCGCTTATTTCTTGAGTATTGAGACACGTGCTCGCTACTTTATCGTGCGTCGTTTTACCTGTGTTATCCGTGTAGGCGGTTATCTTTGATCGCGAGCACTTGTATCAAAGTTCGTTTCGAGTTTAGTATCAAGTATACGAGAGTAAATTTGCGTTTCCTTTGATCCAGCATCAAGTTGGAATTTCTTTATTAAAATCCCGAGAGATTGCCAGATAAATTAGTAATCTCGAGAAAGTTGGAGAAGTCAAATAGGACGAGGGTGGAATTTCCGAGGAATTTTGCTGATCGGACGTAAATCCCTTGATGAATCAAGAGTCGTAATTTCGCGTCCACGTAGAAAGGTAACTTGGATATATGATTAGTATCAGAGGCATGGGGGTGGGAGAGAAAAGAACAATAAGGAGAATATTCATGGGGAATAAAGAAAAAAGATAAGAGAACGAACGAGCGTAAAATCGTTGTTACTGTTGTAATGACAATGGAAGAAGAACGGTACGCGTTTAACGTTGCCGCGAACGTAATTTAAAGTTATGGTAAAGGAAAACGTACTTGACGCAGTCTGCTGCTGCGTCCCTTAGCAAAGAAACGGCTTAGAAACACGAATGCAATATGAAATAACTCGGCAAAGTTTTCGCCCGTTAACGCTAACCTTTCACAGTATAAGCCAACTTAAGGAGAAACTTAATTCATTTTACCGGGAATTTTAAAAGGTGCCTCTAACGTCCTGGATGAGCGGGCAACTTCTCGAGCAAGAATTTTCATAGATCGTACTGAATTATTCATATTTCTAGCAATTACAATTTTCTCGTCGTAACGGTGGCTTACAAGGAGTCCACTGCTTTTCTTGTTCCATCCATAAAGTTTCTTTTTCTTTTGGCTCCCTTGGGATAATTTCTGTCAGAGTTGTGTACGCGCGTGCACCATACGAAATGGCGAGTATATTATTTATCTACGACGTGCATTATAAATAACGTTATTTTGGATATTAATCATATCAGCCATATTGGATATGTTAGCTGAACAAAGCCAAGCCTAAAACCGCATTGTCAATCATTTGAGTATGTTGACCCGTGTGGAGGCGCCTATATGAATTCCATTCGTGCAGCGAGACGTCATGCTGTAATTAAGCGACGCTTGATGCGTATTCTGTGATCGTGTAAAAAAAACGAGAAAATATGACGCATTAAACGGTGCAACACAGCAGGTCGAAAACCAAGGCGGGACACCGCAATATAAAACAACACGTGCCGATGCTTTTCCATTTAAATAACGTTAAACAAACGCACAGCGTAAATTGCTATTTGCTTTTCCTATATAGGTAATATTGACGCAACTAGCAAACGTGCATGGCCTTCCGCTTATTGGTGGGTTCAATGTACATAATGCGATGTACTATCGCGTTACAAATTTGATGACCTCGGGTAACGACACTTGGCTTTGATTTTTGGATATTTCTATAAATTTTTCGCTAACTTCCATCAGTCGCGTTAGAATCGTATTTAATTATTTGTGTGATATTGAAATTGTCTTTTTTCAGATTCAGTAAAAGTACGCGGCGTACATGAAGGTTCAAAGGGCACAGCGAGTAATCAAGTTTGTGTACGAAGAAACTTGATGGGAAGAAACAGAAAGGCGGGATGCTAAAGGGGTAGCTTGGACCTTTTCAATGAAGATGCTCTTCCGGAGGGGTGAGAGAAGTTCGAGGGCGAAAGCACGTGGGACACGACCATCCCTTGATGAAAGTAGGGGTGCAGCTGCTTAAACACACAGGCTTATTCCCTGCATACCGAGAATGCTAAGGGTGAACAATAGAGGCCTCACTGAAACGGCCTGTACAGTGGACGCTCGTTTCATCCCTCTTGTATTCCTCGCACTGCGGCAGCCTATCCTTTGGCGAGGGAGTCGACGGGGGTAACCTTAGGGACAGGAAATCGGGGAAAGGAACGTGTGGCGCCTGGCGCGATAAAACGATAAACGGACTTAACGATGTCGTGCGAGAAAGCTTCGCGACGCCTTAGGACTTTAATCTTCAAAGCTAAACGACTGGGTCTTGCTCTTGAAGAGGTCGCCGAATTACCAGCTTCCAGGAAGCTCGCACCGACCCGGACCGGAAGGAGGTCCTGGTCGATCTTCGTGGCTGTTTTGGTGGTGCTCGGCGCTGGGACGATACTCGTTATATTTTGTGCTCCCTGCTTGGCTAGAAAAGCCACCAGGGACGTCGGGGTTCTTCCTTAGAAGGAGGTTTGTATTTCAGAAGATGGCGGATTCTTTATTCCCTGTCGATACTGTCGTTGCGATGATAACATTGGTGGAAGCCGTTCAGGAAGAGGAAATGGGAAATAGCTACTTTCTAAGATCGAGTTGTCAATGAAATTCGATGTCTTTGCATTCACTGGGACTTCCTGAATGTAGCTCATTGTTAGGGACGGCGTCAAGACCTCTTTATTTCCTGGGGGGGAAAAGCTCGTTGAGTTTTCAGGAAAACGCCCTGTGTCGCGTCTCAGTTCGTTAGACATTTACGAAGTTAATGACGCGTCGTCTGACCGTCTTCTACGGTTTTAACTTCCAACTTGCTTTTCCCGTCCTCACCTTTTTCATCTTTTCATTTTGTCCTTCTTTTCCCCTTTAATCTTTTATTTCTCTCCCTCGTCTCGCTCTCTCACTTTTTACTCCAACCTTTGGCTTCTGTCTCTGGAGTCGATTGGAGCCTTGGGCCAATCAGCCAATCAAGCAGTCGAGACTGGTGTGCTGTGAGATGAGAAAATGTGATCGGCAGAGCTTTTCTTTTAAATATATAAATTTATGTTTTACAATACGACTGATTGAGATTTCGTGTTAAAGTTTCAGCGTGAATATTTCATGAACTTTTTAAGATTTCTTCTTAACTTTCCTATTTTTTTGTTTAATTATTATTAACCCTTTATCGTTTACTTGCAGTTACACAGGAAATCCAAGATACTTCCATTCAATATTTCTAGCAGCGAATACTTTTTTCTTTTGCTTTTACTAATTTCTCTCTCTTTCGATTCCTGGTCGTGCCTCGAACAATAAATTTACAATTGAACCAAGGTACTAATCTGTTCATGGCAATTTCTAAATGCGTCAATTAACCTTTGATTCTTTCATGTTTTGCTGCAGAAGCTCGATTATTGCTCAGCGTATCGATCGGCCTGAAACTAAATGGACTTCCTGGAGGGATTCCTTGTTCTCCTTGTTAAAGAAGCCAGAGTAATGACGTAAGAGTAAAATAAGACATACGCATAAGGATTTGCTAAGACTATACACACATGTAACAAGAATGTCAACTCATATGAGAAATCATTAAAGATGCTGATTGTAAAGAACATATCCCTTATTATCCGCATAGCAATTATACGGCACTGCTCGAAACACGTGTTTCGTGTGGCAGCCTGATTCTTGGACGTTAATCGACACCAGTCACGATCATCGGCAACGCTAACGATCCTGAGATTATGGTCGTCGCGACAATTGCCAGTCCTGGTTCGTCCCACGGAATTCACGATTTACCATGATTTACCATGACTTCTAATCCTGTCGTGCAAAACTCTAGGTAAGCTAGCATTGCCAATGGAGCAACCGGTCGAGCCTAGTAATTTCAAAGCGGCTTTTGCCTCTATCAGATATTATTATTCCATCGCGTGTCTGAACTCTCCGACAACTTTAGCCTTTCTATGCTCTAATGACAATTTCCAGGGACATACAAACGTGCATTTCTACCAATGTTTCAGACTCTACAGTGTACTTTTGTATACTTTGATATAAAGTTGTCCGACCTCGTAGCCCCTATTTTTGCGAAATGTCTCCTTACCTTCTCCAATTCCGTTTTTCCTTCAACGACTTCAATACTTATAGAACGACAATTCACTTTACTACAAAACGTAAGAATGCAATGGCGGCTTGATTGCAGTACGTGCTGTTGACTTGCAATTCGCTTTGATTATTCGGAAACTTGAAAGGAGGGAATATCCGATCAAGGAGGTCAAACCAAGATGAAGGCGTAGAGTTTAGATTTAGTTTGAGGGCGCATCTTGGGTTAGGGGTGGCTGGTAGAGAGAAGGTTGAGCTTGGAGGTATTTGGTGATTGCCTGAAGGAAGCTTGAAACTACATAAATGAGAGAGAGAGAGAGAGAGAGAGAGAGTAAAAGGAAGGTCCCCGGCTAATAAAATACCTCGATTTAACATTAAGTGGCGATCGCAGCTAAGCAGCCTGATATATTCGAAGGGCAAAGGGCTGATGGGGTATTAGGCTGATTGACTGGCGCATTATAAGGGTAGGTGGTCTCGTAGCTGCTGTGCTACCAAATTATTAAGGGATGGCGACTCCGCGGAATCACTTTCTAAACTTTCCTAGTCCCAAGCCACGAGATGTGATCTAGCTTTGTCTCATTCAAATATTCAAGGTGTCCATATCCGAATAATATTGCTATCCAACCAGAGTACTTCTGGAGCAGATCTATTCAGAAATTCCCAAGGGCTGTTCCTGGCAATAGTAAACTCATATATGTAACTAGGAAGCTGATCATTATCAAAGCTTCCTGGGCAAAACAATCCAGCAGTACGAGCTATCGCTCAGGCTCTATTCAACCTGCTGATTAATCTTCGTCAAAGGGTACGACTTCCTGCACCTATGCACATGATCCATGTCTTCCTGTAAAATTCCAGAAATTCCCCAGGGAGAGTAACGATGCATTAACCTTTGGTACAATCGTAAATTGTACCTCGAATACTCGCTACTTAGTTAATGAGCAAAAGTTCGAGGGTTAGGTTACCAGTGCCAGTGGCGATGGTGGTGGTGACGTGGTGTGGCTTGCACTTACGCAAATTGAGGGAAAAATCGCAACCCATCGCGCCACCTTAGACGGATCGACCACGTTCCTTGTTCGATAAAGTCGAGATGCTCGCTTAGCGTTAGCCCGAGAAATCGATCTTTTACGTTGTCAGGCGATCCTTCTTTATTCCATAAGAAAAAAAGCCCTCCAGTACTCACTTTGCTTTTCTCTGTTTTTCCCTGATGTTTTACTCTAGTTATTTTTATCATTGTTATATACTTCAGGGCCTCTCACGTTAATTGATGTAGCGTGTATTCCTGAGGGGGAAAGGGCAGGGACGTTAACACATTTAATGCTAACCAAAAGAGTCCGTGTATATTATTTTTATCGTTTGAGGAATTTTGTACAATTTTTTACAAATGTATATATATATATATATATATCCGATAAGGAATAAGTGAGAAGTAAATAATGGATAATCCATACTGTTTAAGCGGTGATTAGCGGATAGTCAAAATCTGTTATTTAATATAAACACACGAGAAATATCCCGAACGAGGGAAATGAGAAAAATTATTTGAGTTTTTTATATGGGAAAGGGCAAGTAGTGGTGGCGACGCACGACGTCGCTTTGAGTAGTGCTGCGGTACGCCGCGACGCTGTTTTAATCGGCCGTCAAGCCACAATGTGCTTAACTAGACGTAGCGAGTGATTTTTAAACCGGTAATAATAAAGCGCCTTGGGCTTTCGAAGTTGACTTAACATTTCCACGAGAGTTAGCGGCAATTCAAGCGGAACGGAATGCAATTTTCTCCGCAACTGTAATTTTCCACGGGTTATTTTAACCATCCCGCCCCCTCCGTTTTCTTCAACGTCCCTCGATCCTTCCATTTTGCTCTTCTTTAGAATCGTGGTACCTTAGCCCCCCCCCCCTTCCCCCCCTCTCTCTCTCTCACTCTCTCTTCCTACATATTTAACAAGGGTAGATAAATTGAGTTAGGTAGAAACACCTTCAGTGTCTGAAGGTATGTCAATTCTCAATTATCATCAGCCACCTTGATTTATTAACGAGTTGAACGTGCAGAACTAATTCTTTTTTTTTGATTCTTCAGAATAATAAAAATCTTTCCACTGCTATTTACCCGCCTTAGTTGTTACAGAGTGACGCTAGGTGTCTACTAGTATGCTCATCTATTATCCTGTCAAGCAGCTTGCCGATGAGAGCTGCCAGGAGCTTTTCCAGACGCCGGAAGTCATGCGTACGGATACGCGTGCAGGGGTTGCAGAGGGATTCACCTCGTAAGGTACATGGATTTTTCACGCGAATGACCTTTTTTTACGGTCACGTAAACGACGGCCTTAACCACCTTTTCTTTCTTGTGTAACTGGCTTCCTCGATACCTCGTGTTAGGCCAGGACTCTTCAGGGTTAATAGCTAGGGGGTAGTAACTATACGACTAAGCACTGCTGTCCTGAGTAACGAGTGTGCGTCGACTCCGTCTCAATTAGACCTTCATTACCGGAATGAAGTCGATGAGAAAAGCAGAGCTGGCAGCAACTTCAAACTTCACTGGATACTAGACCGCAAGACCTCAACCGAATAACTCTTGAGGAAGCATCGATATCGATGATACAAATAATATCTAGAATTATTTCTTCAGAATTTATTCGAATTGCTTACGAGGAAACTTGAGGTATTTGATATGCTTTATTGAAATTCTTTGATATCCCGTTCTGTATTGGTTACGTAATTTATGTATGAGTATATGGTACTTTGTTATTGTCAACGTGAAAGCGAGTGAAATCAATGGGAGGAATGTCTGAAGAATTGTTTATTCCTGTCGACAGATGCTGGAGGGCACTATGGCTTTTTTCGATAAAGATAACTTCATGAAGTGGACGATTGAGACGGTAAATATGTGTCGAGGGTGGAGCAAGCTCAATTTCCGTTGACTGGAAGAGCTCGAGGTCTTAGGAGGTGAGCGTGGAGCAGACGAGAAGAAAGTGAGACTTATTAGAGGAGGTCACTAATATCAGCTAGTATCACCTAGTATCACCTAGTATCAACGAACTTGGCCCTTGTGTACCCAGTGCCAGAGGAGACAAACATTATATGTATATAATGATTGCGCTACGTGAGGTAGGCTTGGAATGATTAAATTATAGCAATTGGTTTAGATCATTTATAGTAGTAGGTGACGTATGGGAAAAGGGGGTTGACACGGCGCGACATATTATTACTAATGAAAAAGATAAAAAAAGTCATTTACCCAGTTCTTGTATTTTTCATTGATTTTTGTTCGCAGGCCTAGTGACCTGAGTGGGGATTAACAGGAAGGATCATCCGTCTAATCAGTATTGGTATAATACTAATTCTGAAGCCTAGCGACACTAGCGCCATTGGCGTTTCCAAGATGTCGCTATTAGTCTTGTGGGATGACGTGTGTGCTTAAAGCTGATACACCCTGCTCACACGATGGCTTCTTGTCGTTATCAGAATCGGATCGTCAATCCTTCAGGCTTATTTTATTCCATCGAGCAAATCTTTGCGTCATTGCATATCTCGTAGGAGCGAGAACTATATGTGAGTATATAGATGAACATGTGATTACGTAGAAGAATGAAGAAGATTGTTATACCTATAAGTAATCTCTATTGTCCCTAGGTGGCGACACTTGTGTAGGACGCTTTGGACGCTTATGATAATGGATGACTGATGGTTCTGATCAAGGAATGATAGTCACAAGCAATTCTATTATGGTGTTCGATGATGGATACAATTTAAGACGTTGTCAAGGGTAGATATACGGTTTACGTGTGAAGGGGTCTCTCACCCTTTTGCACGAGGACTAACGAGGAAAGTTCATCTACCGAAAATCATCGAGCAATTCTCACTAGGTCTATTCTATGTTGCTACATGAGGTGAAGCTAGCTCAGAGGGTTGCTCGTCAACAATTTACCCTTACTGAGCCTATTGGACACGTAGTGCGTTACTCGATGGCCTATGGCCAATGGCACCCTCGTATGTCAGAGTCGATGATAAAGATTGGGGTTGTCTCCTGTCGAAAATACCTACAGAATTTCATAGAGAAATCTGAAGATCCATGACGTTATTCGATGCTGCGGTTCATTCTGAGCCTTGAAAATCTCAGCTCCGGGGCACCAGACTTCTTCTACCTTTCTGGGAAAAAAAAGGGTGATTTCATCTTGGCTTTCACTCGTGATGTTTACCAACCAACATGTACAAGGTGGTCCACTAGAAACCGAACACCTAATCGTTTACCTTGGTTACGTGAAGATCCGTATAAATAATCAAGACGTAATTTGAATGATTCTAAAGGATGAATTTGATGCAAAAAGAATTCTCATCCAAAGCCGTTATAATTAGACTTATTAAATGCGTGGATGATTTTTAAAATGTAATTATGCGCTTTTCGTTTAACAAGCCTACAGAATTCATTGAGACTAATGTAACATTGTACGAATCATTAGTACTTTATTCACGAATTTTCAAAATATCGCTTTAAAATTGTCCACAGTTATTTTATTCGAGCCTTTAGTTTCAATACATCGTTGAATTAGTCGTAATTAACTCTGCAGTAAAAAAAGTCTAATTGTTTTAAACATTTTTTCGGATTTTATTAACCAAACGAAATATTTAGGTGATTAGTTTTTAATGCACCACCCTGTATAGATTTATCTGTCCGTATTGGTATAGATCACCTTGTAGTAGTTCGGCAAAGAAAGTGCGGACTTATAACCGCTTCTGAACGCAAGGAGAAATAAAAACTTTCCTAATATAAAGTTCCTCTATCAGCGGTGAACATCCGATTGATTTTATTCCTAGCTGACTAATACGAAATACGTGAAAATACATTGCGTGCTGTCATAGCT
This sequence comes from Syrista parreyssii, assembly GCA_030142615.1. Lineage (NCBI taxonomy): Eukaryota > Metazoa > Arthropoda > Insecta > Hymenoptera > Cephidae > Syrista > Syrista parreyssii. The sequence continues at coordinate 2,125,841 of JARQTG010000345.1, forward strand.
TATCGATAGAGTAATATAATCCCAGTAAATTGCAATGCATTATAAAAGCATGTACCTACTATACGTACGCGCATTGCGTCTCGTGGGAAACGAGCGCGGCCGCGCAAGCAATTGATTTCTCGCGCAGCTCGTTTATCAAAACTTCAGTTTACCCACGTTTTGCCCCTGATTACGGATTAAATTCTGGACACTGCTATAAAACTTTTTTAAAGTTCGTCTATATTTTTTTTATTTATACTCAAACTTTCCGTGCCGCCTCTTATGACGAATTTTTCCAAAGTTGTTCACAATGCATTTTTTAATTATTAAATATTATATAATGCCATATAGGCACATGGACAAGTGTTTGGCGCAAGGAGTTTTGAGATACGGTTTAACCTCTGGCATTGAACACATGGCGTATATTAGTTTCGAAATAGGTCAAGGGGTTAAGAAATGTTTTTTTTAATCCTTCATTTTTTTTAATGTCTTTTTCGGCAGTTTCCTTCTACCCTTCTGTCAGATTCCCTTTGGGAAGCGGATAATCGTATGTCGAAAGTATAGAAAAGTAAGATAGATCGTTTTTACACATAGCTTGGCCTAATACTCACATCTCTATTACCTAACGTACACTTTATAAAACAAGGTAAAAGTAACAAAAAGAATAAACGGGATGAGCTAAGTGAAGGTTTGAATTTGCCTATCGTATTTCAAAAGTTACTTCTTTCTTATAAATAAAGTAGCATTTTATTAAGAAAGCACGTGTGTACCAAGCATTACATTTTCATCTTTACACATCACAATAAAATTGGATGCTGTGTATGAAACTTTTGGTTTCTGACTTACAAGGCCACACTGAATTTCAACGTGACTCACTTTGTGCATTGCCAGACTAGAGATCCAAAAGGATACTAAACATTTTAGATACAAATGAAAAAAAAAAAAAGTGACTCGTCCAAGCCTCCACAGATCATTTTTTGTATCCTAGTGATGTGCCTTGCGAGTCTTAAGAGTATTCTCTAGGGCAGATCGTGTGTAATTACGCTGCCTAATGGGCAATTGAAAGTTTGACACTTGATAAATTTAATCAAAAAGAGAAGCAGGATACGAGGCACAGGGTAGCCACAGTAACTGTTAACTAGATGAAAGGTCGACAAAAGTTTACGTAGAGTTTTCCTGCGCAATGGCCTATGGTCCTGAGTTGGTTGAGGGATGCGATGCTGGGGTGGAGAATTCTGCTGTTTGTTAACATTTTACAAGGTATGAGCTATGAGCTATGAGCTATATAAAGGGCGATGCCGGTATTCAGTATTATAACACAGTACTAGTAGTAAGGTTTGCTAGGAAGACTCTACAGTGATGCTGGACGGGTATGATAGAGTGAGCTTTCCTCAATCATATTAATAATTTCAGATAGTTCTTCTCTCTCGTTCTCCCACACAAACATACTTTCTCTCTCTCTCTCACTCTCGTCTCTCTCCATCCTCTCGTGGACGTATTGTCCGAAATCCATTAGCGAGGAACGAGGACTCGTTGGGAAACGTGAGAGTGCGTGGGACACCTCGTTATCCCACCCTGAAACGATCTTTCGACTCACTCAGGTTTCTCTTTTGTTTTTCTCATAACTCACACTTTCCACATACCTTTATATACGTTTGGGTCGCTGAATTTCATTGACATTTTCAGGAAATTCGATTGGATTCCAATTCTGCTTTTATTTGTACACGTGGACCGTGGGATCTGTAGACTTTTGAGCTCGAGAAACTTTTGATTGAAACTAGAGAGAGAGAGAGAGAGAGAGAGTAGAGTAGAATTTGGTTCTGTAATGAGAATTATAGTATTAGATACTTTTTAAATACTGTACATCGTTTTTAAGTATACAAGCGATAAATTTATCAAATTTATAATAATATTCCCTTGGCGATGGAAGATAAATGTGAGAAATCCTGAAAGTCTCTTTTCCCCTAGCGAATTTCTCTCCTGTGTTTCCACGCTGGCATCTTCTCTCTCTAGCTACTGTACGCAAAAAGTCTTGAACGTTTCGATTGAGTAGCTAACAAACGTAAAGAACTTTTACCGTAGAGCAGAGACATCCTAGAGTTTGGATTGCGTGACCGAAATTGCAAAGATCTCAGTTAGCCTTGAGAAATAATATCTCTAGCTTCTTATATTTTCTCTACTGTCTCACAGCATCCAGTATTATTCTGGTACAGCTGCTCTGTCTCGTAGGAATAGATACGCGTAGATACGCTTGGTGTATCAAGTTATTTTTCGAAAAATTGAAATATATATTATTTCTACCCAAAACTGTTATTCTACATATATCTCGACTTCCATAGGTCCAGACAGGGTTAGAATATTATGCATAATATTTTTACATAATCATGATTATGCAAAAAGTTTATCATAATTACAAAGGAGAGCTTAATTACTAAAGCTCCTTTCAGAAAACGAAGAGTCAGTTATTATCTGGTTGGATGCTGCGTTCAAGCTAGTCAACACCTTCTCGACAGAGCTGTTGATGGATTCTGTGTTCAGAGGATGTAAAGTGGATGCTGCGCTAGTATTCTGCTCGCAGATGGCAAGACAGTGGGTTTGTTCTTAATTATACATGCGAATCTTCCCTCGCTCTCCTGTTTACTACCTCATTTCTCATTCACATTTAATAACTGACTAAAATCTTGTCAATGAGCTCCCACATGTTCCGGTTTTAGAGCCGAGTGGATGCTGTGCATTTGATTCATATTTCATGGGGACTTTCATTTGGAAGCAGGTCAAGGGTCAACGTGGAACGAGGCACGAGATATTTTTCGGACCTTTCACCTTGAGCTACCTACCCTCTAGTCGTTTCAGAATTTAATTAAAAAGCAAGAGTGGGTCAGCTGGATGGTGTGAGGATATAAAGGTAGGAGAGCGAGACGGGAGAGAGAGAGAGAGAGAGAGAGAGAGATTGACCCGGTGAGAGGATGCTGAAGGAAGATAATAAGATAAAGTAAAAGAGCCTGAGAGACAGGGAGGAAAAAGAGAAAGATGTTCTCAGGTTTCAGGAGACACGTACGTAGCCTAGGATCCAGCTTCTTCTCTTCGAACTACCTAATTGTTTCCTTCTATCTTTTGGACTCTTTCTTTTAGCCCCAGGGGAATCCTCTTGTAAATAATAGAAGTGGCATCACCATGCTTCTCGTCGAGACCTTCCCCTACACCTGAATACGATATAGAAATAGGGGATGGAAAAGATGTCGAATTCACAGCTTTGTATTGGGCAGCATTCCTGCGTCTTTTGCGAAAAATTGATAGGTGACACGCTCGTAAGGGATGCTTTTGAATCGCAAAGACACGTGGAATGGACAGGGTGCACGAGTGACTGTGTATCTACGAGAGAAAGCGAGATGGAAAATGAATATAGGTAATGGGAACCCATAAGAGATTCTTCGTGCGCACAGCAATCATTCAAGAATGTCATAAGCGCGTGCTAACCGACGGAGGCGTCGCGACGGCCTTGTCCAACTGTCTGAATTGCTCGAGCGATTCGTAATAACGAAGATCGTGCATCTTCGTGTAATATATTAGGTTACGTGATGTACCTTCTTATCTGCCCGACCGATTCTCTTTTGGACGTCTTACCGATTAATTTAATTTAATCGAATGTCGATTCTAGAATTACGTCTTTTTCATTTCTTTTATGTAACTACTCTTAGCTGTTCCTTTACTGAAATTGGATTAAGCGTTTTCGCTTTGCCAAGGCGAAGAATGAGGGATGAAAGAATCAAGTAGATAGAAACAGAAGGAGTGACGAGGAGTGGGAGGAGGAGGTGGGGATACGCCTATACATTGATTTGACTGTACTACATTACATTATTTTTTTGTATAAAAATTAAAAATTCTTCGAGTTACCTGTCATCTTCATTAAGTATGAGTCATATTGTATCCTTAGATCTCTGGAAATTTAATGAAAAATTTTTTATGCCTGTGATTAAAATGATAATAATACGTGCTGTGTGTGATTTATGTTTCCCTGGAAGGTATGGAAAATATAGGTCTGCGTGTTCGCAAGTGGCATGTCGCTGTCATGTGCGGTCCTCATGTTGTAGCCATTCAATTGCTCATGGATGCTCTGGAGGGTGGTACGCCAAGGGGACTAAAGGCCCGAAGGACATCTGTAAGGGAGACACGAAACACGACAAGCATACGGAGAGCAATATTCCGTAGCACAGGACTCCCAGCAGCCACGAATCCCTTTCAACCCTTGCGTCGTACCGCGATATTCCGACGTCGACGTCGTCGGCATTGCCAGCGTCGCCGAGATATTTCCTTATGAAAAGCATAAGCCACTACTGGCGACGCATAGCGGATAATCTAAGTACTACTCTTGACTTTAGCCACGAGTTAGTTTGACTTTTTACTTGAATCTTATTAGCAACCTTGCTCCGTATGTCTGTGACGTGAAAATATAACCTCAAATTTTTGTCTAGCCAGTAGGGAGTTTTATTTTGTTACAAAGTGAAAGAAAGACTCATGGCTCTCTTCACTCGAAACACTGTACATACAAGCCGTGTTGCTAGATGAGCGTAATTGAAGGGGTGCATGGCTACCCTTCATCCATTTACCAAAACTACCCCTACTGGCTCACTGCCCGTTTTCCTGACTGGCTGACTGCGTGCATCACCATCCTTCCAAAGTAATTGACAATTTCACACTCGAGCGTGGACGGTAATTAAGCTGCCACGTATGTAGGCTGGCGCCGTTTATTTTTTTATTCATGCCAGGATCTACGGATCCCTCGCTTCTGAATTCCTCGTGAATGAGGGAATTTATCGCAAGTGCCTCGACTATTATTTCTGGGGATTCTTTTTTTTTTTCTCTCGGAAAAGACAAAAAAGAAGCTTACGGTTATGAACAACATGGCCCCGGGGGCCAACGAAACAAATTTTAGTGACAGATTCCCTCATGGTTTATCTCCTTCCAGCATTATGTTATACCTATATACAATTCTACATCTGTAAATTTAATTTCTTTTCTACCTCTTGTATCTCGCACAAAACGTATAAGGTTAAACAAATAGTCATCGAATATACTGACAATAGATATAAACGACATTTATAGGAAGTCTGACATATATGAAGTAACGTATAAATATTTGGCAAGGATCTTCCGGTATGGAGGGTCTTTCACTGCAAGAGGTGATATATTATATATATATATATTTTCTCAACGACTAATCGATGATTTACTCTTTCGATACCGATAATATTTCATTATTACATACAAAATTATTTACTCTATCCACTTACCAGTTTCTCCAGTACCAATGAAGATACAGAAATAGTCTTTTACAAATAATATCATTTTTTTTAATAATTCTATCCTTAAACCATTCGCATTGCTCCAGCCCACTATAATGCTCGTTGATATAATAGTTTTATAACAAGTACTGCTTTCTCTTCACATAATAGCATCTTCGTCCTCAAACGTTACCTTGGACACGTCTTCCTATAGGAAACGTCTAGAAAGGACCATTTCGGGTGTTGAGAAGGTTTGACGGCTGGTTGACACGTAATTTCCTCGTGTCCCTCCGATCGCGTATCGCGTTTACTAAAACTAGAAAACCCTCGATTTTCTGCCAGAACGAACCTATAGCGAACCAGTGGACAAAATACCTATACATATCACTGGATAGGTTTGACGTAAATGGCATAAGCGTAACGCGTATCCCTCTAGCGTGAAAAATAAGAGATGAAATTCTAGAAGAGAAAAGGACCACGCGTATCACGATGAGTGCTTATATTTTTCCCTATCAAATTCCCTGTCAAAAAAATACGCTTTGAATAACGCGTAGCTGACCCCACGAGAAACAACCAAGATTCAAAGCCGATTCTGTTCTCCAAGGGATGAAATTTTTATACAGAGACGCGGGAGGTTAATTTATTTTTTTTTCATCATTACACTTCAAGCCGCAAGGGATTGGATTCTATGCCACGTGGTTGATTCAGAACAATGTTACGGCCCATACATGCTTGGCACGAATGTAGTCGTTTGTCACTGCTATACGATGTAGCCAAGTGTGCCAATAACATTTATTTAAGTATTCAACCGCATTGGAAATCGTCGTACCTTATAAATTTAGATAGTAGTACAAAGCGGTACGTGCTTGAAAAAATTTGAATAGATTTTCAACATATCTAAATTTACTTCAACGTACGAGAGAGAGAGAGAGGTCAAATAAAATGAGGCAATAGAACAATAACGTTTGGCTAGTTCCTATCGCGCGAACACTCAGAGCTTGGGCTTTGTCGTAACGCAACGTACGGGGCAGCATGCAGCCAGCCAGCAGTATGCAGGGAGATAGCGCAGATTGATGAGGCATTTCATTAATGGATAAAGTGTTGCGGTAATCCTCTCACCCTTTGTCAGATTTATTCGTGAATTTCCAAAGCCCACGATAATAATACAATATTGCCTAACAGAGTCGAAACTGGTGCGACGCGTAAATCAGTATTGTCCTACCGGAAGTGTGTGTTACCATTTACGTCAAATGACTGACAAGCTTCATTTTTACTGTTCTTTTTTTTTTTCATCCCTTTTTTATCTCCTATCTATATTTTTTTCTGTTTTACCAAGCAAGCTCCGAGCGGACCAGACGACTACTGAAGTAATAATACATATAGTGCAGTTCGCAATTATTCAGCCGCAAGCGAGATTGGGTCACGCTTGACGACTAGGGAAGATCAAACAGTCGGGTCTAAGTTAGCACGACGTTTTAAATAAAGGACTCATTAAAGGCCGCCATTGCTGTCGTCTCTGCCAATGCTATAGCTTTTCTCGTTCATGTACCAAGCTTTCACTGTAGAATTCACGATTACGTTCGTCTCGACGGGCAGGGAAAATTTTCATGCTGTTACGAGGATAAGGCGAAGGTGTAGGGTTACGTTTGGTTTCTACTTGGAACGTAGCGAGTTGAGTCACTTATTGGATTTACCCTCTGGTCGTTATTCTCAAAAGGAAAGCTACGTATATTCTTCGTATCCCCATCCCTTACTGCCAATTATTGCAATACGTTCAATTCCATTTGATACCTGGTGACTTTTTAATACGCAGTAGACGCTCTTCTCTAACGTTTTTTCTTTTATCTTTTGTGCAACGGGTAACACGCAGGAGCACATAAAGAAACTTATCTTGGGTGGCCAAGTTTCCCTTGCTTGGTCGGGGGGTGAGCTTTCGCTGTACCGAGAAACTAGATATTTTTTATTTCGCGTACTGCGCCATGAGAGGGAACTAAATCACAAGTAATAACCATTCAAGGGGGTAAGCTTTATATATGAGTCGGCGGGAGCAATTTATTCGGTTCCCAGGGTAAGCAGAAACCTCACACTCTTCAGTTCACATATCGAGTGGGGTTGAATCAGGGTGAATGAAGCGCCAGAAGAGCCCACGGCAGCTGCTTTCGAAGCGGAGGCCTGTACGATACACACGTGACCTGCTCCTCACCCCTCGACCTTATACCAACCCCTATAACGTACAGAGCCACCACTGGTTCCACCTTCAATCGTTCTCCCTCGAGTCTTACCTGAAACGACGTCGTTTGTCCCGCGAGAAACAAGTATTAGCCTTCCATTACTCAGGCTTCCATTAAATCAGCCGTTCCGCGGCTCTGGGACGCTTTCGGATAATCGTACGGAATCAATTCCTACGATTCCTTCATTCTTGGGATTCTGTGGTATCACAATGGCAATTGGCAATTTTTTTTTTATTCTCTCAGAAATATCTTAGATCTGCATGGACTCTTGCACGAGTATTACCCAAGGGTAGGTGCAAGAATAAAAGACAGAAAATGGCTTTTAGTCCTTGCGTTTTACATGGAAACATATGTATGCCGAGAGGATGCGGATGCTGCTGCATACGAGGACCACGATTTAGACCCGTAACAGCTTGCCTAAATTCCATCTAAATTCAAAACAGGACTGAAATTGCCATCAGCAGGCACGGACCACGTGCTATTCACTCTGAGGACGGAACATGAACGGAACGAAGGGGGTAGTGAAGACGGCAGGTTACTAACCAGACGTGGTGGTTGAATCAAAGGTCAAATGTTATGCAATTCTTTTTGATTACGTAGTTTAGTTTTTACGCATTTCTTCAATTTCTACGTCGATAAACTTTATAACGTTCTTCTTATTATATTTTGAATTTTATCATCTGGACCAATTTTCTTGAGAGGAATCTTCAGTGTAAATTTACTTAGCAATATGTTGCTACGTGGTGTAGCATCGTTTGATGATTGGACACATTTGACCTATCTACGCAAAGTGGAAGGTTCTGTATCTCCTGGGGATTCTGTTTATTTGTCGTGAGTGCTCGGTGGAGAATCGATTACAGCATCCGTGGATATGCAAATAGTACTGATCTTTGAGCAAATGCTTCTTCAGCTCTGATGGCTACTGTAAACATACTTTCTGGAAACGGACAGTATATTGATCTATTGTCATCTCATGTACTATGATCAATCCGAATGATCATTGACGAATATAGAGATGAACCTACAGTCGGTAATTCAGATGTCGGTCGGTATTCGGTACACGGTAGGTATTGTATTCACAGCTGAGCGTGCACAAATCTACCTGTTAGATTTTGAAGTTGAGGTTATGAGGGTATGGTAGACGTGAGGGTTGTTACGTGTAAACATAATTTCTGTTTTTTTCTCTTGATGGCAGCATGGGTTATGACTATGAACTAGCGCCATCCCATGGGGTGCATTATAATACCAAGGGTGGCTTGTGTTATCGTGGGACAATCAAGTGTCACCCATACGAAGGTAGATATTGGTGACAGTATTGGACGCTTGTTAACGGGACTGTTGGTCAAATTAATTAATGAAAACCACAAATATTGGAGTTTAACATAGTTTTCTCTTTAGAAGTCATGCACCGACACATAGTCCAGGGCTAATTAATTAGATTTTACTATCATTAATATTAATTGACAAATGACAAATTGCTTGGTTGCTTGATCGAAAATCGTCCACGTTGTTCAAGGGTCGAATAGTGTGCAAATGACGTAAGACGCTAATATCATTTGTACTGCCAGACAAATCACAGACAGAATCCCTTACATATAATACAGGTTGCGTCAACGCTGCTCTGGAGTAAGGGTCATTGGTAAACACCGATCGGGATGCATCCTCACTTCAGGGAACCGTTGACGCACACTATACATGTTGTAATTGAAAAATTCATCGCAGGATGGCAGCACTTACCGATCAGTATTAAAAAGGGAGGGGATACTGACTGTTATGCCGAAGGATCTATCGGTGTAAGCTTTAGTCTTCCAAGAGCCGATATCCTATATCGAGCTGTCGGATGCCGCGTCCTTTTCTTCTTCCTTCCTCTTCACTTTCTCAAGTCTCTTCTGTGCTTCATTCATCGCTTCATGTTCTTCTCATTTCTCCTCTAAGGTATACTCACTTGTTTAACTACTCCTTGCCTCTCTCTCTCTCTCTCTCTTTACCATTACGGTGTACGGGGCCACCTGGTTCCTACTCGAATAAATTGATTTCTCTCTTTTTCTCTTTGTGTAACCTATTTTCCCAATTTCTTCTACCGAGCTACACACCTTCTTCGCCATATCACTTTGGTATCACAGTCAACTCCATAGTAAATACGCCAAGCCGATTCGACTCGTGTCGAGTCATGGGTTAGCGTCGGAATTCCTTACTACGTTCTCTAGGGCAGCGGTCACGTCAACCTACGTTAGCTTGTGCCATTCCCTTTGGAGTATAAGTACACTTAAATTCCCCTGGTAACTTCTAATCACCTTCTGTCGGAAACGCTTTGCGCGGAGATCGACGGTCAACGGGGATCGTTTCCGGTGTCGAACGTGGTTCCTTACGTCTAACCTGCTTCGAGCTTCGGATTGTTGTGGGCAGTGGTGGAGATTGCGAGCGTAATTTTGGATCCCTCGTTGGCCCGGCTCTGCCCGTATTCTGAGTCTGCGACAAAATCGTACGTAACTGCTTAGTACAGACCTTTTCGCATAATTTCTATTATTTGTCAATGTCTGTATTTTCGTTTCTCAGTGATCTGGACCCGCCACTAACCCATGTCGCAGTATCTGTTACACGTATATACCTATGGGTTATCTATACTATACCTGGGGTTGGGTTCCCACTGCGTGCATTTAGCATCCTACTCTGCTTATTCCGCTCCTTTGAGTTTGGCTTGTATCAATAGCGATATTTCGTAACAATCATTCACTATTGGAATCATCATCTTTTTCTTGAAGCTTTTCGCCTTCGGCCTTCAGTCCATTGCACGTCGTCTCTTCCTATACCTTTTACCATCTCGCTTCCGAAAACACGTAGCACTGCGAGCCCATTTAAAAAACTGCATCGCAGCAGTTCAAATCGCTTGCGAAAATCCGCGAATTGTTTCAGTCATATTTAACAAAAAATTCATTCATACACGAAAATACATGTAGTGCCAAAAAATCGCGAATGTCAAATTCATCAAATTGTCGTGCGATCGAATCACGAGTGCCTAAGGAGACAGCCGGGGACGTGTTCAGTTTACACAAGGAGACATAAGAAAAAGACGTGGACCCTTTGGTAAGTGACTTTTTCATTTTATTTTTTTCTTTTCTACACACTATAGACGTTCCTGCAAGCAGCCATGTTGAAAGCCATACTTTTCTATACTCGGTACATACCGGAAGCGTACAATATAAAATCCTTTTGTCTATACTCTCTTTTGGGGGTGATCAATCGCAGATGCATTATATACTAAATCATTTTTACTAGGGATGTATAGTGAACGTTGACTATACCTTGGTCAGGGGGTGCAAGCCGGTCGGTGCTTATCAATCTACCTCACTCAAGGCTATCATTGATAGGCTTACGTCAAAATGCTAAAAAAACAAACGATTTGCACTTTGCGTTGTACCCACTTATTGACCATCCCTTGGTACCATTGTCAGTTTGCCCTATGTGGTTATATGTACCCAATGTAAATTCCTGACATTATCCGCGCTTTTTCAGGCATCGCTATTATTTGAGTTGGAAACCAGGGGGATAAAAGTTTCATGATGGATAGCTCTTAATTAGACAAGGGTTGCTGAGCGAGAGATAGGCTCGTTTGACCGATGAGCGATGACGTAGCTATTGGACTGATTCGTAAATAGGGAACTGCGATATCAACCCCTAGTCCATGCTGTACTCGTATAAGATAATTCGAGACGAGTTCAGTAACAGCATTAGGTATATCGTGAATAATATTGAAAATTGATTAACAAAGCTATTAGGTATAGTAGCGCTTACAATATTCCAGCTAACAATATTCAAGCCAACATTGAACTTTGAGCCACGACGTCATACGAGATTTTGACACCCCAATTGCCGACATCTCCGCAAGGGTCGTAAACGAACGAAGACCGAAGGACTCTGAGCGTAAAGCACCACGTGGTTCGAAGTTTAATTTCTTTGCTTGATCTTCATTTCCGATGAGCTTTCAACCCTTAAACTGATAGCAACTATAGAAAGGGTGTGTGTGGGGTTATCAGGTGGAAATTAGCCGGGATTATATGAAGGCACCGATGGAGTTAAATAGTTAAGGGTTGTAGTACGTCTATGGGGTGTAAACGGCCAAGGTAACAAGATCGCACAAAATCTACCCCTAACGAGCTTTCGTCTCACGAGCGATCGAGGGTGGGTTCTTGCGGCAATGTGACACTCAATTGGTCAGCCTAGCTAGTTTAAGCGAGCCATTTTGATAAGGGATGAAATTACAGCAATAACATATAACACGATGCTAGCGGCAGAATAGCAGGCGACCCCGTGGGGGTGCAGGGCGTCGGCAGGTGGCTGGATGGAATATGCAAATTGGACATCTAATGGCCGTCTAATGGCCAAACGTTACTCGGCTTCGATCACGTCCCTTTTCACGTGCACCTGGATCGGCCGCAGCCACTATTGCCCAGGTCGGCATTTTACTTGGCCGTTATTTTACTTGTCAGACAAATTCAGGTGCCGACCTCGTCGACGGCGTCTAGGAAAGAGAACGTCCCTTGGCGACGTCGACAAGTTAAAATTTGCAGTATTAACTCACGCTCCGCTCGGCGCAGTTTAACGCTTAACGTTTTCAACTAGGTAACTGTGTTAGAACTGCAAAACTAACTCGGCGACGTAGTAATCGGCTGTCGCGCTCGGGTAACGACTTTTGCGCAACTTCGGCGCGACTAAAAAATTCACAAGTGCCACCTCGGACGGTCGTACCTTGCGAATAATTTCGTTGGACGAAGTGTCCAGTGTCTCTTTGTAACGTGACGTGCTTATAGGGACGATGTGTGGGTTGAGATAAAATTTTTGCGATAAATATAACGAATTTTTATCGTTTCTAATCAATCTTACGTTTGCGGGTGGCGAATAACGCAGTTAGTTCATTCACTTGTGGCCTGTATGGTCAAGTTAGAAAATTTTGTACCAATCTTCGTGCCATCTGAAGTCTATGCATTTTCTGTCTAGGTACAGACCCTCTGACGGAATTTTATTTCAAAGGGACTGTACGCGTGGACTTTTTTTTTACGTATGTACGTCCCAACACAGAGTATAGGTTTTGTTGCTTAAAATTATATATTATTTATTTGATTTACATCGGTAGTACGAATGTCGAATGAACTCAGTCGTGCGATGCTTATAGTACTTGTGCGATGGATTTGATACAAGTGCGCGGCTTTTGGAGGGATAAAATTTGCCATGTCTGATTTAAATAAAATTCACCGGCAGCAAATCAATTTCACTCGACTGCATCTGAGGGGCTGATCTTACCGAACTTTCTTAATATACTTTTTCATATCCTCTTTCTGACTTTCGTCGTATTAGCTCGCATTGACAACGTGGTATTTAAATCGTTGACGAGCGATGCAAATGCGGGGATAGGAGGGGCGGGGAGGGTGTATCGTAGAAACTTAAGACATTGCTAACGACACGTCGCGTTGAATTTGCGATGTAAAAATAAAGGTCGAGAGGGGGAGGGTTGGTTGGCACAGGGTAGTCTGGGGTTTATGGAATAATCAGATACGTGGTATAAAACTTGGTCGGATTATATCTGTCTGGTATAAATAATTCGAAAGTTGCTTTCGAACAATGAGAATGCACGGAGTGTACAGGGAGTAGATGCACACGTGTCTCATCTTGGAAGCGCAGGGGTTTTATGGTACGAGGAAGGGGATGCGGGAGGCGAAGGTATCGGAGGTACGAGGGTGAAGAGGAAGACGTTAAAAAAGAATGAAATAAAAATGTTAAAAAATTCTATGCTGGTAGGTGGAAAGAACTTTGAGTGTTTCGTCCCTCCATCTACGTAGCCATTTTGTTAAAGTCTCGCACCCAGCGCCGCGGACTAGTCTGGAGTAATAAATATTTTACAAGCCCATGTAAGTCGTAACGGATTTACATATTCAATCAAGCGTCGCGTGCGAGCGCACCGGAAACTGGTCTCTATATATTTATCATAACAAGGCTGAACTCGTTTTAAAAGTTTGTCGCCTCTCCGATCTCTTTTCGAGCCTTAGTCTTGCAGGTGGCCAGACTGCTTTCGAGTTTCTATGTTAAGCTGGTATTGCGGATACGGACGGTATTGGCAACGGGTGACACTTTTTCTTTGCTCCTTGAAGCTACTCGTCACGCTTATACATGCGTAAATCGTAACGTTTACATTCCCTTTGCCTGCGACCTATTATTATATCCGTGTCGCGTCGTCTGTTTCGTCCACTTGAAAAGTATCGTTGTACAAAAGTATCTTGTCTCTGCAGTCGCGACGCTTATCGTCTCCGTCGAGCGTGGCTGCGTCGACGCTAGCGTCTATCAAACGAAAGCGTTTCTTGCTGGTAGCTGGCGAACCACTTTCCGGCAGATTTACATATTAGCTCCTGGGAGCGACGACAAATCGCCGGACTCTGTCGGTAAGAGGAAAACTGCCGCGAAACGAGGTTCATTTGCTGCTGGGATGAAAAATAAATTACTACTCGCGCCGCGAATCGAGAGTCGGTTGCTGGTGATAAAACAGTGGAGTGAAAAGGTATGAGTCTTTTTAAGTTTTCATCGGTTTGACTGTGTTAGAACAGCGTCGATTGACGTGCCGGTAGCCGTGTTATTTAATTATACATATACATTATTCGTTGCGAGTGAACAGTCGCGAGAATGTAGTTTTCGTTCGTGTCTAATTGTTTTTAGGCGTCAAAGTGGATATTCGGCATCGAGACGACGGCTTGAGTTTGTTTTAACGTTTTCGCGATTTTTCTTCCACTGTCAGGTAAGATTGACTGGACATCTTGGAAAATTGGCAGAACTCGTTCGATTACGATCAGCCTTGATAAATCCAGTGAAATTCGTCAGGGGTCCGTCCCGGGTCACCCCTTTTTTTTCTTTCTCGTATTTCCGGTCCATTAAGCATCGTATCGAAAGACGATCTTTTCATTCCGCTGAAAAATCTATTAGCGAAATAACCGGGGGTTATTCCGACTCTCCGTCTCTACCGTTATATTACTACGTTCTGACCCAGTTACCTTCGATTCGTCAATCCGCGATTCTTTTCCTTTTTTATTTTATATATATATATATATATCTCACTCTCTCACTTTTTTCTCTCGTCTTCCTCCTTATCTTTTCGACATACCGAAATCTGGGCCGATCGCCTGGAAATAACGCTTACGCATTTATAACCGTCTTGCGTCCGTAGGAGCGGAATGTCTTGCCGAGTGTCTCTGGTGACAAAAGATTCAGCCTACTGGTCCATCGGATCATTGGCTATTGCATTGGCAAAAATACTTTGTGCAATTATCATAACGATCTTTCATTGTCAATGGGAATTCGAGGAATGACAGAAAAGACAATTTTCGAACGGGAATGTAATTTAATGGGCTTTCGAGTTTTTCAGACAATTCTATTCCCCATTATAATTGCATTAATTTATATGCTGACTATTACATGTATGACGCGAGGAAATGATTGGTCGGTAGGTTCCGGTAGGACGTTACTTTTTGTCATGTGCCTTATGTCATTATTATTATTTGTCAGGACAGCCGGTAACCGGGGTGAATTTGGGACGTATAAAGGACATTAATTATTTTAATGAGAATCGGTCGAGCGTCTCGTGCAACGGAAGCAACGTCGTGGCGCGTCGCGACGCTTGGAATTTCGCCGTGACAGCAATTTCTTAATGTAGCATTCTCTTAATGAAAGCCACGAGTTCCTGAAGGTTCACGGCTCTTCCTTTCATTCTTTCCTTTCTTCCATCCCTTAATCCACTCGTTTCCCTTAATTCCTGACTGGACGGTCGAATCATCCCTAGAAAGGAAGAATTATCGGCAAAAGGTCAGCCGGGTCACTTAATCACGATCCTCGGGTTACCCAGTCGCCGAGAAAGTAGACAGGTCGATCGATCTGTCTGTTTCATTTCTTACGTTTAATTTACTTTTTAATTTTGTCATTCTTTACGTTTCTCTTAATAATTATTATGAACAAATTTTTTTTCAATCCCACGAGTCCCAGGCGTCGAGTGAAGAAGGACTTTGAAGAGTCTTGGGAAAGGGTGGCTGATCTGTTTTATCGACGGAGCTTGGGATGCTGTTCTGAGGAACATCTATTCATCTGTTTTATCTCCCTATTATTTTTACGTATTTAGGAGCGACAATGACGGGCAATCGAGATTCGATAACCATTGCTCTGAGAGATTACTCAGTGACAGTGGTGAAATTTCAAAGGGTCTTAAAGAGGGGTAGTTCGGTATTAAGGGTTTCATAAGGAAGAGGCATGTCGACTGGAACTACCTGTAGGTATCGGAGAAGCGTGGGATTCTCGAATGAAAATAGTAGAACGAACGAATCGGCGAGGGGATAATACGAGAAAGACGAGGAACATTTCTCGATTCTGGCCGAGTCAAGCACACGGAGGGTAGTATAAAAGGGAAAAAGGAACGAGGACGAAGAGGAAAGATACGAGTAAGAATAAAAAAAAAAATAAATAAAAAAAGATTTTCCTTTAGGAGGCCATCCGGGCGTTTCACTCTTATTGTAGGAGCATAACGTAATAATTGACTGGCCGTGCTTCTTAAGGGACTATGGGGGTTGGTATACTCCCTCCGGGATGCGCAGCGGGAGTATAAAGCAAGAAATAAAGTGGGGTCGTTCTCTTATGGGACGAGGTAGAGAGGGGTGGAAAAGGGGTCCTGACTATGAAGGCGGTGAGGTTGTGCTTCTGTAAAAACGACTCGAGATGTAAATCAATGCGAGATAAGGGAAGTCTATACCGAGGGTGGTGGTGACGGGAGGAGGTGGTACATCTTAGCGAAGGGTGGTTTTTCGGAGGAACTTCTTGAGAATGAAGAGTAGCTCTTACTGGTTAGTCAAGAGGGGATGGGTTTTAGAAGTAATCGAAAAAAGAAGTATCAGGGAAGGGTTGGGCCTGGCTAAGGGATGTCCAGGGTAACAATTATTTTTTTTCGCAAATTTTAGGTTAAGTGTCTGCGTTATGGTCTCTTTAAGGTCCATGGCTCAAGGTACCATCGTGTCAGGGTTGCACCTTTTATAGTATCTGTAGCGGCCTTTATTTTTATTCTTTTTTTTCATCCCCCTTCGCCGCACCCTTTTACACTTGAATTCACTACCCCTTTTATCTTGTTTGACTTTTTGCCTGCCCGGCGTCTCTTGTCCGTCGGAGGACGACGCACACGAAGAAATAGGTGGATACCAAGAGACGCCCTCTGTATTTATAGGGGGTCAGCGGACGCCGTACGCTTGTTGGTCGTGTTGCGCTCGCTTTGACTAAACACACGACTCTCGTAGCTTCACGCGGTTCGCCGCGCGATAACCGGCGACTGCAGATAAAACGCGAAACGTCAGGCTGACACGCAATTAGCGGCTGCGACTGCAAATCGCCCCGTACCGTCGTTCGGCGTATCCCGACGGTGGGCTGCGAGGGTCTCTCGCACACTCTACGCTCTATACCCTCCAACCCATCAACTCGTTCCCTCGTTCTCTCCCTTTGACTCTGGTCAGTTCGGATTTACCAGTCATCAGGTTGCTTTTTTATTTTATTTTTTTTTACGTCAATTTTTTACGCCTCCCTCTAACTATCATTTCGCGCATTTCTGCTCTTTTTTTCGGGTGCGTCGTGATAACGGCAAAAAGTCGAGAACGTATATCGAGCGGCGAAATAATGCGAAATAAATGGTGTCCACGTTATTCGGCACGTCCTGCGTACTAAGACGAAGGTAAAGAGAATTAAAAATATTGAAGATTATTAAGAGAAAAAAAAATTATATTTTCAATCGACGTAAAATTAGGTCGCGTTCGTCCTATTGGTTCCCAATAAAATTCTCCCTTTAACGTAAGCAGCTACCCTCGTGAAATTACTTTACATTCACTATACTTCCTTACGCGTCCTAGCCCTTGTCTCTTCAACCCTTAGTCTCTCGCCTCTTAGCCTCGAAAGCCCGTTTCACCGGCGACAATCGATTTCTACTAATGACACAACTTTGCCATCCGCGGTAACACGCTGGCACTGGCGTCTTCGCGAACTCTTGCGAGTTAACACGAGTCGCGCCGAGCTTTGCCGATCTTGGCCGAGGCACGCGATTGCTCTCGGAGGGACGAGTCATTGTTTCTCCTGGGCATTCAATTAGAGCTAAGATTATCGGGAAGTTCTCTGCGAATTCTCGAGAGCACAGTTTACCCGCGTTTCTACGGCAACGACATAGAGCCCGATATGAGAAGGAGAGTAGAGTCTTTACCTCCTTTGCCTAAATCATCTTTGATCGTCAATGAAAATGCGATATATACGAGGATCCCAAGTAATTTCGAGTGACGTTTTCCCCTTCGTTATTATTATACTTATTTCGCTCCTACATGATCTTACCTATATGTATACCCGTCGCACCTGTTACACGTTATTTATTAACGTTCGAAAATTAAAGCACAAACTCTGCTCCACTTACGAATATCAGATATTTGCTTCTTCTACCTCTCGAAGCCTCCCTTCGCCTATTGGCCAAATACGATTTTCCGTTTGTGTCAGGTTCTCCTAATTTCACGTCTCGACTAAGTCCCGCTAGAGGCAGCTCGATAGGTGATACGGCTAAGGTGGCGGCTACACCGTTACAGAGATGGGGATAGACACGGTTGGGGTTGCACAGAGGTGCGTTGGAAACGTTTGAAGTCAGGTGCCTGACGTCGAGCAGTGTCGCAACACTTTGCCAAGGTAGAAATGCATGGTAAAAGGAAGGCGAAGCGACGAGGTGATATTGGTAAGAGGGCGGTAACAACCCCTGGGACTCTTATACGGTTGGCTGGTTACTCGGCTCGTTGCATTCGGTTTCTTTCCTTCTTCGTATCTCTTATTATCAGTCGAGTCATTCCCGATTTTTATTTCAAGCACGAACAGCAAGGTTTTTGTTGCTGTTTTTTTTTTGTTTCCTTCCTTTCTTTCCCTCTCGTATAATCTCCCTTCGTTTCTCTCGCGTCTAAGCAGGGACGATGCATGTGCTTTAATTACGTAAACAGTTGGCGGCGAAGCGTGCAATTGCGTATCGCCTTGCTCGTGGCATAAGGGCACGCTCGAAACTTTCTCACGGTAATTAAATCAATTCGCGAGAAGCTTCGTTTCTCCAGTATAGAAAATGTCGAGGGGATGGTTTTACGGAAGCGGAAGAAGCGTTGGGCGTCGCGACGCTCGTGCTTCTCGTATGTATTAAGTCGAGAAACTTTAGACGGTATGATTTGAGTACGGACTTGTAAATTATTTTGACATCTATAGCAATTGCAATTTCTGAGATAAGGCGAGAGAGAGAGAGAGAAAGTAGTGAATCGAATATACATATTTTTGAAATTTGTGGATGGTTTATGTACGCGATGAAAATTCAGAGAGGCTGATCGTTTAGGTGAAGAATTTTTTGGATCTCTATGAAATTCGCCAAATGGTCTAGATATAGAAATATTTGTAATACATTTTTTTTTTCACATCCTTTCTCACACTTGCTCGACGAGTCTCTATCGTCCAGATATGATGATGCTGCGGAATGCGAAGATCCAGATGAAAGAAAGAAAAAAAAAAATTCGTCGATGGTTTACAATTTTTTTTTTGTTTACAACTATCAAACTAGTTTTCGTGGATTTTCATTTTTTCCTAAGGTTCAATTACGCGAATCTGCTTATACTAATTGGCATTATTACATTAATAAATACCGATACCATGTTGCAAGAGTCACGCGTCACGTCAACCCTCCAGTAGCAGATTCGTCAATGCGTCAGGTATGACAATAATTATCGAAAAATTGTTCTGAATTTTTATTCTTTCCTAAATCGCACATTTAATGAGCTTTCAAGTACTTGGGACGACATTGGTTTACGATGACAAGTCCCATTATACCAGGTGATCGATATAACGTAACAAGATTCAGTCTACCAGAATTCCTGATGTGTATAGATATGTAATGTCATGGGGATACGTGTTGGATTTAAACATGGCGACTCGTTCGGTTATCTGTGAACGTAAACTCACGTTTAATGGTCGCGACTTTACGTGACCATTTCGTACACCTATGCCGCATTTATAGATACCTGGGGCAACGCGCGCGCTTCCGGGCGGGACTGGAAGATAAATGCATTGTTGCGCCACTCAAGTGCACTGTATAAACTTACGTACTTATGACGCTCCTCGTCAAACGTCATAGACCGGCTGACCGATTTACTTCGGTATTTATTAAAGTCAGTCACAATCTGTTTCTGGGGTAGCAAGGTCAGGGTAAATTACACTGAGCCGGAAGTTGTAACCTCACAGATGTCAATTGCGTGAAACTATACTCGATGCAATTCTTATCGGTCGTACATTTTCAAGAACAGAAAACGCCTTTGCTCGCGATTCGGATTTGACTTTGAATCTATTTTTAAATTGATGATCGTATTTTTAGACGAATCAATGTTTTTTTGGCCTCCTTTAGATATTTCACGAATGCTCTTGATTTAACGTGGACTCTGCAGCGTCTCTTTTTACTTAGACTAAATATTTTCGTACCTCGGATATCAGTTGAGACGTTTACGACGGGGGGTCTGAGATATTCATGCTTGGATCGTAAAAAATGCAGTCCAATTTCCTTGGAACAACGGCGCTGGACTTTGTCGAGGATTCGCGATCGGTCAATTCTCTTCCCGTGGTAAAGATCGACTTTACGAATTAATGGATACGTCGAGAGTTACTTGATACACCTGTGGGAGATGTCGGAGGTGTCAGTGATAACTGTAAGGGTGTAACGACGTGTGACGTATTTTTAAATATTTTTCTTTTTTTTTGATTTCTTATTTATAAATTTTGAATTTGGATCATCGATTTTATACAATCAGACTTTACATAATCAGACCTAAAATATCTGGGACCTTCGCGTCACATTTGCTGAAAAATTTTGTATTTCTGCACTAGTATACGAAATGGAATTTTTCAAAGATTTTTTTTTCTTTTAGCGTCT
This sequence comes from Syrista parreyssii, assembly GCA_030142615.1. NCBI lineage: Eukaryota > Metazoa > Arthropoda > Insecta > Hymenoptera > Cephidae > Syrista > Syrista parreyssii. Next base: position 2,146,318 of record JARQTG010000345.1, read on the forward strand.
ACTTAATTTTTCAATTGGGATGCTCCAACTGCTTAATCTTTGAGCTATTTAGTATGCGACATACACACGAATTTTACGGTTCTCGTATGAATATATGTAGAACGTGTTTTTATAGGGGTAGTCGCAGCTTTGTACAGATCCTACGGTTCTGGGATAGTCGGGAAGCTCAGTGGTTTATTGGGGTGAGATTCTAGAGGGATGAGCTCAGGAACGAGGTACACGGAGTTTTCGGGGTTGAATTGAAAACATATATACATGTAGATATAGATACACTAAGTCCACTTTACGATTGGGTTGAAATTGAATCTATACGGGGGTGGAGGAAGCAAGAATTTTGTATCAACGCTCAAGTCGCAACTAATCCGCCATTTTTCTTTGTGCTCTCCATACTCACGGTGCACGTTGCCCTAAAACCAGCCAGTATCTTCGCTAAGTTTTCAAAGTTTAGTAAATAAAAAAAAATATTATTAAGTATATCAATACGGTTGCTTCTTAAGGGATGAATCGCGGAAATTATATTTCTTTATTCTTCTCGTCGATTTCACCCAAAATCTTATCTAACCCAGACATCCCCAATTTAAGCTACCCGTTATCCACCTCCTCCTCTTGATACTTGCATTATATTGGTATGTGCGGTCTACCATTGCGATCCACATATGCCGAATGCCGACCTATTTCTGCTCGAGGGAATTTCGAGATCACATGCTCTACACACCGTAATTGCTTTACGAGAACGATTTATCGTTAGCTATTATATTGTTGCATCTGAGAGATTCTTAAGGAATGTCAAAACACATTATCTCAAGTCGTACCTTGACAGCCTTCATCCCTCTTGAGAACACACGGCAAGTAGACAGTCAGACCCTTCAAACGAGCCTGGCGCTTTTCTCTATAGAGTCGCGAGAAAACGCGTCAACTGCAGCCGAGTGACGGCCGTGTTGATTGTTGAAAATATCCTGGAATGAAAAATTGTTTAATTCCTTCCGCCGTCTTTAATACCGACTGTACGAAAGACGCTCGAGCCCGGAATACGGATGTCGCATAAAAATGCATTCCCAGCGATCGGATGCACTTTGATCATTAATGTCGATAATAAATGGCTTTTAAAGAAGTTTGCCGTTACTTCGACAGTCGTTAAGCGTCGTGACGACATCGTCTGACGAGATGCTCGTGCACGAGGGTGATGATCCTCTGGATTCACCACGGGTGGATACTTTTCAGTCGAGGATAAAGCGGATGGATATTAGCCGGGGAGAATAGCTCGTGGAGGGCAGTGAGACTAGAGCGATTAGCGTTACGATAGACAGAAGGCGTCTTTTGCGTTTTTATCAGAAAACGCGCTCGTGTTCTCTACGACATGACCCTGGGGTCTTTTAGTCACGATGCGTGCAATTGATGAACGCGACGATATCGCACGTACGCATATTGGGTTATAAAGTCTCGTAACCCAATTAATACGTGTACTCTCGATACGCGATTCTCGCTGATTGCCGTATCAGGTGATGAGCATCGCGTTGTCGTCAATATTACGCAGTTCCAATAGTACCGCTGGGTCGTAAAGTCTTGATCCTTTACGAGGAGTATAGTTCGTTGATCGTGTTGAAGGTAAAGATGAAAGGGTCGGAAGGAAACCTCTACCCTCTTGATAACTTGTCGAAATTTCGGTGGGGGTGACTCATTTTTCGCTTGGGGTAGGAAAAGCTGATAGAGGGTAGAAAATTGGGGAGAGGCGGGAGAAGGCCGAATAAACAAAATTAAAGGTAATTGCGCGTCGTAATCGTGACAGCTATAGGTGATGAAGGGGGTTGGTAGGGGGGGTTCTATTGTCTTTTGGGAATTTCTCTCAAGCGAACAGGGAATGGGTGTGGTTTCTGATTGCGTTCGGAGTTTCTCTAAGGCGTGATCGTTTCTACTCTGACTCGGAACGTTTCTGGGATTTTTTATTTAAAAAAAAAGGGGGAAAAAAGGATATTGATAAGCTTGGGGTGGATAGACGGTTTCGCTCTAGGTATATACCGACTTGTTCCGTCTTTTGGCTTTACTCTACGCAGCAGGACTGTCTTTGACGGAATGAAAATCGGATGGCTTGATTAACGAGTTTCTAAGCGCGACACCCCTCAGGAACGTAGCATCCCCTAACGGGGTTCTCGCGTCATCCACCTTATCTGCCAAACGAAAACTCGAATCTCGTTGCGGCAAACTATTAAAGACGCATCTAACATCCTTTGCTGAGGGATGCGCAGTGGATTATATATGTATATATATATATATAACCGTAAACTTCTCAGAATCCCTACTCACGCGTTATATCCTCAAGGATTTTATTCGGTATTCTTGAATCCTGTAACGGAAGCTCCTTTACGAATTCCGTTTCTGACGCATCTTCAGACGCACCTGCTCACCACCGCCATGCATAATGTAGCTTCGCGTGTCCCTTTTTCTTTTAAGCTTTACAAATTTTTGTTTTAGCATCGGTTTTTTTTTTTTTCTTTTCTTCTAACGACGCAAAAGCTCGTTTCTAACCAAGTTGGGATTTTTAAGACACACGCGTCACCGTCCACTCGGGAATTCAGACTGAATGCGGTCATCCATCATTCGTCGAGGTTCTCGGGGAAACTTATCAAGCTACATGTATAACTGCTGTGGGAGGTTTTCGCGAAAACTTTTCCAAGGAGCCCCGATGATAATTTATTTGAAAAAACTCGCGGGTGTCATATCTGCCAAGTATCTGCGGTTACGTTAGACAGTCTCGTACCTCGAAGTGCGTCGCTCCTCTACTCCGTGGCTCACATCTCTCGTTTTCCCTCCTCTCCCTGAGAGTCTTCTCATTTGTCAAGGCTACTTAGACGCTCCCGCTTGCAGCATCCTCGAGGATCTTCCGGATCGTTCTCCTTGGAGAGACGAAAAAGACCCCAGCAGCGTTAGGAACTTTTCCTTGTTCCCGACTGTAGGGATTTTTTTTTTTCAAGCAACAGTCCCTATTCGCTATATTGACAATTTTATTTTTTTCGACTTATACAAGCATGGCCTAGGTAATTGCGCGTTGCTTTACACACCCTTCGCTCGTTTAAGGGTTGTTTATAATAATTATGATTAGCGCCAGCTTGTTAGTGCGGCGAATGCCAATATGATAATCTGGAAATGGAAGGGACGCCTGACGTCGCTACGGCCACCGAGACGACCCAACGTCCTTTGTGACAGTCGACTAGGCTGAAACTCGGATGGACTATGAAGGTCCTATTAGTAGGCCAAACAACACGTTTACAGCCTGTTTGTTCTTGGACCTTCCTAACTTAACACGACAGTTCTCGCATATTGTATTACGCCAGTCGGTCCTACCTCTTTCTCCTCGTCGCTCTCGCTCTCCCACCCTATTTCCCTTTTCCAACGTAAATGGATGAAAACCAGACTGCGAGCTGGCCGAGTACAGCTGTGCCTCGCGAGGGATAAATTCGTGTCTCAGTGTCTCTCCGTTTTCTCAGTCTTCCCTATCTTCGCCCCTCTTTCATCCCTTTAACACCCTCCGCGGGGAACGCAAATTTTTTTCCCTATTCTCTTCGCGTCGTCATTTACATTCAACTAATTGAATTACCTAGCAGCACCAACACACCGTATACAGGTTCTTCTTTATTGATCCCTCTTTTTTGAGGATTTTCAAAAACATTTTTTTTTCCCCCTATTTTTGACTTTACAGTCATTCATTAAGCGTTATTCGTTATCCGTCCTCGACAGACGGCGTACAGACCCCTCGTACACGGGGGTTGGTCCTGGTAGAAAATATAAACGTTGACAATTTCTTTCTTCTTTTTTTTTTTTTTCTTTCTTTTTTGAGAATCACTGAGCTTGCACGGGTTCCAGTTTATGCCTTTGGTGCCGTTCCTGGTCGGTCGACCAAACAGCCTTCCTCGAGCTAATGTAAACGTGTTCCGGGCACTCCGCCTCGCTACGTATATCCCTCAACCCTTGGCCAGGGTTACACACCCTTCGCTCTACCGCACTACATCGAGTATCCAATTAGCTTCCCACCATCCCCCCGTAATACGACCCTACAACCCCAGCGCCCAACACAATGTCCCCTGCGTCATCCAAGGACCCTGGTGCGTCCTGACGTATCCCCGAGATGGTCTCGATCGTTCTGTCTGCTCGTTTGTCGACTTATTCATCAAGTCTACCAAGGAAGCCGAGGGCGCTAGTGATGCTGTTACGCTATTCGTCAGGCCTAAATCTGCCGGACATAAACTGGAAAGACGGTCGCAAACATCTTGTGATTTATGTCAGCTCAAAGCTTATTGCCATTCGCGCTGTTATCACAGCCGGCTTAAACGCAACCAATCACGTTTGATATCAGCATTTCGGCACACGTGTTATGTATCGGCGAGCAACCGGTAAATGCACAGGAGCAAACTCGTGATTTCGAAGCGCCGGCGCACAAGGTACGTCTAACTCAGAACTCGGAGATCTTCTAATTCTGTTAGTTAATGGCGAAAGCTCTTTTAAAATAAATATCCTTGCTAATTACGCAAGGACGCACGTAATTGGCTTTCGTCCTGTGTTTCTCGTATATTATTTGGCAAACATCACCGAGTATCGGTATACCGAGTGGCTAAACACTGTTTACAGAGAATTACGCGTAAGACGGATTACGAAGGCTGGGTTTAGACGTTGCGGTGTGTTTCATGTGTATCCCTTTCCACTTACTTCCCTTGCTACGCCTCCCACCAATGTCTTACCCTTCTATTCTGCATCCAGGAGGGTGATGTTTCTCGCTGTTATTGGATAAACATTAATTACGACACCGTTACGTATCGAGCTAATTCAACGGAGTGTTGCGCGAGTCAGTGTTGCTGTTGAATAGAGTGCTGAGAGGAATCCGCTTGCGATTAGTTAGACGCTGCTGTTATACCTTAACGTTGCTCGTGTCGTTACGGTTCGTGGTACCGTTAGCATAAGGGGTAACCTTAGAAATTCTGTAAGGGGTCTCTTCGCAGGGCATGCGGTTCCTTAGCAAGTGACTGTACATAGAAGGGTTCATATATATATATATATATATACTGATGATTTTATTTTCAAGCAGCTTAATTTATGTTTTTGATTATTTTTTTCCTCGGTATCCAGTCTCCTATCAAATGGATAAGATAGAGCAGAAATCTATATTCTCTAGTAATATTGCCTTAAACACTCGTTTAGTTCACTTTTGAGAATCGAGAGAGCTACCGGAAACGGTGAGAGCCATGGCTGTCGGTTTCCGACGCTCTCGTTCCATTAAGCGAGAATAGTTCCCGGCAGTTTGACCCGCGAATACTTTCAGCATAGTTTCCATCCAACGGGAATACGCTCTGACGAGTACGCTCGGCTCCCAGGGCCCTGGCGATTCAACTTATCTCAATGAAATTCGGAGGTTTACCTAGACGGATTTTCCTCACGGAATACCACTTTACATTCGTTCCCCATTCCGCGTTCCGTTGTTTCGACGTACCTTCGAGTCTCATACGTAAATACCATTGTTCCTGCGTCCAATTAGCGGGAAATAGAAAAAACCGATCGAACTTACGTTCTGGACCATATGAAATTTCAATAGCTACAGTCTCGTTACACTTTTACCTAATGTACCGAATTATCATTGGGTCACGCTATCACACACGTGGCGCCCCAGTCCTTACTACCAGTTCACGTCGAATGCCGATCGAAACTATGGACTCTCAATTAAATTTCAATTTTAGAGGCTGTATACCTCATACCAATTCGATATATCTCTGCGGTATGCATTCGATCCATAAACGGCATTACGTCGTAACACACGTGCCTGATTCCTAATAGTCGAGCTATAACGGGAGAAGGACGTATATGACTACGTCCTTTGGATACTTGGTGTATTCCTAGTTTGACTTAACAGGCACTCATATTCTCGTCATTTTGCTTTTATCCCAAGCTAGAAGAGAGATGGGTATATCTGTTTTCCGTATATAATCTCTCTCTCTCTCTCTCTCTCTCTCCCTCACGCTCTAGGTAACTCTATCTATCTCGGTATAATGACAAGCAATGGTTCTCTCCTTGTTCTGGCCATTAAGGTTTGCTTAACGCGCAATTACCAAAGCCTTTAACGAAGGTTAGACTAGGCGCACTTATCTCTCGGATTTCTCGGAATCTCGACGTACTCTTGAACGAATTTCACGCGACGATATTATCCACTGCTATTTAATGCTTAACTCTCTGCGAGTCCTCGTGGATTCTGGGACCAAGTTCCCTTTTAAGTTAAGTTAAAGTTGACTCTCTCTCTCTCTCTCTCTTTCTATATATATATATATATATATATATATTTCATAACCTTTCTTATTGTTACTACGGTCGAAATACTATTTACGATGCCCTTTGTAGTTCTATTTTATGTTGAATTCGTTGACGTTGAGTACTTCCGGCAGGATCGCCCCTGGAAGGGTGGGTGCGTGAGGGATGAATTTTCGAAACGATAACAATTTGCAGAGCCAGGCCAACGCGAGTCTGGGCGTCGGAGCGTCGGGACGCTAGTACCAACTTGGAAACGGGTACTCGCAATGGCAATCGGGTAAATGAGAATTCTCTGGCCGCAAAACAGAACTCAATATGCGAGAGGGCAGGGCCGATTCTCTAGCACCGTTAGCCGCAGTTCCACTGTTATCCCTGGGCCATCTACGAGGATATAGCGCGTTCGCCAAGGGTGTCGGATGAAAATGGGTTTACGGACGTGGCAAAAACTCCAACCCGGAATAATCCTGGCGAGCGGCTAATTTGATTAAGATTTCCGGCTAGCACTGCCTCGCGGGGTTAATATTCACGGAGGTAGTTTCATCGTCAGTACGAAGGGTAGGAACGTCGGGCGTCTGCACGATAGCGATGGCCTTCGTGACTCCATCACGATTCCGCATACCGATAATAATTATTGGAAGAATTTTTTGATAAAATATTTCAAACTGAACGGAATGTCACCAGGAGATATTTGTAATCTTTCGATTTCTCATTAATAATATTTTGGAGGGGCGAATTTTCAATGACGACCTCCAACCCTTGTCTTTCGTTTCGATTCGATCCACCTTGAAATCGAGATGCGACATTCACTTTTCTATCAGCTTTCATTAACGCCTGGTCCTAATTGAAGATGGGGCGAGGAGAGAGGGATGGTATACAAGGGTAAGAGAAATGGAGGGTTAGGGATGCTGTGTGGACGGAGCCTGAGTGTCAGAGGATTGCCGAGTGCGAACGGGCCCGATCCCACTCGGCCAGCTGATTTAACGCGGGATGCATCCCCTAGGGAGAAGTTACGGGAGGCCATGATAAAACCGCATCCCTCAGCGAGCCCTACCCCTAATGGAGGTATTCAAATAATTGGACAGATTTAGAGGGACGTCGATCGACGCCTATTCTTTCTTATTACTCTCCACTTTTTTTTTTTTTTCTCCCTTTTTCCTCAGATTTCTCAACAGCCACTACCCCCCCTATACCTCTTCGTGTTATCTCATGCGGTCTTCGTCCTCCTTCCTGAGCTTTCGTATTTTTCAGATTGCGCGCGTACCTTTCTGCTACCCTTGCACTGCCGAAGCACTCGAGCGTAACCACGTGACTATACCATTGGGATTAGTCACTGGAAAATCCATTTGATTCACGTTTCGATCCTCTTTAATGCAATGACTCACGATTTGCGTGCCAGGGTAAAAATCACGAGACGCCGGCGTCGGCAGACGTCGAAATCGCCGAGCCCCGGTACAATATTCATAAAAGTTTAATCCAAATTGAAGAATAATATCCTGAGTATAATCCTCTCTTGGAAATCGTGAGGGCGTCACACTGTGGCTGCTAAGAGGGCGAAAGAGTGGGGTTAGAATTTAAATATTCGAAATGGCGTAGGGGTTAGAAGAGGGTGGTGGGGGTCTCGGGAATAGTGATAAGAGGTACCCTTTTTATATAACACCTCGATCCCCATTGCTCTCTTACGTGGTGGAGTTTCATTAATTCTGATTTAAATAACCTTATCTACCTGGGCTTACTTTTGCAATTAACATACTTGGAGTCTTTGCCTCTCCTCTACCCCTCTTATCCTGTCTACTAGGTATATATAACCTATTGGCCTACGTCATTTCTAGTCTTTCTGGGTCCGATGGCTTCTCTGTGGCCAATCTTGGTTTTCTATCCTTTTTGGAATTCGATCAGGTCAAATACTATATAGGTTGGTTGTACGCGCAGAGACAGAGACACGTGGTGAAAGAATCGAAAGCAATGGTCCGTGTGATAAGCTGATAACCGCGGCCGAGAGGATTAAATCTCTAGGTTTACTTTAGGGGGATCCGCGAATATTTTCGACAGGCTGTAAAATACGGAAATGGATCAGGGATTGAATATTAAGAAGTAAGGGTCGTCTGTATACTTGGCCTCCCCGACCCCTCTACGTCATAAATCATGAAGACGCGATGGACCATGAAAATCCATCCACCTACGGGAGACCCAGTATTGAGCAAGATTAAAACGTGCGCCTGTTGGAGGCGTATTTTTACGGTGATATTAAATTGAAATCCACCCATCTGACCTTTGACCCCACCTCCACTCGACCCACGACTCTAAATCCTGAATCTTGTTCTTTCTCCACTGCCTCGCAGTCCCTATGGCTCTGTGTCAATCCCATTTGTATCCTTTTGACAAAGCCACTCAGGCCCCATAGGATGATCTGCGTGTGTCTCGTTTTTCCTATCTGCTCGTCATTTTGGTTGCTCATTATCGTCCGCTGTCGGATTTTATTTTGACGAGTAAAAAAAAAAAATAAAATAAAAAGACCCAAAACGGCTTGGTCACATTGGTGCGCTCGACCAGCTCGTGATTCCATCACTCAAACGAATAATTAATCCAATGGATTTCGACGATAGGCGAAACTTTGGGCTTTCTCTCATATGATTAATTTTTACAATCTTCTTTCCTTCTTCGCGTTCCGTAAGTCGACAAAATAACTACGAGGCAGCATCGTGGCCTAGCGGGGGTTTGGCTGAGAAAATTCGTGAGCGCGAGAAGGACTCTGGCGAAATGAGCTCGTTTCAAGCCGGCTGCTTTTTTACTTCTGGATTTGAATATTTCTCGATGCTAAAACCCCCGGGGCTCAAGGCATCGCACCCCCATCGATTTCGCCATTCCCTGGAGAAAGGACACACAGCCCGTGCGAGGTTGGTATGGCTGGCAGGTCTGGCTGCGAGTTGCAGGCAGTAACGTAGGCAGGCAGTAACGGGCAGGAGTTGAACTTTACTCCTCTGTCCTGGTTAGGTGGGCTTAGTTACACACCGTACAATATAGTTATACTCCAGTCATTATTAAAGCACCGGCCCTGTTTATACCTACTAGTAGGTTTCGGCGAGATAGGCGACACCGATGGGAAGGGGGTGTGTCTCGGGCTAAGGGTAGTAATGGAATGAGAGAGAACGAGCTAGGGGTGGAGATACAAGTTAGAGACACAGTTTGGAGCTTCCGGTTGCCTCAAGCGAGTTACTAATTTATTCACTGACAGAGCTGCCCGTGGCAACGATACTCCTCACGCTTCTCTTCCTGTCAAACTATTTTCCCTTTTGTGGAAAAACGTCAAAGTTTACGTGAAATAACATCTGATTTCGCAACCGTAAATCCTGTACGATATTCGAGAGGTATTTATTGTGGGATGCTGGCATTGGTATATGATGCGCGTTGTAATAGGAGTGCATGGGGCAGGCAGCGGCACGTGCTGTTTAATGAATCTTGAGTCGTCAATCCCGAGTCACGGGTCGTGAGTTTTGAGTCAAGACGGACGACTTCCGGATACACGTGAAAGAAAAATGGATAAGCGTAATTTGCCGGATGTAATGGGGTCGCGAGACGTCGAGGTTGCTTTTTCAAGGGCAGCAGGGACCATTTTTCATGTTGCGGTTTAATGTGTCACGGCGTATTTCTTCGTAGTTACTGTTTAGGGTTGCCTGTAATAAAGGCAGTAATGTCAGCTTAAGCCCTTCTCGCCGTAAGACAAGAAGGGAGGGTTAACGTAGCGATGAGATATCCAACCTGCGGTACCTCAACCCTCTGCGCTTCACTATATACTCTGTTTCTGTATTATGTTCAAGTTTATTTTTCTTGATTCGCTTCTTTTTATTGCTCTTCTGTTTTCGCGTCTTCATATCTCGTGAATTTTTCATGCACGTTAATCACGCGTGGTATGTTACGCGGACGTGACTATATTACGGTTAATATATTTTCATACTTGGAGTTAATGAGCTTCGTATATACCGTGTGACGTCATGTCATTTTACGTTAACCCGTCTCCTTGGGGGTTCGCTATGAGATTTTGTGGGGGCAAAGGCCATGTTAAGTCGTCGCCTAACTCACCCTTGATTAACTCTCATGATTTTGTGACATTGAATCAACGGAGAAAATTTGAAAATTTTTTTTCTTTTCAGTTTTATTTTTTTAACTTTTTTCTCAGCTTCGACGTACACGACGTCGTAATGGGTTTTGCCGTGCGACAGTATTAATATCGTTCATTAAATACATGAGAAACGAGTGTATTAAAATCTTAACAAGTTCACCGAGTCGGACGATAAATTAATTGCGAGGCTTATTACTGGAATGCGCCATTGTCGTCCGGGGGTGTTGAATGGATTTTGTGCTTAAAAAAAAAAAAAAAAAATTTAATACTGTCCGGAACTAGAAATTTACGCTCGACTTTTCTACTTTTATTTATTCATCTCTGATTCTCTTCTATAGTTTTGTTTACACCCTCTTTTTCACCCTCCCTTCACTCCCTCTACCCCGTATGGTTCTGTAAGGTTTTTAATATCGAACGATCGCACCGGATGAACAGCGAACTCTTCCTTATTCCGTTTCTCAGCTCCTACTGAAAAGCGAACCCAGCAGCAGTGAATCCAGGGAAACGGGTGGTTCCTCCTCCCTCCCATGTTTATTCTCAAGGCTCACATAGAGAAGGAAGAAAAAATAATAATTTACGCCTACCGTTTAAATTCCTTCGCCGAATCCCCGAACGCTGCGAGGCGAAGGTTTATTTGAAATTTCTGACCAACAAATTCGCGGCGAACAATAAATCCCAGGCCCTAACCACCCGCGTGCCCACCAGTTAGAAAGTGCGAGAGAGAAAACAAGAGAGTGATTTACATTGTTCTCGGCCCAATTTCGCCACTTCGCAAATACACCGTGCTGCGATATTCTCGGAGGGTTGCATTCGCCTTGGTATTCTCTCGATCTGGCTCAGTCGCGATGGGGGATGCTCGACGATATTCGCGAATACCATGGGGGTTGCTAGGGGGTTTTCTTGTAAGCCGCTAATCTTCAGTAAGTAACAAAACACGTGGCTCTGGTTAGGGCAACGCTCGAGAAATCCTCCTGTAGTCGAGTAGAGAGAATCTATTGGCTGCACGTGAACGGTTTGCGGCGTGGCCACCATTGTGCGAAGCTTTTCTATTACACTTTTTCCCAGTGAGAGAAGAAAATAAGACATGAGATACGTTTACGGAAGAAAAGAGAAAACGGTGACGTAAGAAAATAAGAAAAAAACATTTTCTCGCCGGCGGGAATATACATATGGAAATATATTAATATATAATAATATACATGATGAAAACATATTTATAGTATGTATATATATATATATATATATATATATATACACACACACACACATATACAGTGTTATCAACGGCAAACGCACTAGCCTTTGGACGCCATCGATCAGTTCGATTAATCGAGACATTGCGGCTTTTTTAAACAAATGAACGAATATGAAATTCGCGATCTTAGCAATGTTATGACGTTAACTTTTATTTCTTTAATGATGTCAACCTGCTCTGATTCATGAAATCATCTATTTACAGCCAATTTCAATTCTATATATACACATGCACACTGTACTGTTATCATTAAATTAAATTTCCTTATCACTTGAGTCACATCAGTCGTGGACTAACGAGTGCATTTATTTTTGGTTATATACAGTTTAACGGGGCGACGAATCGAGCATTTCTGAAACGATTGGAATGTAGTTTCCGACCACAAGAGGGGTTGGTTACACCCTGTAGGGATGCTAGCAACGAGGGCAGTTTTGGGAGTCTTGGCTGCCAGCACGTTCTGAATACGGTTTAGTAGGGTGGAACAGATATGCAAGCGTGGAGAGCAAAGCCTAGAGTAATCCCCGGCTGTCGGTATTAAAACCGAATGCATTTATAACCCCCAACTCTACCTGGGTTGCAACCCACTGCAATTCCCTGCAACCCCCAGGACTCACCTCTGCGACCCGTTGAATCTCTCTAGTATTCCTATTCCTTCTCTACAACCATCTCTTGAGAGTCGCAGTATCCGACCTATACCTAACTTCACCTTGCTCAACTCGAGCACCTACGTCATGTTGAACGTCTAGTTTCCATCGCAACACCTTCAACGTGATACTCAGCCTCATTCTCTTTCGACTTCCTGCTCTATGTATGCCTTATCCATCCTTCCGCATCTTCACTGATACTTTCTTGCATCGCGGCATATATACCTATACATGTAATTAAAGGAACACGTGGTAGTTTTGATAATTAACGGAGTAGAATCTGTATTGACTTGTATGTACAATGGTAAAGACGGACGCAGCCTTGTAGGATTTTTTGTTTGACTGTTAGTGGCCACAGTGGGCATGGGACATATGCCGGAACCAGTATACAAGTATTGGAGGGGGTTGAAGTGTATTACGTTGCCTTTACGACAAAGAAGACACGGGGGTTGATTCTCTTTGCCGTTATCTCATCTGTGTATACGTGGAATTTGAAAAATTTGGAAGAAACGCATGTCAAATTCCGTGGGAAGATGTTACGAAGAGTGAGTGTAAACGGGATAAGTATCGTATAGGGGTATTTTGAGGGGTAGAACAAAAATATATAAGACATGAGACAGATAGGACGTGAAACAAAGCGAGGGAAGATCGTTTGGTTTTTCTTTGAGCATGTAAAGAGATTAGGGGTGTGGGAGATTAGAGGAGAAAAAATAAGGGATGAAAAAAAAAAAAATGAGAATTTTACCAAGGGCAGTGCGTCTGGGTAAAAGATTTTTCTTAAGCAGGCAGGATAACGTATCTACTGGATTATCTAAATATGTTTTTTTCTTCTTACACAGCTTGCTGATTGACCCAGCAGTTCTCGCGCGTTTCACGTATCCGATATCGCTCGGATACTCCGGCGTTATTTTAGCTCATTTTTTTTCTTCTATCTTCACCTACCTTTTTTCTTTTTCTCTTATTCCGTACCCAATCTCAGTCACGATCTCCTGTAGCGAAGAAACTGGAAAAGGGGAATTTCCAAACGTTTTTATGTCGCTTGCAGAGTGACATGTCCGATAGGCTCTTAAGAGGCAACGTCCGATCTCAAAACTGTTTTCCCGTCATTTTCCCGTATTGACAGAATTTTATGTGACTTTCCATCCTCCTAAACCATCCGGTTTATTTGACCTTTTTCCGAAAGTAAAAATTGTCTGCTCCACTGGGAAGACCTGCCTACCTGCATGTTAGAATTGGTTGAGCGACGCGAAGTTAAATAGGGACAGTTAACACGGAATGACTATAGGAGTGTACAGAGAGCCAATGTACACTGCGGCACTATTGGCAGGACTGGCTGTAGAACTGCAAGGCTCTCCCTGTGTATTATCGCGCGTAAACTCGCCAGTTGGTAGTCCGTATAGTTGGTACGCGCCAGGATTATACAGGCCATTGCTTAGTAAATCTAGCAGAGCCTAGCAAATTGTGCCCATTTACAGAATTTCCGGTCGGTAATATTTAACGTCGTCATTCGCGTACGGTAATGGGATCACCACGCTTAAAAGGGGTCGGTACTCGATTGCAACAGATTTTCAGAAATGATGAGCCATACAACGAGGCACCCTCGTTCGGTTAATTAAATATTGTAATCCTTGGATGCCAACAGGAGCGACGCGTCAGGTGTGAGACTGGTCCAGGGGAGAGATGACCGTGAGAGTATATATAGTCTGTACGCGGTATATCTGATCTCTATTACAGTTTTTTCCACCCCGGACATTCTTTTTTTTTTTTTTTTTTCACAGATGACTTGCTCCAGGATATGAGAGCCAGAATGGGTAGAATAAAAATAAAATGGCTGTTCGGTGCAAACTGGGAATCCCGAATACCCTATGAATTAATCAGTGGACTGCACTCACTGTCCGGAAGCGTTAAAGCGCCGTGTCGATTAGATTATTATCTCCGGCCAATTATCCGTCCGTTCCCCAATTGAACCCTCGCGCAACCCTTTCCCAGTATCCCCACCTAATGCTGTCGATGATTTTAGTGGTACTTCTCGTCGATTCGTAAAATCGCCAAATCCAAATCCCTTTACATTATCGGTGTACAGTAACGACGTTTGCACGTTACCATTACTAGTAACAATAATCATGGCTGTCGAGCCGAGTGTGCATATTCATAACCCACGTTGCAGGCGAGGTGTGTTGCGCTGTGCCCCTCCAGTTCGAATCAATTGGGTTAGAGATTATCGGATCGCCGAGAGAAAGAGAGAATTCAGTACGCTCTCGTGCATTTGATTCAATTTCGTAGTCCCCGTGCTGAGCTTAATTTATTATGCAGCTATAGATAATATTTGAATTTGAACATTGTCGCAGTATCGACTAAACATTTATTTTGACATTTTTTTTGGGGTGAATTCTTTTTTTTTTTCTTTTCAATACTCCCTCGATACTCCAGATATCTACCTTACCGACGGCTGTCGGGATTACGTAGGATCGCACGGGTGATTTATCGGACGCACGATAAGTAAGAATCTATTGTTTCTGTATTATATCTGTATATCGGCGTTTCGCGAAACTCGAGGGAATCTCAGTATACGAAATACTCGGTAGGTCGTAGGCGGAGTCGTTGCAATTAACACGAATGTTTAATTAAGCATCCCCTTAGGTTGGCGAAGACGCCGCTATTCTCACATAACTAGACGCCCCGATATATATCGCTACTACTAACAATTATTCGTACGCGGGAGGTTACTGCGATCCTTTGTCTCGGGGGTGTTTGAATTAATAGGGGTTGGTCGCGTTCCGTTCCGCCATTCCCTACGTAGAAGCTTCTTACAGGATACACCCCTTACCTCTGTCCGGGATCTACCTCGGACCATCACTAATGGCTACGATTCACCCTCTTCCATGACCTCTTTCCTACCCCCACCCTTATTACGCAAATTGAACTTGAACAATGTTAAATATTAGTACGACTCAGGAGCTGAAGTTTTTCGCGTTAATTTGTTTATGATTTTTCCGAGGACCCGGGAATACAGGAATCTGAGAACGAAAGTGGATGGGCTTTACTTTCTTTTTAACATTAATTTTCGTTGTACCGATCGCAATGAATTTCTAGGGCGTCTTTTCAATTTCAATAGGCGCCCTCGATAAATTTCACGTGTCGTAAATAAGAAAAGCTAAAGCTTTTTGCCAAGCTTTCGGTTGCGTGAAGAATATCGAACGTTAGATTCTTTCGAGTCGTACTTTGGCTTTTCCGATAACCTGACGGACTGACCGTACGGTTTCGGACTATTTCAGTGTGAACGGCAATAAGTTAGCAATAAGGTGTGTATTTATGAGCGTTCGAAGAATTTTTCCTTTCGGTATTTTTGAATTTACTGTTTACTCGATCCACATTCAATGTAATTCGTATACGTTGCTTGTAACAACAATGCCTACTAATGTATTCCTCGCGTCGATACCTTTCTCGAACCTTTTCAGCCTCTCACGAAATTTCATGCCACGTATAAATACAGCATCAATCAATTATCTAGTTTGCTTTTAGTCAGGAGCTTTTTTTTTTTTTTTTCGTCTATATTCTACATTTTCCATAAGTAAGTCGTTGTGCATCATTTATTTTTGGCTCGTACGACAATCGAGTACGTCGAAAGTAATAGTACAAGTCAGCCAGATTGAATAGGCCCGTTATGTTTGGCAGAAAAAAAATAGACGTATCGTGTCTTTAGGTTCCAACGTCACGGAGCTGTTAGCACGTCATCACATTAGCCACCAGGAAAGTCATAGGACTATTCTCAAAGCTGATTCTCCGTATTAGTTCAGACGTTTGTCTTTGTCAGATCTCTTAATTCCCGGAGACAGGAAAAAGGGATGTTTTAAAAATACAATGTAAACGAGTGGTGGGGGGGGGGGGGGTTGGAGGGAGAGGGGGCGCACGCCCGATTGTACTTCCTGATCGGATCCGAAGGCACTGAAGATTTTCAAGACACTTTAGGGTGGTTTGGTATATTCCTAAAGTTGGACCCCTTTTTCTCCCCTATAGTGCTTTCATCCCTAAGGGGCAAGGATGACAGTGAGTTCAATGACGACGGAGAGCGTCCCTAGGACCCTTGGTATAATTTCGCGGGGACTCGGTAAGCCGCGGAGACAAGAGGGAAAGTCCGGGAACCTGCCAGGGGTAGCTTAAAATATTATTTACTCGAGATCCTGACGGGACAGGAAGTTGCGTCGATCGATAAGGATAACACACACCGAAATGGTCCTTCACTTCTAAGAGCCAAGGACGCTCGTAACCGGGAAGCGATGCCTCCCTTTCAGAAAGTTCTTGAAACATTTCTAGTTTATTGTTTGGTCAGCTTGGTAAACTGCCCTGAGTCGGACATTTTTCTCTTTGACTTTCGGCCTTTTTCCGCGTGTTTGCTATACACGCGCCGGGAAAGTTGGACATCTCTCTTCTTTTTTTTATTTCTATCTAGAAAAATTGGATCATAATAAAACGGCAAAAACAATCGACTGTACCAAGACGTACAGTACATAGTAATTTTTGGTAGATTTTACTCGATCGCCATAAGAGCTCATGGTTTTTCGAGTATATTGAAAACGTTCAAGATCGTACGAGAGAACGATGAAATATAAAATATCTTAGTAGGATCATCGAGTGAGATCAGTCTAGGTGGTATTGACTAGGGATAGGGGGGTTGGGAGGATGGATGCTGTAATACGACCGTATGTCAGGATCAGCGTGTCCATAACGCATCGAGATATCGCTCGTATCGAGGGTGTGTATCTGAATGAAGGATCGAGGCGGGATCAAGGGATCTCGAATGGCGAACTGAGAGACTTCCGGTTACTCCCACAGGGAACCCCAGCGATATGGAATAGGAACCACTATAGTTTGGAACACGATTTTCCCACGGGGTCAAGACTCACTTTTTTTTTCTTTCTTACCTCGTCTTCCTAATCCCTGCCGTTACTCATCTTAGCGACGAGTAATGCGTTTTCTATTACTCACGGGTGACGCTCGTTTCCGTGCGTAGTCTTCAATCTTGCTGAATCCTGCGACCTGCTTCCAAACCGGAAGTAGTAGATTTATCACCATAGCTTTCTAGTGGAAATTCGTTTTCTATAAAAAGAAAAGAGGTCGAGGTCAGAATTGGACCTTGACCGGAAGAAAGCTTGAGGTAAGTCATCCTAGGGAATAGGGTAACAAGTCGAAAGTCGATCATGGACCCATTCGCTTGCCAGGTTAATCCGTCAGATGAGTCAGAGGTCAAGGGTGGCATTTGGCGATATAAAAGTCCTCATTGACTTTACCCTTCTTCCGGATGTACCAAGTGATATACATAAATATATCGTTCGCATACTGTGATCATCCTGGTGCCGAAATGTTGTCTCGTCTATTTCATTCTAACCGGAAGAACTTGACTCGTTGCTTCCTCAAGACAGGGTCGCAACTCGACAGCCCGGAGACACGATTGCGAATCTAAATGCAAATGTACCAGGGTGGCAGATCTTACGTCAACCACCCGACTTCGCGTTCGTCTCGATCTTTATCAGGCTCTCACCACGATCACCGGAAGTCTCTCTTACTCTCTTTCCTTTCATATCCCTTCACCACCTCGCTTCTATGTATCTCTAGAACCAGGTCCTCGACAGGCTCCTAAAAATCCTCCCACTATTTTCTACACATCCTGTTGACCTTTCGCACTTTCAAACTCGGCTCTTCGTGACTTGGGGCTAATCGTTCAGATGGCAGCCGCTATTTAATCCCACTTTCTCCTTGGAGGAGATAGAACTCCTACGGCCTTAACTTGACCCTCGTCGTTCATCCCTATCGAAGGGTTTCATCCTGGACCTCTGTAAGTTTCCAGATATCCTAGTCTCAGCGAACATCCTACGTTCACCTTTGCGTGAACGTACGACACGCTGGTTCGTATATTTCGGAATATTTTCCAAGGTCCAGCTGAATGCCAAAACGTAACGCGAAACTGTGTCTCAAGGGACGAGAGACTCGTACGCGGTAAGATCGATTTTTGAGGGAAGCTCTGGCCAAGGTACTACACTACGGGATATGGAGCAGCGAAAGTAGATAAGACGAGTAAAGAGAAAATGAACTTTATAAGAAGGTCCACGTGAGTTGAGCATTAGTTCCGCGGCATTAAACCTCCAAACCCTTCGAGTCAGGCATTAAGGGTCAAGGAAGGCTCGGACAGTGGAAATCTTTCCCTTCTCCCAATACAATGTTACACTTGCTTCCGTGTGACGCCTCCTACCCTCCTCACACGTCCTCGTCTCGCTACGATTGAATTTCTCAACGTTGTCTCGCCTCTCATCCCTTCAGCATCCGCGAGACTCAAGACGATACTTCGACTCTCTTATTTTCATCATCCCTTTTTTCCTTTGATTCCTCTCACTTATCCAATTATTCGGTCCACACACGTCATCCGATAGCCAATCACTATAGAGACGTCTTTCGACTGTTCTCTGATCGCGTTTCTGTTGCCCTTTGATCGTGGTCCATTTCCCGGATTTTATCGGATTCTGTGTACGTTTCTATATACGTAACTACGAACGCCACCCGTACTTATACAGAAATAGCACAGTTATTTACTATTTATTTTATTTCTCTTATTTCACTAAACAATAATCATAATGATATATCAGACGCTTTTGATTCTATCAAGTTTTATCGCAACTTCGAAAAAGTTCGTGTCTCATAAACTCTTTAGGATCTTGTGACATCCGGTTTGAGGTTTAAATTTCGCTCTATACATACATACAGCTTAGTACTAAAGGCGTCTAAGCATCCGCGTATGAAACCAAAACAATTGAGTTTTACGAGCAGAACGCGACTGGAATACATAGGAAGCATATAGCATAAAAGTTTGCCATATAACAGGCTATATCTTGGATACATCTAAAATAACTGAAAAGAGGGATGCAGCATCCACGTAACGTATTCCCTAGGTGTCCATGTACATCTCACGAGTTTGTTGTCGCTTCGTTATCCATTTTTGGAAATACCCCAACCACATGATACTTTACGGTTACGAATCTGTTTGACTTTTCGGTTTATGAAAACAACGTAAATCATCCTGGTCTCCGCGTAGCATCTTTGCCTTCTGATTTCTCACTCGTTTCCTACATTATTCTCTACTGGTAGCTGGATGCCATCAGAACCAGCAGCAGCAGCAGTTCAATGGCTCCTCGATAAACTGCAACGACGGAAAGGAACCAGTCCTGGTCCTCGTTTCGATCCTCGTCGCACTTTCAGGAATAACTTGGACTCCTCTTTCTCCGTGAGAATTTACCAGAGTCAAATAAAGCATACTGTAAATCGTCCTCCGGGCAAATATCCTAGAGGGAGGAGGCGTGCTTGGTCTTCATGTGAAAGCCATCCTTTTTCTTTCTGGCACTCGTATAGACTCTGCTATAGATCGCCTAGACGCCCAGGAGGGAATCGGCTCCTTGCTGGACCGATTATCATCCCGGAAGTTGCGTGAATTCTAACAGCGTCAAGATTCACGGTCTGCCATTCAGAACGTGGCGATAGATCGTTTTACTTCTGCCGAAGGATATAAATTTATCCAGGATGGTCAGAGCGACAGATACTTTTTGTCCCTTAGCTATGACGAAGCTCGACCTTTGACCTGCCTACGTAAGTTGGTTTCGTGAAAAAGAAATGTCTCGTATGGAAAGTGAAAATTGTCTGTCGTAAGAAGCACGGGAGTCATTTTTAGGTATGAAAATGAGAAATTCAATCACCTGTGCTCTATTCGTAACAGCAATATACAGGTACGACATAAGTGAGTTTGAATGTTAATTGTCGTTTTAGAGAATGCTGAGAAAAAGAGGTAAGAAATTTAAACGGACTGGTACGATGTCCATATATCACGAATCATCTGCTGGTCTGATTTGACCAATCGACTCTGTCGGTCTTTTTGTTCGCGAGGAATCAATGGTTCTCAGGACGAAGAAGGAAATGAACTTCCGGCGACCGAAGGATATAAATGAGCAAAATTTAATTCCATTGTAGAGGAGACGTTAACAAAAAGTAATTGTAAAATCAGCAAAAGACCAGAGCTTTGAGATCGTGCCCAGTCGTGGTGGGTGCACCCTACTGGTGGTACCGACGCTAGGGAAGACCTGCGAACTGGAGAAGATAAGCAGTTAATCCATTACCGGTTAATTGAAGTGAATGTAGCACCCTCCTTTTCCAACCCCTTTTTGAGGTATACTGCAAGATACTGGATTGCGATGGTGATGGGGATGGTCCCTCGCAATCCCGCATTACACCGCGCAACCACCGCGTCTCTTCAGATCGAACGCCACGTTTGACTCCCCTGTATCTGCTACAGTTTAGAGGATAAAGGCTAAAGCAGATTCGGGTTAGCGAAAGGCTGCGAGAGTGAGAGAGAAGGCGAAAGAGAAAGATAGAGAAAGGGATCGAAAGATCGCGATAGGGGATGTCAGGGTTAATTTATAAAACAAAGAGCAATTATAATTATTATCGTGATGGCTCCGAGGAGAGGCGTTGTCTACCAATTAAAACTTTCCAACTCCTCGTCATTCTCGTTGGGAATTATTCGGAGTTCGCTTGAGTCGATATAGCAGGTCTCTAGTTTATCGATATACATCGATCCACTGTCCCCAGCCAATTCAATTGCTGCTTCGTCATTTCAATAATAGCCTTGCTTCCTTACTTTACGGTTTACAAGGGCTACCTTGTAACCCTGTCTTTACTACCGAGTATCGTTGCTGCTATTAGCAGTCGACAGTTAATCGGTATTGAGCCACTAGGATAAAAGCTACTGTACAATTTTTGCTAATTAACAAGCAGGCGTTTTCCGTATTCTGCGTTAAATTTTGTATTTCTCTTACAAGTAACATTACGGATACGTCAAGTCGTCGCGACGCTCGGCGTCGAAAGTATCGTAACTTTTTCAAACATTTTCATCCATCGATCGTTCGACTGGATCATACTTTGAGTAATTCATCTTAAATTAAGTATTTGTTCATTAATCTGACGTATGCAAAGTGATACATAGCCCAATACGTAACTGAGTTATCAGAATTTTTCTTTCTTTATTTCTAAATTATACACAGTAGACGCCTTAACAATCTCTATTACAAAGTGCTCTTGGCTGTTATATGAAATCGTACGGAGCCATCCGTGAAATAAGGTGGAACAGAAAAATAACCTCTGCCCTTGTACATTTTCACGTGGGATTGTAATATATTAAAGAACGTCCGTACATGCCTCGTGGCCGACTTCCATTTTCCGAGAGCGGCTTATTTCGTTTAACTAACGTCTTGGCTGGGCTTTGATGGGAATAATTAAAGCCTTGCAATTTCAAGACAGAAGCATCACTGGGAAGGTGTTCTTAATGATTGATGAAACGAGTGTTGCTAGTGCTCGTAGAGAATCTAACGTCTGTACCAGCCGCAGCAACCTTAGCGTCAGGATCGTATATTCACTATATAGCATATGCACTGTACACAATGTAATACTAAGATTACGTACCGGGTGGCGTGACTGAAAATATCTAAATCATTCGAACGCGTTACTTGCAGTGATTACTTTTGGCTGTGTCACCCGTTATATAATCTCAGTCTTATTTTACGTACCTCTTGTACCATACACGACGTACATCGATCGCACTTGCAATTTAATCTGTCGCTCAAGCACTGTACGAAAATTTTGTTTGGCAATACAAAAGAAAACTCACCTTTTACGTGAAATTTTATATTACCGTTAGATTTGACATATTTCACGTACGATAGAAAAATCCTAAGCTCCATTCGCCACTGTTTAATCCATCGCTAAAGCGAATACGAAATGAGTCTATAAATTTGAATGAGCTGCTTCCCATTCGATCATAACTTCTCCTTATACGGTACGGGAGGAGAGGAGCGAAGCTCGTGCATCTTTAAAACCCGATATTCTCACGCGTATTCAGCCGTATAACGAAGTCTTTCAAATTGATAGTCGCATATCCATATACTGGGTGACTCGAGAGAGAATCTTTTCACGGAGTAAAGAAGAGAGGGATAGAAGTAAAAAAAGAAATTATTTCTCGCAAAGATGTTCCACTTCTTTAGAGTCAAAGTCCCAGTGGCTCTTTGGCGACTCTGAGTAATTTGTCTGGACCATTGCAGAAGCTGGTTCCGCTAATCCATCGTGCGCGGGAAGCAATCCATAGTTTTCCAATCAGTCGACGAGCGGGAAGCCCATACTCATTTTCCGGATGGTACGCGACTCGCCTACCTAAATCGAAAGCGGCCTGATCAACGATGCGCGGCTGACTTCCGATTTCCGCTTTAGCTCCCCTCCCACCCTCCTCCCTTCCTCATGTCATCCATTGTCTTTCGGGTTATGGAAATGAAAGATTTGACAAAATCCTTTCATCGGTCAATACCAACCCCTGTCTTACTTTGTCTATACCGTGTTCGATAAGTACACCCTACGTTATTATCGGCTTCTCGTTTCGGCTAAACCTTAGCATAGATTTTTGTATTTCACAAGTACTTCTATGTACTTCATCCATATCCAGAGTGCATTCAAATCCATAGCGAAATCTGATGCATCGATATCAACGTCTCTTGCTGAGCTTCCGAGGGATTCGTGGATGCTGCATTGGTTCCATAGTGGTGAACACGTGGGCTTGTGCGGTCTTCCAGGTCGGGAACGTATCTATTTATGTATCTAGCAAGCAATGTATCTACCTTGCTTTCCTCCATTTTATCTTGTCTCGTACTCGTCTTGGGCAACCTGGGATCTATGATACACGTAGTACTCGTATACGGATTATTCAAAAAGTCGGAATAAAATATGTTGGTACATACAGTCATACCTATTTTTTTTTTACACGAAAATCTTGATTCTATATTAAGATGATATAATGTTGAAAAAAAATTTTTTTTCAAACTTCTAAATTCATAGAAAATTTCGCGAATTGCCCCAAGGCGATTATTGTCGGTGAGAGGATCGCGTGGGATTTGTCGAATGAATTTGGACTTGTATTCTTAACTACGTGTAGCTTACTGCGTCGACTTGCTAGGGTGTAATTCGAAGCTGGGACGTTCGCAGGACTTGGGTATCGAAATGAAGACTTTGGTGCAAAAATAGCTAAGGGCCGGAGGTGCGTGGGAATTATTTTACCCAACATTCGCTGACTTTCGCGAAGTATATAATATGGTAGGTTCAGACTTTTTCAAAAGTCTGATTCCTTATTAGATAGTATTTGCAAAGTCTGCGATGTCCGCGAGATCTTCAAGATGCTCGTTACGACGTGTCTCGGGCGATCGTTTGCGAAAATTTTTGCAACTATTTTTTTTTTTCGATCTATTTATCGATGTACCAGTGGTATTTTTTGTACGTGTACGTGGCTACCTTTTTCCGTGTTTCTTTCGTACTTGTTATCATGCAAATTAATACCACCCATCAAAGCCCTTCTACGGGCGTATCGTACTCTAGTGTCTGTACCTAACTCAGAGGGCACATCCCGGCGATTTTACGTGCAAGAAAAAATAGATCGTTTAACGTACTAAATCGACCACTTATCTCGTTACAAATTGCCTAATAAATATCATTAATGTTTTACGAGACGATTTTCTTTTAGTCTCAACAGACTCGACTAGACATAAGCTAAATCTGTCTTTGCTTCTTACTAAAGCTCGATTCATAATGTGACGCCGATGAAAAAATATAATTTCACTGTACATCACGAAATACCATAGTCTATAATAACAACCCAGAAACACATCAATTTATGCATTAAGTATGACTACTAATGTTCGTTCGATATGTGAATTATTGCCACGATCTCCACGTGTCTTCTCAGACGGTCATAAAATTTGGGAATTCGGTACTCAGATTTTGAGCTTTCGGTACCCGAAACTTAAAACTCATTTTTTCTTTTCCGTACACTTGCCAGATATTCTGTCTCTCGGACGATGTTTCATCCGACGAATTAAATTTCCCAAGATGCACTGCTGCTGCCGCGGTAAAGTCGATAAGAAGCATGGCTCAAAGGAAAGCAGTGGTTGATGGATAAAAATCGCAATTAATTACGTGAGAAACATATACAGTGGTTGGATAAAACGAGGAGGATGGGTGCAGTAGCTTGGCTGGCATAAATTACCAGGGATGCTGGGATACACGGCAAATTAAGCGGGCTTAATTGGTATCCGATAAAAAATGCAATCCCCATCCAAAGCATAGAACGGCAAACGTGCATAGGGTGTGAAAAACCATGAGTTTCTTTACTGCATCGATTTCACTCGAAATCTCATTTGTCTTTACATTATTTACAATCAATTTTTTTTTTCGAGTATTTTTTTTCCTTTTTTTTTCCTACCTCCCCCTGCAGGTATGCTCTATCGGCCTGGACCTTGTTTCCGGGGGCGTGTAGCCCGTTGTCAGGGTGGGGGTATAAGTCTGCTGGAAAAAGTTGAGCGATAAACAATCCTGGCGATAAGCTGTCCGCGAAAGGGAAGGCGGCATAGTACGGCGTCGGCGTCGGCGTTAGTCTCTAGGTTGGCCAGGCAGAAAGCAACAGCCCACGTCAATCGTTATAAATGGCAATGGATTCCGCCAGGATTCCTTGTGCGAGTTTCGCGTACTCTTATATAAATAAAATCCAGAATGGCCAGTCCCAGCGAATGCCGACACACATTCCGCTCGTAAAGCTGAATTATGTGTAAAGCAGGACCCAACGCCCAACTCCCACTCCGCAATAGTAAAAAATCGAGTGGCGTCAAAGGAGGCACGGGATTTCGATTCGTCAAGAAATACAATGTCGATCGGACACTCATTGGCCTCCCTAGGGATTTATCGGCGTGAGAATTTTTTCAGATAAATCCTCATATGGGGTGGTGCGAGGCTATCAGAAAAAGCCTATCTAACAAATGGAAAATGTGGTAGGCACAACGATCCGCGCATGATACTTTTTTTTCTCTCGATTCATCGTTTCCTCATTTATCCATTA